>CM055656.1:21219159-21947690 GCA_029378335.1 Agrilus mali
TAGGCCCACAGCCCAACACTGCATCTAAAATGCAAAACTCACGCTAAGAATAGGCCTAATGCCCTAAACTGCATCTAAAATGCAAAAATCATAAACGCCAAAGACAGGCACAAAGCCCAAAACTGCATCTAAAATGCAAAACTCAAACACTAACAAAATGCCTAAATCCCAAAACTGCATCTCAAATGCAAAACTCAAACACTAACAATAGGCCTAAAGCCCAAAACACTATATCAGGTCTCAAACCTGAAAACGCAGATGCATTCCGCATCCGAAAACCATAGCACTCACTATTGAGCAAAAAAACCTAACTGCAAACAAACATTGCAACGCATCATATGCTAAACCAATATGCACAGAAAAATGCATCAAAAATGCACAACTGCATCAAAACTGCATAAGAAATCACCCTGCATAGGGAAAATGCATCTAAACTGCACCAATAGTGTGCAACAACAAATCAACTGCATCAAAACAAATGCAAAAAACCTAAACTGCACCAAAATAAGTGCATGAATATAAACTGCACCTAATCAAAAGCACAACCGATTACTCAATAATCGAAAACTGCGGCTATCTGCAAGTCAAAATGCAATACCAAATCACATCGCATAAACAACGCACTCATAGAGCAACTAGCTCAAATAAAAGGTAACAACCATCAAAAATCAAAATCAGTAAACTAAACTCAAAGGCATGTGCATCGAGCACCAAAAAAAAACGAAAAAAACACTTGAAAGTGAAAATAAAATTCAAAAACATAAATCAACATTCCTAGCTGTAAAAAATGCATTCCAAGCTAGAATGAAACCTAACGGTGGGACCATTCCGACTTAAGTCGAAAACGCAAACTAAAAACTTTCCTACTCGGGAATAAAACGAAACTTAATCCAAAATGGAATTCATAGAATTCATTAAAAACGAAAAAATAAAAAATAATTGGCTAAAAGCCATACGTAAAATAGGAGTGGCTTTCATGAGCCAAAAGAGGACATCTGTAGAGCTACATAGGGAACAGTAAAAAAACAACAACAAAAGGGGACGGCCAAAATAAATTCAGAAAAATTTTTCTTTTATTCCAACATGCAGTCAGGTACTCCATGACTGAAAAGGGACGGTAAGACCCCTCGGGAACCTAAGCAGGAAAGAAAGTAAGACTTGAAAAACTGATATCCATTTCCTACGAAATGCCAAATAACAGTAAAAAAGTGTACAGTTGGGGTTCCAGCCCGAAGTAAAATGACCTGAAAGTATTACGAAAGGATTGAGGAGGCGAAAAACGAAAGTGAAACGTAGTAAATTCCAGAGGTGAACTTGGGAAATGAAGCCAGGAATTGTTATAGGCAAATTATGAATCGAAAAATATGATAATGAATACGAAAGGAAGTAAGATACGCATACACAAGGGAAACTCTCTTCGAAGAGGTGACAGAACCTCATTCACTCTGGTTATGAGCCCGATTACCCCTAAGGCACGCATACGCTATGAACCCAAAACCTTTGGCCAATTCATGCCCCTAACAAAAACTCGCGATGGGGTTGTCCCATGCACTCACAGATGCACTACCAAAGGAAAGCACGAGAAAAGGTAAAAATGACTGGAATCATGTTGGAGACGAAGGGTTGGAATGTACTCACATGCATGAAGCAAACAAGAGTCTAAAAAGGGAACAGAGGGACTCCTGACCAACATCATACTTGTAGTGAGAGCTGATAGCACCCCTCACTCAAGGTGTGAGAATCGAAGAAGAAAGAGATAGAACAACAGTCCTTGGCACTGACATAACTAATGTATGAAAACAAACACGAAGAGGAGCTGCTCCAAAAGAAAAGAGATTTATTGGATCGTGAACTACAGCGACGTCTGGATCAGCAGATTTAACCGAACAAGTCTCGTTATCTGAACGAAAATGAATGTACCAAAAATTGTCCAGAAAATTTGAAAGTCCTAAGTTTCCTAAACCAACATTATTCCCTAATACAGGAACATCAGTCCTGTAACCTGAAGCAGACATTAAACGTGGAGTAGACACGACCTTAACCAATAAAGAAGAATTAACAGGAAATATAAGTGATGACGTATCAGTTAGTCAAATATTTAATATACTAATAGACAAAAAAGGTAGTGAGCATTTTAATTACAAACTTTAGTTAACGTGATCTTTTTGCAATGCAACTCTGCACGAGAAATACTCAAATTACAAAATAATTCGCCAATTTTACTTGGCTTCAATTTACATGAAAAAAAAACCTCTTGGCTCTCTTTTCCAAGCAATTGTACTCAATTTCAAAGACAAATAAATTTAACAAAAGTTAACTCAATTAAAGTATGATTTCGTATGGTATCTGTAATCACTTACATACTGCAGGAATTCGTCAAACTCACGATAAACATCCAAGTTTTTCAAGTCGCTCACTGTAATTTCGTCTAATACGTCATCATAAGGAAGGATAAGTCAATCACCAGAGGATTAATAGAAAATACATCCATAATGCAAAACAAGTACCTAAAATTTTACACAAGTTTGAAACTGTACAAACAAATTTAAAAGATATTAAACAAGTAAACAGACAATGTTTTTCAAACTTTTACAAAACAGATCTCAGAGATAAATTACAGAAGGTTAAATGCAGTAAATGCAAAAATAATGTACAAAATATAAATTTAATCACAAAAAAAGATTTTGTTTACCAGTTACAATAAATACAAGAAAAAAAATTGCAATCAGGATTCTTCAGGTCCCTGCTCGTGCCGCGCCAATTTAACAAAACTATTACTTGGGTTTTGAAATTATGAATAGTTTGTTTTATAAAAAAATTTAATTATCATGAAATATTAAAAAGAAAACGTGCTCGGGCGCCACTTCATCAAACAAAGAAAAGAATAAATGAAACGACAACTTTGTTGGGCACCGGGTAGTGCATCGGTGCATCCTGAAGCTTTAGAGAGCTCGAAGCTCTCTTAAAAAAACCAAATAAAACTTGAAGAGTATATTAACAAAAAATTACACACAACAAAATAAACAACAAAACTTACAATTACACATGTAGCCCACCAAAAAGAAAGGTTCCCTGCTCCAATGTAGGGACTGGAAGCTGGTTTCAGGGTATAATCGGGGACTTCTCGTGCTGTGTTGTGAGGCAAGAGGATATCAGCGAAATAGCTTCATGGACCAACCTTTTAATCTTCAGGGGGCCGCCTGCAGGAATTTATCGGCCTCTAACAGGTTATTGAGATTAGTTGGAAACCAGAGCTTTGTCTATTTGCCTTTGTAAAATAGTTTTCAGGATGTCTTCACCCCTACCCTTTAATCCCAGCCCCCTAATCCAACCGGAACCTATTCTAAGAAAATCTCAATGGGCTGACAAATAAGGGCACAAATAAAAGTGCTGAAAAAATTTCCTAAAACTAAAAAATATTAATCAAATGTTGAAAAGTTGTTCGCATTGAAGATGCTTAAAAAAAAAAAACGGATAAAAAGGGAGGAGTAGGGGTGTCCGTCGTTAAATCAACATGCACTCAAAATACACCCCAGATACCATAAAAAATTTTGACTATTTAAAATATATAAATTAAAAAGTGAGAAAAATTAATTAAATGAAGAAATTTAAAAATTGGCCACAAAGGCCCAAAAGATAAGACTATCTTCGGTGTCACTAAAATGATATATAACGACAACTGCAGTAAAAAACAGAAAAAACATACACATCTCTATATTTTATTAAACATGTCAGTTCTAAATTTAAGAACCAACTTAATAAGCTAGGAATAACAGCTACGGAAACCTACAAACGTAACTTAAAGAACTTGTTAGTCAATAATAAACCTTAAAAAGACCCACTTCTAAAAAGTGGTATTTATCAAGTTTTCTGTAACACTTGTAATGCCTCATACATCGGTCAGAGTGGCAGATCTATTAAAACTAGAATAAAAGAGCACACATATAGTATTAACAAAAAACAGCAAAATACTGGCATTTCAGAACACTGTACAGTTTTTAATCATAATATAGACTTAGATAATATTAAGATATTACACAGTAACATTAATAAAGGTAGAAAATTGACATTGTTAGAAAATTTAGAGATTAAGAAGGCTCTAGACAATAAGTCAAACCTAGTAAATAACCAGTTAGAATTAGGTAACACTACATCCCCTCTACTATTAAGTAAAATTTTGTGATCGTTTTAGGTATAAATTAAGCAATATTTCACTCTGTAATTTTAGTATAATCGTTTACTCTTGATAATGGGCTATGCCCGAAACCTATGTCGAGAACATAAATAAAGTGTGAAACATCTATTCTTTTGTGGTTTTATTTATTTTATTCATGGCCCAAAAGATTACAAATATACTGTTAGATCTTTAAAAAAAAGAGACCACGTGGTAATAAGGAAAATTTCGTAAAAATTAATCAGTTACATCAAAAATAAATATTGAGTGAATAGCAAAAAAGATTTTAAAATAAATAATTAATTTGAATGAATTTTACATGAACTATTAAAATGCAAAGGTAAGTGGATCACAAAAAAACTCTCACGCAAAACCAAGCACAGAACACCAACAGAAAAACACATACACGTCACGTCAGTGTCAAGGATCGAGGAAGAAGACCTCGAGCACCGACCGGAAAATTTCATCGTTCCCTCCATCGATCGCCTAGTCCTGCGCGAATGTTGTTAGTCTTGATGATAAGACGGAAGGTCGATCAACATTAAGAAATAATCAACAAAACTGAACCAAGACAAACACAAACTGAATCGAAATAAATAAAACTTCAGTAACGGGATTTTTCATAGAAAAAAACGTTACAACATCAACACTGGGATTCATTTTCAGTTACCATTACTGTTATTTTTCATTTATCCTGAATTTTTTCCAAGCGGGGTAACAGTAACAAAAAACGCCACCCCCGTTTAAATAGCGGTCTGTTTCTCTACTTATTATCACTTAAGACAGATGTCGCCGAAATCGCCTCAAACTCGAATTGACACATCTACGATAGTAATATAGATATTTCTCTAATCTATGCTCATCTCCCCTATTTTTATGATAGTTAAATCAACAAGAGTACGTCAGTTCCAAAGACTCCCTCCCCTTTAACCAAGAGTTCTCCAATAGAATGTTTCGCCATATAATTTGAATAAACTATGAACTAAACAATAAATTGACACACCTATTATAAAAGGCAAAGCCTTGATATACTCAATATAAATGTTAGTGGCTCGATATAAAACCTACAACAGATACTTTCAACTGAATGAAATAGATATCGCCCCATTTCGGATGATAACTAAACATTCACCTGAATTAATCAGAGTGCAAATCCCTGTTGACTTTTCACCCTCAGGTCAGTGTAGTCCTATCTCGTTCGAAATTTAGAAGTAAACGTACCTGAGTGACTCTGATCTTATTATAATACACCTGGTTAATAATAGCTATTAATTGATTCAGCGGTAGGATAATTGTAAAACATCTTCAATAAAGTAAGAACACACACAAGATATTGTTTTACACTATTTTATTAGAAATTCTTTAACAATTGTTTCGACTGATTAGGTCATTATCTGAGAGTTGTAATGAAACCAACTTAATATGTATTAAACAGT
This sequence comes from Agrilus mali, assembly GCA_029378335.1. NCBI lineage: Eukaryota > Metazoa > Arthropoda > Insecta > Coleoptera > Buprestidae > Agrilus > Agrilus mali. The sequence continues at coordinate 21,224,770 of CM055656.1, forward strand.
AAGGTCTATTTATGCTATCCCTCCTAATTAGCTTATTTCTGTGATAGATTTGAATATAGGACTATTTAGCCCTTATGTTAAATCATTGGTTAAGTTTGAATTTAGCGCTTTTAGAATTTCAAGTTTTTCCAAATAGTTTAATTTATATCGTTTATTTTCTAAGTGAATAACCGATAATTTATTATTATTAATAAAGTGTTTCAATGTAATACAATGCTGTGACAGACCAGTGGATAATTTGATGTCGAAAATTGATTATTTATGTTCTTTTAGTCTTGTTTCAAAGTTACAGCCAGCCTGTCCTATATAGATCGCATCACAGTTATCGCAAGTAATTTTATATACACCCAATTTCTTTAATTTATCTATCTTATCAATTTTATTGTTAGATAGTTAGCAATTTCTTTAAAGTGTTTCTATTGCTAGTTATTGTATTAATTTTAACATTTCTTAACTTATTACATATTCTTTTGTGTGATGGTGAGATTGCTAGAATTGGTTAAGTATCCTCTTTTTCTGTTTTTTGTACAATAATATAATTGATCTACGATCTCGTATTAAGATTGAAACATAGCAATTGTTGAATGCTATTATTTTAATTACATTCAATTCTTTATTAAAGTTTTGAGGATTTAAGGGGTAATTAATTAATCTATGCAAAAGGCTATGAAAAGTAGATAACTTAATATTAGAGTCTTGATTAGAATAACACGGTATTTTAGCATCCGAAAAAGTATTTTTCCTGAAAATATTAAAGTCTAGAGAATTATTAATATTCATAATTTTTAGGTCTAAAAAATTTAGGTAATAATTGGATTCTTCTTCCATAGTGAATTAAATTTTATTATTAATAAAGTTTAATAATGTCAATAAAATACTTAGTTGTCTATTTGAAATAAATATAAAGAAGACTGTGGAAAACCAAATAAATAAAAATTGGAAAAGGTCTTACCCCTCATAACCACAACACATTTAAAAAACGCGGACACGTGTGTGTCCTCGGACCTACCGACTAAAACCCCTCTACCTCAGGCCGTTATAGGATCTGTCACTTCAGATCCTCTTCAGCCGTGTGTCGGTAATGTTAGTCTGTTTGTGTTGTTGTGATGAGGGAGAGGAAATGATTTTAGGGAGTTGGGGAGGGTGTCAAGGAAGTCGGCGAAAACCTCTGGGAGGTTTGGGGTGATTGCCAATAGTTTGGCGGGAGGGTAAGGAAGTTTTTGTTTGGGTCTTCTATGTAGTCTGCGGGGTATGTATGTCAGTGTTTTTGTTGTAATGGGATTATTGTTGTCGATGGCTCGGGTAGTGAATTTAGTTTGTAGGTTGTTAATACGTGTAGGAATTGGTGTGATTGTGATGTGGTTGTAAAGGATGTTGGAGGGAAAAAATCTGTCTAATCTTCCGATATTTCGTAAGATGCGTCTTTCGGTTGTGAGGATTGAGTGTGTGTGGGTAGGTGTGGCTTGGGTTAGCGCTGGAGAGCGATAGTCAATTAGGGGTCTTATAAATGACTTGTATGTGTGGAGAAGTGTATCCGCACTGCAGGTTTTTATGCGCCCGTTTATGAGAGATTAAATTTGCACGCTTTCGAACTTTGTCAAGTGTTTTAGTGATATCTGCATGCGGGTTTAGTGTGTGCGTGAGAGTGATTCCTAAGTATAAGATTTGTTTCTGTAATGTTAACTGAAAGTTGAATAGTTTTACGTTGATGTTTTCCGTAGAAAGGTTGTGTTTGCGTTGAGTATATCTGTGTCTGAATAGCATTAGTTGTGTTTTGGATGGGTTAGGTTTTATGCGCCCTTTCGTTGAAGGTGCTCACGACTCGTAAGTGAGCGAAACACGTGTCCGCGTTTTTTAAATGTGTTGTGGTTATGAGGGGTAAGACCTTTTCCAATTTTTATTTATTTGGTTTTCCACAGTCTTCTTTATATTTATTTCAAATAGACAACTAAGTATTTTATTGACATTATTAAACTTTATTAATAATAAAATTTAATTCACTATGGAAGAAGAATCCAATTATTACCTAAATTTTTTAGACCCAAAAATTATGAATATTAATAATTCTCTAGACTTTAATATTTTCAGGAAAAATACTTTTTCGGATGCTAAAATACCGTGTTATTCTAATCAAGACTCTAATATTAAGTTATCTACTTTTCATAGCCTTTTGCATAGATTAATTAATTACCCCTTAAATCCTCAAAACTTTAATAAAGAATTGAATGTAATTAAAATAATAGCATTAAACAATGGCTATGTTTCAATCTTAATACGAGATCGTAGATCAATTATATTATTGTACAAAAAACAGAAAAAGAGGATACTTAACCAATTCTAGCAATCTCACCATCACACAAAAGAATATGTAATAAGTTAAGAAATGTTAAAATTAATACAATAACTAGCAATAGAAACACTTTAAAGAAATTGCTAACTATCTAACAATAAAATTGATAAGATAGATAAATTAAAGAAATTGGGTGTATATAAAATTACTTGCGATAACTGTGATGCGATCTATATAGGACAGGCTGGCTGTAACTTTGAAACAAGACTAAAAGAACATAAATAATCAATTTTCGACATCAAATTATCCACTGGTCTGTCACAGCATTGTATTACATTGAAACACTTTATTAATAATAATAAATTATCGGTTATTCACTTAGAAAATAAACGACATAAATTAAACTATTTGGAAAAACTTGAAATTCTAAAAGCGCTAAATTCAAACTTAACCAATGATTTAACATAAGTGCTAAATAGTCCTATATTCAAATCTATCACAGAAATAAGCTAATTAGGAGGGATAGCATAAATAGACCTTACTGTTTAATACATATTAAGTTGGTTTCATTACAACTCTCAGATAATGACCTAATCAGTCGAAACAATTGTTAAAGAATTTCTAATAAAATAGTGTAAAACAATATCTTGTGTGTGTTCTTACTTTATTGAAGATGTTTTACAATTATCCTACCGCTGAATCAATTAATAGCTATTATTAACCAGGTGTATTATAATAAGATCAGAGTCACTCAGGTACGTTTACTTCTAAATTTCGAACGAGATAGGACTACACTGACCTGAGGGTGAAAAGTCAACAGGGATTTGCACTCTGATTAATTCAGGTGAATGTTTAGTTATCATCCAAAATGGGGCGATATCTATTTCATTCAGTTGAAAGTATCTGTTGTAGGTTTTATATCGAGCCACTAACATTTATATTGAGTATATCAAGGCTTTGCCTTTTATAATAGGTGTGTCAATTTATTGTTTAGTTCATAGTTTATTCAAATTATATGGCGAAACTTTCTATTGGAGAACTCTTGGTTAAAGGGGAGGGAGTCTTTGGAACTGACGTACTCTTGTTGATTTAACTATCATAAAAATAGGGGAGATGAGCATAGATTAGAGAAATATCTATATTACTATCGTAGATGTGTCAATTCGAGTTTGAGGCGATTTCGGCGACATCTGTCTTAAGTGATAATAAGTAGAGAAACAGACCGCTATTTAAACGGGGGTGGCGTTTTTTGTTATATTTCTAGGTGGTATTATTGATTAAGTGAAAATGTAACAAGAAAAACAATCTTATAACAGTTAAAGAAGAAACTTTGTTACTTGAAAAATTTTCATTTAAGCGTTTTTAGAAAAAAAAACCCAAACCCAAATTAACAATAAGTTATAAATATTTTTGAACAAGAAACTTCATATAGTTTTTTAAAAATGAAATGATACAATTTTTGTGTTAATCTCACACGGTCTTTTGTGATGGCCGAGAAATCTAATAGGTACATTTTACTCCTAAGTTTAAGAATAGTAGGTAGTAAAGAAAAAACTAGAAGAAAGTTTTACTTCATTTTTATTTAGTTACTTATGTCAATCTTCCCTTGTTAATAATACACAATTAAAGTATAAGGAAATGTTAGAGCTATTTCGATGTTTATGGTACATGAAACAAAAATTAAGGAAACTAACTTAAAAATAGTAAAGTGTTACACTTCTAATGATGCCCTAAAAAAGCGAAATTAACATAAAGTTTTTAAAATTTAAAAAAAAAATTATCATGTGCAACTCGGGACACGTCAAAGAAGTGAAACTTATTTAGCGATCTCTATACATTTATAACGAAAAAGTAATGTTTGGTGAAAGGAAGAGAGAGTACGAGAATTTTCAGGATTTGTGTTTTAAAAATGAACACATACATACATCAAATTTTTTTCGCCTCCGTTTATTTTTCCAAGTGCTTAAGAAACCGTAAACTATCAATAATACTTGATTAATGTTTAAATTTTTTAAATAAAGTTAATTAAGAAAAAAAAAGGAAAATCACTCACTTTGTAAAAGAATTATCGAAATCTATACATATTGATTGTTCAGGAAAAATTAGTAAAAAATAATTAGTTTAGTAATTGATTGATTTGTGACCGAATTTTGAAATAAACTTATATTTGAAACTGTTACCCCGCTTGAAAAAAATTCAGGATAAATGAAAAATAACAGTAATGGTAACTGAAAATGAATCCCAATGTTGATGTAAACAAATTACAATGATTAAATGTAAATAATTCCTTTAATGAAATTTGTAGTGGTTTAGAAGTATAATTTCCTTTTTAAATTAAATGCATCTACAGCATCGCTAAGCTAGTCGATCCACCCAGCGAATACCAAAGATAGAAGATAAAAACAATTGTTACAGAGTTGTCATCAAGCTCCTGGATACCCCTTATGATTTACTGTAACCTACAACAAGTAATGCAGTTAGTAATCCCTATATTTAATGCATCGGGACTGTTTAAATTATCGGTAATTTAGTTGTTTTTAGAAACTATGGACATTGTTACTTAAAGAACAGTATTTGCTTGAGCACAGGAGTTTACGTGTTTTGTACAAACTTCTGATGAATGACATATTATGTTGCACAAAACACTTGGTGTTTTTCCCTCTCCTCGTGCGATTTCATGAATTTTGCAGACAAATAATATAATTTAATATCTTTAAAATCGACCCTATTACAATCAAATTACTGTATTCATAACAAAAAGAACTTTATAATAATAAAGGTACCTTTGGTTTATTTACTTCTTCCACAGAAATTTCTGAAGACCTGTTTCATTGAGGCGTAGAGTTAGGGTCGGACGAATTTCCCATTTTTTGTTTTCCTTTTAATGTTTTGTTTATATCACGAATCCATATAAACAAATGAAATATGGATAAGTACTGGATCAAAACGTTTTTTACGACATGTTGGCTGCAATGGAATTGCTTTTGATTTTTGAAACTGTGTTTCAGAACAGTTTGCAGAAGTCGGCAGATTTGTTTGTCAGCACACAGTTGGGGTAAGACTTGCTGAAGGATACATATGGATTTTTGAAAGAAGAAATTAAACGATGTCGCAGAATAAGCTTTCGAAGCTGCCTGCATTGTCTTAAAAAACTTCACTTGGGACAATACCTTCTTTGCAACAAAAACCAGCTATATAAGTAAATTTTCCTCTACATAACAGACTTGTTTGGCTGTGTCGGTAATCCGAGAAATTGGACAGTTCCTGGAGGTGAATATATAGCGGCGATAGAAAACGTTTTAAATTGTCCAATGCCTGCAAATTGTGACGTTCGCAGTTGGACGACTTCGAGCGATGAGAAAAGTAATTATTGATTATAAGTGCTTTAAAAGACGTCACAAAAACAGCTGCATTGGCATAAACGTTTCTTACTCCGTGACTTCGGATGTAACCTAAAAAGTTTTCTAAACAATTTTGGTTTAGGTTCCGTGGGCAGAGAAAAGACAACCCGTTTTTCAGGAGAGCTTTCCACAAGTACGCAAATCATTTTAAGGTACAAATCCAGTTTTGCACAGAAGGTGGGAAGATTTTCGGTTTTCTGTCGTTGAAGGACATCGACTTCAAAACGTTAATAGCCTCTTTCTAAAACTGACAATAAGGAGACTTCGCAGTCACTGCACATCGTAATCGCTTACCGTGTTTGATATTTGTTGAAGCACCGCTTGCAGCTTCCTTCGGTGTATCCGGATATACCGTTGAACGTAGACACATTATACATCCGACGTTGATAATAAAAACGTCTTGTAGGAATCGCTTTCTTCAATTCTACATCACCTAAATTACGGAAGTGCTCCCATTTGGCTGTTTCTGTTTCTTCTTTGTGCCGCTTGAAATGAACATCATTGGAGAAAAAGTTATTTAGGTTACCTGTAAAATACACAAACAGGGTAAGTAAAACTAATAAATTAATAAACCTACTCAATAATCAATATTATAAGTAATCAACAACAAGAACAAAAACAACCACTTATACAATACAATAACAATAAACAACCCAAACTGATACGACAAACTGAAAGAAACACTTGATAACAACTGACAAACTTAACAACAATTTTTGTGAAGACTAGAAAGAGGAGGAATGCTTGCTGGATTAAAGGGGGGCACCAATAGGGTGGTTATAAGGCAGGAAAATACCCCACTTAAAAAATTAGACCCAAATCATTGGAAAATTCCATCATTACAATTCAATTACAAAAGGACGCGAACAACAGACATTAGGCGGTTAGAGAGGCATACCTACCGAAATGCTAATATTATGGGAAAGTACAATTAATAAACTTGCTTAACCCGATAGTCGGAATACAAAACTATTCTAACACAACAGTTTAAATACCTACTAATATTTACACAAATACGATTACTACGATACAGTACGTTGGTATTTGATGAAATATTTACACAAAACATTGCAATTTTAAAAGGATGCTAATAATTCCAAAGGTATTTACTCGACTATTTCAGTGATTCACCAAAATATTATATTAATAGATACCTCATAATACAAATAACAAGCTTATTAATATCTGTCTCTCCAGATACTCTACACAATCTCTTACCTTCTTCCATCCAAAACTTGTTCTCATTACACTCATTCCCCGTTCTGAATTTAGCTATTATCTCTATTCGCATTCCTTCTCTAGCGCCCCATCCTCTTGCCATTTTTCTCATAGAAACTCCCTCATCTCTTTCGCGTATCTTATTATTTAATTGCATATTTTCCCAACCATCCTACTAAAATTCCATCCCTTTCCTCTCCATTCTTCCATTTGTTCATTATTTATTGCCATTTCTGTTAAAGCCTTATCCCTATCCACATCATATTTTTTATCCCGATCCCCAATACCGTTTTCTCTCCATACCGCCTTTCTTAAGCCCCCTTCCGGTAATACTCCCCATTTTTCTTCATACTTTACCCTACTTCTTGTATCCTCTTTTTTCCCCACATTTTGTTTCCCTTCTTAAAATATAGTCCGGTATTATTTTCTAAGCGCAACACCCTTTTCATATACTTATACTTATAAATATTTTCTGCTAATCTATACTCCTTCCATCCGCATATCTCCACCCCATAAAAAACTATACTTTTTAACTAACGTTTTAAATGGCAGCACGCTTCCTTCCCAGTTATTTCTGCATAATCTTTGTCCTTTTCCCCCATTTTCTCCCCAGCATTGCATTTGCCTTAGCTATTTAATTACTTATATGCAAATCGTCCTTGTTATTTTCTGTCAATATGTATTACCCCAAGTAGTTGCATTTTTTTACCCTTTTTATTAACTTCCCCTTCCATCTTAATTCCCCCATATGTTTTCCTCCCTACCTCTTACTTCCCCAATTCCTATTATTTCGGTTTTCTCACTATTTAACTCCAAGCATTTCTTCTCCAAATATCTTTCTATTTTTTTTTTAACATTTCCTTCAGAGCACCCCAACTTGTCGCTATTAACGCAATATCGTCCGCATACGAGATTATCCATATCTTTTTCCTTCTTATCACAATTTCCCCCTCATTTACCTTACAAATTTTTTTGCTTTAAATCACATATGTTATATACCCCTTTTTAAAAAAAAGGTTTTTTTAAAAAAACCACACTTTATTCAAATAATATACAAGGTTAAAATAGATCTTAACCAGGTCTAGTCTGAAGCTAAAATAGATAATAATCGGTTAAAAAAAATACTTTTGGGAGATATTATTGTCCAGTAAGCACATTAAGCATGAAAAACATAAAAGAATTTGCAAGCATTATAAAGAGGCGTCTAATTGCAAAGTTACTATGGGAAATGTGAAGATGCGTTCAATTACAGATAATAATAATAGACATAACACCTCCCGTCTTAGATGAAAAACTACATTTCAAAATAATGATAAAAATTAATTTTTCTGAAGTTGTGGCGTTTTATATATTTTCTTTAAGGAAACAACTGGCAGACTTTTTGGGTTTTATTCGTCTTTTCGCGGAGTCCTTGAAGTTGTTGTAGAGGGTGCTTCGTAACGAACCTGTGGGTTGTTATCATTCTTTTTTGAACAGCAGCTTTTGGGGTGGCAACATCGGGCAGATTTGCAGGACAAATTCGGGCAACAGCAGTAAAAAATATACAAAATGATTGCTTTTGTAGATAGGAGGCCAGAAACTGTGAACCAATAATTTTCTTTTATTTGCGAGAAGCGTGTTTTTTCTTCCGCTTCGATTTTATTTTAAATATCGTTTAATTTTGCAGCAGCAATGTTAATGTTTTCTTGTTTTAAATATTCAAATTAAGAGGCACAAGTTTTAGTAGTTTGGATCCACTGAACTTATCATTCTTACAGCAGTCCGTGGGAATTTCGGGTAATTCTAATGTAAAATTTAAAGTCTGTTTTCCAGTTTTCTTGTTTTTCGTGGAGATGCGGAGACCATGGGAAAAAGTAACATGTACACTCATTGTGAATGTCTATAATAGGGGGTTTTTTCGATTGCGATTTTATTGATTGGAGTATTCGCGCACTTATAAGTAAAATCGAGAGATTTTGTAGGAGTTGCTAACCAGATGTCATCGTCTATGTTTTGTATAAGCTCTCCATTAGTGTAAGTGGTGAAGATTTTGCAGGTTTCCGAGAAGATTCGGGATGTCAACAGCTTCGATATACAGGCGTTGCTGTTTTGAAGATCTTGAGGTTCCATATTTTTAAAAATCCAAATATCTTCTACTTGGAGTAGGTAATGAATGGATGCGATGTCGAAGAACTATTGTTTGTCGTATGATGGGCCCAAATAAGGGGTTGGCGGTAATAAGATATGAAAAAGGGAATCACGATATGGTGTCGGGTATGGAAATAATTCGTATAAAACAAACTTTTGCGGTTTAACAAGTGGTACCTCCAATTCAATTAATAATCCTTGATTCATTAAGTAGATTTTTGGTTTGAGTACTAAATAGTATTTAAAAATATCGGTGTGGTTTACGGTGAATGGTAAGATAGCATTTGAATTTTCAAATTTGTTGAGTTCTAATTTTAACTGATCATGATCAAGAATTGATGGATGTAACATTCCTGCTTTTGCATAAGAAAGTGATTCCAAAATGTTAAATACTTCTTTCTGAACTAAATCTGTAATCTCTATAAGCAAAGATACTACGTTAAGCATATGAAGTACTACTTTATTTTCGCGAGTTTCATTCGAATTATTTTTTACTAATTTAGCTATCGTAATTAAATTTTGTTGAAGAGTTTTTTCGTTAGTTTTAACTTGGTTAATTGTATCGTTAGTTTGATAAAAATATCTGTGTAAGATGGTTTGTTCATCTAAAATTTTAAGAGTGTTCTTGTTTAAATTTTTGTAATTCTGATATTAATTTATCGTATTTGATGGCATCATTGTCATCCAATGTGCCAAATAATGTGTGTAAACCTCTTCCAAAAATGTTGAACCAACCTCTTTTAATACGTTTGGAAGGCAATAAGAATTGAATTCCTTGTATGCCCTTTTTCCAATTTTGTTATTGTTATTCCAAGAGTGGTTGCGTGATTCAAAAAAAAAATGTAATTTATTTAATTTAAATTCGAAATTTTTAATTTGAGAGTAATAATGTTTTATTGTATAAAAGTTAGAAAATAATGGCCTTATATTTTTATAAATGAGAATAGTATAAGGAGTGTCAGATATCAGTAATTGTCCTTTTGGATGAAGGTAAAATCCGGTGTTCGGAAGTTCTTTCATTTTGATATCTAGGCTTGCGCATCTGCAAAAAAGATACATTTATATGGTTTAATTTGCTCGATATTAACCATTGTGGTAAATTTTTTTTTTGTTTTCTTATTTATTTTTTAAAGTTTTTATCGTTAATAACTTCTATTATTTGATATGGGCCTAACTATTTACATTCGCCTTGCTTATTTAAAAGTAAAATTTTTTAACTTTATCTCCTACTCTGTATGTTGGTATTGGTGTTTTAATTTTAGAATCGTGTAATTGTTTTTCCTTTTCTTTCCGTTCTGTTTGATTGTTTTGAGATATTTCGTGTAATTGTGATAGTGTACCTTTTCTCTTGCCAAATATGATTCGGATGTTTTTCAATTTATTAATTCATTCTGAGGATTATTAATGTTGCGTGGTTTAATACAGTATAACGTCTCGTATGGGATTAGTTTGTGCTATTGTTAATGGAACAATTATAAGATAAAACAGCATTGGATATTAAAGCTTCATGATTATTTTATATTTATTGGAATCGATTAGACTAGCAATAGTATCCTTCAAAGTTCCTATTACTCTTTCGACCGCTCCGTTTCTTTTTGGGCGATAAGCTATTGTGTATGTGTGATTAATAAATAGTTCTTTTTCAACTTTAGCTAATATTTTATTCAGAAATTTACCACCTTGGTCAGAGTGAACCCTTTTTGGTATACCAAAGATAGAAATAAATTTTAAAAAGCAATTTGCTATTTCTGCAGCTGATTTATCATTTAATAAATACACTTGAATAAATTTACTAATTGTAAGTTTATCTTCGATAACTAATGCGGTTCTTTTCTGTTTTTTGGATACAAAAATTTGGGCTGTGTCCACATCAATGCGCTCAAAAGGATATGATGGTGTTTCTGTAATAGTCATAGGGCTTTCATAAGACCTTCTTACCGTTTTGTTCCGTTGACAAAATTCACAATTGTTAATGTATTTTCAGACATCTTTTAATTCTAATCAATCAAAATATTCCTTAATTTTTTAACAAGTTTCAGTAATTCCTTTAGGTCCATACGCTGGAGGATCTGGTGCATAGAAATTATTTTCATTTTATTTTCGGGGGCGCCGGAATATTTGTATGTCACATTAAATTTTGGGTTTCTTGGTTTTTGGGAAAATTTAACCTATCTCTGAGATAATTTATTATCGGAATAATGTTTTTGCTTTCTTCTTTAGAAATAGTAAAACTAAGAAGATCGTTACAAGACATTAAATTTAAAATGACTAAAATGTTATCAAATAATTCTCTAGGTGTATCATATTTGTTAATGATATAACTAAGATTTGTATTAGATTTAGACTGTTTGAGTTCGATATTTTCGTCAAACGAGGGATAATATGTATCGTATAAAATATAATTTACCTTCTTTAAATCGTCTGAAGGGAACAAAATCTCATATGTGTGGTTTTTGTCGGCAAAGTTACCTACGGTTGTTTTTTCATTTTGGTAAACTCTTTCGTCTTTCAAAAATATATCGTAATCTATGCCTTCAGGAAAGGTCGTTCTAAAGCGTTAATTGGATGAGTGTAATTTTGAATTTCGTTTTTGATTTTTATTCGAGATAAAGCGTCAGCATTTTTATTTTAAAATTACTTTTTTATAAAATTTCCTCGTAATCATATTCTTCCAGCTTGAGTCGCCATCTCATAAGCCGAGAATCAGGATCTTTGATATTAAATAACCACGTGAGAGGTCGATGGTCGGTTACAATTTGAAATGTTTACCGTATAGGTAGGGCCGAAAATGTTTGGTTGCCCAAATTATAGCAAGCAATTCTCTTTCAATTGTTGAATAACGTGTTTCTGCAGAATTTAGAGTTCTACTCGCGTATGCAACCGGTAAATCTTTCCCAAGTGGACCTTGTGATAGAATTGCACCCAAAAGCATACTGAGAAGCATCAGTAGTCAAAATAAATTCTTTTCAAATCGTGGGTATTGTAATTTGGGTGATTTGGTTAAAAGAATTTTTACAATCTTCGGACCATACAAATTTTGTTTCTTTTTTTAGTAGTAAAGTAAGAGGTTTTGCGATTTTTGCATAATATGATATAAATCTCCGGTAGTAACCTAAAAGGGCCCAAAAATAACTTTATATCTCTTGGCGTTTTTGGTATCGGGAAAGTTGTTATGGTTTCAATTGATTTTTTTTTTGGGGTTTTGGGTTTTATTCCTTCAGAAGAAATGATATGTCCTAAAAATTCCATTTCTCGTTTTAAAAATTCACTCTTGTCTACCTGGATTTTCAGATTGTATTCTCGTAATCGTTTGAATACATTTCTTAGACGATTATTGTGATCTTCTAGTGAATTGCCAAAAATAACGATGTCGTCTAAATAGACAAGACATTGTTTAGGAGAAAGACCGGTGAGAACTGTGTTCATTGCCCTTTGGAAAGTCGAAGATGCGTTTATTAAGCCGAAAGGCATTCTGAGAAATTCAAAATGTCCCTCGTTTGTAGAAAAAGGGGGTTTTGGAGATTGAGTTTGGGTGGACTTCGATTTGTGGTAACCACTTGCAAGGTCTAAAGTTGAAAAATACTGGGCGTGACCTAAGTTATCGAGTATTTCATCGATATTAGGGATTGGAAATTTGTCCGGAATAGTGATCTTATTCAAAATTTTGGTAATCTATTACAACGCGCCAATTTTGCTTTCCTGAGGCGTCTAATTTTTTGGGTACTACCCAAATGGGACTTTAATAAGGGGAATGGCTCGGTCTTTTTATATTTTGATCAAGTAATTTTTGGATTTGACTGTTGACTTCTTCTCTGTGGCATTGAGGATACCTATAAGTTTTAGACACTATGGGGTTTTCATGTTCTGTTTCAATTTCGTGTTTAATTGCTGAAGTAAACGTCAACTCATCTCCTTCTAAATAAAAAAAATCTGAATATTGAAAGCAAGTATCTAACAATGAATTTTTCTCTTTCTCATTAAAGTGTTCTGTTCGTAAATTATTTAGTAGTTTGTGTAACCTATTCCTATTAGCTAAATTAGCTAAGGAAGTTTTTCTACATAAATTTTTAGGAATTCTATACATTTTTACGTTACTAATTTGTCAGTTTGTTCCTATCAGAAATATTAATTAAACTTGTTCGGATTTTTGAATTACTGTCTACTTTGACGAGAATTAATAATTTGTCGTTAATATTTTGTTTAGGAAGCATACCTTTTATACCTACTTTATAGTTAGTTTTAATTTCTACAAATTGTTCACATCGCGGTGGGATTTTAAATGTTTTAAAAATTTTAACTTCTTTTTTTTTATGAATTGGAATTGGTTTGTTATCGGGAAATTTAATTTCGTTAGATGAGAAATCGACAGTACTTTGAAGTTCTTGTAGAAAATTGATACCCCAAAATTCCATCAAAATTTATGTTAATGTCAGCAACGTGAAATTTTACTGTTTTCCCTCGGAACTGTTTTTAAAGACCCTAACGTTTCAAAATATTTTGAATTGATACCAGAAATTTTAATTTTGTCATTGGTGTTGATTTTGTCTAAAAATTTTTTTTCATGGTTTCAGTAAATTAACTGCAGCTCCTGTGTCTATAAGCAGATTAGTAGGGATATTTTTAACTTTAGTTGTAATATTGGTAGTGTTTCAACAAGCGTTTTGACTTTATTAGTAGAAAAGCTAATATTATCTTGAAAAGAGTTACAATTATCGGGGTTAGTTTCGATTAATTGAACAAACAATCCCCGTCTTGTTCGTTCGCAGAGGAGTTTAAAGGGTTTTATTCAACATTTTTGGTTTCACTTTCGGAGTCTGAATCGTTATTTAAAAATAGGTTCAGATTCCACTGACTTTATTTGTGGTTTCGGAAACCTTCTAAATGGTGATCCAGAAAAATTTTGTCTTTTTTGTTGAAGTCGTTACTTTTTCTTTCAAAAGATGTACCGGCTTTCGGTGCATTTTCAGGCGATTGATGAAATCTACTTTTAAATTTATTCTGATTTAGTTTAAACTGATTTTTTTCAAGTTTTGTTTTGGTTTTTAAAATTTGTTAAATTTTTGTCGTTCTTGCCTTTCTTTTAATTGTTTTTCTAATTCGTTAGCCAAAACGAAAGCTTTTTCCAAAGTTGTAGGCTTGGATGGCAAAACGGCTATTTCCAAATCACTATTTACATTTATTAAAAACACTGTTTTTGCAAGTTTATTAATAAAATCAGCAACAGCTTCGACATCTGTTTCTAACTCGTTAGTCGCGGAAACAACCAAATTATCTCGTATTAGAGATATTTTATTATCAATATCTTTTACATTGGAATTGATTTTAGGACGATAACGAAATAAATCGCCAACTAAACTTTCAAATTTTTTAAGACCACAATTATTTTTAAGATATCAGTCTAATCGTAAACACGTTTGGAAAGAACTATTTTACCAGCTCTACCCGTAAGTTTTGTTAGGACGAGCCTTACAAAATAAGGAGATAAGGGTATGATATTATTGTCCAGTAAGCACATTAAGCTGAGAAAACATGAAAGAATTTGCAAGCATTATAAAGAGGCGTCTAATTGCAAAGTTGCCATGGGGAAAAGTGAAGATGCGTTCAATTACAGATAATAATAAAAGACATAACACATATACATATACATATATATGTTAAAAATCTGTACTTATCTTGCATCCCTACCTAACCCCTTTTCTCATCCAAAGTTCCTTGCTCTCCCTCTTGTCCACCTTTACAACTCCTATCGTTTCCCTACATAATTCCATTATTCTTCCTATCAGCCCCCTTTTCTATCATACTTTTCCTTAAAATTTTCTCTATTTCCTTTCTATCTACTGAACCATAGGCCATCTACAGATATACTACCATTATGTACACCCTTTGTTTTCTGTCTATATGTGACTGTATTGCATTTTTATCATGTATACTGCATCAATTGTTTTCCCCTTTCCCCTTTCCCGAATAAAAAATTTTGTCTCGCTTTAAAACCTTATTTTTAATCGTTGGTTCTTTTTATCTGTTCTGTATAATTTCCGCGTATATTTTGTACCCCGTGTCAATTAAATAGTTAGCCTGTAATTTGTTATGTTCTCCCTAGTTCCTCTTTTAAAAATCAGCACTATCGCTCCACATTTCCACTCCCTTAGTATCTCATTCCCCAGGAATTCCGTCGCTCCCTGTAGCTTTCTTTTATTTCCAATGATATATTATCTCTTCTACCTCCCCTGTTTCTTGTTCTTTCCTTCTTCCCCCCAGCCTATGTCAAAATGCATTACCATCATTTCTTCTTCCCTCCTAACATTTTTTTAAAGTGTTCATAAAATTCTGTCACTAATTATTTTACTCACCTTCCTCCCCTTTTTTTTTATTTACATTCACTATTTTCCAGAATTCGTCCGTTCTCGTAGTAGTCGCAATTCTTTTACTATGTTATAACTTTATTCTTCTTTACTTCTCTTTATAAATCTACTTCCTTATTTATTTTCTTAAGAAACTCTTCATTTCATTCATTCATTCTCCATGTCCCAGATCAACCTTTTTCTCGGTTTTTCTTTCAACATTCTTCATTCCCCAGTTCTCATTATTTTTACTTATTTTTATCGTTTTTTTAAAATTTAAAATTCATTCGTAATCTCTTTCGTCTCCTTCCAACTTCTTACACTCTCCACCGTATTCTTTATTCTTATCTTGTATTCCTCTCTTGCCTTCTGTGACCAATCTCTCCGTGCTTCTGTGCTTGTACTTTCTTCACTCTTTCTTCTCACTCAACCACTAATAAATAAATAATTAATAATAATTGTAATTGCTGGAAATAGTTTGTAGAATAGTTTGTTTTAAAAAAACCCCCACAGATAACATGAAAAACGTCATCTGTAGAGATTCTGCTACTACGTACAGTTCATTGTTTAATAATGTCCTTTGGGATATGGAAACGCTTCTAAACAGTGCCCAGCATAACACAATAAATTGTTAAAGCATAATTTTTGGCAATAGAACACTTGTCAACAACCATAGTTTTGTTGCGAGGCAAAAGCTTGACTTGACTGTTGTTCTGTCCAGACTGTATTTTTTGTCTGGACCTTTTTCAAAGGGAACCACGATTAAAGCTTACGGAAATAAATAAATATGTGTACATACCACCGATACAAATAAGCTTACACTAACAAATAAATACATAAAATATAATCATAAATTCTTATATATAAGTGAAACAAAAAAACCAAGTATTTTACTAATTCATTTTATTATTAAAATGTTTCACCAAGAAACTAACGAAACTACAGTTAAATTAACATAAATTATTACAGAAAAGGTGATATACACTATTGAACCACTTAAAACTATATTAACAATATTCTATTTATAAAATATATAACAAAACAACGTGGCAATAGCCAAACCTCCCCATATGTGGGAATTAAAACAAACAAAAACAACGCAAAACCAACACCTATTAATAAATCAGTTAATAAATAAATCACAAACGAAACAGAACAATCTTAAAAACATAACCTTCCTGGTCGGTGGAGCACTTTATTGCAGGGACTCCGCCACCTTTACCCGCATAATCTCTTCAACCACCACACTAATATCTCAATAAAAATATTAATAACGTATGTGAGTTGTTACTACAAAAGAAAAATGCTGGTGGGAATGAAAATCTGAGTAGAATGAAAAGATTGGTTAGGAAATCTAGAAGAGAGGTCCAGAGTACGAGAAAGAGAGGTGTAGACCACATGGCAGAATTGGAAAATAGTTATATATGGATAGTTAACTATTACAAAAAAAAGTTAGTAAACAGTAAGGATACTGAATGGAGGAAATTTGTGAATCTGGTTGGTCATTCCAATCCATAGAGTAATAAATTGGTAAAGGCTTTCGCGACCAGTTGATGAACCGGTGATATTCAAAGTCGGGTTTAAAGGCCGTCGTCGATTGGAATTTCTTCCTAACGTTTCGCTAGCACGAGTGGCGAGCTTCTTCAGAGGTCCTTCCATCTTCGATACTGGATGTAGACTGATGATTTCTCCTGCGCAAGTTGTATTTATGCTGGTGGGTAGGGGGCGGAGCCTGTTCCGCTTCAGTCGTCCGTGAGGAAGCGGTCGGAATTGTTCGAGCGTTCCTGAGAATTGGGTTCCAGATCTGATTCAGCTTAAGCGTTTTCTCATTTCTATTGAAGTTTTCTGGGTATTTATGGATTTCAATGGCCTCTCTAACCATCCTGTTGTGGTAACCGTTGACTGAAGACAGTAGTCTGCAGTTCCCGAAGAGTATATTGTGGTCTCCGTTTTTTAGTGCGTGTTCGGCCACAGCAGTACTCACGGAGAACGAGACCAGGATGTTAGCCAATGGAAAAAACTTCGCTATCACTCCTCGACATATTCCGTTAGAAGACAGAAGGTTGAACCGGCGCGGCGCTGGTGTCCTTGGGGGCGTCGGCGGCAGCGGCGACAATAGGGGTGGTGGCGGCGACGGAAGTGGTGGCAGCGGGTCCCACAGGAGGCCTGGCCTAGGCAAGGGGACGGCGGGCGGTCGCTGGAGAGCGGTCGGCGTCGGCGGTGGCGGCGCGGCCTTGGGCGTCGCGACGGAGGAGTACCACAGGTTCGGTGCGTACGTATTCTCAAGGCGCAGGAAGAGGGCGTCTAAGTCGTCGTGGTACTGCGCTCCGTGCGGCCTGGCGTAGAGGAGGCGGCAGCGCTTGGCGGCGGCGCGTTGACGGTCCTAGTTCCGGCGGTGGCGTTGTCTGTACTCTCTGGCCTTACGTCCGGCGCGGGGCATCGGTGGCCGTTCCTGGTGGCGAGTGCGTCTTTATGTTAATGGCGGCGCAGGGCAAGATGGCGGCGCAGAGCAAGATGGCGGCGCAGAGCGAGATGGCGGCGTCGGACAAGATGGCGGCGATGGCGGCGTAGGACCAGATGGCGGCGTACGACGAAATGGCGGCGATGCTGTTCAGGCCGGCGGCGTTGGTCGGTTGGCGGCGATTACGACCGGCCAAATATATAAATAGGCGTATATATAGGCGGCGTGGTATATAGCGTATGGTCGCTAGGATACCGCAGGGCGCTAGTGGTAGCTCGGGAGCTAATAGCTTCGCAGCTAAGAGAGCCGGATCGGTTCTGATTTCTGGTCTGAAATCGGCCTATATTTATACGGGGGTAGTTTATGACCCAGGGTAAAACCAGGCCATTCTGGCCCTGCCATTGGTTGGCGTACTACCCCCGTGTTGTGGTACGCGTTAGAAAGAGAGCGCTGTTGTTCTCTCTTCGGTCCGTGTACTTTCACGGCGTACGGCCGGTTGGCATTGGTGCGAACGGCGGCGGAACGGTCTCCCGCCGGTACGTGCACTACGAATTGCCCTCAGTCGGTGTTCCCGCCGCCACAGCTTCACGCGACGAGAGCGATGTTCTTCGTCCGACCGCCAACCGCCGAAACCGAGCCAGCGCCAACGCTACCACTACTTATGGTCGCCAAGCGTTCGTCGAGCGCGCCTCTCCGAGCGCACCACCACTACACGGAGGGTAGGGGTAGGCGGAGCCTAGCGCACCGCTCGGAGGCATAAAAACGGCCGCTTGGCCTATACTCTTCAGTCGGCTACCACTCTTAGCCTTCTCTCTTGGCTACCCTCTTAGACAGAGCTGCACTACGACTTCGACCAACCTTCGGCTACCCACTTAGCCAAGGCACCTACGCAATTGATCTACGTAACTTCAGGCTACCAATCTTTTAGCCGAGTTAAATCATCATCTATCCGAAGATACAATCGACACCTCGCAACCTATATATATATATATATATATAGATAGGTATCTATACATATAATATAACTAACTACATGCCACGTCACCGTCGGGGAGCCTCAGCACAACGTTGGAGACAACGACGTGAACGGGGAATAAAAGAGAGCGGTTAGTGACGTGCGACGTTAAGTAGGTTTAGGTAGTTATATATAAATCTTTTATGTACAGACATATATATATAAATATGGAATCTTAGATGTAACTTAGTTTAGGACTATGTAAATATAATAATATCTGGACTATATATATATAGACATATACCCATACTTTGTAAATATAATATTCTCTTTCTTGTGAAACACATATATACTATTCCCGCCTTATATACAATATATTCAGCCTGTAAATAAATACGTGTATACACGTATTTACTTTTGGTAGGATAGTTTCTAAGGCAAGCCAGTGCTAGTATACTATAAGCGTTAATAAAGACTCTATTAATACGCTATCACAGTTACGAGGGGTGTACTAAAAGTGCCAGACAATCTACGAGGGGTATTCGGAAAATCAAAGTGCACCACAGTTCCGGTGCGAACCGACGCTATTCCGGCAGTTGACCACGCTTTCTGCATGAACCAAAGCGTGTCCGGTAACAATTTGGCGCCCAACGTGGGGCCGATACATCTTCAGAGCGAAGAGACCCACGACCAACCGGAACTCACCATGGAACCTTTCTTCAGGAACGTCATCACAACATCCAGGCCAACACCATACCAGATCCCGATCAGGACGCCGCATTAAAGGGAACCACAGCTACCACCGCCCACCCAAGTAAGCTTCAGCCCTGCCGCCTTCCAGATCCGGGATGAATGGCCTAGTCAATCAACGCCCCAGGGATCAGCTCCGGAATTAACAACTCCGCCCACCATAACACCACGAACAACCCTACTGACAGAGGGTCCCAAAGACTGTCAGTGGCGCCCAACCACAACCCAGAACATCGTCCAAGAATTAATCAATCGCTTGGCCCAGCCGCAAGCCGCAAGTTCCGGTCCGCTACCACGCTTCTGCGGGTCGCCAGAAGCCGATCCAGAGCGGTTCCTTCAGCAGTTGGAGGAGCATTTTCACACCGCTGGCCCACAGGACACCCATTACCAAGCTGACATCGCTATCGGACAACTGGACGGTGAAGCACGCAGTTGGTACGCTCCGTACCGCAGTCTACAGCTACCGTTCGCCGAATTCCGGTTGCTGCTGGCCCGCGAGTTCGACAGCCCGCTACGGCGTGGTGCAACCATGACCAAATTTTTTACCGAACGGCAATCCAAGGAGCCCGTCTATTGTTTTCTGAAAAGGAAGGAACAGTTAGCTGCGCGGCTGAACCTAGTACTCACAGAATCTGACCTGGTAGCCCATTGCTTAAATCTGCTGCCTAAAAGCCTAGCCGCCTATATTGAAACAGCCGCACCGACAGACTTCGCTGGATTCGACGACTTAGCAGTACGGTTGGAAACCAGACTCAGTTCGACAACGCATGCCACCACCAGCGGCCCAAGCAGTAATCCGCCGCCTGTCCAAAAGCAACTTCCGCTATGCCATTTTTGTCCAGGAAGGCATTATAACAGAGATTGTCCCGAGCGACCAGTGGCCCAAGAAACACGGCGTATCGAGAGGGCGGTTCCGGCCAAGACCGAATTCAAGCGACCGAACGCAACATCACGGCCAGGATCATCGGCCCCCGTAAACCATATTAGGCCAGGGACTTCGGGAAACGAGATAGGGGCCGGGGCCATATCCCGGCCCGTTCCGAACACATCCGCCACCAAATTAACTCACTCAGCGGATTCAGTGACCTACCGAGAATCGACGCCGTCATCGACTATCGGCTCTCGTAGACAGCGGATCGTCGCTCAACCTCGTTCGTCAACAACAACGGCCCGAGCACGCACAAGCCAAAGCCATTGCTCTCGCCACCAGCACAAACGAGGACACCCATGTATACGGACCGTCCCTCCTTCCGATGAGCATCGCCAAAGAGGCAACGACCGAAACCTTCTTCGTCAGCCCGGATCTACACGAAGCGGCGATACTAGGCCTTCCCTGGCTCCAGGCTAACCAGGTTACCATGGACTTCCAACGACGCTGTCTCCATTTCGGTCGCGACCAGCGAAGAACCATTTACTGGAAGATACCGACACCCAAGACCAAACCAATGGACGTGGAGTTAAGTCTCGAAACGGTACCAATGGAGAACCAAGTCGACTACAGGGAATTACTCGACGAGTTCCAGGATGTTTTCGACACCTCCGCCCCGACCACTACGCCAACAACCAACCATCACATCCGCCTTAAGGAATATCGACCCTTCCGGATCACCCCATATCGGCAGTCCGATCAAAAACAGCAGGCAATTCAGGAACAGATCCAGGAAATGCTCAGCAAGGGCATCATCGAACCAAGCAACTCCGAATATTCAAGCCCGATTGTGATCGTAAAGAAGAAGGATGGTACGCCCCGATTCTGCATCGATTTCAGGCGATTGAACGCACAAACAATCAGCGAGGCCACTCCCCTTCTGAATATTCAACAGACCCTGAAGCATCTAGGGCAGGCAAGAATATTCAGCACACTTGATTTGAAGGCTGGATACTGGCAGATTCCCCTGTCGGATGAAAGTCGACCCCTCACTGCATTTTCAACCACGGATGGCGCCAGCTACCAGTTCCGGGTGATGCCATTCGGGCTAAAGAACGCGCCCTCAACATTTCAAAAGTTGATGGCGCAAGAAGTTCTGACAGGTCACCTCCACGACTTCACCCTAGCCTATCTGAACGACATCGTGGTTTATTCCAATACACCTGAGGAACACGTCCGACACCTAAGATTAGTTCTGGAGAGGCTGCGTACACATGGTCTTCGCGTCGGTCCCGAAAAATGCCAGTTGGCTTGCTCCGAAATCGAGTATCTTGGACATCGTGTCACTGCCGAAGGGAATCTTCCGACCGAACATCACCTCCAACAGATACAAAGCTTGCCACCACCAGCAAACTGAAAGCAGTTACGACATGTGCTTGGCGTCAGCAATTGGCTGCGGGAATACGTCCCACGCTTCGCGGAGATTACTGCCCCCTTGACCAACTTGCTCTCAGCAAAGGAGAAGTGGAAATGGAGCCCGGAAGCAAACCAAGCCTTTCTGGACCTGAAGCAAGCGTTATCCCAGCCCCTCCGGTTGTCACGGCCTAATCCAGATCTGACGTACGTGCTGCAGACAGACGCCAGCTACGCCGGACTCGCCGCCGTATTATACCAGGAGGAACAGAACGGCCAACGACACGTGGTTTCATTCGCCAGTACCCGTCTCAGCCCTGCCGAGCGCCGTTACCACAGTAATGAGCTGGAGTGTCTGGCCGTGGTCTGGGCGACCAAGAAATACCGGCCGTATTTGGAGGAAAAACCATTTATCCTCCGGACAGACAACCGGGGGTTGCTTTGGCTGCAAAAGTCCCGCGACGAGAAGGCTAAGTTCACACGCTGGTCGCTATGGTTGCAGGAGTTTAGCTTCACGGTGGAACACTGTCCAGGCCGCCTAAATCAACTCCCCGATATGCTGTCTCGCATACCCGAGGAACGAGAGATGGAAGATACCACCTGCGACCGCATCTTACCACCGGACCAGTTCCCAGCGGTGATCAACCAAATTGACGATAACGCCGAACCCACACCACCACTCACCACCCGTATCGAAGAAGCACAGCTCGACGATCCCGGCATCCGACGCCTGGTTCTTAGGTGGCGCTGACTTCAAATAGAGGTTCCACGACTACCCGGCGAAAGAGGTTTCCGCGACCACTATACTGTCGAGAATGGGTTCTTGTATCGCCGAAAAGAAGATCGGGTTCTCCTCGTCGTACCGGAAGCGCTCCAACAACATGTACTTCACTTCTTCCACGACCATCCCGACGCCGGCCATCCAGGTAGCGACGAAACGTTTCGCGCTATACAAGAACAATACCACTGGCCGACGCTGCCGAAGGATGTCCGCAACTATTTAAAAAGGTGCCTAATCTGCGCCTGTACCAAGTCCGGCATCCGTCAACGAGCTGCCGCCCTACGTCCAAGAACGCCTCGCCGCCCCTGGGAAACCGTCGCCGTGGACATCATGGGCCCCTACCCTACATCAACGAAGGTCAACCGGTACATCATCGTGGCAACGGACCTGTTTTCCCGATGGGTAGAAGCCAAGGCAGCACCGAACACCCCGACCAAAGCAGTCTTGGATTTCCTAGATGAAGATGTGTTTTATCGATACGGGTATCCACGATTCCTGTTATCGGACAACGGACCCCAGTTCACCTGCCATTCCTGGGAAAACTACTGCCGACGACACCATATCACGCCCTGGACCACCCCTGTCTACCATCCCAGGGAGACTCCTACCGAACGTAGGAACCAGGAACTAAAGAAGGGACTACGTATCCATCTCAAGAATCAACCGCCGGAACACTGGGATAAGGTGCTGAACAAAGTGTTGCTCAACCTACGCACCCGACGCAACGCCGCGACCCTTCAAACTCCGAGCAAAGCCTTGTTTGGTTACACCATCCACCGTTCCGGTCTCGGCAACGTTCCCAACGCCGGTATCCCGGACAACACAGGACAGGCACGTGATGAACGCCGCCAACGAATGATCCGCCGCCAGGAGGTGTACCAACGAAGATACGTTGCCGATCCACAGCCGCAGGTGACTTTCCAAGTTGGCGACATAGTACTGGCAAAGAACCTAAGAAAGCCGCACGGGCTCGCACCAAACTGGACCGGCCCGCACGTAATCACCGCAGTACTGGGAAACAACGTATACGAAGTTCTACGAGAGAACGTGCAAAACAAAATGCACGTAGACCATCTCCGTCCTGCACCTCAACAGCCATAATCCTGTAGAAGAACATCTGGCTCTCGTCTTAAAACGGGGGGCAAATTGTTGCCGCCGCCACAGCTTCACGCGACGAGAGCGATGTTCTCCGTCCACTACTTATGGTCGCCAAGCGTTCGTCGAGCGCGCCTATCCGAGCGCACCACCACTACACGGAGGGTAGGGGTAGGCGGAGCCTAGCGCACCGTTCGGAGGCATAAAAACGGCCGCTTGGCCTATACTTTTCAGTCGGCTACCACTCTTAGCTACTCAACCTTCTCTCTTGGCTACCCTCTTAGCCAGAGCTGCACTACGACTTCGACCAACCTTCGGCTACCCACTTAGCCAAGGCACCTACGCAATTGATCTACGTAACTTCAGGCTACCAATCTTTTAGCCGAGTTAAATCATCATCTATCCGAAGATACAATCGACACCTCGCAACCTATATATATATATATATATATAGATAGGTATCTATACATATAATATAACTAACTACATGCCACGTCACCGTCGGGGAGCCTCAGCACAACGTTGGAGACAACGTCGTGAACAACATAACCGGCGAATCCAGGGACCACCGCAAGCCTTGACCAACGTCCAACTAGCCCAGCTGTTCCTGGAACTCGAGGGAACCTACGCTCCTGCCCCGGATCTCAGTCGGCTCTCCACATCGCCGACAGATCCACGGAGACCGCCTTTGCCGCGACCGTCACCATTACCATCATTGTCGCCGGTTCCAGAGTTATTATCTCCGCTTCCCAGGACGCCCCGCCGTTCCCGATCGGCCAGCAGGACACGATATATACCTGTACCCGTGCTTGTTTCCCCTCTGCCGCCAACGCCCAGGAAACGTACATACCGGCTTCGTCGAATAGACTTTGACGCGGAATAAAAGAGAGCGGTTAGTGACGTGCGACGTTAAGTAGGTTTAGGTAGTTATATATAAATCTTTTATGTACAGACATATGTATATAAATATGGAATCTTAGATGTAACTTAGTTTAGGACTATGTAAATACTACTTATGTAAGTATAATAATATCTGTACTATATATATATAGACATATACCCATACTTTGTAAATATAATATTCTCTTTCTTGTAAAATACATATATACTATTCCCGCCTTATATACAATATATTCAGCCTGTAAATAAATACGTCTATACACGTATTTACTTTTGGTAGGATAGTTTCTAAGGCAAGCCAGTGCTAGTATACTATAAGCGTTAATAAAGACTCTATTAATACGCTATCACAGTTACGAGGGGTGTACTAAAAGTGCCAGACAATCTACGAGGGGTATTCGGAAAATCAAAGTGCACCACAGTTCCGGTGCGAACCGACGCTATTCCGGCAGTTGCCCACGCTTTCTGCATGAACCAAAGCGTGTCCGGTAACATCGGACGGTCGTAGATGACCTTGACCATTCGTAGGCGTTTCCGCGGCACCAGACTTCAGGCTCGTACGGTGTCATTGCGCAGGAGAAATCATCAGTCTACATCCAGTATCGAAGATGGAAGGACCTCTGAAGAAGCTCGCCACTCGTGCTAGCGAAACGTTAGAAAGAAATTCCAATCGACGACGGCCTTTAAACCCGACTTTGAATATCACCGGTTCATCAACTGGTCGCGAAAGCCTTTACCAATTTATTACTCTATGGATTGGAATGACCAACCTGATTTCCTCCATTCAGTCTCCTTACGGTTTACTAACTTTTTTGTAATAGTTAACTATCCATATATAACTATGTTGAGCTAAATGGATGAAAAGAGAGAATGGATGCGTTGCTGGGTAATTACTTTCACAGAGGCGAGAAAGTTATGCAGGAGGCTGAGGATGATTGCCTGACTGAGATGACGATGGTAGAAGTGGATAGTGCCGTAAAGAAAATTAAAGGTGGAAAGGCCCAGATATAGACGGGATTCCCCCTGAAGTGGCCCGAGCAGTCTGGAGAACGGTACCAGATTACATGTTGATTCTGTACTCAGAATGCATGAAAGCAGGTGTGTTTCCTCATGAGTGGAAAAAGGCTGAGGTAACGGTGTTGTTGAGGGGACCAGAGCGACCAAGGTGCATGATCGGTTCTTACAGTGTTGGGAAAAATTCAACAGATTAAATGGGCGCCTTGAGGGTGTATTGAATGACAGAGGTACTAACGATGCGTGGATGAGGGTGAAAGAGATTACAAATGCATCACGACGGAAATATATGCTGGGATATTTTGTCGATTTTAAAAATGCCTTTGATTGGTTGAAATGGAGCTACTTGAAAGTGAAACTGACTGAGCTAGGGTGTGAGGAGTTCAAAATTTGCTGTGATTATTTTAATGAAAGGTATGTATATATTGTTACGTTACGTGTGATGTGTCATACTAGATGGCTGATAATGAGCGGTTGACCTCGCAACGGCGTCTAATGTTACTATTTATCAGAAGTAGTTTACTTATATTGTTTATATTCACGTTCGCAAAAGATTTAACTTGCATGAAAGCACTGTAACCTTTTGTTAAACACGTATATTGCAAAGTTTCTTCTAGAATCAGAATCGTTTGTAACGTCGAACGAAAAGCACACTTAATAAATTTCATCTTAATGAATAGAGAAACACTTTGAGTTTAGTTTGACAAATTAAAATTTTACAAATTCGTTTCGGCATTTACGCCATTATTCAAAAGTATTGGTTTCTGTATTAAAGGTACAATGGTTGGTTATCTCTATTTTTTACAGTTTATACCTGCAAGTTTGTAGGCAGGTGGGGTCGTTTGGAAATTCCCGTCATAATCAAGGGTGAACCATTTGTTATGAGCTCCGTTTAGTTGTTTACAATATTATAATTGTTCGCAATCGATCTTTTTATTTCTAGATTTTCCAAAAGTGTAAGTTTTTTGCCTTTTGGTGCTAAATGTAAAATTTCGATATTTTCCGTATTTATATTGTGACTAAGACTAATACAGTGTTCGGCAATGCCTGTTGTTATTTTGTGTTTTTCAATTGCGTATAAATGGTCTTTTTGTAGTATTT
Source organism: Agrilus mali (assembly GCA_029378335.1). Lineage (NCBI taxonomy): Eukaryota > Metazoa > Arthropoda > Insecta > Coleoptera > Buprestidae > Agrilus > Agrilus mali. The sequence continues at coordinate 21,251,485 of CM055656.1, forward strand.
TAATGGCTCTACCTGAGTAGCCGATATAAAAGGCGTCACACATCTTACAATTAATTTTGTAAACACCGCTTTTGTCTAGGGGGTCTATTTTAGTTTTATTGTTGACAAGTAAAGTTCCTAAATTTGTTTTGTTGGTTTGTATTGGTTGAAGACCTATTTTCTTTAAATTGTTACAAATTTTGTTTACAAAATTAATTGAACAGTATTTGATGTTGTTATTTTGTTCTATGTTAGTACGATTATACAGTAAAGATCTAACTTTTAAGCGTTGTTTACGTCTTAAAATCTTATCATTGTAATTGGGATTGTATCCGTTGTTAATGGCAATTGTTTTAATTGTGTGAAGTTCTTTTTTAAATTTTTGTTTTGACGAAGGAATATTTATCAGTCTGTGTATGAAGCTATTGAAAGAGGCAAATTTAATGTTAAAAGATTGATTGGATGAAAAGGGAATTACTGTATCTGTAGTAGACGGTTTCCTGTAGATGTCGAATGTTATTGTGTTATTATCACTTCTTATGACTTTTAAATCGAGAAAATTGAGGCTATTGTTGTCTTCTACTTCTGTCGTGAACTGTATTTTTGAATTTAAAGAATTTAATAGATCTAAAAACAAAGAAATTTGTCTGTTGGTTCCTTTCCAGATACAGAAAATGTGATCGACAGATTTAATTAATGGTGACTTGTAATTGAATAGATTATTTCCGAAATCTGACATGAAGAGTTCTGCTAGTAGTGGTGATAGCGGAGAACCCATAGGTAAACCGTCTTTTGAAGTGAAAAACTTATTTTAAAATTAAAATTATTCTGTTCTAAGCATATGGATATGATTTGTAAGAGGTCCATTTTTTATTATAATTAATGTTTCCATTGTTTTCTAAGTTATTTTTTATAATTTTATAAAGTTTATTAATCAGAATAGACGTAAAGAATCTTTTAACATCAAATGATACAAATTTCGTGTTGTTCGGTAGCTGAATGTTTTTTAGTTTATTTACAAATTCGAAGGAATTCTTAACATTAAATTTTGAGGAGCAGACAAAGTTAGCTTGGAGAATATTGTTTACGTATTTGCATAATTTATAGCTGGGAGCATTTAAGTATGACACAGTGGGTCCTATAGGGATCCCTTCTTTGTGAATTTTAGGGAGTCCATATAAGATAGGTGGTTGAATAGTTTTGTTTATGTAATGGGTGAAATTTTTTTCAGGCACAACTTGAGGACCAAAATCCTCAGTACCTGCTGGCAAGTGTTAGTGATCAAGCTATTCGATATGTGAAGGCAGCGAAACATCTGGGTGTCATGGTGAGTGAGAGATTGGGATTTAGAGTGAATTATCTAAAGAAGAAATTAACGAATGTTGTAGGATGTCTTAAGAGAGTTTTTTGAAGGGAATATTGTTGAGATTGTAACCATAATATGTATTATGTTCATATTATACTTATTGTTTTAAAGATATCAATGTTTAGTCTAGTGCTTAGTGTGTTTCTGTATATGCCTCTTTGTTAAAATGTTTCTTTCGCAGTTCACACATGTAAAACTCATATATGAAATAGTTAGTCATCATCAGAACCTTGTACAGTTAACTTCAATATACCTTTACAAAGTTCACTAGTCGTTTATTACTACAATAATCAACAGGTTATGGGCCCAGGTCACATCTCTGTTTACTAAGTCCAGATCTTCGAGTGCGTTCTGTGAATAGTAAAATTGCCAATTTTGGAAAAGTATCTGCATTAAAAATTGTTGCGCAATATGGCGACAACACCGAGAAGTGAACTAGTACAAACAACGAAGTTCGATGGTTCCAATTTCCAATTATGGAAATTTAGTGTGTCAATAATATTGAAAGCGGTAAAGCTGATTTCAATAGTAGAAGGAACCGAGCCAGAACCAACTGATAATACTTCTTCAGAATGGATTGCCTGGGACGACAAAAATTCAAGAGCCCAAGTAGTACTGCTAACCACAATTTCACAAGAAGTCATGCAATACCTAGTGAACTGCTCAAATGCCACTGAAATGTGGGAGAAGCTAATTTCGATTTATGAGCAAAAAACAGAATTTTCGAAAGAATTAATTTGGCAGAAGTTTTACGACTACAGAATGGATGATGGTGACAAGATTGCTTCGCACATTTCAAAAATCGAATCGCTCGTAAGGCAGCTCAAGGATGTTAAGGAAACAATATCCGACAGTGCAGTAACATCAAAAGTGATAAACAGTCTACCCGCAAAATACAACGCTTTCAAAACTGCATGGGATTCACCCTAAGAACAGATAACGGAACGGAATACATTAATAGTAACTTTGAAAATTTCTTGAAAGACAATGGAATAATCCACGAATGTTCAGCCCCATATACATCACAACAGAATGGCATTTCAGAACGAGAAATGAGAACAATAGTGGAAAGTACACGTTCAATGTTATTCCATGGAAACGTTCCAGTCGAACTTTGGTCTGAAGCAACAAACACAGCCGTTTACATCTTAAACAGAATACTACCCGTAAAAGAAGAAAGTAAACAAGACGAGTGCGTTCGAAAAATGGTTTAGTCGAAAACCAGAATTGCAACATTGCAAAGTGTTCGGTTGTGCCGCATATGTATCAATTCCAAGTCAATTAAGAAGAAAATGGAGCCCTTAAAGCAAAAGGTTAATGTTTGTGGGATTTGATAAAGATTCAAAACTTTATCGATTGTGGGATCCAGTTAAAAGAAGAATAGAAATAAGCTCAGATGTGACTTTCAACGAAAACGAGAAATTTCAACAACAAAATGAAGAAAATGTGGCAAATATTCCTATAAAATTTGGAAATTATGAAGCCGACACAGATTCTGAAGCAGAAACAGAAATAACAGAAGAAAATGACCAAAATGCTGAAGAAAATGTCAGAGAATTAAGAGATCGAAACCTAATTAAACGTCCCGACTATTATGGACCAGCAATTTACTGTTCGATTACCTCCCCCAACACCTACGAAGATGCCATCAAATGCGAAAACTCGGATGAATGGAAAACAGCCATGCAAGAAGAAATGAACGCTTTAGTAAAAAACAACACGTGGAAGTTGGTATCAAAACCAAAGAATGTGAACATAGTGGACAATAAGTGGGTTTTTCGAATTAAAACGGACTCTTACGGTAAACCGACGCGCTATAAAGCCCGACTCGTCGCGAAAGGCTTTCCTCAACGGAAAGGTTTAGACTTTAACGAAACATTTGCACCCGTACTGCGCTATGATTCTGTTCGTGTGTTACTTGCGTTAACTGCTGAAAATGACTTAGAACTGAAACATTTCGATATAAAAACCGCGTTTCTTTACGGTGAACTAGAAGAAAACATTTACATGAAGCAGCCGAAAGGTTTTGAAGACAGTAAGAATCTCGAAAAACTGTGCAAACTAAATAAAACTTTGTACGGTTTAAAACAAGCGTCGCGCGGATGGAACCGAAAATTTGTGGACTTTCTGCAAAAATTTAATTTAAAACAATTAAAAAGTGACCAGTGCGTGTTCATTGGACAATTTGAAGATGCTACTTTATACTTGGCATTATATGTCGACGACGGACTTGTACTTTCATCATCGAAGCTCGCCATTGAAACTTTGCTAAATAGTTTAGAAAAACATTTCGATATTACGGTGGATGATGCAGAGCAGTTCGTTGGTTTAAATATTAGACAAGACAGTGTAAATGGTACCGTAACTATTCATCCATACATCGAACAGATTCTAAAAAAATTCAATATGTCAGAAGCAAAGCCATCGTCAACGCCTGCTGAACCAGGACTACATCTTCAAACACCGTCAAATCAAGTGAATAATGCAAACAATGAACATTATCGTGAAGCAGTAGGTTCATTACTTTTCTGGTCAACTGTAAGCCGACCAGATATTTGCTTCGCTGTTAATCAAGTCAGTCGATTTATAAACAACTGGAATGAAACTCATTGGAAGGCAGTTAACCGTATACTTCGTTATTTAAAACAAACGATTAATTGCAAATTAATATATCAAAAATCAAAACCGTTCAAGCTAGAGGGTTACTCAGATGCTGATTACGCTGGATGCGCTGAAACAAGAAAATCTACAAGTGGATACATTTTTACCCTGCTGGGCTCTCCCATCACTTGGTCCAGCCAAAAGCAGTCTGTTGTAGCGCAATCAACGACGGAGGCCGAGTACATGGCTTTAGCCTTGGCAGTAAAGGAATCTTTATGGTTGAAGCATTTATTAGAAGAGTTGGACTTCGACCCAGGACCGATTCGTATCTTTGTAGACAACCAGTCTGCTATCAAACTGGCGAAGAATTCTGAATTCCACAGAAGAACGAAGCATGTGGACGTAAAATATCATTTTGTACGCGATGAATGCGAAAGTGGAAATGTTACCCTTGAATATGTAGAATCAAAAAATCAATTGGCAGATTTTTTAACAAAACCGCTTCCATTAAATTTATTTAAAAGTTTAATTAAGAAATTGCAGATAAATTATGAATAAGTGGGAGTGTTGAGATTGTATTCATAATATGTATTATGTTCATATTATACTTATTGTTTTAAAGATATCAATGTTTAGTCTAGTGCTTAGTGCGTTTCTGTATATGCCTCTTTGTTAAAATATTTCTTTCGCAGTTCAGACATGTAAAACTCATATATGAAATAGTTAGTTATCATCAGAACCTTGTACAGTTAACTTCAATATACCTTTACAAAGTCCACTGGTCGTTTATTACTACAATAATCAACAAATATATCAAGGGTTGTTTGTTTCGATAACAATGTATGGAGAATGTGCGTGGGTAGATGTACTTGATACGGAACTGGGAAAAAAAGATTTAAACTTGTATCAAAGAATTGTGTTGTAATGCTGTTTGCCTGTATGTAGACCGGTATGTACAGAAAGTATGCAGTTCTTAGATTTGCTGGCCACGGTAAGAGTAGGAATGTGTAAAATTAAGAAAGGAATAACACTGGATGGAAAGAACCTGTACTGAAGAGGAAGTAAGAGGGTATAGCTTGAGGAAGTGTAAAAAGGTACCGGAAGAAAGGGTGATGATCAGCTGGCAGGAAAGGAGGGATGAATGTACGTCAAAATGTATTCCAAAAACTGTCATACTGTCCATCGCTGTTGCTTAAATAGTTTTGTGGACGTTGCTAGGTGTGTCGTATTGTAACGTAGAAGAGCGAATTTTATATGGTTTTAATGATTTAATAATGCCTTACAAAACAAATAACACTTATAAACTAATTATAAAAATATATCTTAAAACTACTTGCCTAAATAATTATCAACTAGGGGCGTTGATAATGGCAGGGACTCTTAATCGGGCATTAGGGTGAGTGATAGCGGTAAACCGCTACACCCCCCTAACTCCTCGGACTCGCTGGCTCGATCTTACTCACTTCTGACCTCCCGTGTTCTTCAAAAACTAATTCTTTTATCCTGACCCACATAGTGCTCTTTTACCCCCAAACGGAAATTCGCAAGTTGGTCACGGCACACTTTTGCCGTGCAATCATGTCGCATTTCCGTGTGGCGGTTCCTTGTTGCGTAAAACCATTACGTTGCATTTTCAAATTAGAACAAATGTAATTAATGAAATAAAAAGCAATTAAAAAGAAATATAATTTTGGAAAAATATGAGCACTATGTGACAGTATCCACCCAGATCAACTTATGCAATAACAAGAAGTATTGTTCACATGAGTGTCAAAATAGATCAAAAGGGCAGACAAGATCTACCCGTCACCCAAATTATTAGGAAGAGTGGAAAAAGTGCATAAAAACCTACATTACACACAAAAGAGAATGTAGAAGCATTTGACATCCAATTAGAAATTTCTACAATAATGAATGAATTTGTATATATGCATCAAATATTAGAAAAACCTTGAGACGTATTGACAATTTCAATTGTATTCATATTCGTTGTTGTTTTATATTCACCATTTCATTTTATAATTTTGTTGTTTTTATATATGTATTTATCTTAAAATGATCTGTTATTTTTCAGCTTACTTATTATACCGACAGAATTGGGGGGCAACATAAAAGAAAAGAAAGTGCGGCAAATCTATTACAGAATTTCTACTAACAATTTTGCGAGAAACCATACATTGGAGCGAAGAGACAATTTTTGAGTTTCTCGGTAATAGTTTCATTACCAAAAATTACGCTTTCGCTATCGTTCTAATGAAAATTTTGTCAGTTCCACTTTAATCTTGTTATTTAGATAAAATACCGTCGAAAAGGAATGGTTTCTGAGAATATAAGTATCACTGTTACCTCATAAAATTACGATTCATTTATAAAAATGTAAAATCACTGTTACAGATATGTGATATAAAAATATATGTGTATAAACATAACAGAAACATTAGAGGAGAAGGTCCGAATATGAGCCCCCATTTTGATTTTTATTAACCATTTTTAAATTGTTTGACGAAAGAAACAAAAAATCGGCATGCATCCAGCCCGAAGATTCTTCTGTCATTGTAGAAGCAACAAAGTTCCAAATAAGCAAAAATTGCAGTGATTTGAGAGAAAATACGAAATCATACCAATTTCGCATAGGAAGACAGACTGTGTGAAATATGAGCCCCTATCAAAAATGACACAAAAAGCTAAGGAGTAACAAAATAAAGTTTATTTCCAAAAACTAAACTTACATCTTAATATATTTTAAATAGAAACGATATATTAGGTGCAAAAATCACACACATAATTGTCTTTCTCTGCCCCCGAACATAGCTCATGTGCCCACATATTGCACATGAGGCAACGAACCCATAGCTCCCCTCTGTTGTCTTTTAAAAAGTAACCATCACAAAACATGCATGTGGCATCTTGATCATCTGGAACGAGTTGGCCGATATTATCGATATCCATGTCATCGTCAGCCGGAATAAATGGTTCGTTTTCTGCGTTGGAATGTTGGTCGTTATCAGGATCATCACATTTCTTTTTTTTTGCCTGGTCAGTTTTGGTTTTGCAACCAGTTGTCGCTTTAGGGGTGGCTTTCTTGGGGTGGAAAGCGATTGTTCTAAGTCATTTTTATATGGTGACGACGTGATCACTTGAGATTTTCCAGGTTTTCTCCCGCGATTCGAAGTCTTCTTTTTGATGAGAGGAATAGGTGCAAAATGGAATGGAGAGACATGGACTGTAGAGCTTGTTAATGGAGAGACAGGTGCTGAATAATTGGTGACTGCCCACGTGGAACATCTTGGCTGAGGTTCTGAGGTAAAACTGTTTTCTGTGTTTTTCCTAACTTCAAGTGGTGTCATGCTAGAACAGTTTTTTTCGGCCTCAGTTTCTTCAGCTATAAATTCGGAATCTGAGAAAATATGGCGGTTGAAAGGGAAAATGCCAGTAGCCCTAAAACCATTTGCAGCGATTTCAGCAGTCTGCGATTTTAGAAATGCTTTCCCTAGAAGCTCCGCCAGATCAAACTGAGTAATAGCACGTTGATTAGTACGAAGCCAGTTACGGATTTCCTCACTATAATAAACCTTAAAACTGCCCATAAAGGTTTTGTCTAACGGTTGCAGTTTGTGCGTGGCGTGGGGTGGCAAGGAAATGATGGAAATGTGATTATCCCTTGCCAGCTGAATTACATCTAAATTTCGCGTATGGCTGTAATGCCCATCTAGCAGAAGTAGAATTGGAGATTCTTCGGTAGGTTTGACGAAATTTATGAAATGTCTCATCCAATCGGTAAAAAGGTTTTGCTTCACCCACCCACTAGGATGAACAGCGTATATAGATTCTGGGGGCGCACCACGCATCAGCTGATTGTTACGATTTTTCCTGGGAAAAATTAACATGAGTGGTACAAATTGACCGCCGGCGCTCATAGCCGCAATAAACGTAACTAACGAGCCACGTTCTGCGGATGTAATAGACGCTATCTGCCTCCTTCCTTTCCTTCCAATTACTTGGGCCACCTTGCTTTGCACAATTGACAAGCCTGTCTCGTCGACATTGAAGATTCTATGTGGCGAGAAGTTGTGTTTTGCATACTCCTGCTCCAAATTATCAAAAAACTCCTTCACATTTGCTTTAGTGAAGCCCAATGCTCTTACTAAGGAGGTACCTGCTGGTCTTCGAACAGAAAGTAACCTGCCATGGCGACGTAAAAATCCATCAAACCAACTACGCCCTGCAATTCCATTTTTGAATACATTCAGTCTCCCATTTTTAATGGCTAAAGTATATGCCATTCTTTGAATATCTTTTCGTGTTAATCCGTAGAACGTGGCTTCCATGGTTAAGATATAATTAACCAGATCTTTTTCTATCTCGTCTCCTAAGACCGCTTTTCGTCCTAGTTGGGTTTGAACTACTTCTTCAGCTGTCAAGTTATTTTCTTTCTGTCGCTTTAAAAATATTTGAAGTGTTGATCTTGGTACGTTGAAAGATTTACTGGCGATTTTTAAGCCCATACATTTGTTATTTACATTGTCCAAAGCCCTAACCATGTCTTCGGATTTCCAATTCTTTCTTAAATTCTTTGGTATGTACTTTGGTTAATTACGTGGCATAATGATCCTCAAAAAATACAACATTTAAAATCAGATCCGATTATGGGCCCCGGCCCATATTTGGACCCACAAAAAGCCAATATTACCAGCAAAGCGAGTCATACAAATAAAATGTTATATTATTTTTTAAGGATAGGTGACTCAGTAACTACGTAAATATAACAAACTTTCATCTTAATACAACACATTCTTGTGAATATTTGAAACCTGGTCAGCGAATAATATACAAAATATTCTTATGCAACTTACCTCTAAATAAATATTCAGATTTTCATAAACACGTTCGTCACGACTTATTGACAACAGAATAACATTTGAATAGCATACTATTGGTAAAACAGTTGACTATCCAGTAAGTGTATTTTCAGCTAGTTTACACAGATGTCGCTTAATGCACTACTGAATTTTTGCAGGGGCCCATATTAAATGCAGGGCCCATATTCGGACCTTCTCCTCTACCAAATAACGTCACACTGTTACAATTTTTTGTATAAACGTTACATCACTGTTACAAATATTTGATTTAAAAATACCGTTTAAGCGATAGTGAATAATTTTTAAAATCAATTTAACCATTATGTAGATATCTATTGATCTTTTAACTTTCTTTAAAATCTAATTCTAAACTTATGTGTTTGGTGTGTAAAATTTTATAATCTAAATTGTGAATGTATGGTTTTCAGTAATCAAATGTTCCGCATAAGTAGAATCCACTTTTTTATTGGTAAAACTGGAATACTGTTTTTGAATTTGAGTTTACAATGATCTACCAGTCGAACGCTATCTAGACTTTCTTACAATCTAAATAACATAAACAATAAACTCCTGAATTTAAATCTTCAGGAGTTTAACATTTATTATTAAGTATGTATCTACCTAAAGAGAATGAAACATTACCTAAATATGCAAAAGAATTGTACTTATGTTATTCATTTTTTACTTGCAAATAAATTTTCTGTCCTAATTTTTTGTTTAAAATCTTATCGACTATTGTGAACAAGCCAAGATTATTTTGAGCTATCGTGTATAGGTACCTATATTCTATTTAATTCTAAATTAAAATTATCAACTACAAATAAAACCAAAGGGCAGCTAGTTTATGTGGCCCAGAGTGAAATGAATTGGCATGTAATATCATATCAAAACAAAGAAACATAAGCACTTTTTTAATATATTCCACAAACCAACTCATACTGATATGACAGTGAGTAACAGATATAAGCGAGAAGAGAAGAAAAAGCGATTAAAAAGCGAAATAGCTATTGAGTTGTTGTTGTTATCGAAATAGTTATTGAATCGTTGTTGTGTACGAATTAATTAAATAAAATTTTGAGAGAAAAATACGTGAAATTGTAAATTACGTAACAATTGGTGTCAGGAGTAAGGATTTATGCCAGTAACAAGAAGTCAATTGGCAAAAATGGAGGAGCAGATGAAATTTTGATGGAAATGCTTAAAGAAATAAAAGAAGAAATTAAAGCAGGCCAGGATGAAATGAAGGGAGAAATTAAAGCAGGCAAGGACGAAATGAAGGAAGAAATTAAAGCAGGCAGGGATGAAATGAAGGCAAGCCAGGAAGTAATGATGGCAAAAATGAAATCAGATATAAAGAAAGGACTAGAAGAAATGAAACAAAAATTGTAGAAAGTACAAGAAGGATTGAAAGAACAGTTAAAGGAAGTAAGAGTAGAAGTTCATGAAGAATTGAAGGAAGTAAGAGTAGAAGTTCAAGAAGAGTTAAAGGAAGTAAGAGTAGAAGTTCAAGAAGAGTTAAAGGAAGTAAGGGCCGTACACATTGTACACAAAAAGTTTCAAACTGAAGGCCAATCTAACCGTTCAAGAATACACAAAATTAAACAAAAGCGAAGAAGGAAGTGTAAGAATGTCGAGAATAAAACCACCAACATTCGATGGGAAGGTCTCTTGGTCAGTTTATCTTAAACAATTCGACGCTGCTGCCAAGGCAAACGAGTGGAATGAAATGGAGAAAGCCACTACCCTGATCATAGCGCTACGTGGGGAAGCTCTAGACATGCAACAAAACGATTTTAAAATTATGGTGGACCGATTGGAGATGCGCTATGGTGATAAACACCTACAACAAATGTACCAGGCGCAGTTAAAAAGTCGCTATCAACGTAGCAGCGAAAGCCTACAACAGTTCGAAGCGGACGTCGAAAGGCTAGTGCGGTTGGCTTATCCTAGTGCCCCTCAAAACTTTACAGACCAGCTGTCCACCCAATTGTTTGTCGGTGGAGTGCGAGATGTCGCAATACAGCAAGCCCTGCCCATGTCTCGACATAAAACTGGAGGCGAAGCATTGCCGTATACGCTGGAATATGAAGCAGCCAAACAGGCATCCATAGGACACGCTAGAATCCGGTAGGCTAGCTTGAATTTTGATGACGACAGCGAGATATTTTGACAAGAAATGGTAAAAATAGCCAAAGAAGTCATGTCTTCAAAACCAAAGGAAGGGTTGAGTGTGCGCCCACGCTGTGGGCTTGCGACAAATATGGGCATATTTCACACGATTGTAACAAAAGGAAACGAGAAATTACATGTTGGAATTGCGGACGTACGGGACACTTGAGCAGCGGCTGTCCGTCTGGAAGAATATCACCCCTTCTCGCCCCTGTTAAAGGGGGTGTATAATTTCCGGGCTCAGTTAGGCTGTTGGTGAGCGGGGTCGTGGATTAAAATTAGGGGCTGAAAATTATTTGGAAAACGCGAAAACTATTTGCCGTATTCTAGGTAGAGATCGTTGAACTCCCAGCATTACAAGAAAATAATAAAATAACACTAGTATTTGTTAATGGAAAATACATATATTAAAAGATTAAAACAATTTATAATTAAAAATTGAAATATAAAATTTGGATTAAAATTCGTAAAAGAATATTTATAAGAATGGAAAAGAATTAGTAAATGAATATTTATAAAAAATGGATAAAAATCAGTAAATGAATATTTATAATAAATGGATAAAAATTAATAAATGAATGTTTATAAAAAAAATGAATAGCTATCCGTGCCGAAAGAGAAATGAAAATGATACATACAATATTTAAAAAAATATTATGGGCGCCACCGGGTGTCGGTACTAAACAATTTTAATAAGGCATGTAACTAGAGAAAGGTTCTCAACACGTACTTTTCTTTACATAATAAAATGGTCCTTCGAGCCGGATATTAAACATAAGTGCAAAAACCTATCGTGATTCACATTATCCAAACGTGTGTGACATATAGCATCACATCATCCAAACGTGTGTGACATAGCATCACATCATTAGCAAAGTGTGTGGAGTTGTATCACATCATCATCAACCAATGTGATTGCATCACAACATCGCCAAAACTGACCGAGGAAAACACATCGCATTCTACATAGGACGACGACGCATTGCATCATCATACCATATTCACCATCAGAGGTCAAATTAAGGCAATCGAGTAAGTGTGCATCCTTTTCTTTTTCCCAATTTCACATTTTTCTATCTTATTCGACTGCTTCGATTTGATTCATGATGGAGGATCCTAAATCTTCAAAATCAACTAGTCAAAGAGTTACGGTGCCAACTAAAGGTTCCAGTCTAACTAATCAAAGAGGTCAGCTCAAAAGGCGCCTTACAAGACTAATCAATCATTTTAATTTAGTTTCGGCCAAAGAAACTATGAAAGATACTGATATCATAGAACTAGAAGATCGTTTTCAAAGAGACAAAGATTTATTGAACGAATACGAAAAGCTTCATTTGCAAATCATCGAAATTTCTGATGACGCGGTTCATAATGTTGAATACGAAACCTTTGAAAACGATTTTTTTTATATTCAGGCAAAAATCAAATCTTTCATTAATAAACACAGAAATCAAAATACTTCCATTAATCCTATCACAAACCCAATCGATTTAGAATCCGATATGGGGGAGAATTTTTTACGTCTACCCAGCATTCAATTACCAACTTTTTATGGTCAATTCGAGAATTGGCTTGAATTCCATGATGCCTTTGATTCTCTTATACACAGCAACTCGCGTCTGTCAAATATTCAAAAATTTAATTATTTACTGTCAGCATTAAAGGGTGAAGCGTCACAAGCAATCAAATCGCTAAAAGTTTCTTCTGACAACTATTTAGTTGCTTGGGACATTTTACGAAAGCGGTTTGAAAATAAAAAACTTATACTGCAAAACAACATTAAATCTCTTTTTAACCTAGATCCTATCCACAAGGATTCATATACATCCTTACAAAATCTATTAGACAATATATCAAAAATAATTCAGTCACTAAAAAATTATGATCAACCGACGGCTGATGTATTGCTCATTCATATAATTACGGCTAAAATTACGAGTGCAACCCGTCATGAGTGGGAATTTTATAAGCCCGCAGGTGATTTTCCAACATTGCAAGAATTTTTAGAATTTATTGAAAAACGTTGCCATATTCTTGGGTCCATCGAGGCTACAAACTCTAGTCAAAATATAGCAAATAATAAAAATTACAATAAATTCAGTAATAACAAAATTTCCCACCACAAAAACACAAATGTGCATATAAGTACATTCAAAGTGAGTTGTGCATTATGCAAAAGTCCGCATCCCATATACATGTGTGATTCTTTCTTACAATTGTCCGTATATGAGCGCATTTCGCAAGTGAAGCGCCTTCGTTTATGCTGAAACTGTTTAAAACAATTTCACGAAATCAATCAATGTAAATTACGAGGTTGTAAAAAGTGCGACAAAAGGCACAACACTTTATTGCATATAGAAAATCAAAGTTCTCGTGATCAAGCGCCAAACAGTTCTAAAGCTAACACTTTGTAGTGTAACTTACCTAGGCCAACGTGATCGTCAAAAACTTCTTACCCTTCGTTGTGTTGAAAAGACAGGTCTTGCCAAAAATGACAAATTGTACTCTGGTACGGGTTTACCATTAGAGGAACAAGGTTAAATAAAACACAGTGAATTCATTCCTACTTTTTAATTCAGAATCAAAATCAAACGTAAATTTGGAAATGAGAGTGTCAGACTCAGCCTGTGGCTAGCGTGGAAAAAGAGCCTGACAGAGAAAACCACGATCTCAGCCACTCAAATATTTAAAAACAAATTCAAATAAACATAAAAATCAAAATATCAAATTCAAGTAAATCACAAATAAATCAAATATCCAATGTAGAAATAAATTCAGATAAAACACAAATAGATAAAAATATCAAATATAAAAATATGTTCAAATAAAGCACATGAAAATCAAAATATCCAATGTAAAAATCAATTCAAGTAAAACACAGGTAAATCGAAATATTAAATTCAAATAAAATAGTAAATCAAAATATCAATGCAAAAAATAAAATCAAGGAAAACACAAATAAATCAAAATGTAAAATCCAAGTAAAATAGTAAATGAAAATATCCAGGTAAAAATAAATTCCAGTGTAACACATGTAAATCAAAAATATCCAATGCAAAAAAAATAAATTCAAGTAGAACACATAAAAATCAAAATATCCAGTGCAAAAATAAAATCAGGTAGAACATGTAATTGCAGAGTAAAACCAACACAAAATAAAATACACATAAAAATAATCAATCAATAAGAAAATTCAATAAAACACATATGAATCAGGGCACACAAAAACACATAAAAGGGTAAAAACACAATAAGACAAAAACCAAATAAAATGTATGTAAAATAATCAGAAAGAAATTGTTGTAAATATAATTAAAAATTCTCAAATAAAATGAAATCAAAAACAACTTGGAAAAGATAAATTCAAATTTTGTAGTTCTCAGGCTCAACAAAAATGAAAAATAATTTGTGTAATAAAATTTAGAAAAACTTATGAAAAATTCACAAAATGTAAAACACCCAAATTTTATTATAATTTCCGAATGTTTGATAAATTTTGACACAATTTGAAATTCAATCCCTACAAACAGCAGCACATTTTAAAACCAAAAACATATTTGTTAGTTAATTTAGGGGTCTGGAGTCCCTAAGGAAGCAATCCAGATAACGATGATCGTTGCAACGCATCGGGCTACACGACTAATGTTTCTTTGCATGCTTTATCTAATCTAGAATCCTATTTTGTTGGACCGAGACATCATCGATAAATTCTCAATATAACAAAAGCCCCTGGTTATACTCCCATCAACGTCCACACGGGAGAAAATATTAGTACTTACAAGGCATTTCATACTTAGATTGAATCACAAAATGTTTTACCCCTTTCGAAAATATACACAAATTATTATAATTTGAAAAATGAAATATTAATGTTAAACCTGAAAAACTTTTTTAAATGAAATAATTTTTAAAATATAATTTAGTAAGATTTACCTGAATTGAAATGATAAAAAAAAATGTAATTTATTTAATTAAGTGAGATTTACCTGAATTGAAATTAATTTAAAAATGTAAATTACTTAATTTAATAAGATTTACCTGAATTGAAATTAATTTAAAAATGTAGTTTATTTAATTTAGTAAGATTTACCTGAATTAAAATTATTTTAAAAATGTAGATTATTTAATTTAGTGAGATTTACCTGCACTGAAATTATTTTAAAAATTTATAAACAATTGAACAGAATTTCCATAGTTATAAAAGAAAATAATAAAAAGTGAAATTAAATTTGAAACAATTAAAATTATAAAAATGATAAAACAAAATAATATTAATTTATAAATAATAATAAAATAATTATCATACCTGTTAGAAATGTAAGTAATTAATCCAATTTGAAACAAAAACTCAAAAACACAGAAAAACTCAAAAACACACAAAATACAAATAAAGACACAAAACAAATTATAATCTCTGATTTTGAATACGAATTAAAATGAATTTAATTGAATTGAATATGATTGTTGAAATCTGAATCAGAATTGAATATGACAGAATTGAATATATCGAATTGAATAAGAAACAAGATTGAATGCCTTAAAAATCACCTCGCAGCCCTTTTAAAGACTCGTACTAATACGTCATCAAAACTAATCGAACCCACGCCGCATCTAAGAAAAATTCCCACAGGAAATCGATCTACGAGACAAGTCACAAAAATTCTGCGGATGTAATAGACGCTATCTGCCTCCTTCCTTTCCTTCCAATTACTTGGGCCACCTTGCTTTGCACAATTGACAAGCCTGTCTCGTCGACATTGAAGATTCTATGTGGCGAGAAGTTGTGTTTTGCATACTCCTGCTCCAAATTATCAAAAAACTCCTTCACATTTGCTTTAGTGAAGCCCAATGCTCTTACTAAGGAGGTACCTGCTGGTCTTCGAACAGAAAGTAACCTGCCATGGCGACGTAAAAATCCATCAAACCAACTACGCCCTGCAATTCCATTTTTGAATACATTCAGTCTCCCATTTTTAATGGCTAAAGTATATGCCATTCTTTGAATATCTTTTCGTGTTAATCCGTAGA
This sequence comes from Agrilus mali, assembly GCA_029378335.1. Classification (NCBI taxonomy): domain Eukaryota; kingdom Metazoa; phylum Arthropoda; class Insecta; order Coleoptera; family Buprestidae; genus Agrilus; species Agrilus mali. The sequence continues at coordinate 21,267,487 of CM055656.1, forward strand.
ACGTGGCTTCCATGGTTAAGATATAATTAACCAGATCTTTTTCTATCTCGTCTCCTAAGACCGCTTTTCGTCCTAGTTGGGTTTGAACTACTTCTTCAGCTGTCAAGTTATTTTCTTTCTGTCGCTTTAAAAATATTTGAAGTGTTGATCTTGGTACGTTGAAAGATTTACTGGCGATTTTTAAGCCCATACATTTGTTATTTACATTGTCCAAAGCCCTAACCATGTCTTCGGATTTCCAATTCTTTCTTAAATTCTTTGGTATGTACTTTGGTTAATTACGTGGCATAATGATCCTCAAAAAATACAACATTTAAAATCAGATCCGATTATGGGCCCCGGCCCATATTTGGACCCACAAAAAGCCAATATTACCAGCAAAGCGAGTCATACAAATAAAATGTTATATTATTTTTTAAGGATAGGTGACTCAGTAACTACGTAAATATAACAAACTTTCATCTTAATACAACACATTCTTGTGAATATTTGAAACCTGGTCAGCGAATAATATACAAAATATTCTTATGCAACTTACCTCTAAATAAATATTCAGATTTTCATAAACACGTTCGTCACGACTTATTGACAACAGAATAACATTTGAATAGCATACTATTGGTAAAACAGTTGACTATCCAGTAAGTGTATTTTCAGCTAGTTTACACAGATGTCGCTTAATGCACTACTGAATTTTTGCAGGGGCCCATATTAAATGCAGGGCCCATATTCGGACCTTCTCCTCTACCAAATAACGTCACACTGTTACAATTTTTTGTATAAACGTTACATCACTGTTACAAATATTTGATTTAAAAATACCGTTTAAGCGATAGTGAATAATTTTTAAAATCAATTTAACCATTATGTAGATATCTATTGATCTTTTAACTTTCTTTAAAATCTAATTCTAAACTTATGTGTTTGGTGTGTAAAATTTTATAATCTAAATTGTGAATGTATGGTTTTCAGTAATCAAATGTTCCGCATAAGTAGAATCCACTTTTTTATTGGTAAAACTGGAATACTGTTTTTGAATTTGAGTTTACAATGATCTACCAGTCGAACGCTATCTAGACTTTCTTACAATCTAAATAACATAAACAATAAACTCCTGAATTTAAATCTTCAGGAGTTTAACATTTATTATTAAGTATGTATCTACCTAAAGAGAATGAAACATTACCTAAATATGCAAAAGAATTGTACTTATGTTATTCATTTTTTACTTGCAAATAAATTTTCTGTCCTAATTTTTTGTTTAAAATCTTATCGACTATTGTGAACAAGCCAAGATTATTTTGAGCTATCGTGTATAGGTACCTATATTCTATTTAATTCTAAATTAAAATTATCAACTACAAATAAAACCAAAGGGCAGCTAGTTTATGTGGCCCAGAGTGAAATGAATTGGCATGTAATATCATATCAAAACAAAGAAACATAAGCACTTTTTTAATATATTCCACAAACCAACTCATACTGATATGACAGTGAGTAACAGATATAAGCGAGAAGAGAAGAAAAAGCGATTAAAAAGCGAAATAGCTATTGAGTTGTTGTTGTTATCGAAATAGTTATTGAATCGTTGTTGTGTACGAATTAATTAAATAAAATTTTGAGAGAAAAATACGTGAAATTGTAAATTACGTAACAATTGGTGTCAGGAGTAAGGATTTATGCCAGTAACAAGAAGTCAATTGGCAAAAATGGAGGAGCAGATGAAATTTTGATGGAAATGCTTAAAGAAATAAAAGAAGAAATTAAAGCAGGCCAGGATGAAATGAAGGGAGAAATTAAAGCAGGCAAGGACGAAATGAAGGAAGAAATTAAAGCAGGCAGGGATGAAATGAAGGCAAGCCAGGAAGTAATGATGGCAAAAATGAAATCAGATATAAAGAAAGGACTAGAAGAAATGAAACAAAAATTGTAGAAAGTACAAGAAGGATTGAAAGAACAGTTAAAGGAAGTAAGAGTAGAAGTTCATGAAGAATTGAAGGAAGTAAGAGTAGAAGTTCAAGAAGAGTTAAAGGAAGTAAGAGTAGAAGTTCAAGAAGAGTTAAAGGAAGTAAGGGCCGTACACATTGTACACAAAAAGTTTCAAACTGAAGGCCAATCTAACCGTTCAAGAATACACAAAATTAAACAAAAGCGAAGAAGGAAGTGTAAGAATGTCGAGAATAAAACCACCAACATTCGATGGGAAGGTCTCTTGGTCAGTTTATCTTAAACAATTCGACGCTGCTGCCAAGGCAAACGAGTGGAATGAAATGGAGAAAGCCACTACCCTGATCATAGCGCTACGTGGGGAAGCTCTAGACATGCAACAAAACGATTTTAAAATTATGGTGGACCGATTGGAGATGCGCTATGGTGATAAACACCTACAACAAATGTACCAGGCGCAGTTAAAAAGTCGCTATCAACGTAGCAGCGAAAGCCTACAACAGTTCGAAGCGGACGTCGAAAGGCTAGTGCGGTTGGCTTATCCTAGTGCCCCTCAAAACTTTACAGACCAGCTGTCCACCCAATTGTTTGTCGGTGGAGTGCGAGATGTCGCAATACAGCAAGCCCTGCCCATGTCTCGACATAAAACTGGAGGCGAAGCATTGCCGTATACGCTGGAATATGAAGCAGCCAAACAGGCATCCATAGGACACGCTAGAATCCGGTAGGCTAGCTTGAATTTTGATGACGACAGCGAGATATTTTGACAAGAAATGGTAAAAATAGCCAAAGAAGTCATGTCTTCAAAACCAAAGGAAGGGTTGAGTGTGCGCCCACGCTGTGGGCTTGCGACAAATATGGGCATATTTCACACGATTGTAACAAAAGGAAACGAGAAATTACATGTTGGAATTGCGGACGTACGGGACACTTGAGCAGCGGCTGTCCGTCTGGAAGAATATCACCCCTTCTCACAAAGATTTATTGAACGAATACGAAAAGCTTCATTTGCAAATCATCGAAATTTCTGATGACGCGGTTCATAATGTTGAATACGAAACCTTTGAAAACGATTTTTTTTATATTCAGGCAAAAATCAAATCTTTCATTAATAAACACAGAAATCAAAATACTTCCATTAATCCTATCACAAACCCAATCGATTTAGAATCCGATATGGGGGAGAATTTTTTACGTCTACCCAGCATTCAATTACCAACTTTTTATGGTCAATTCGAGAATTGGCTTGAATTCCATGATGCCTTTGATTCTCTTATACACAGCAACTCGCGTCTGTCAAATATTCAAAAATTTAATTATTTACTGTCAGCATTAAAGGGTGAAGCGTCACAAGCAATCAAATCGCTAAAAGTTTCTTCTGACAACTATTTAGTTGCTTGGGACATTTTACGAAAGCGGTTTGAAAATAAAAAACTTATACTGCAAAACAACATTAAATCTCTTTTTAACCTAGATCCTATCCACAAGGATTCATATACATCCTTACAAAATCTATTAGACAATATATCAAAAATAATTCAGTCACTAAAAAATTATGATCAACCGACGGCTGATGTATTGCTCATTCATATAATTACGGCTAAAATTACGAGTGCAACCCGTCATGAGTGGGAATTTTATAAGCCCGCAGGTGATTTTCCAACATTGCAAGAATTTTTAGAATTTATTGAAAAACGTTGCCATATTCTTGGGTCCATCGAGGCTACAAACTCTAGTCAAAATATAGCAAATAATAAAAATTACAATAAATTCAGTAATAACAAAATTTCCCACCACAAAAACACAAATGTGCATATAAGTACATTCAAAGTGAGTTGTGCATTATGCAAAAGTCCGCATCCCATATACATGTGTGATTCTTTCTTACAATTGTCCGTATATGAGCGCATTTCGCAAGTGAAGCGCCTTCGTTTATGCTGAAACTGTTTAAAACAATTTCACGAAATCAATCAATGTAAATTACGAGGTTGTAAAAAGTGCGACAAAAGGCACAACACTTTATTGCATATAGAAAATCAAAGTTCTCGTGATCAAGCGCCAAACAGTTCTAAAGCTAACACTTTGTAGTGTAACTTACCTAGGCCAACGTGATCGTCAAAAACTTCTTACCCTTCGTTGTGTTGAAAAGACAGGTCTTGCCAAAAATGACAAATTGTACTCTGGTACGGGTTTACCATTAGAGGAACAAGGTTAAATAAAACACAGTGAATTCATTCCTACTTTTTAATTCAGAATCAAAATCAAACGTAAATTTGGAAATGAGAGTGTCAGACTCAGCCTGTGGCTAGCGTGGAAAAAGAGCCTGACAGAGAAAACCACGATCTCAGCCACTCAAATATTTAAAAACAAATTCAAATAAACATAAAAATCAAAATATCAAATTCAAGTAAATCACAAATAAATCAAATATCCAATGTAGAAATAAATTCAGATAAAACACAAATAGATAAAAATATCAAATATAAAAATATGTTCAAATAAAGCACATGAAAATCAAAATATCCAATGTAAAAATCAATTCAAGTAAAACACAGGTAAATCGAAATATTAAATTCAAATAAAATAGTAAATCAAAATATCAATGCAAAAAATAAAATCAAGGAAAACACAAATAAATCAAAATGTAAAATCCAAGTAAAATAGTAAATGAAAATATCCAGGTAAAAATAAATTCCAGTGTAACACATGTAAATCAAAAATATCCAATGCAAAAAAAATAAATTCAAGTAGAACACATAAAAATCAAAATATCCAGTGCAAAAATAAAATCAGGTAGAACATGTAATTGCAGAGTAAAACCAACACAAAATAAAATACACATAAAAATAATCAATCAATAAGAAAATTCAATAAAACACATATGAATCAGGGCACACAAAAACACATAAAAGGGTAAAAACACAATAAGACAAAAACCAAATAAAATGTATGTAAAATAATCAGAAAGAAATTGTTGTAAATATAATTAAAAATTCTCAAATAAAATGAAATCAAAAACAACTTGGAAAAGATAAATTCAAATTTTGTAGTTCTCAGGCTCAACAAAAATGAAAAATAATTTGTGTAATAAAATTTAGAAAAACTTATGAAAAATTCACAAAATGTAAAACACCCAAATTTTATTATAATTTCCGAATGTTTGATAAATTTTGACACAATTTGAAATTCAATCCCTACAAACAGCAGCACATTTTAAAACCAAAAACATATTTGTTAGTTAATTTAGGGGTCTGGAGTCCCTAAGGAAGCAATCCAGATAACGATGATCGTTGCAACGCATCGGGCTACACGACTAATGTTTCTTTGCATGCTTTATCTAATCTAGAATCCTATTTTGTTGGACCGAGACATCATCGATAAATTCTCAATATAACAAAAGCCCCTGGTTATACTCCCATCAACGTCCACACGGGAGAAAATATTAGTACTTACAACAAGGCATTTCATACTTAGATTGAATCACAAAATGTTTTACCCCTTTCGAAAATATACACAAATTATTATAATTTGAAAAATGAAATATTAATGTTAAACCTGAAAAACTTTTTTAAATGAAATAATTTTTAAAATATAATTTAGTAAGATTTACCTGAATTGAAATGATAAAAAAAAATGTAATTTATTTAATTAAGTGAGATTTACCTGAATTGAAATTAATTTAAAAATGTAAATTACTTAATTTAATAAGATTTACCTGAATTGAAATTAATTTAAAAATGTAGTTTATTTAATTTAGTAAGATTTACCTGAATTAAAATTATTTTAAAAATGTAGATTATTTAATTTAGTGAGATTTACCTGCACTGAAATTATTTTAAAAATTTATAAACAATTGAACAGAATTTCCATAGTTATAAAAGAAAATAATAAAAAGTGAAATTAAATTTGAAACAATTAAAATTATAAAAATGATAAAACAAAATAATATTAATTTATAAATAATAATAAAATAATTATCATACCTGTTAGAAATGTAAGTAATTAATCCAATTTGAAACAAAAACTCAAAAACACAGAAAAACTCAAAAACACACAAAATACAAATAAAGACACAAAACAAATTATAATCTCTGATTTTGAATACGAATTAAAATGAATTTAATTGAATTGAATATGATTGTTGAAATCTGAATCAGAATTGAATATGACAGAATTGAATATATCGAATTGAATAAGAAACAAGATTGAATGCCTTAAAAATCACCTCGCAGCCCTTTTAAAGACTCGTACTAATACGTCATCAAAACTAATCGAACCCACGCCGCATCTAAGAAAAATTCCCACAGGAAATCGATCTACGAGACAAGTCACAAAAATTTTGTCGAAAAGAGGACATATCTCACGTCAGCTCAAGAGTATTTATGGTTATTACACCCCATGTGTGCGAAACGCCAGAACACCCAACAGAAATTAGGCAGATCACACAGAAAAAAAAAACATGTGGTTGTTTAGTTTATTTTACTCACTTAAAATGCAAGTAAATATTCTGAAAGCTATTAGAAAATTTGACAAATAATTTTGTAATACCATGGTTGAAAAAACTATAAAATTTTTTTTTTTTTTTAAAGAAGTGTGCGTAAAATATTTAAAGGATTAAAGATGACCATCGGATACCACAACTTTAAACCAAATTCATTCGCAACAATCAGAGCAACCCGATACATCAATCAATTCAATTAATAATCAAATTACCCTATCAAATCATTCATCAAGTTTTGTTATCAACAGCTAGCATCAAAGTATTTGATATTCACGGAAATATCCACTATTGCAGGACTCTCCTAGATCCAGACATAGCAAAAATGTATCGGCAGGTTCAAATCAACGATACCCAACGTCAATTTCAACTCATTTTTTGACGTCCATCTGAAAATCAGCAAATCAAAACCTACAAATTAAATACGGTTACGTACGGTACAGCGGCTGCTCCGTTTTTGGCTGTTCGCTGTCTCAAGCAATTATCGCTAGACAATCACGATTAGTTTAAAGATGTTGCGGAGATCATAGCGAATAATTTTTATATTGACGACTTGCTTACCGGATCAAATTCTACCGATGAACTACTGCAACGGCAACAAGAAATCACAAAAATTCTAGAATCAGGTGGTTTTGAATTGCGCAAATGGACGTCAAATAACAAAGAATTACTTCAAAAAATTAGTGTAAATAACACCTCTCAGTCGCATCAATTCAACAACCACAATGAAGCTAAAACGTTAGGTATTATATGGGACAATTCATCCGATACGCTGCAGTTTTCAATAAACAATTTTTCGAAACACAATATCATTACAAAACGAAGCATTCTTTAAATAACTGCGCAATTATTTGATCCATTAGGTCTGCTCACCTCCGTAACCATCAAGGCTAAATTGATTATTCAAAAATTATGGCAGTATAAATTATCATGGGAAACAGCAAAACTCTGGAGTTGCACGGTTTTTGCGATGCCTCAGAACGCGCATATGGTGCCTGTATTTATATAAAAACCATAGACGATAATTGCCGAACGCAATCTATACTGTTTTGCTCAAAATCTCGGGTAGCACCATTAAAAAACGTAACACTCCCTTGTCTCGAATTATGCGGTGCGGTTCTTCTTGCCAATCTTATGAGTAAGGTAAAAACAATTACAAAAATAACTTTCGATCAATGCTATTACTGGTGCGATTCGACGATAGTTTTAAGTTGGATTAATGCCCCATCCAATAAATGGAAAACCTTCGTCGCAAACCGCGTGGCTGAAATACAGCACCTATCAAAAATTGAATGTTGGAATCATGTACGTTCACAAGAAAATCCTGCGGATTTAATTTCGCGTGGTGTGGATCCTGACAAAATTAAACTTAATAATTTATGGTGGTACGGACCTGAATGGTTAATAAATGGTTCAAGTTTACCATCACAAATTGACAACCATGAGGTTACATCGTTAGAAATTCGACACACCGTGACATTGTCAACAACAACAAACGACTTTAACTTGATTACAAAATTTTCTTGTCTAAATAAATTAAAACGCGTTACCCCATTTTGCATACGTTTTATTAATAATCTAAAAATCAAACCTGAATTAAGAATAAAATCCGACAATCACTGAGGTAAACGAAGCATTATTAAAATTAATAAAACTTGCGCAAGGTCAGACGTGTGCTAACGAAATTCATAATTTAAATAAAAACAAACCTTTAGACTCCCGAAGCAAAATTTTATGTTTAAATCCATTTTTGGACTTATCGGGTGTTCTACGTGTTGGTGGGCGTTTGGAACATTCCGACTACAATTATAACAAAAAACACCCAATGATTCTATCGTCCCATCGAATTAATTCGAAATGAACACGTTCGCTTATTGCATTCTGGCGCAAATCAATTACTAGCATCACTACGTGAAAAATATTGGCCACTTTCTGGAAAATGCATTGTAAAAAGAATCATTCATCAATGTGTGAAATGCTATCGAGCTAAGCCCAAATTTTGTAAAACAATAATGGGAAATTTGCCAAAATCAAGGATCGAACCCGCACCTCCATTTTTTAATTGTGGTGTTAATTACGCTGGGCCAATTTTAATCAAAGACAAAAAAGGTCGAGGTTGCAAGCCATTAAAGGTCTATATTTGTCTATTTGTTTGCTTTGCTACCAAAGCAATACATTTGGAATTAGTATCACAATTAAACGTAGAAGCTTTTCTTGCAAGCTTTCGGCGATTTGTTGCTAGACGCGGACTCCCTTTAAATGTATACTCTGACAACGGCACTAACTTTGTAGGCGCTAATTCAGAGCTTACGGATTTGTACAATTTCCTTAAAACCAAAGAGAATCAAAGGCAAATAACGAAGCAATTAAACAAAGATAACGTAACTTGGACTTTTATACCCCCTCGTTCCCCCCATTTCGGTGGTCTTTGGGAAGCAGGAATAAAATCTGCAAAACAGCATATTAAAAGAATAGGTTCTAATTCCAATTTAACATTCGAAGAATTTTATAAATTTCTCACTCAAATCGAAGCAGTATTGAATTCCCGACCCCTTGGTCCTTTATCAACCGACATTAGCGACCCTGAACCTCTTACACCCGCGCACTTCTTAATTGGACGAAAGTTGACCTCTCCACCACAGCCAGATCTTCTAGAAATCGCTGACAACAAATTAAGTAAATTCCAACATGTTCAAAAAATGGTACAACATTTCTGGCAACGGTGGTGCAAGGAATACATTGCCGAGCTACAAGTGAGGTGTCGCTGAAAAACTTCAAAGGACAGCATGGTGAATAAAGACATGTTAGTCATTATTCAGGATGAAAAACTTCCACCATTTAAGTGGCGCCTTGAAAGGATAGTACAAGTTCATCCTGGAATCGATGGCGTTACGCGAGTAATTTCCATAAAACTTTCAAATGGAGCAATTGTCAAACGCTGCGTGAACAAGGTGTGCTTGTTACCTTCGCAGGTATAATGTGTTAGTGATCGCTGCTTTATTGAAATCAGAGCATTTCAAGGCGGGAGGAATATGTTCCGTTTTCAAAGACAACTTTACTTGTTATTATATTTTCAATTTAGTGTGTTTATGGTTTACTATTCATTTACTGTAGTTTTTAAGTTATTCATAATCATGCCCCGTCACTTGGGTCACTTCACAACCTTGCCTGCGTGCAACCCTCATCTGGGGTTTCCATATTCTTTTTTCTTAGAAGTATTATATGACCAGAATGTCGGCACAATGACTGATGTAGGTATGTCTGTGTATTTCAATAACGGCATAAAATCCAGATTTTGGTTATGTAAAAGACCGAGCGGCATGGTCTAGTGGTCTAGATCATTGCTTAGCATTCGGGAGGTCACCGGTTCGATTCCGGGGCCGGCTACTCTGGTCCAAGTTTTTCTGTGGTTTCCTTGGATCATTTAGGCAAATGCTGGGGTAGTAATATTCCACAGATACTGTTTCACTTCTCTTTTGTCTTCATTTCGTCCGTCTCATCTTTCTTCCCCCACACCACCACCCACCCATTCCCACGATTCCTGAAGGAGGCTGAAGAGGGCCTTCCGCCCTACCTCCCGGACTTTGCACAAGAGTGTAGGCCGGGGGGGACAGCCCGCCCACCAATATTGGTGGGAATGAAACACCCAAGTTTCTTTCTTTTTATGTAAAAGACAGTTTGGAAAGAGTCATCAAACAATCGTCATATCGTCGTCAATAAGCATTCTTAATCACTATTCCTGTTTTACTCGTTCAATTAGTTTTTGTTAGTTTTCACGCTAGTTTAAGTTTTGTTATTATTTGTATATATCCGTTATATTTAAGTGAATTAAACTCTGAAACCATCTCCGAGTTGATTCATTTTTTAAATGTGGTACAGCAATACACTAGAGAAAGGTTTTCAACACGTGCTTTTCTTTACAAGGCAAATTTTCACCCGGAAAGAAAGCCTTCACTTATTAATGCAATATATGAGTTCAAAAACGCAGAAAGTAAATAGGCTATAATGGTTCAAACTCACCAAGCTAGGCGTCGTAAGCACTAAGCACAATTTCACTTCCGGTAAACACACCGCAGAACAATTTGTAGAAAAGACAGCAGAAGGTAGCATCGAAATCGACGTCCAGATCCAAACGTTAAGTCAAGGTTCGTAGAAAGATCGGCGGTCGAGCTCCGACAACGGTGACAAGTTACAAAAGTGTTCGGCAAGTATATACACCAAATTTTTACAGTTCGGTAATCGTACTGGAAGTTCACTTGTACTTTCAAAAAAATGTACAAATTCACATATACGTAACGAAACGAAATAATGGTATGTTTCACAACAATCAACTCAATTTGCGTAAGGTACAAAAATCAATCAACTAGAATCCTGTTTGTACTCAAGCAGAGATTTAATCCATTGAAGTATCTGAAGGGTAGCAATTGTATTTTATTATGCCGTCAAATAGCGGTCCAATACGACAGATGAATCTAGCCGTATTCATACTACGCAATACGGTATTTAGGGTAACTGCCCGTATTATTTGATATACCGGTACGGTAGTTTCAATAAGATAACGGAACGGCAGGGGCGATCACTGCCAAAACGAAACGAGTTTTTTTTTACAGAACAGAACGGTAGTTCTAATAGTGATAACGGTACGGTAGGGTGGCTAACCACCAAAACGAAACGGTACGGATTCGGTAGCAAGAACAACGGTAGTGATAATAGTGTATCGCCATAGATTAGTTGGTCCCCTGCAATACGCGCCCATGCGGCTTAAATATTCCAAATTCCCGCGATGAAAAATTCAAAACCGGGAACCAATCAGAGTTAGAAATTCGATCACGTCGTTCCCCATTACGAAAAGAGGAGAGACCACGACTGGGAATTTACCAGTTTTCGACGTCATCATAACAAAAGTCTCTAGAAGGTTCTATGAGATAAAATTGGTTTATAAACTTTCTTGTCAGAACAAGGAACGAAAATTGATAACAAGAGCTGGAGACAGACAGGCGCTGAGAATTGCTTTCAAGTCCAGGAAATATAAACTGTTTAAGAAGCAATATGGGATTCAATGGGTTAAATACGGCAATATTTGAAACAAAGGAAACGTGAATCGGAACGATGTACAATCACGGTCAAAAAATCGTGACATCCTTCCCACCCTGGTCAAAAGAGAAGCACAAAACCGGAAGATAAAGTAAATAGATGCGGAGCAGTTCAGAACTGGTCGTTTCCCATCAGCAAAAAGGAATCCAGAACAAAAGTCAGGAACAGATACACAACCACAAGCACACACGTGGGCCAACCCTTCATTCAAGGCGATTCATTTACCAATCAAAAACTAACTCCGTTCCCAAATTCTAAAAGCGCGAAGAGAAACCGTCCATACGGTGAAGAACTGGGGGACTGATCATTCAGTAGCTGAAAGGGATTCCCGGTCGGAATCGTCAGGATGGGTTTTTAAATCCTTAACGTGTCAAACACCATAGTTGCGGTCAGTATGAAAGTCGACTAAACGGTACGTAAGGGGACCCGTTTTCTCGGCAACACGGCATTTAATATATTTAGCGTCCAATTTACGGTTGTAGTTATCGGGAGCACTAGAAGAGACATATTACGGAATTGAAAGGGTCTTTTTCTTAGATTGTAATGCTTAGCATTCTTTTCATAAGCCTTATGAAGTCGATTTTGAACATTCCGGTAGAGTTCAGAGAGATTTTCCAAATCCAAGGCGACCTTGTCGCGCGATCGGAAAGAAACTTCTTCCGGTTTAATATCAAGAATCGTACCATAATAGTCACCGGAAGGATTAACAACACGTCCAAAGACCAACAGAGAGGGAGCATATCAAGTAATATCATGAACCGAATTAGCGTGGGCAACCCTATATATTTCGGAATCCCAATGTTTTTGATTGGTAGTAATGTAGGATCTAAGAGAAGTAATAAGAGTCCGGTTGGTTCGCCCACAGAAATTATTTTAGGGATGATAGACTGCGTTGTACCATATTTTCGGGACCTTGTATCTTCCCATGAGGTCTTTGAATTGTTTACTAATAAATTGAGGGCCATTATCACAAATGACAATGGAAGGGACGCCAAAAATCAGAAAGACGTAATTTTCAATGAAATTACATACCGCAGATGCAGTAGCCTGTTTAAGTGATTTAACCAGGACAAATTTAGAAAACCAGTCGCAAACCACAAGAAGCATAGTGTTTCCCTTGGAAAAACGTGGAAACGGACCCACTAGATCGACAGAAATCATTTTAAACGGAAAACTCACTCTTTTCTCTTTTTCCATGAGTCCAGGTCGCAATTGTTGTGAGGCCTTAGAGGCAATGCACACCTCACAGCGGCGAACGTAATGAGCAATGTTGGAACGCATCTTAGGCCAATAATATTCCATGGAGACCTTACAGAACGTTTTGTAAATTCCCATATGTCCAGATAGGAGATCATCATGACACTGTTTTAAAACCTCGGAACGATAGGCTTTCGGTACAATTAACTTCAACTCAATTTGGTTAGACTGCAGCGGATGTTCAACAGGTACATATTTGTACAACAGACCATTCTCGACTCGAAAATCGGGGTATAATTGAGGGTCTTGAAATACTTTTATGATTAAATTGGAATACCAGGTATCGACACTGTCAAGAGAAATGATTATAGACAAAACGGGTAGGGGTGCACGAGATAAAGCATCAGGAATCACATTCAACTTCCTTCGTCGGTGAGTGATATCGAAAGAGTACTGCTGTAGCTTCACAGCCCAGGGTGCCAAACGACCGGTAGGATCGTGTAAATTTTGAAGCCATTTAAGACTATAGTGATCGGTAAGTACGGTAAAATGAGTACCCTCAATGTACGGACGAAACTTTTCAATACCGAAAAGAACGGCTAGGCACTCTCTTTCGGTAACAGAGTAATTTCTTTCGGCCTTCGAAAGAGTACGGGAAGCGTAGGCAACGACCTTTTCCTCGTCTCCCTCGCCTTGACACAAAACACACCCAAGACCGTAATCAGAAGCGTCACATTGTAAGGTAAAAGGTTTTGAAAAGTCCGGGTTGGTCAAAATTGGCGCAGAAACAAAGAGAGATTTAATTTTTTGGAAAGAAGAACTGGGGAACTTGTCAGAGTCGGTATGTAGTCCATGTTTATCGACAATATATCCCAAGTATTTAAGACTTGGCATACAAAACTCGCACTTGTCTAGGTTTATGGTTAAATTGGCTTCCTTGAGTCGCTTACAAACCTCTTTAAGAGTGGCTGTGATTTTCGAAAGAGTCTGATACGATAACAATATCATCCAGATAAACAAAAACGGATTGTCCGAGAAGAGGTCCCAAAAGATTATCCATTAGACGTTGTAAAGTAGCAGGAGCATTGATTATACCAAACGGCATTACAGTGAATTCAAAAAGTCCTCTCTTAGGAACCACGAAAGCGGTACGTTCACAAGATTCGGGTGATAAAGGTATCTGCCAGAAAGCTTTCTTTAAATCAATGGAAGACAAAAAACGCGCATTACGAAGTCGGTCGAGAATGTCAGAAAGGTATTGCAATGGGTAAGCGTCACGTTTTGTAATTTTATTAAGAGCACGGCCATCGAAACGAAAACGGTATTCGCCGGTCTTCTTTTTAACTAAAAGTGTCGGGAAAATCCAGGAAGAAACGGAAGGGCGGATGACACCTAACTCAAGCGTTTTGTCGATTTCCTTATTCATGTGCTCCTAAAAAGCTGGAGAAAGTGGATGATAACGTTGTTTGAAAGATTTGGCCTCACCAATATCAATGGTATGTATGACTTTGTTCGTACGCCCCAGACCCTCACGATGTAATTCTTTAAAATTTTTAATAACGGTATATAATTCGGACAACTGATCACAGGACAGATTTTCGCGACCGGCTACAGTGGTAACAGATGAAACTTTTGGTGAAGGCGGGGAAACGAGAAAGTCATCACGAGGGAAATCAATCTTAATGCCAAAATCATAACAAAAATCAACACCGAGTAATAGGGATGTCTGAATAGAGGTAGCCACCAAAACTAATTGAGTACGCTTAACACCATTAACCTCAAGCGGAAGATCCACGGTACCCACGATCTTTTGTGGTTGTCCATCAGCGGTGATAAGATGGGAAGACGAAAAGGTTCCAGAGACCTGGATATAATTTTTTTCTAAAGTGCACATACCCTCACTACCCAAGATAGTGTTTGTAGCGCCGATGTCGAGCAAGGCAACCAGACTGTCCTGAAAAATTTTGACTTGAATATGTGGTCGGGAATCGGAACGGGGATGTAAGAAAATGGTCGATACTTTCCTAGTCAGAAAATGTGATACGCGAGCAAGCCAATCCTTCCATTCAGTTTTCAGCCTTTATAACAGATGTACGGGAAGTACGGCCGACTTTACAGCCCGTATTTACTCGTTTTTTGGACTACAGTTTCGACATTGACTGACCGTAACATTGGGGCGACCGCAACGGTAACAAAAGATATCGATAAGTGTGGCCGGATTGTCTGCTATTCCAGCAATCAAGGGAGGCAGTGGTATTTTGTTTTTAAGAACCAGAAGATACGGCGGAGCCAGAGGGTTTGTTAGGGGGTAGCTTTTCAACCACAGACACAGAAGGTTTCGTATTACGCGCTTCGGTACTTCCTCTCTGGATTAAGGGTTTACTGGCAAGTGAACGGTGTCTGAGATTAGTTTCAATTTCGACGGGGTGATTTGCGAGGGAACGATGTTTTGAATTTTGTAACTTAGTTTGTTCTAATCGTCTACAAAGATCAGCGAGTTCGTCGATGGAACTGACATCACGTAAAGTGAGATGGTTGGCATAAAAAGGGCTCAAATGTTTCATAATATGCCGCAACTGGTCTTTCTCTGACAAAGAAGATGGAAATCTTTTAAAGAGATTTAGCATTACTGAAATAAACAGTGAGACCTTTTCGTCAGAACCCTGTCTCCTAAATTTAATCTGTTCCCAAACCGTATCTTCATAATCGATAGGAAGAAAATCTGCCTTTAGTCGTGAAACCAATTCCTCCCAAGAAGAGACTCGCGGTCGATTAGCGCGATACCTTATCAAAGCCCTATCCGAAAAAAGTTCAACTGCACTAACAAAAAGTTCCTCATCGGAAACGTCGCGAGCGATCTTGAGTTCCTCAATACTTTCGAGAAAGGAAACAACGTTTAATTTAGAATCATCATCGGAAAATTTAAGGTCCCATTTTGCTACCGGAACGGATTTTACCGCGCTCGACCTGGATGCAGCGGGGGTAGGGGCGATATTAACCGTTGAATTATCAGAAGTTTCGGGAGGGTCTTCGGTGTCCTCCAAAAATCCTATAAGTTGCAAACACCTATTAAGCAACCCTTCAAGTTCGTCTGGAATGTCTTTAAATTGTTCCAAATTGCGTATGCGAAATAAAAGGTGATAAAGACGGCTGTGTAATCTTTTAAATTCGTTATCATTTGGATTCAGACGGTATTTTTTAATAAAAGAATCTAATTCAGAAAGTTTTTCCGCACACGCGTTAACTTCCTCAGCAGCAGAAAATTTTGGCACATCGAATGACTGGACGGGATCACGCAACTCCTTGTGCCGAGCACCACGAAGAAGGCTGCGCATTGTAACCACGGTGCCATCCCCAACATCAACACCACGAACCTCAAGTTCGTACCTAAGTTCATCGGAACGTAAACTATTAATATCCATAATGAATAGGGTTAAAAAAAAGGCTGTTATAACAAACGATAATCGGTAATCACGTATAGGGTAAGGACTAATTTTCTGCAGTGAACTTACAAAACAATACGACTTAATAGGAACTAGTATCAAAACCATACGCAAATAGAACAAATTGTCTACCAGAATACACGATACAATATGCAAAATAAAGAAAAACAGGCCCCACGTTGGGCGCCAAATTTATATCACCCCTTCTCGCCCCTATTAAAGGGGGTGTATAATTGCCGGGCTCAGTTAAGCTGTTGGTGAGCGAGGTCGTGGATTAAAATTAGGGGCTGAAAATGATTTGGAAAACGCGAAAACTATTTGCCGTATTCTAGGTAGAGGTCGTTGAACTCCCAGCATTACAAGAAAATAATAAAACAAAACTAGTATTTGTTAATGGAAAATACTGTAACCACCCGTACCCGGGTGCTATAAATTTTGAAATTTTTCCTAATATTTATTTTTATTTTAATGGAATCCTATTGATAATGATGTACATTTTTTCATTTTTTCTTCTCTATTAAAAATTTACTTAATTCAAGTGAAGTTTTGGTTTTCTAAAAGACGAACATAAAATACTTCATAATATTGTACAACCTATAATCCTGCGTAACTGGTCAGCTCACGCATTCTAGACGGTCGTTTGTCTAGGCGCGTTACGCCGGGACCCCTCGATATTGTAAGGAATTTTCTGGTCCAAGATATTTATTTTAACAATTATTTATTTAACACTATTTATATAACACTTAACACTAACATAAAACTACTATTTATATTAGAACAATTCTCTTATTTATATCACAACTCATTTATATCACTTGTCTATTATTTATCGCTTTGATTCGCGCACTGATGGTTTCTCACGACTACTATGTCTTCGGTCCAAAGATGATCACTTTATATACGCCTTTCGAACTTTCTAGACAGGAACTCGAAGAAATCCTGAATATTCCCGAATGATGAATAATAATTAGAAAGTCCTCGATGATTCCAGAATTGATCTTGTTACTTGTCGCTGGAGAATGATTTACATCTTGTAAGTTGATAACAAGAAAAGTACCGTGCGCTGTGTCTACGCCGTAAGCATGTTAGCGATAAGAAGTACATGCACCCAAATTGTTATCGCACACACGTACTGTGTCGCTGGTCGCTACAATATGTAAGACTACTGTTTACGCCAGCAGACAGGATTTTTCGGGATGCAGTAGGTAAGGGGTAGATTGTCGAACACAGGAATCGCCCGCTAAAAATTTGTAAGAAAGAGACGTTCATTTGTAACCAGATGAAAGAAGTAGGACAGGAAATATTCCCACTCCAATCGGTTCGTAGACGACGGCGGGTTACAGGAAGAAAGGGGCCGTGGTTAGCCACGAACTTACGCAAAAGAAAAGGACAGGAGAGTCTGGATAGCCACTGTATTACGCAGGAAAGGAGTCGGAATTTTTGTATAAAAGGAACGACGATCTCCACAGAAGGAGGTCTCCGACATTCCACCTACCCTGGCAAGGAAGAGGGAGACTCTCATAGAGAGTTGTAATTGTTGCTCTCTGAAGGAACTTGATTGGCTGTGGCGAGACGAGGGTCAAATATATGGCCTGCTCTGCACTTCGGTCTGAGATAGTTTCTTCACTAAAAGCTTGATTGGCTGTGGCGAGACGAGGGTCAACTATATGGCCTGCTCTGCACTTCGGTCTGAGATAGCTTTCTTCGTAAAGGCTTGATTGGCTGCGGCGAGACGAGGGTCAACTATATGGCCTGCTCTGCACTTCGGTCTGAGATAGCTTCTTCGTAAAGGCTTGATTGGCTGTGGCGAGACGAGGGTCAACTATATGGCCTGCTCTGCACTTCGGTCTGAGATAGCCTCACCTATAAAAACGAGCACGATGATACAGACGACTGACTGTGAAGTCCCAACGAAGAACTATTAGTCCACATGATGAGCGAGTCTCTATAATTTTTTATTTGTAACCATATCTGTTTTAGGGACGACGATCTTAAGTGACATATACCGACCAACATTATTTAGACGCGATAACTAAATGGCAGATCCAGGGCTGTAGCTAGAGTCGAATTTGAGGTAGGGCAGCATTGGTTACAGGTAGGGCGGAAGTAAAAAATTCATAATTGATCTGCCCTCGAAGCAAGGGCTCCTAAATCAATCATCATGTATATCACTGACCTCTAGGTCAGTGATGTACATTCAACAGCTTTTTGTAGACAAATAATTTCTGTGACAGAGCATGAGCATGTACCTATCTAAGAACTATTAAATCCTCAATGATGAAGAACAAGCGAACAAAATGGTTGGACTTCCAAATTTGGATGTAGAGATCCACATCTGAGTGAGAATGAGGTAATAATTAATTGTTGTTTGGTGTGATACGAGTAAATAGTTACGACCAAAAATACCATTTAGATCATATTGTTTCTGCAAACTTTGTGCAATATCAGAAGGAATACTATGGCTAACATTATCAACATGTGTTGAACAACCTGTTGCCATGAACTTAGGAGTAGCGATTGTATTTTGTGCTTCCACCTGTTTTGAGCAGTGAAGTTCTTCATGGTCAATTTCCTCTTCAACTCTCCGTTTTTTTTCCAAAGAAAACCCTGTATATCCATCGCGAAATCAATGAATCTTCAATTTATAGCAATAAAAATAACAATTGTATCGATTTTTGACTAAAACACACTTTACCGTACACTTCACTTAACCAAACTACAAACAATAATAAAAAATCTCTAGTTTATGTTTATTTTAGTTTAAAAAGGGATTCTCCGTACCATAGATTGCAATTTAGCCCATATTGCAATATATGCTACGGGGAATCCCCTCTGCGTTACAGATATTATAATTAAATAGACCCATCGCTTCATGTGATGGCGCTTTAAATGCCGTCTATACACAGAACAAAGAATTATTACAATATAAAATGAATGTCACAAACTGTGGTATGTTCCGAAAAGTTTAGATATCTATCGCTACAATTTTTTTTATCCCAAAGTATGCACAAACAGTTTAATTATAATAATTTATCTTAGTTTTTGGTATTTTTAAAGTAGAGCATTGTGATTTCAAGGTAGGGCATTGCCCCACAATGCCCCCCCCCCCGTGGCTACGGCCATGGGCAGATCCCAAACAAACATAAATTAGAGGCGATGACCTTCAGTGGCATGTCTCGACCATCCTTAAAATAGAGGCGATGAATCCTTCAGTGGCATGTCTCGATCAACACCATTTTAGAGGCGATGAATCCTTAAGTGGCATGTCTCGACTTAATTTATTATTTAACTCCTAAAATTAAATGTAATGGTACTAGATAGGTCTGACCAGCACTCACTTTTGGTTTATTCATCTCTTACACTTGGGCGTATCTCAGGTTTTGTTCTGGTAACAAGTGTGACTACTGCATTGTTTAGTTAAAGTTTTGTCCAAATTATAAGGTGAAACTTTCTATTGAAGAACTCTTGGTTTGAGAGGAGGAAGTCTTTGTAAGTGACGTACTTTGTTGTTCTGAACTATCATAAAATAGGGGCGTTGATCTTAAGTGGCATGCCCCGACCAACCTTAAAATAGGGGCGATGACCTTAAGTGGCATGACCCAAACTTACTGGTAGAGGCGATGAATCCTTAAGTGGCATGTCTCATATACCAAACCAAACAAACATACTATATTACCGTGAACATGAGAACTTCAGACAACAAGTACTTTTGACATGTACTACCTAAGTCCCCCGGTAGTCCATGGCTTACAGCAGGTGTGGCTATAATCACAGTTATAGTCCTGTCTGACACGACTTCTATCCTCCCGGGTCAAGATGAACATGTGAAAGGGCCGCCTACACTATTAGTTGGCGCAGGGTTCTAACTGACCGAACTTTGTAGCAACACCCTATATATTTTGGTATTTGGTTTTAGCAACGTCATACATGTTACTTCCCAAAATTCTTAATGTATACAATAGGTGCTCGTCTACCCTAACTGTTACCAAGTTATTGGTCATATTAGATTTGTAAAATACGCTGATTGGGTTTTGCTGGGGTTTCCCCAATCCTCGCAACAGATGTTGGACCATTTAAGGTTCCCCAGATAAGATAAAACAAAGCAAATAAAATTATTACTCAATCTCTTGTGTTTTCTTGTTATCACATATAGCTTGTACGGAACTAATAAAAGAATCTGATTTATGTTACTACTATCACACAACGTAAATTTTAAAGGTCCTACCACTATTGACGATCACGATCATTGCCAATTTCTTTCTTTTGAAAATAAATAACTTTTGAAGGTTTATTGTTTGTTTTATTTATATTTACCTGTCCCGACACCATTTTTACCAGTTCTGACCCGACCCGGGGATGAGCGGTTACAACACATATATTAAAAGATTAAAACAATTTCTAATTAAAAATTGAAATATAAAATTTGGATTAAAATTCGTAAAAGAATATTTATAAGAATGGAAAAGAATTAGTAAATGAATATTTATAAAAAATGGATAAAAATTAGTAAATGAATATTTATAATAAATGGATAAAAGTTAGTAAATGAATGTTTATAAAAAAATGGATAGCTATCCGTGCCGAAAGAGATATTAAAATGATACATACAATATTTAAAAAATTATTAAATTTAAAAAAATATGGGCGCCACCGGGTGTCGGTACCAAACAATTTTAATAAGGCAAATCTTCACCCGGAAAGAAAGCCTTCATTTATTAATGCAATATATGAGTTCAAAAACGCAGAAAGTAAATAGGCTATAATGGTTCAAACTCACCAAGCTAGGCGTCGTAAGCACTAAGCACAATTTCACTGCCGGTAAACACCGCAGAACAATTTGTAGAAAAGACAGCAGAAGGTAGCATCGAAATCGACGTCCAGATCCAAACGTTAAGTCAAGGTTCGTAGAAAGATCGGCGGTCGAGCTCCGACGAAGATGACAAGTTACAAAAGTGTTCGGCAAGTATATACACCAAATTTTTACAGTTCGGTAAACGTACAGGAAGTTCACTGGTACTTTCAAAAAAATGTACAAATTCACATATACGTAACGAAACGAAATAATGGTATGTTTCACAACAATCAACTCAATTTGCGTAAGGTACAAAAATCAATCAACTAGAATCCTGTTTGTACTCAAGCAGAGATTTAATCCATTGAAGTATCTGAAGGGTAGCAATTGTATTTTATTATGCCGTCAAATAGCGGTCCAATACGACAGATGAATCTAGCCTTATTCACACTACGCAATACGGTATTTTGGGTAACTGCCCGTATTATTTGATATACCGGTACGGTAGTTTCAATAAGATAACGGTACGGCAGGGACGATCACTGCCAAAACGAAACGAAAGTTTTTTTTTTACAGAACAGAACGGTAGTTCTAATAGTGATAACGGTACGGTAGGGTGGCTAACCACCAAAACGAAACGGTACGGATTCGGTAGCAAGAACAACGGTAGTGATAATAGTGTATCGCCATAGATTAGTTGGTCCCCTGCAATACGCGCCCACGCGGCTTAAATACTCCAAATTCCCGCGATCGAAAATTCAAAACCGGGAACCAATCAGAGTTAGAAGGAACGAAAATTGATTACAAGAGCTGGAGACAGGCAGACGCTGAGAATTACTTTCAAGGCCAGGAAATATAAACTGTTTAAGAAGCTATATGGGATTCAATGGGTTAAATACGGCAATATTTGAAACAGAGGAAACGTGAATCGGAACGATGTACAGTCACGGTCAAAAAATCGTGACAAGAAGACAGACGTCAGCTGCCGAAGGAAGCAAACAAGAATACAATTTCAAATGTTGGACTTGCGACAAACATGAACATATTTCACGCAATTGTGTCAAAAAGAAACGAGAAATTATATGTTGGAATCGCGGACATATGGGGCACTTGAGCTGCGGATGTCCATCTGGAAGAATACAGACGTCAACCGCCGAAAGAAACAAACAGGAATACAATGTCAAAATTGATCATCGGTTAAGAAAACACCATGGTAATGCTGAAGCCCTGTCAAGACGACCATGCCCACGGAATAGCAAGAATTGTTTTTCGGTGGAACGAAAAGAAGAGTTAGAACAAGTTCTATGCCTACATACCACCTTAGACAGACAAGAGAATTGGGAAGACGCAGTGTTGATTGAGGAACAGCGAACCGATGATGACCTAGGACGCATTATGAAATGGAAGGAGACGGGAGAATCTTGACCAACATGGGCGGACATAAGCCCCCTGAGTACGACAAAATGTTATTGGGCCCAATGGGATTCCCTAATGCTCGAGAATGAAGTCCTTAAAAGAATCTAGAAAAGTCTGGACGGGACTAAGAAGCGACTACAGGTTGTATTGCCCAAGAAAAAGACGAAAGAAGTAATAAAAGAACTGCATGCTGGGACTGGAGGTGGACATTCTGGGGTGAAGAAGACATTAGAGAAACTACGTGAACGGTATTACTGAGTGAACGCTAGATTGGATGTGGAAGGATGGTGTAGAAAATGCGAAGTATGTGCTTCTAACAAAGGTCCGAGAACTAGGACACGAGGAAAGATGCACCAGTATAACGTCGGAGCACCATTCGATAGAATAGCCATGAATATCGCTGGTCCCTTTCCACGAACTGAAGATGGCAACCGCTACATCCTCGTTGTGACGGATTACTTCAGCAAGTGGCCCGAAGCCTATACAATCTCCAACCAGGATGCAACCACCGTGGCGGAGGCAAAAATAAACAACTGGATCAGCCGATATGGAGTTCCTATGGAGATTCACACTGACCAGGGCCGCAATTTTGAATCAGAAATATTCGAACGAGTGTGTGAATTGATGGGAATAAGGAAAACTAGAGCGACTCCGCTGCATCCTCGGTCTGATGGCATGGTAGAGCGATTTAATGCGACTATAGAAAACAACCTGAGGATGTTCGTGAACGATCAGACCGACTGGGATCACACATTCCCTTTTTCCTTCTGGCCTATAGGACATTCATACACGAGACCACCGGACAGACCCCTTTCTGTGTGCTATTCGGGAAAGAACTGAGACTACCTGCTGATGTAATGTTTGGTCGACCTGAAGATTCTTCTAATTACCCAGATAAACCATGTCGTCTACAGGATACAACGAGGCCCCAAATTGATGATGAAAGTTGTACACCTCGACCGGTTGGCTCCATACACATTGGAAGAAACTAATCGGGACAATCAGCGCTAGAGGAGGGGCAGTGCGATGGACGTGTCATTTTGAATGACGTTGACATGCGCCGACTGCGAAAGTTAATGAAAGTTACCTATGACGCGTTCCAGAAGGTTCGAAAGTTGCTGGACGTTTCGAGTCACCTAGAAACGTCCATAATACGCATAATACTAGATATATAAGGAACAGCGTTGAACAGTTTGACATGGCTGAAGAGGACCGCTAGGTCCTATAACGGCCTGAGGTAGAGGGGTTTTAGTCAGTAGGTCCAAGGACACCTTCTTCGGGAATCCGACACTACCCAGTCGTACGGACGGCTGGGTGTCTATGAAGATTTCCCCTCTTCCACGAAAACATTAAAAAAACAGTTTGACAGTTTTTTGATAGAAGAGAGTGACAGATATAAGAGAGAAGAAAAAGTGATTAAAAAGCGTCGCGGGACTGCGTTGATTGCATTCGATATCAAGAATACCATCAACTGTGCCTTGGTGGAGGTATATTATACGGGGCCTTGAATTAAGGACTGTACCAGTAAACCTGATTAAGACGATCAAGGGCTTCCTGGAAGACAAACGCATACAGGCGGCAGGCTATTCCGTAAAGAAAAATATGAGGGCTTCGGCCCAACTCTGCCGAAAATGATGTACAAAATTAAAACTATAGAAAAGAGAGTGGCCCAATCCGTATCTTGCTAAAGAAAATAGTGTGTTTCATTTTAAATGCTGTGTTTGTGACAAAGCGTATACAGTATGACTTGTACTTCTTGTGCTATTTGTTAATTTAATTATAAGGTTGTTGGTTTTGCAAAACAAAAACGTACCATGTATTTTATTTCCTTTGTCATAATGTTACACTAGAAAAAGACAACTCAAATGGCATCAATGGCATTCATCATTCCATAAGTGACACTCTCACTGGGTTATTGGAGTAGTCTATGGTTGTTGGTTATGACATTATGCAATAATGTTAAGACATCAAAGAGTATGGTCAGAATATTTTTAGCATTCAATGAGTAGAAAATATTTATAAAATAATGTTAAACACTTAAAAATATCGCCTTTCAGAAATACTGAAAAGAAAAAGATAAAATTAATCGCCGTTCGATGTAGACAGCTTGTATCGCCTCGTAGAACTGATCCCACCACCAACCCCGCCTCGAAGATCACCTAGCCACCTATCCGCCTATCATCCAACCATGTAGCTGTCATTCGCCTATCCAGTTACCTCTTCGCCAAATACCGTTACTTGTATATCTTCATCTATTTCATACTACCTTACTCCTATCCTTGAATGTCAGATGGTGCCATTGTGGTCTTCTACTTTTGTAACAATCGGCCTTCCTAAAAATTAATGTCCTCATTAATACAAAATTTCACACCTAGCTTTCTAAAAGATCAATCAGGTCTTGTTTACCCGATTGGTCTCTATCATTATCGCCTAAAGAGTCGTCTGACTCGTCGCCTACATTGATTGCGCCGCTTTGATATCGCCTCAGAGCATCTACTGCAACAATAGCTTTAAAACGCTTGTACCCCCTAACGTTTTGTAGCGAAGAAATCTCAAATCTGTCGTTACCTAGGACCTTTGTGACCTTATATGGACCGTCGTACTTGTTAGACACCTTTCTATTAACGCCCTTTTCATCTAACACAGCAGCTGCTTGACGCCATAGCACCAAATCACCAACTTTATATTCGGTTGCAACCTTACGCCTTTTATCATATCTCGCCTTCATTTGAGATGCCACCCTTTCTAATCTCTCGCCCGCCTTACGCCTATTTGCTTGCAAGCGCTCTCGCCCTTCTGTAGCAGAGTCATCACCAGTTGACAGATCTGCTATTCGCCCGCCTCTATAAGAAAACAAAAGATCTGCAGGGGAAAATCTAGTGCTAGCATTAATTGTGTGATTGATTCCCCACAATATCTCTGGTAATCGCCCGTCCCAAGTCGCCTCGCCATCTGCACTCGCCGTAATCGCCTCGATTATTGTGCGGTTTTGCCTTTCCACCTGGCCATTCGCCCGAGGGGTAGCAATAGCGTTCTCCACATGCTTAATACCCTGCTCATTGACAAAGTCACCAAACGCCCTACTTGTGAACGCCAATCCCCTGTCCATTATTATTCGCCTTGGGTACCCAAACTCGCCAAAAATCCACCTTAAAGTTTCAATTGCGTCCATTGAGCTCAATGTTTTTGTAGGCCTCGCCCATGTATATTTAGTAAACGCGTCTACCATTACTAATAAGTAACTGTTTCGTTTTACGCTTTTCACAAAAGGTCCTAGATGGCCGACATGGACAGTGTCTAGGGGAACCGCCTTCTTTTCGTAAGGATGCAGAAATCCTTCGCCTCGCCCATGAACACCTTTTGCATATGCGCAATTTAAACATGCCGCCGTAATTTCTGTACAAAACGTCTCATTTTTGGAAACCAATACGATTTCTTTAAAAGCTCTAGACATTTTTCAAAATCGGGATGCCCTATATCGTCGTGATGTTTACGTAGCAGGTTGAATTTTGCCATTGCAGGAACGTACAGCCTGTCACCTTCACCCGTTATACGCCACAGACGCCCCTCTTTCACCTTAAAGACAGTCCCCACATCTCTGTCTGCTGTACCTTCATTTAACGCCCTAATAATCGCCTGCGCCTTCTCGTCCTGTAGTTGGACTGTTGTGAACCAATCCGCCTCAAAAACACCAAATTCACCTGTAAGGGGTTACGACTTAAAGCATCTACATGCCGCATTTTTATCGCCTGGTCGGTATTCGACTTCCTTGTCAAACTCTTGAATCGCCAGCCACCACCTAGCTATTCTTAGCACCAGATCTCGTTTAAGCAGTGTTGCCCTCACCGCCGAACAATCAGTCACCGCTTTGAAATGAACGCCCAGTAGATAAATTCTGAATCTCCTCACCGATTCGACTAACGCCAAAGTTTCTAGCTCGAAGCTATGATACAACGCCTCCGCCTTTGTAGTCGCCCTACTAAAATAAGAAATCACCTGTAACTCGCCTGTTGGTTGTTTCTGGAGTAATATGCCGCCCAAACCTAGCTTACTAGCATCAGTGTGCAGTTCGGTAGGCAACTCGCTACGGTACAATCCTAATATTGGACGCCGCATCAATAACGCCTTCAGTTCCTCAAATGCCGACTGTTCATCCTCGCCATTCTACACCCTTCTTAGTCAATTGGGTAAGAGGACGCGCCAAGATAGCAAAGTTCTTAATGAACTTACGAAAATAGCTCGCCAAGCCAACAAATTGTCGCACCTTATGAACATCGGTTGGGACTGGGAACTCAGCTACCGCCTTTACCTTCCGGGATTCTGGTTTAACGCCCTCGCCGCTTACTTCATGCCCTAAATATTCTATGGAGGATTTAAGAAAGGAACATTTCGCCATATTTAATTTAAATCCTGCTTCACCTATTAAACCTAACACCTGTTCCAATAGAGTTAAACCGTCTATTACAGTCGCCGATGGAATCAATAAGTCGTCCATATACGCCAGCACCTGTTCATGTCGCAATCCGCCCAACATTTTATTGATAATTCTTTGAAACACCGCCGGAGAATTCGCCAACCCAAAAGGAACTCGTGTATACTCGTATTGGCCATCTGGGGTGATAAACGCCGTTTTATCAATCGAATCCGGGTGCATTGGAACCTGGTGATACCCTTGCCCCATATCCAACGTCGTAAAGAACCATTTTCCCGCCAATCGATCCAACTGGTCTGCAATCAATGGAAGTGGATACCTGTCTTTCGCCGTTATCGCATTTAACGCCCTATAATCAACGCACAATCTTATCCCGCCGTTCTTCTTTTTGACTAAAACTATGGGACTAGCATACGCCGAATTATTTTCTCTAATAACGCCACTCTGTAACAATCCTTGCACCTTGTCTCTCACCTTACTCCTTTCCGCCTGTGACAACCTATATGGCCTATAATATATGGGCACATCTTTCGTTAACTTAATTCGCATTTCGCCTAAAGCAGTTAAGCCTAAATCGCCCTCGCCAGTTGAGAAACAATGCGCCTTTTGCGACAATAACTCCATTAATTTAGTTTTGCTATTATCGTCTACATCGCCTATATCTAAGTTAAAATTAATAGTTTGAATGTTGCTCACCTGTACACTCTTTTTCTTCGCCCTTATCTCCCTTTCAGTCGCCTGTTTACACCTCTCAGCCCTTGCTATAATTCGCCCTTTCTTCCATTGGAGTTGTTGTGGACCCAAATTGGTCATTACAATTTGTGTTTCGCCTGTGCACCTCACTACACCGCTGGGGATCGCCACCGTGGAACCGCCTGTTTCAAACATTTTTGCCTGCATGAATAGTTCTTCACCTTCCTGTGCGTCTGGTACGCAAACACCTACGTGGTTAACAAAACCTGGCCTGATTGTAGTGTCCTCTTTCAGAACAATACGATATCGCCTTTCATCCCTGTCACCATCAAGGTTAATATCCTTAAATGGATCTCCTACGCCCGTCTCTTCCATGAACACCGCCTTGCCATCCTTAACCACCAACATAACGCCTTCTGTGCCTATCGCCGGTTGCCCTAAAGTCAGATCGGCATCTGAAACATCACACAAAGTGACCAATACAGTAATATCAAAAATAACGCCGTCTATTTCGATAGTACACCTTGCGTGTCCATGCGCAGCGCCTAGCCCTCCGCCAAATCCCTTCAGTAGCACCGATTCTGAAATCACCTGCAATTCTAATCTATTTGCGCATTCACCTGACATTAAATTATGTTCGCACCCAGTGTCTATGTAGACTTTGACACGCCTCCCGTCGATTTTCGCCGTTCTTTTGTAAGTAGTATTTAATTCAGTACTTACCAATCTGACCTTCACCGTTCCTGTCCCCTTATCCTCGCCTCTCCGTTGAACTGGTTCGCCTTTCTTTTTAAGGTAGTCCTGCCTGGACCGACACTGGTTAAAATAGTGGCCCTCCTTTCCACACCAGCTACACCTATCGCTTTTAGGGTGAGGACAGTCCTTACTGAAATGGGTGCCATACGCGTGGCAGTTGTAGCACCTTACCCTAGTCGACACCTCTCCTGTCGCCTGCCTTTTCCTAGAAGGAAGGGTCGGACTCGTTGTGGTCTTCGATTGGGACCCAGAAGTTGATGGTTCCGCCCGCCTGCTTACCACCATTGCCGCCGGAGACTTATATTGTTCGAGTCCTGAAAGGAAATTTGAGTATAGCTGTTCGGGTGTCTTACTCCTACACGCCCACGCATTCGCCCATAGCTCTTCTGGCAACCCTTTGATAATGCAAGAAACTGCATCTTCGCCTGTCACTCTGATCCTTTCGCACAATGCCAGCTTCGCGTGGTAGTAGCTGGTCATTGTCTCGCCTGTCTCCTTCTTCCTCGCCATCATCTCCTCCATACAAGTATGATAATCATGTTGCCTGGGAAACGCCTTCTGTAAGTTCGCCTTCCATTGGTCCCAGGTGTACGTTAGGATATCCAGTCGCCTCAACCAACTCCTAGTTAGTTTCACCTACATTAGGTACGACTTCTCGTATTCCGACCACCCGTGAACATCGCCTAACTGGTCAATAAGTCCCAAGAACTTATTAACATTCGAGTATGGATCATCGGGGTCAAACTCTTCAACAATAGCGCCTACCTCCATTAAATCGCCTCTCCTCATACCTTTTGTCGCCTGTTCCTGAACGCCTCCACTAGTGGAACTAGTTGGTGTAGTGTTTCCACTCGTGACCGGCTTCACTTCGCCCAAAATCTTCGCCATCCACTCATTCATACATTCCGCCAGCTGTTCGCGCACCACATCCTTCACCATATCCTTCGTCACTTCCGTTGTCGGGCCGCCTGCGCCCGTTTCCATATCTTCCTCAAGTTCGTAATCGAGGTCTATTTCGTCAACGCCTGTCAATTTCTCGTCCGCCATTTTTTTTCACGTCACGCCAACCACGTCGTAGCACGCCACAGAAACCTAGGCCAACGCCCGAATTTTGTGTTAGTAATTCGCCACTATACTTATACTCGCCTGAAAACACCTGTCACTGTGGAAATGTGAGAATAACTATCCCACTCCTGAAATTGTTAAACACTTAAAAATATCGCCTTTCAGAAATACTGAAAAGAAAAAGATAAAACTAATCGCCGTTCGATGTAGTCAGCTTGTATCGCCTCGTAGAACTGATCCCACCACCAACCCCGCCTCGAAGATCACCTAGCCACCTATCCGCCTAACATCCAACCATGTAGCTGTCATTCGCCTATCCAGTTACCTCTTCGCCAAATACCGTTACTTGTATATCTTCAACTATTTCATACCTTACTCCTATCCTTGAATGTCAGATGGCGCCATTGTGGTCTTCTACTTTTGTAACAATAAATTTAAAATTAAACGTTGCTTCATTGGTTTTATTTTAAATAATATACATATCACAAAATTTCAATTATATTGTTATATTGGTTGGAATAACCTAAATTCAAATTTTACCGTTTCTAAAAAAAAAAACATTGAAAAAATATGTTTATTATTGTCGTATCTTATAACTTGGGTGTTTTCTTTGATCTTTATAATGGTAATAATGCTCTTTGTATAATGTTCATTCATTTTTTAGTAATTTAATAATTAAACGTAGATACAACCCAGTTATGCTTGATTTATAACTGTGATCTGGTTTTATGGTTCATTATACCATAATATGTGTATAAAATTCCTTCTTTACGACCTTATATGTGTATGTTAATGAATTAAAACCATCCACCTTCTGCTTAAAAAGTGAGCTTTTCAACTCATTCCATCTATTATCACTGAAAATGAATATGCTTTAAATTGTTTTCAAAACCGTTTATACCTCACATTTACCTAGGTTTTGCTTTTTTGTGTTGCAACATTTGATACATATTGTATGAAGGTGGAAATCTACATAAAGTTAAATTTGAAGACAATATTCTCCTAGAAGTTTAAGAAAAACAGAATTAAAGGGTGAACAGAAGAATGTAAGCATTTCCAGATTCAAATTAAAATATATGCTAGATAGCTAACTAAAAACTCAAATTTTGATACATCATTTACATTCAAAAATATGGAAGGTATAATTTTGTTAGCATCATTCCAAGTCTTGAAATACTAACATTTCTTATTATAAAATAAACCACGTAAATAGAAAAAAAATATGAAAAGTTCACATAGTGGACAAATTAACAATCTGTGTTAATTAAAGAATACAATAATAAATTTAGGAAAACAAAATAAATTTATCAACTTAGAACATTACATTTCCTATTACCCCTTTCCATTTTGTTTCATCTCACTGCTCTAACGAATATTCTTATCTTCCCCTTGTTTGCAAATGTATTTTATAAAGAGCCATAAGTATCTCCTTCATCAGTTCTTTGAGTTTTCCTTTTACTTTTTTATCTTTATTATTTTATAGTACTCAGTAACTTAGATTATAAAGTTATTTATTTACATGTTCAGTTTGCACCGTACTTTGATCAACTCTAGTAATACAAAATTTGATATAGCATTGAAGTTAATCAAAATAACTGTATGACCTAGTTATTATTTGTTGAATAAAAATTACTTTCGATGAGGAAAGATTTACATTATTCTTTTAACCTTAAGGTAGAAACCGATGATACTTCTACAGAATGCAAAAATGAAAATCACCTACACATATAAATCGTCATCTTCACCACCCCATCCATTAAATCTGTTTGACATTCCGTTTATCTTTAAATACTGTTCAGCAGTAATTGAAAGTACACCACCAGTAAAGCCTAAATAAGGAAGGTGGTATCTTCAAGAGAGGAAAATTAAAAAATATTACTATTATATGAATTTATTACCTCAAAGTGTCCATACCACTAGCTAAATGTCTGGGAAATTTAGAACAAGCATAAAGATGACCACCATTTAGTGGAAGTAAATCCACATCATGTAAGAAAAAACATGAAAAATTACTCTTCAGTGCTTCTTGTGCACCGATATTAAGTAATTTACCCCTGTTAAAGGGAAGACTGTCCATTTGCTCAACAACAAACACTCTATAATGAACTTTTTGCCTTTGCATGTATCTATTTATATAGTTAAGAAATATCTTCAAGTGTTCGTCTCGATTCCTATAGGGAACTATTATTGCACTTTTGAAACGAGTCTTACAACCTATAGGAATATATTCGCCTCCTAAAAATTACATTTGCGAAAATAAGTATATAAAGATGACCTTATTGTTACCTGGTAGTATTGGTTGTAATGTTACATTATTTAACATATATTCTACATTATATTCTTGGTTATATTTAATAAGTTCTTTATAAAAATAATCTTTACAAATGGATTGTTCGCTATAATTTTTAGTCACTGATTGCACTAATTCGTCGTAAATGTAACCAACATTTAAATAAGAATAATATTTTGCGTGTCGGTCAGGATGGAATAAGAAAAACACTAGAGATCCTATACCAACTATAAATGCCATTTGTTTAAACATCTCATTAAAAGTCACGTACCTCTTCAAATTTGAACGTAACTCGTAATGGTGTGTAATCAATTCAATATGAGGTTATGTTATTTTTTGATTTGTTTGATTTGGACGATTTTGACAGAGCGGCACTACTAATGTACTAATAGTGTTTCCGGACTCGAAGTGTCACATTTCCCGTTTAGTTATAAGTTAAGTTATAATCCCATACAATCTTTTTTTTGTTTTATTATTATTTTTTTCAATTAATTCTTTATTGTTTTTAGTGTCTTTTATGTTGCGTGACATTCATTGCATTCATGTTTATGTGTAAAATTTTGTAGAAATGACGTTGAGGGGAGGGAAGTGTAAAATTTTTTACATGGCACACGAGTTAATGAAGATAGATAATACCAGGAACAATCGTGTAGTACTGCTTATTTAATACGGAAATTAAAGATTTTACTCCCTAAATGTCGAGAGTTTAATGTATTTTTAACATCATTCCGCCCATCTTTGCTAGCTTCCTCTGTATCCGTCGTAGCTAACCTTCCCTTCTCCAAATTTCCCCTAACACGTATATTACCTATATTTTCTTTCCTGCCAAATATGCCTTCGTTTATTATTAAGTTTTGTTTCCGGTTTTACATTTCAAATACCCTTCCTTCATGATTTACAACCTAAAATAGCACTCTGATTAGTTCCTTTTCATACTCAACACATCTTTTTTTAAAATATAAGCGCTGGCTAGTTTGGATATATTTTTCTAGTCAAAAATGACTCCCTTCATATCCGCTCCTATTTTTCTAACCCTAGTTCACCTTCCCTATTTAATTGAACCTCACCCTCACCTTCAATTTCTTTCACTCTTCTGGCTGCTAGCGCTAGTATTAGAGCCCGCTCTCTCTCCCTAACCAAACTGTAAAATTCACACCTTTCCTACTAGAAGTTGATGAAGATCCGGGGATTCTTGAACTTTTATGAAAGGTATCCTCTGCCATGGCGGGGTCCATCTTTAACAACTAAACACACTTTTATCTTATAATTACTTTTATTTATTTTATTCCAGGAATCAATCCTGACCCATAGAGGGGTGTTCCACCTCTACCCTGAAGTGACCGAACAAGATAAGAATTGGTAAGTTAGTTATCCAGTAAGTATTGACTGCATATGTTGTATTTTATATTCTAAATTATATATTGTTATCCTAATTAATTTAGCTGAAATTCACCTAATATCTAATAAATACCGTAAAACAAGAAAAAGAACTCTGCATATTTTATTTAACCTTAATTTATTTAATTTAAGCTACCAATTGAAGTAATATACATGGTTTTTCAGGTTGATGGGCTATTAGAAGTACATTAATTAGTAGAAGGAACTCAATTCTGAAACTTGGGCTCATTTTGGTAATATATGTTTCTGCCGCTTCTTTTAAATTGTTAAAGGTGGTTGTATGGAATGGGGTGTCATATGAAAAGAGTGGTTAATTAATACGAATCGATTTATATACACCTACTAATATAAGTTAAACAATAGGAGGTATCCACATAAATCGAAAGAGGATAAAAAAAGGAGTCGAATAAAAAAATAAAAAATGGTAGGTGCCATTTGAAAAAAACCGGGTTTATTCGTGTTTGAAGTTATTAAATTTTAGAATTTTATTTTGAACGTCCTGTATAAATTATTTAGTTCAATTTTGTCAAGGCGTTAGCACTAATATTCAGCTATTACTAGTAAAAATTTCAACAGTCTGAGTCGTGTTTTGTGGAAGTTATAATTTTTTAGTGGGGTTGCGGTAGCCATTTTTTTCTGTAAATTAAATTAACTCAGAAACCGATTGTCATAGGTGTACAAGTTGGTTATCAAACTTACCTTAAAATTACACGTTTTATTCGAATTCAGCCTAAAAAATATACCATTCCATTTAAAATAACAAAGTTGGTGTCGACTTCCGGTATAATTGGATGTAAATCATACTTGAAAATATTTTTAAAAGAAGCGGCAAAAACAATAACCAAATGAGCACAAGTTTCAGAATTGAATTCCTTCTACTAATTCATATACTTCTAATAGCCCATCAACTTGAAAAACCCTGTATATAAATCGATTCGTATTAATTAACCACTCTTTTCATATGACACCCCATTCCATACAACCACCTTTAACAATTCTAAAAATTACATATTCACAATTATAGAAGAAACTGCCAATACTCAGCATTCTAGTACCGATTACAATTTGCTAAAATCGAATATTTTGAAAATAAATATAAAAGATTAGGTTAACACGTGGAGATGTCGCAAATTAATGCTATATTAAATTAAACAAGTTTATTTGCCCAAATATTAATCAGAAGAAAGGTGTTATTCTTTACATTCATGTTTGTATGTTTGTTGTTTAAAGATGAATCATTACATATTAATAATAACATAAGTTAACAATAATATTGACAAAACAATAAAATTGTTTCCTTTTTAAAGACAAAATTTAGAGATTTATTTAACACACACACAATTTGGACTAGTCATAAGCCTGGGCAAAGTGTAAAGGGAGGTATTGAATGTGACAAACGTAAACTAAATGTTACTAATCCTACCTTCAAAATTACGCAACTACGAAAACAACTATTTTTCCAATTAAAATATTAAAAAGTATTCATTCGGCAATTACTCTGAAACGGATGAAGATATTGAACGGCAGTTGACAAAATAAAAAAAACTGATATAATTGCGAATTGTGCCCACCATCAATTTTATTAAACTATCAAGTACCAACGGGTAAGATAGGATATAGCAGGGAAAGGGTAAACTGTTCATTTTCTCAAAATCCTTGAAGATTATTAAATTTGCCCTAACTCACCCAAACTGAAAATAAAACTTATTCTTTACGCAATATTTTATTTTAATTTTATTCTTGTTTGTCTGAGTACGCTAAAATCGTTTAGAAGATAGACATTCAGGGGCTTCCCCCGCTCTTGGTAAGGTCGGTACGCCAATGATTCTCAAACAGAACGAAAATTTTCCTAATTTTTGTAATTCACCCTATCAAATGCACCCTCTGCGGTAAAATAGTTTCCGATATACCTTTAATAAAACACCCGGTAAAAGGCAAGTTCGTTTATATATTTTGTATACTTTATTTCTTTATCTTTTGTAAAAGAAAAATAATTGTAACAGAAATTATGTTTATTTTGTGAGAGAAATAATTCTTGACACTATCCAAAAATTGGTGAAATAGCTCCTCAGCTACTTCACCTGATCAGTCACCATTGTTTTTGCTATTATAAATAAAATAAAAAACCTTTTTTTTCTAATAAAAATATATGTATTAAGTCACACAATATTACAATAAACAGAGTAATAAAAATATAAACTATATCAAAGGCTTACTCCCAAAATATCTGTTTGGATTTTGTATACTCACTTAATTAAAATGAATAATAAATTATTTTGATTTTATTCGGCTGCTTAATTATTTTTAATTTATGAAATGAATGAAGTCATGCCGCTGTATTATTCTTTAAACTTTAACAAGTTTGTCTTTATTATACAATTTGTATAAAACTATTAAGTTATGTAGGTAAACAATAAATATAACAAAATGAAAACACATTCGTGAACAAACCAATGTCCACAGTCACATTGTGGAATAACTTAATAAAATTCGAACTATTTTATAACAACAATAAGCACCTTTTATGTTATAAAATCTTTACGTTAAAAATTACAGAAAATATTAATACTACAAAAAAGTCGTGGTAACGTATTTTAAATAATTGTAAAATCAACTGTTTTGAGCGAAAAATTATTGATAAAATAGTAATATAGTTAGCTCTCTTTTAGCGAAACATTTATAATAATAAAAGAAAACTCGTTACATTTAAAACATTTTGCGTATATGTACACAGATATAAAATGTATTTGACTAAATATATAATTCAGTCTACAATGGAACAACAATAACCTGTTTTTTTCTTTTTGACATACTAAACCTACACCATAACGTCTTGTATTACAACCCTTTTTCCAAGTATGTATGTATCTTAAATACGTTTAAATCACAATTGCTTTTTATTTAAATACAAATATAAAAGGGCGAAAACATTAAAAATCATACGTAAAATTTAACTATAGGTTTCGTTCCATATTTCTTAATTACGTTGGCTAAGGAATCTGACGTTCCAAGACCCCAGACGTCTAAAGGTTTGCGATTCATGCTAGCGATTCTAAAAATTTTATTTATCAATAAATATCTTCGGAATAATAACAAAAATTTATTAATTAAATTATAAAATTTTTCAAGTAAATAAAAAAATCACAATAATCTAAATTGACAAGTATTTTGTGAACATAAAAATAAAAAAAGAACTAAAATATTATACTTTCTCCGTGAATAGAAAAAAAAAACAAAAAATAGATTCAAATTTGGAAGTAAAATCAAAACAAAAAACACATTCTAAATCCATGTTTAAAACTGCACATTGTTGTCTTACCTTCCACCAGATAGAGAATACAAAAATTTCCAATAACTTGGCCTAAGATTGGTTGGTTCTAAAATAGCTGCATGAAACAATATTGCTGTGCTAAAACAGTATAAAAACGCTGTAAATCCAGGTACATCAGGCAAAATACCCCGTTCCACTCCCAATGAATACGTCATCTACAATAATATTTAAAAAATAGAAACATAAAAAATGCTTAATACAAAATTTCAGAATCAGTTTCTTTCGAAAATATGAGTACATATTTACAATTTTCGAAATTATCTGTTCTTTTTAGCCTAACACAGCAGTATTAATAAATCATTGATCAAACTGAAGTTTCTACATACGAAAAAGTTGATATAATATCAAATTACGGTCAGTGTATCGATTAATTGAACAAATATGAACAAATAGATACCATAATAAAAGCAGCAGCAGCAGAAGACGAGACAGAGCATATATTTTCTGGGAACTATCGAGATTGCTTAAGGCGTGCTGATGAGAACAAATAAATTTCAAAACGCAATTCACATTTGATAGTTCTGATAAACAACTAACCAAAAATTTACATGTTCCTATACATTAGTACTGACCTGTGCCATCTTCCACATGATGTAAAGTGCAATTGTCGTATCAGAATACTGAGAAAATGCGATACCACCTATCAACCCAGCTGGTATAGCATGATAGCAGCTGTCTTTTCCTGTTAAATGACGCATTAAACAGCAAACAGCCTAACAACAAAAACAGCCCTTATTATTTTTTTTTTCAGTTTGATGAAACACAAACCCTGAAGAGGCCACAGTATCCTCCCAAAGCAGTCGCTAAAGATATCGTCCTTTTGTTAAAGAATACTTTTTTAAACGACGAAGGGGACATTATCAACTGCTTTAAATTCATTACCAATCTCAATGCTAATTGGATTCCTAAACCAACAGTAAACATTTTAGATGTTCCCTGAAAACAATTTAATTATAGCATAGCACAACTGCTTCTAAAAAAAATTTGTTTTGTGTCTTCAGAGATGTAAATATAACATACAAAAAAATGTATACATAGTTTTAATGATTATGATAACAGGTTGTAATATCGATAGGTCTTTTAAATCTTTTAAAAATAATAAGTAAAAGAAAGTTAAATTGAATAGTTTATTATACTATTTGTTCTTACAAGATGAAAGAAACGAAATTATTAGAAAAAGTATTTTAATACACCCAGAGATATCGAAAAGGATATTGATAAACTAAGAAAAATGACCATAATATGACAAAAAACTTAATTAAATGTCTATTTACATTTCTCATTACTTTAATAAATACAGGACACTAAACAAACGTCAATATAATTGAAAAGTAAAAGTGACTACGTTTTCTTCATGAAAAAAATCGACAAACTGAGGTTAAAATGACTTTTTTCTTAGAAAATTATATAATTTTCTACTATATGGAGTATTTTATACATGAGTGCATTTTTTTAAAACTTGAATTTTTGTAGTTTTATATTCGTTGGCGTCTAAGACGACATTTAAAAAATCATCACGTTAAAAAAAAGCGCTCGTCTAAAAAATCGATATAGTAAAAAAAATACAATTTTCCAAAAAAGCCACTTTGATATCAGTGTTATTTTTTCTCGTGAAAAAAACACAGTTAGTTTTACTGTATTTTATTAAAATAATAAAAAATATTAGAAAAACATAGTTAATTATTTTGTTATATTATAAAACAGGGCCATTTTGATTAAACATTTTTAAAAATTCATAAAGAAACTGAAGGTTTAACTAAAAATTTAGTCAATCGGTTCAATAGTCAATATCGATATTTAATATTAAAAAAATCTCATTAA
Source organism: Agrilus mali (assembly GCA_029378335.1). NCBI lineage: Eukaryota > Metazoa > Arthropoda > Insecta > Coleoptera > Buprestidae > Agrilus > Agrilus mali. The sequence goes on from CM055656.1 coordinate 21,305,660, forward strand.
TATGTTTGTCAAACCATTACTTATCCTTTATTTAAATTATAATAAAAATCATAAATGGAAAATATTAGAAAATCTCTAGTTTTATAATGTGCATCCTACTGCTATATACTACTGTATAGGTATAATAAATCAACAATTAACTAATCACAAACCTGAACTGTATAGTACAGGCAGCTAAATGGATGAGGACAAGAATGATGCCTTCCAGAGCATTTTATTGCATGTACAATTTTTTTATAACAATATAACGCTTGGATAACAAGATGATATATGCTATTTTTTCGATGTTTACTTTGATATCTCCAGCTACTACCTCCTCCCACTGTAGGGTCATTTGGCACAACCTGTTGCCTAATAAACGTATTTGCATTGCTTGAACGCGTTGTATAATCTTTCTCTTCATAAGGACCCACTATAAATCTTTAACAATTAAAAATCAATAAACTTTTCAACAGTTAAAAGTGATACTCTTTTTATCAAGCAATAAAAAGCCACTAATACTTTTGTACATGGACAATATTCTGACCTGCATTCATGTACAAAGCCATCAGGTAGGACAGAATGCTATGTTCAACTTTTATAAATTATGGGAATGGATTAATAGTGCAAAATACAAGTAAAGTGAACTAAGTAAGGATAAAAGAAAAATGAATTATTAAATATAAAATATTACTGCTCCATCATTTGACAATATAATCCAAAGAAACAGGACAGACGAATGTAGAGCGAAAATCTGACAATTGAATTATACCGCTCAGTCAAGAAAACGAGCATTACCGTTTTAAACAATTAAAAGAAAAAACTCAATAGTTTGCTTCACTACAATTTAATTTTAGGTTTTAGGTAACTAGTTGTGTATACTAGCACCTTCCACAGGGGGGTTTCCCTCTTTGACAGGCTGTTAAGTATGTCTTTCTAGGGTACTTGATATTATTTTGCTGATTTCAAATAAATAAAATAAATAAATAAATGATGATTATCTAGAGTTGTAAGCTACGGCATTAATACCTAGAATCTTACACATACTTTATTACTATAAGTGAGCTTTTTTAATTTATCTAGGCCTATATCTTTCATATTTTTAATAAAACTCATATATGAAATAAATTGTTATAATAAAGTGTAGACAATTCCAGTTTTTCGATACAAATGTCCCAACATTAAACTGTGTAAATTTGATACGAATCTTACAGAAAGAAGTGTTTTTACTCAATCTCAATCTATACAAATCATTATCAAATTGTAAAAGTAATCCCAATAATGACAAATTGAAAACTGTGTATTTTGTTTTCATAGCTGTTGCTTTTACAAATGAGATATCCGTAAATCAATTTCAAAGATAAGATAATATCAATGTAATCATGTTTTATAAGAATTCTTTAAAATTGCCTATGCTCAGTTTATGGAACATTTATCACCAACTATTAGCGTGCCTTAAAGGCACTTTTAAGAGCACAAAAATGTTATGAAATTGTAGAAATAAACGAGTAAATGTTTCAATTAATAATAAAATCACCCGATAACAATTTCAACTGACAAGTCATTATAAAGAATAAAGAAACAATTACTTGTTAGTTAAAACAATTGTTAAGCAATTTTGTCATTAAATACTTCATTGTCACACTCACATATCTAAATCACACGTTTCATCAAAACGTCATAATTGTTACTTTTAAAAAATATAATATACCTATAATGTATATTTTTGTTTTCTCTTCAAATAGTTTCTTCTACAAGTTAAATTGAAAAAAAGAGTATCACAAAAATTTTCATCTTACCCTAAAATGCTAAAAATTCTATCAGGTTGACCACCAGCCTCCAATTTTTTGTGATGACCACCTTTAAAGTACATTAGTAAAATACACATTGCAAGACTAAAAATTGCAACCTCCCCATATTGAATAGATTTAACCCAATTTCTTGCAGAAGCCATATTCCACAATGTCTCAGTTGCAACATTACTGACATACAAACTAAGAAGTAATCGTCTATGTGGTTTCTCAATTTGTATTGCGAATACACTTGAGAGGAATGCAGGAATAGCTGATACAGTTAATATATTATATCCTCCAAAAATTCTTCTAAAATTATGTAATTCAAAAATAAATAACGGCCAATATGTTAATTTTAATCACACCTTAACGAACATAAGAAGAGAGAATATCCTAAAGCTGTTCCACTTAAAAAAGCAGTTGACTGAAGAATAGATTTAAATGTTTTTTGTAGTCGCTTCAGTGATGGTACTTTACCTCCCAAAACTAAACCCAGCTTAAATATGAACAAAACCATTACAGGAATACCATTAGTTTTATTTAATCAGGTTAACTTACCATGTATACTGTTAAATAAATTTTAAAAGAACTCATTATTGAATATAAGTACACCCCACAGGAAGCTTCAAGACAACTATTCGTCCAAGGATGTACATATTCTATACAGGATACATTAGTACTAGCAAATTTGCTTAAAACTTGAACCATTATTGCGACTCTACACTAAAACTGCTTAAAACATATGTCACAAGTACAGTTCAAACACTATTGATACAGCTTCATCGTTTAAAAAGCATTGATTGATGTTTGCTTCAAATAAAGCTTGCATTGAAAATAATTCAATAATGAATGAACTTCTATTCACAGTACATTATCAAAAATCAGAAAATATAACCTAAACAAATTAACCTAGTTTCCTTGACGTTCTTGAACAGCTGTGTTTGTTTCTTAACATAATGAACATGGTTGCCAAATTAGAAACTATTGGGTATGTTTCACTAAAAAGATTATTTGCTACTACCTTCAAGAAAAGGACCCGAATGAGTCAAAAATATTAAAAAGAAAACAGGTCTTTTCTGGTTTGCATATTTATTTTGCGTTAAATAGTTTAATTTTTTGTTACTTACTGTGTTGCTTTTTTCTATACATCTATATCAATATACCCATTAATTTTGATTAACTTGAATTAATTCATAATTAAACTTTGGAACTTCATTACAAAGGTCAATGTAAACCTAAAAAATTACTCAATTATATAAATGTTTATACTGCGTATTTGCTGCTTATATATAAACAAACATTAAAATTGATAATAATGTTCATACAGTTTCAATCAAAATTTGTGTTATACCTAATAAATATAGTCTTTTTGGTAGTGTTGCATCCTATGCAATAAAATAACTCTTTCACTGGGAAGTTTCACTAAAACCATCATCAGACAACACTGGTAAGCTCTTGAGAATCTCCAATTTTTCCTTTTATTTTTAACTACATCCTTAACTACCCTTCGTGTTAAGTTTGATTCAATCTTGTTTAAGATGACTTACCCAAAGATCAAGTCATTTATGAAAAGTAGATCAATATGTAAAAGTAACATAAAGAGGTTACTTAATTATCTCCTTGAAAATACTGCCTGCGATATAGATGATATTCAAACTAGCAAAATTAAATTAGAAGAATACTTTCAATCCTTTTCTGACAATCAATTACAATTTGAACTTAGCGAAATTTTAGTTCATCTTTAGCATCTCCAAAGGCATCTTCACAAATTGCCGAAACTAATGTTCAACAAGTTAATGCATTGTTGCCTAAAATAATAATAAAACCATTTGATGGCAATCCAATAGAGTGGTATAGTTTTCACGATACGTTTCAATCGTTAGTTCATAATGATAAGGCTATTCCGTCGGTTCAGAAATTTCATTTATAAAAAACGCATTAAGGGGGGAACTGACCTCAATAATCGATCCTTTAACTGCTTCAGAAGAAAACTATTTTGTAGCTTGGGACTTATTGAAACAACGTTGTGATAGGCCGCGCGTAATTGTTCAAACTCATATCAATTCTTTTTTAGACATTCCGGATGTGTCAAAGGAATCTCCATATAGTATTAGATCATTAATGGAAAAGGCCTTAATGCATGTGTAACGAATAAGCTGAATTTTTATGGTTGATTTTTTAATGATTTAATGAATTAAAATATAAAATAAATAACACTTATAAACTAATTATAAATATTACTTAAAACTACTTGCCTAAATAATTATCAACTAGGGGCGTTGATAATGGCAGGGACTCTTATCAGGGCATTAGGGTGAGTGATAGCGGTAAACCGCTACACCCCCCTAACCCCTCGGACTCTCTGGCTCGATTTTACTCACTTTTCTATTCTATCCAAACTAATTCTTTTATACTGACCCACATAGTGCTCTTTTACCCCCAAACGGAAATTCGCAAGTTGGTCACGGCACACTTTTGCCGTGCAATCATGTCGCATTTCCGTGTGGCGGTTCCTTGTTGCGTAAAACCATTACGTTGCATTTTCAAATTAGAACAAATGTAATTAATGAAATAAAAAACAATTAAAAAGAAATATTTTGGAAAAATATGAGCACTATGTGACATGTCAACGCATTAAAGGCATTGAAACAACCTGTAGATTCCTGGGACGCTATACTAGTGTATATTATAAAATTAGACAAGGTTACCCGCAGGACGTGGGAAAGAACTCTAGAAAATTCGCATATGCCTAGGTTTTTAGAATTAACCGACTTTCTAAGCAAACAATCGCGTGGGGATGAATTAGAATTATCCATTATTAACATCCAAAGCAAACGTAATATAAACTCAAATCAACAATTAAAATCAAACCCTAAAGCAAGGGCATTTGTAGGAGCTCAAAATTCATTTAATTGTAAATTTTGTAGGGGCAATCACCTCATTTATAAATGTGAGAAGTTTTTAACACTAAGTCCAAAGGATAGAGGAAATGCTGCACGAGAGCGACAGTTATGTATAAATTGTTTAAAAGATAATCATCTAACAAATAAATGCTTTGCGTCAGGATGCAGAATATGTCAAAGGCGTCATCATTCTCTGTTGCATTTCGGCATGTCTAATACTAATCAAACAACTACAAATAAACCAGAAAATAACAAAATAATACAATTTAACACTGATAGTGAAAATCAGACAAGAAATGATAACAATCCAACGCATTGCTTTTCAGTTACAACAAATACAGAAGTATTGTTAGGCACAGCACGTATTAACATATATGATAATCGAGGTAATGCACATGAATGCCGAGTTTTATTAGACAGGTGCTCCCAAACTAATTTTATATCTGAAAAATTAACTGAAAAATTACGGACGGTAGGCATATTGTAAAACGTCCATTTAATGATAAAAATGAAGATTTGGGTCATTCAAATAATAATGCTTGAAACGTTTTCATTGTCTATAAAAGAAATTATCAAAAGATTTACAAAGTAAAGCCATGACTATGCCCAGATTAGAGTTGTGTGTGGCCTATTCTGTAACTCCAAATCGAATAGAGATGCTTGAAATCGAATAGAAATGGTGGGGTAGAATAGAAATTGTACGGAATCGGTATTCTGTAACTCCTCGAATCGAAATGTAAAGTCGACCATCGAAATATGACATTTCGACTGCATGGAAGCTGTCGAAATCGTTATTTCGATGGTAGAAAGCTCTTCGCACATGCGCCTACTGCTTAAAGTGGTTCTTAAGGCAGTGTGAATTTCTCTACCTGCTAAGGGTTTCACTGGATATCTGTTTTACCCTTGGGTACGTCACTCTCAATTCTCGGTATTCAACACAAATTTACTTTATTAGTTCGGTTAGGTTAAAATAACCAACTGTCAGATGGTTACTAAGGCCCATATTCGCATGAAAAATGCAGTGTTGCCGCGTTTTTCTCCTAACGTCTTGTAGAAATCATAAATTTCGATTGTCGCGTCGTCTACTTTAGTTACAGAATACCAAAAATCGACGTTGAAAGACGCAGTAGAAGTGGGTACATTACGATCTCTCCACATCTCGATTCGATGCCTACATTTCTATTGAGTTACAGAATAGGCCTGATATTTACTTTCAAAACTGTTAAAGGCAGTTGGGTCAAAAATACCCTATTCTTCTGTCTCGCCTTACGCAAACTAGGCCCTTTGAAAACGTAGGGAACGATTATTGTGGTCCATTTTTATTAAATAAAAAGAAATTTCGTCACAAAGCCAAAATAAAATCATATGCAGCAGTATTTGTTTCTTTTACAACCAAAGCTGTTCATTTAGAGCTTGTCACCGAACTAACGATGGAAATATGTTTGGATGCTATCAACCGTTTTATTGCTCGTTGAGGCAAACCAAAAAACATATATTCGGACAATGCTACTAATTTTATAGGTGCAAAAAATTAAATTGCACAGGTTAGAGCCTTTTTCTTATCTGCTGAAAACAATATTAAAATGACACGTTATTTTGAAAATGAAGAAATTATTTGGCATTTTTCGCCACCACGATCGCCTATCATTTTGGAAGGATTTAAACATCATTTATGAACAATTTTATACATGTATATTGTACAGATTGAATCAATCTTAAATTCCAGACCTTTAACCCCCTTGTCCTCTGATCCTAACAATATAGCCGCCTTAACCCCTGCCCACTTCCTTATTGGAGATTGCTTAACGAACATGCCAGAACAGGATATTACTGGATTACCTGTCAATAGATTATCGTTGTGGCAGCAAACACAACAAATTAAACAGCATTTTTGGCAGAGATGGCATAAAGAATATTTAAATGAACTTCATACTAGAAGTAAATGGCACCTTATTGGAAACAAAAACATCAAGGTGGGTACTTTGGTGACTATCAAAGAAGATAATCTTCCTCCCATGCATTGGTGTCTCGGTCGTGTTATCGAACTTCATCCAGGCCAAGACAATAATATTGTGCGTTTTGTGACGGTAAAAACTAATAATGGGGTGTACAAAAGAAGCGTTAAAAAACTATCACCTCTTCCAGTGGAAATGGACAATTAATGACATAAATTCTTGATCTTTATCTCGGCAAGATTTAATACCGAGCTATGCTTATATCTATTTTATTCTTATTGTATTTATAATGTTATATTTTTATCTTGTATATAGTATTATATACATATTTTTTAAATAATCTCAGTTTAGGTATATTCAAGTATTTTGAACGGGGTCGTTCAAGGCGGGCCGCATGTTGCATCCTATGCAATAAAATAATTCTTTCACTTTCTATTATATTTCTTGTCCCTGTATTCTTTTCATTGTATTCATTCTAGGTACACAATAATTTCTATTTTTCCAAATTTAAGTATTATTAATTTTATTATCTATTGTTATATTTTCGTTAAAGTCTCTTTGTAAGGTCACGTACCGTTTATTATTGTTATTTCCCTTCATATAGTTTGCCGAATATTTGCACTTTTATATGCAGGTCAAATACCTGGAAGAACCAGCCTTTGTCGCTAGGTCCACCCGCCTCTCTTATTAAGTTGCTATGCTGATGCTGTAGGTCGGGGGGGACAGCCCGCCCACCAATATTGGTGGGAATGAAACACCCAAAAGTTTTTTAAGCTATGCTGGTTCTAACCAACTCTACGTAAAATTTCTAATATTTAAATGACACTCAACTAGAGTAAACATGCATTTAATAAATAGCATTCATGTAGCAGCATTCGTAAAGTAACATTCAAACTTATCATTCAATCTTTTATTCAAGAGCTTACTTAGTTTTGCTATTAGTTGTTTTTATAATAAGTAGTGCATAAGTGTTATTAATAAACTATCAAAAACCACAATTCTTTCAATCACCGTAACAAATAGTTTACTCCCAATTCATTTTGGCGTGTAACAGTGAGATACCAGAAAGACATCTTTCAAATTAAATTGTTTTTCTCACGCAATAAACGGGTAGGTACTAATATATATGTAAGTAAATACATATATTACCATTAGTTGTAGGTTTTCTTTGTGGTCTTATGGTTATTTATGCTACTATATTTGTCGTTAAATGGGGAGAACTGAGGGGGAGAATCCCTTCCGATCCTAGTTTTTTAAGGGAACTATTAGGTATTTAATGGCTGAATCGAAATATTTTCTTACTAATAAAGAAATCAACTCCCAATATTTCAATTTCTTTCTCCTTTATCCTCGTAATACATATACATTTTTAAATACAATTAATATAATCCTGTCAATTTATGTTATATCAAACCTTTGACCAATCAAAAAATGAGTAACTTATTAGCTTTACAATTTTGTCTTATTTTTACCATTAATAATACTAAGAGCATCGTTCACAAGATCACAAGCTTCCCATGCGCAACCATACGAAAATGTCACTCCACTTCCCCCGTGTCCATAATTATGGATAATTGGTAATATTTTCTTATCCAAACTTAATATTTCTAATTCTAAACGTGTTTCAGTTCTGGAGGGTCTTAGACCTACCATATCTTTGATTAATATAGCTTCCTAAAAAGTAAACAACCAATTTAAATGCATAAAAGCCTGAGATTTGTCACTAACTTGATAAGATGAATTTTGAAACAGCAATAATTGATTAACGACATCAGTATAGAAATATGGCCATACAGTCAATAAGCAGTAAGGTACGACCCTTTACGTTTATACAAATAACTATAATTTATAAAAATATAAAAGATGCAAATACACACATATACACGGATTTATTTGTTATGAATCTATCATGAATAAATGTTAAACAATGGTGGTAAATTCTGAAATGATTATTGTTAATATCAGAAAATAAGCTAATCGATATAGGTACATGTTGTGATTTTTAGCAATTTTTACTATTGTTACCTTCTTTTAAAAAAATATTTTGAAAAAAGTTACTTTAAGTGATGGCTCCAAATAGGTGCACCGCTTTAAAATATTAGTTTTATCGTCTTGCCTAACTGCCATTTCATAGTCATGTTTTTGCTTTGTACCACCGAGAATAACACAATTGATACTGAAATATTGTATTAAGTTTAATGTTGAAAAATCATTATGGTTTAATAATTTACTTTGGTACAATGTAGCATTCGCTATCAAAAATTACTTGAAACAACCATGGTGCTGATACCTAAAATAAATAATATTCTTGTGGAGCATAAAAAATTCTCAATTATTTTCATACTTACTCTTCGTAATTGACCTCTAACGGGGTAAAGTTTTTCGTCGTTTAATAAATACTTCGCGCCAAGGCCTGTGCAATTAACAATCACATCGAAATCTGCTAGTTGTTTAATATCGTCAACTTTTTTGTGTACGACTGTACCTCCATTTTTTAGAAACTTCTTTTTAAGGTACGGCAGAAATATGGAAGGTTCCCAAGTAAACGATATGTAGGTGAAACCTCCCCTAGAAATGGATAAGAAACTTTAGGCCAACTTAGAAATACATTTTAAGATGTGTACAATTTAAACTGTACATACAGGTTATTAATTTAATCTTTAATTATATTTGTTGAAGGTTAAATTACTTATGATAAGCTTAAGTTACCCTCATGATTTTAAAATTCAATCTTAGAATGTATTTCTGAGGTTGATCAATTGTATAGGATTGATCAGTAATTCGTCATTCAGCGTCTATTTATTGAATATATTAATATTTGATTAAGTAATGGTTCTCTATAAAAAAATTATGCACCATCTTGGGTTAGAAGTCATTATGCGATTTTAAATAATTGTTCTAAAAAAACACTATGGCGCCCTCACGATATGAGACGCCCCTAAGAAGTGCTTGATGATACCCCTCTCCCTAAGATCGACCCTGATTTTTATTCTACCCTCACTTAATTATTTTATTATTGAAATTCTTAGGTACGTGAAATGTTTTTGAAATTCGTCACAATATGACTGAATATCTTCAGGTGACAATTGTTTGTATCCAATAGTTATCTTTGTCCAATCTGGAATGGAAAAATTTGGTTCTTCACTTAATATTAAAACTGGAACTAATGATAGTCCAGTTTCTTTTGCTTTTCCACCTTTCCACAATTCAACTAAATATTTTAAAGTTCTCTGGGACCATCTCCTAAAATAGACAATCCATGTTGAATAGTCATATTTTAACGTCTCCCAAACATTTAAGTAATGTTTAAAGCCAGTTTGTAAGTTGGCATTTTGAATAACACCTAAAAGTTAGTACCTATTCTTACATGACATGTTCAATAGGTGTGTTTTCTGTATAAACGGGTGTCCAAAATCCGGCTGAAATATCACCGGTAGTATTAGGACTTTCATCTTCAGTATAAATAATAAGTTCAACGTTTTTTAATTTTTCTTGTATCATACACGCAGTAGTTAGTCCTATTGGACCACAACCAATTACAGCAACTTTATGCATCATCACGAACTGGCTTATTTGCAACTACTTAAATTAAACAATGTACATACGGTTATACATATATAATATTGAAAAATATTTGTTGCCCTCTGAACTTCTATCTGCTTTGCACGAAGGCGTAGAAGGTACATTTATTAATTTTTTTTTGTCATAAGTACTATACATTTCGTATTACGTAACACGAAAATATATGAAATTAATAATTTTCGCTCTAAGTTTTTTTATTTTTAATTGTTTTCACGTTACGTAACACACAATTAATTAGAAAATTCTTTTTATTAATTATATGGATTAGGTTATGGTGTGTAAAGGTCCCTCACATCTCTCCCCTTCCACGAAACGGACGTTGTTTGGAAAAACGTTTCTTCTCTGTAATCTATAAAGGTATAGAAGGTATAACGTCGGTTCGTTAGGAGAGAGAAGAGGGGGGCTTTACACACCATAACCTAATCCACATAAATATTAGTCATAATTTCCTAATTAATTCTATGTTACATAATGTGAAAATAATTAAAAATTAATTAATTTCGTTGATTGTGGAAGTCTTAACTTGTTGAAACTGGTTCATAATTTTAAAAAAATTGAAAAACAAATAGTTTCAAGCTTTATATTTACATACACTACAATTGTTTTTACAATTGTAATATCTTCACCTGAAGAAGCTTAAGTTAAGCGAAACAATTGTAGTGTGTATAAATATAAAGCTTGAAACTATTCGTTTTTCAATTTTTTTAAAATTAATTAATTTCGTGTTAATACATAACGCGAAAATAAATAATTTTTATATATTTTAATAATTTTAATAGTCCTTATTACAAAAAAAATAATCTTTTGTTAATGTCTTTCCTGCGCCTTCGAAGCTTTGCAATTTGTTGGATTACAGTTAATAACCTTAATATGTTTTATTGCAAAAACCTAATTATAATGTTCGAAATCGTTATTGTTATTTAAATTAGTTATTATGTACTTTACACTATTTCATGGGCCTTGCTCCCCCCTAAACTACCCATTTTCTCAAAATTTATTCTGGATAAAAGTTTTAACTGTGTGTAACATTTTGGTTTTTGATCAACCTAAAACACATTTGTTTAAAAAAAAATATACTGTTATCTTGTTTTGTAAGTAGCCCCCCTCCTCAACATAATCCTTGCTACGCCCTTGCACTATCTAATTACATATTAAATAGAAAGTGTAATAACCTTAAGATATTATTGAGATGCTTACGTACTTAAAACCTAACGTTTTAATGATAAGAAAGCATTCAATACACTAATCGATTGCGTATGTTACAAATTTGTTGTTTGTGTTTTTTAGTTTTTATATTATTTAATTGAATTTTATGTATATCACAACATATAACATAATAATTTTATTAGTTTTGTAATGATTGTTATGTTTGTTAGACAAGTTGGAAATAGTAACGGCTATTTAAATAAATCGTTAGGAAATTAGTACTTTTATTTTGTGTTGAATATGCAACCAGTTATGTTCCTGATGCTGCCTGGCAGTCTACGTATAGATACAAAATGTTCCTTAAGACTGCAATAGTAATAAGTAACAAAATTAATGTAGCAATTAATTTAGAACTAGGTAACCTTAAAAATGGTTGAATACCCACTAAAAATAATTTAAGAATCCTCCTGAGTGTTGCTTATGCAAACAATAGCGTTTTCTCGATGTTCAATATTACTTGAAGTTCTGTATCACTCTTAATCCAATGAACGCTTCTTAATGTTTGGTGGTTTTAAAGCTAACTTCAAACATGAGTCAATTACATAAACATCAATAATGTCAGATGTGACAGAAATTGTGCTTGATTCGGAAAGTTGGAAATTGGAAGCAGAAGCAGTTATTGCTGACATTAAAGATCACGTGAATGAAATAAAAATATCTGATAAACTTACTAGTACGAATCAGAAAATTTTCTTTAACCTCGAAACTTTAGAGGGAAACAAAGTTTGTGTGGAACTCTCGGGTTACGGTTTTTGTGTTGTAGGAAACAATTATGATACAGCTGATTTATCTGACAATGAGACTGAATGTTTTGAAACACCATATAGTTTGTTAAGTTCAATAAGTACCGGTTTTTCTAATTCATTTGGTAATTCGTTGACCGAAAAACTTAAAACACTCAATAATACATAAACTTTTCGATTTGAATGTTTTTCCACCAAAACTGATTTGAATTAACCTTGAACTTCGTATTCGCGAGTGCAGGGTTTTAGGTGGTGCAGTGAATTTATCCAAGTGTGTTAAAAATTGCAAAATTTAAAATGTTTTATTACTTCTTTATATAGTCGGTGCTAACTTCAGTTTCATAAATTTGAAAGTATGAGTTTGTTAAATTGACAATTCATTTTTTAACATAACATCTTTAAAAATGACTGGTGTGGGGTTAAAATTTTATTTGACTTTGTGTTTAAAGTGTTAGTGCAACGTTCATATCTGTTACCAAGTATTATGGGAAATTTTAACTTCTAAAAATTCGTATTACAAGGTGAGTTGCTTACAACTTAAAACTATTCATTTAACGTTTTAATTTGATTCGTGTTTTTAAAGCAAAACTGGATGCTCATATACTCGTTAACACCTTTTAAAGAAAAACAAATTATTTCAAATATATTTAAAAGTTATACAAAGATAAAATAAGGTTTACACAGTAACTAATTAAATAAGTACCTTTTCCATTACAAAAAAGTAATCGATTTTATTTTGAGCAGTTATAGTACATATTTTAATACTTAGATCTCAAACTAAAAGCAGGGGTAATTTTCTGTTATAATTATATTATCCCAGAAATGCTTTGTTGCTAATGGTTGCTAAGAGGAATATTCATAAAAAAGCAATGAGTAACAATGGAGGCATTGCAAAAATATAGTATTTTAATGTTATTGCTTACAAAAACCAGTCTAAAGTTAACCTGCATTCTATATAGTCATTAGGTACTCTCGAAATAATGATAAAAAGAAAAAACACTTGGTATTTTTGTTTCACAAGTTTAAATTTTAAATTTTAAACTTGTGAAACAAAAATACCAAGTGTTTTTTCTTTTTATCATTATTGAAATATGTTTCACCTAGAGCCAAGCCAGAATTCCATTTCGTTAATACTCTCGAAATTTCATATGATAAGGTCATAAAAACAAGTAAAAAATTTTCTATTAGAAATCTGCAATGACTTCTTTGTATGCAATTATTTTGAATAAACGTTTGCTTTACTAAATAAATAATAGATAAGTAAACAAACAGTCTTTTGACATACTTACTTAATTAAATTAGAAATACCTATACACTGTCTGGACATAGCTTTTAAAGTTAAAAAGATGCAGAAATTACTGAAATAATTTCCTTTTACGTATAATGAGATATTCTATACTGATTATTTTATAAATTAGGGAAAAATTTGGAGAGTATACAAAACAGGCATTGGGTACACATATTAAGAGTTACTTATTCCCTGATGTCCAATCAATGTATTTTCTTTTATTTAATTAAGAAAAGTAAGTTTGTAAAAGAACCATATCCCAATTATCGCTTATTACCTGAAAAATAATCGCAAATGAAAAGACATAATTTTTGGTTTTACTTTGCTCTGGCCTTTTCTTAATAATACTTACTGTGCATAGGTTAAATATGATTTCAAAAAATACACAATTTTGCTACACAAAATGCACTTCGAAGAAGTAAACTAAACTAAACTAAAACTATTTACTTAGGTACCTATAACAAAAATAATAGAAACGGTTTATTATAATATTTTTAGACTTTTATTTTAACACACTTAAATAATGAGGGGGTTTGCATTTAAAATTATCCATAGCACTTTATACCAATTGTCCCCCTTTGAATTACGGAAATCTATAGCATTAACAGTAACAGAATAAATAATCAATTTTAATGTTGGTTATAGTTTAAAGTTTAAAAAAACTAGCAATTTCATAGTGCTAAATTCAGTCTTGCCCCTAAAATCTGCCGTCTAAAGCTCCAGCATACTCAGACTGCCGGTAAATTCGCAATTGGCTAAATTGTATAGGAATCATGATATTTTTCAGTTAAAATAGTCGTAACATCGTACTTATGGAAAAAATAGAATTCGGCTTTTGTATGTATTGAAATAATCACCTAAAATTAATAAGAATAAACAAAAAACTATTTGTAAGAAAATTCAGAAGTGTAAGATCGATTAAGAGCGTTCCTAACATGTAAAATAAGGTCCACGGCTTTTACCAATTTCATCCTAATTATTCCTATCGCTTTGGTGTGATAATTTTCTATGTAATTCCGTTTTACGTGTTAATTAATATTTATCCACGTTGAAGATAAAATTGAAAATTAGCTGGCACCGCAAAGGTTTATTTTTTTAATCAATAATTTAATTAGTGGGTAATAAAGTAAAAAAAATCCCTTTTGAATACCAATTCCTAATATAAAATTGATCCAACTGTATCATTTAGCAAAAATAAAGTATTATTTGTTTAAATATTTTACCCTTGTATTTTTTAATTTTCCCTAAAAATATCTAGGTGCGTTGTCAGATTAAATGTTATATTTGCCAATAACCTTTTAAAAGCGGCAGTGGTCAAAAAGATCGTCAAAAGCGCCTGTATTCCGATTTTTGCGACAAAAGCCCCTCTTCGTTTCGACCGATTTTTTTTAGAAAATAATTGGACCAAATATGTTATTCTCTGGAAAGTGAATGAAATATCAATTTCAGTGAAAAAAACATTTTTGTAAACGTCGTCGATTTGGAGGAGGGGAAACCTTTACATATCGTAACCTAACATACAATGGTATACGTCTATACGACTATAAATAAAGGAATGTATAAATTTAATATTATGTCGACCATTACTTTTTATATAATTAGAATCAGAGCAACTTCGACTAACCATAACCTACTCCAAGAGGAATAACAGAAATGAATATAAAAAGAAATAAGAGACCCAAAGCACTCTTGTCGCGATTCGAAATTGTGGGTGCCTTTCCTAATTCTAATAAGTTTCAAATGCGAATATTTCAGAAACTATTGAATTTAGGTATACGGTATGTTATATAAATTATGCTTAGAATTTTACGAGGAATCGAAAAATAAATTCATATATAGGGTGATCCATTAAAAAAAAAACAACTTTTTGGTTTTCCCTGTATACTGATCATTTTTCAAATTTTTGTTATAAATAGAAAAAAAGTATTTTTTAACACCTACATAACCATACCTTTAATTTTTTTGGGACACTCCAAATAACAAAGTTAAAGGGGGGCGACATTATAATGAATCACCCTGTACAAAAAAAAGTCCGATTCCTTGGCGTCCTTATTTTTTTTTTATACATATATAAGTATTATCTTGAACCATATGAAAATGATTTATTGAATACAAACTAAGTGTGCAAGTATCATCATTTCTGATATGCCCTAGTTACAAAAATATCGATATTAAAAAAAATTGATCATATTTATACAATGATAATTAAATAAAAAATACCGGCCAAGTGCGAGTCGGACTCGCGCACCGAGGGTTCCGTACAAACCTGTATATATGTGATGTAACTAAAAATTTAAGGTTTTCGGAGTTTTTCCTTTATATGTGCTATAAAACATTGCTTCATGGCAAATTTCAAGATTCTAAATCGACTGGAAGTACCCTTTAGGTTTTGATTCCCTTGCGAGTAGTTGCTAGTTTGAAAATATGCGGCTTAAATTGCTGTTTCTTTTGATTGCGTTGACATAGAAGTTTAATTTTGTTACAGCTTAAAGGTATTATAGACCTGAGTATTTGATAAGAATTTCAATTTAATACCTGTACGCGTTCATGAGGAAATTGATAGTAACTTTAAAATTATTAAAAATATTTTTATTATATGATGTAACTAAAAATTTACGGTTTTCGCAATTTTTCCTTTATCTGTGCTATAAGACGTTGCTTCGTACCAAATTTCAAGATTCTGAGTTCACGGGTAGTACCATGTAGGTTTTGATTCGAAAATTTGCGGCATAAACGGCTGTATCTTTTGATTGCGTTGGCTTAGAAGTTTGATTTTTTAACAGCTCCAAGGGACAATAGACCTGAGTATTTGATATAAATTTTAGCTTGATACCTCCACGCGTTCCTGAGAAAAAGGGTCTTGACAGACGGACGGACGGACGGACAACGAAGTGATCCTATAAGGGTTCCGCTTTTTCCTTTTGAGGTGCGGAACCCTAAAAATAATTGTCATTATGTATATTGAATAAATAATGAAATACATATATACAAATATTCTATACATATTTATTTTTATGGAATCTGTGGACATCAACGTTATGCTTTTGAATACTTTTTAAACTCACTATGTAACGAAAAAGAATATCCATATAAAAAAAAAGTTTTTAAAATATTTTGACATATACAGGGTGAATCACTAAACCGGAGCATGTTCCAACATGTTTTTTTTTAAATGAAACTCCCTGTATATTATTTGTTTTTTATAATCTACTTAAAATTGTCTTTTCAATGATACATAGATTTTTGGGTTTGGATGGTGCATTGTTCAGGTAATAATGAAAATGTAAAAAAAAAAATGGTTGCAACAGGGGTTGGCTTATTAGTTCAATGTAAAAGTATTACGATTAGTTAAGATGAAATATTTAGTAGTTATGCTGTCAACGGATGTACTAAACCTAAAAAACAATCAAATCATAATTTTATTGTAGAGGGTATTTTTTATGGTGCAGTTAATTAAACGACCTTCAAAGAGCGATTTCTCCATATTTTCAAATGGAACACCCTGTATATTATTGAATGTTTACTTTTTCCATTATTTCTAGCTGATAATTTGTTTTTGATTTGATCTAGTGTGCTGATCGGTCAGATTTGACAAGTTGGCACAAACAAATAGTAAATGAATAGGTACGTAATGCGTCTAATACATCTAATAATTTAAGACGTTAAGAGTTATGAGTTGGGTGCTGTATTAGTGTTTTTACAATTGCGTTCTGCATTATTGCCATTGTCGTATCGTACCATGTTTGATTCGGTTCGTAGTTTTCTTGAACAATTTTTGCGTGTCACATATTATTAGGGGTTTTAGTTAAGTCGGTATTATGCAATATGCAGTTTGAGAGAAACGAACTCGTTGACATGATTTTCATTACAGGATCAGCTGAACAAAATTGTTTGTTAACCCAGAGAATGTATGCACAGAGATATCCTAATAGAAGACAACCTTCAGTTAGAAGTTTGGAAAAACTTAAGAAAAGGTTCTCTAGGACGGGAAGTGTCAGTTATGAGAAATGTGAAAGGAAAAAGAGAACAAGTGACGAAGAAAATTTTAATGTACTATCAGTAATTGAAGAGCCATCTACTAGTTCGACCAAAATATCAAAAGAAATGAATGTACCACGATCTGTAAGCTAGATTTTGAAAAATAATAAATATCACGACTACAGTATCTCCTTTCATCAAGAACTGGTAGAGCCAGATTTCGACACTAGAAGGACATTTTGCAAATGGGGGTTGGAAACTGAAAGGATAACTCTTTCCAAAAAGTGTTATTTACTGACGAATCTACATTTATTCAGAGTGGTATCCCGAACCGTCCTAATCTTCATCATTATGCAACAGAAAACCCAAGAATACTGAGATCGGTTGATAAGCAGAGACAATGGACAGTAAATGTTTGGGGTGGTATTATGGGTAACTTTTTAATTGGACCACGTTTCATTCATAAACGTTTAAATGGTGCACAATATTTGTATTTCTTGCAACATGATTTATCTCAGCTTCTGCAAAACGTTCTTCCTGTTTTAAGGGAAAATATGTGGTTCCAACACGATGGTGCTCCTGCACATTTTGCGCTAAATGTCAGAGGGTTAATGAATCAACAATTCGGAGATAGATGGATAGGTCGCGGGGGTCCTATCAGTTGACCACTTAGATCGCCAGATTTGACGAAACTCGACTTTTTTCTATGGAGCCACATAAAAAAAAATTTTATACAAGACTCCTCCAACTACAGCCGACGACATGAGAGAGTACGTATAATCTATGCCTTTGAAACGGTTTCCGTTGAGATGTTACAGGAATATATCCTTTCTGTCAAGGGAGCAAAACTGTTCCAATCAGAATGGAGGACACTTTGAACATTTACTTTAAATAGTAAACATGAAACGATATTAAACTTTGACCATCTATTTATTTATTTACTTTTTTATTGTCTCAACTTACCAAATCTGACCAATAAGCACACCAGATCAAATAATTAGTTGGTAATAAAGAAAAAGTGAAATATCTCTGAAATTACGAGGTTTAGGTATAAAGAAACATTAAGCAACAATTCAATAATGTACAGGGTGTTCCATTTGAAAAATTTTTTTTGACTGCACCATAACTACTAAATATTTCATCCTAAATAATCCTAATACTCTCGCATTGAACTAAAAAGCCAAACCCTGTTGTAACCATTTTCTTTACATTTTCATTATTAACTGAACAATGCACCATCCAAACCCAAAAATCTATGGTATGTATCATTGAAAAGATAATTTTAAGTAGATTATAAAAAACAAATAATATACAGGGTCTTTCGTTTATAAAAAATGTCTTGGAACGTGCTTCGGTTTAATGATTCACCCTGTATATGTCAAACTATTTATGAAATGAAAACTACTTGATACTGTATTATTCTCATAGGAATAATTTTCTCCAATCTGATTTAATAAAGGCTATATTGAACGTTGACGCACTAATGAGCAACCCTGTATGTGTATATACGAGATATATTATAATATGAACTTCTTTTTGACTTAAATATGCCTATGACGCGGATAATTGAGTGCATTGTTGATTACAAAAATTGTTAAACTAGGTACCTGTGTAGGTTTAATTGTTGTAAATATAATTTAGTCGAATCAATAAGACATGCCATAGTCCAAGGCTTATGTACGTAACATCTGATAATAAAATACTTACCTAGTAATTACAAGCAATACAAGAGACAAGATGTGCCTAATTAGGCTTTCACGTACCGGTACAGACAAACAGGCTGACTCACTCGTTATCTTTTAGGAACAGTAGCTATCTACGTACACATGTAATTACTTGTACCTATTGTTGTTAAATTTGAATTATTTATTAGTGCATTGCGTAGTTATCTTTAAAAAATGTAATTTTTAATTGCGTCTAATGCATATGTGCATGAGCAAGGAAAAGGTTGGAAGTAGGGCCACATGCCCTGAGACTAATAATTTAGGGCTTTTATGGCTTATAGCTTATACCCATTTCGTACCGTCGCATTGCGAACCGTTACGTTCCCATTTCGTACTTCGTCCCAAATATATACCTGTCGTCATTCCCATTGCGAACCGCATTCTAGGAATAGTCGTGCGGTTAAAATTACAATAATAATCCGATGTTTAATTAACTAACAGTATGCAATATGTGAATAAAACACAACTGTAAATTTAAAAAAATATACCTAATATTTATTACAAAATAAAATAACATTTACGAAAATTAACGGTTAAAACATATTATATATTGTAGTTTTTCTAGGCATGTGCCGTTTGTTGTTTTTTCTTTCAAAAAATCTTCAACAATTTGTTGTTTTGACATATCTTTATTTATATATACCTTTCTTCTTTTTGAGGGCGTCAAATATAGATACAAAGGATATTAAAAAATCTTTAGAAACATTATCTTTAAAAAAAAATGACACGTTTGCAATATAGAATATTTTCGCGGTACGAAATGGGAATGAAAATAATTATATTATGGGCGACGGTATGAAATGGGAATAAAACAGGTAGAATATTTTCGCGGTACGAAATGGGACGAAACCATAATTTAGTTGTCTACTACTCTTAAAGTCAATAATTTTAAGGGACATTTTAAAAGTTATTTGCTCTTTATATGTATGTTAATATTTTGTTGTGCAATTGAAACAGGTTTTGCAGATCCATTACCTGTGGATAAAAAATTGCATATATATGAGGTATATATATAATTTTTAATAAAGGTAAGTAAACAGTTATTAGTTGTTGATAGTTGGAACATTTTTAGTCCATTCAATGGATTTTTTTTAAACTAACTAGGTACCTATAAGACAAAACAGATACGAATATTTTAGCATTCAATATGGGTATGTTAATATATTGTAACGAATTTTCTAGTCAAAGTATTTATTTAAACAATTATTTATTTAACACTATTTATAACACTTAAACACTAACTTAGAACTACCATTTATATCACAACAATTCACTTATTTATATAACAATTTATTTATATCACTTTGTCTATTATCGGTTTTAATTCGCGCACTGATGCTTTCTTCAACTAACTGTCTCTCGGTCCAAAGATGATCACTATATATACACCTTTAGAACTTTCTAGATAGGAACTCGAAGAAATCCTGAGTATTCCCGAATAATGAGTAATAATTAGAAAGTCTCGATTATTCCAGAATTGAACTTGTTACTTGTCGCCGGAGAATGATTTACATCTTGTAAGTTGATAACACGAAAAGTACCGTGTGCGGTGTCTACGCCGTTAGCATGTTAGCGATAACAAGTACATGCCACAAATTGTTATCGCACACACGTACTGTCACTGGTCGCTACACTACCCCCTCCTTAAGGGTGATTCGTCCCGAATCACATTCTGCCGTTCCTTCAGAGGATCATGCCGGTACTTGCAGGTGGATCCGCTTCGGCATCCGGTTGTCAGGTGGAAATGGCAGTCAACGGTCTTCAATGCTGACGGTCCTCGTCGTGGATTTCCGGCGCACACCAAGATTTCTATTCCAGTGTATCGGAACAAAACCTCCAGCAAGTTTCTGACCACCCTCCAATCCAGCCCATCGAGTCCACATCCGATCCTCGGTATTGCTAGCTTCAGGATGTTAGCGTGCAGCAATTGCTCTCTTAGTTCTATAAGGGAGTCCCATAAGGAGTGGTAGGTAGGCTTGTCCGACGACTTGCTTTTGGTGACTAGACAGAAGATGGATTGGGTCCCATCGAGTAACTGCAATACTTTTCTTCCATCTTTGACCTGGTCGAGTAACATCGGTATTCGCCCAAACTTCTTCCGAAAGACCGTGGCAATCCCACGTCTCATGTCCAAATCCCTTGCCACACAATGGGCCAGCGAGTATTCCTTCGGGACGGCGAATAAGTCCTGCTGAACTTCGGTGGTGACCCCAAATCGGGCTTTACGGTGTAAGCTCTGTTCAGCCATAAATTTTTCGTACTGGGGCTCTGGCGATCGAGTCTGCACAACTCTAACTCGAGCTTCTTCGTGGTTGTCCCCAGCATATGGAGCCAGTCGATTGAAGTGGACTACTCTTGGTTTCCCATTGGGAGTACGTCTAATTCGGTAGATTACGTCGTTGATTCGTTTGACCACTTTATATGGGCCTTCCCAGTCTTGTTGCAGCTTCGGCGAGAGACCCCTTTGACGCTTGGGATTATAAAGCCACATCAAATCTCCTTCCTGAAATCCTCCATCCGTGGCCTTGATGTCATATGCGTCCTTCATCCGGTCACTGGCTATCTGCATATGGGAACGTATATCGTCATGGATGTCGTCCAATCGTCTTCACTGACGTAATCTTCTCCAGCCACGTCTTCGCCAGGTTTGCACCCGAACTTTAAGTCGCATGGTAGTCGCAACTCTCGGCCAAACAGTACCCTTGCTGGTGTTTGTCCAGTGGTTTCATGTATGGAAGATCGGTATGCCAAAAGGAGCAATGGCAGATAACGATCCCTGTCTCGCTGATGTTTGGAGACCATTTTAGACAGGTACTTGTTGATGGTCCTGTTCATTCGTTCTACCATGCCGTCTGATTGGGGGTGTAGGGCTGTAGTACGAGTTTTGTGAATGCCCAATATCTTACAGATGTCCTGGAATATGGCTGACTGGAAATTCCGTCCTTGGTCGGAATGCAACTCCAGTGGTACTCCGACTCGGCTAATTAGCTCTTTCACGAGCGTTTCCGCCACTGTTGTTGCCGTCTGGTTTGGAAGGGCGTACGCTTCAACCTATTTCGTAAAGTAGGCCATTGCCACTACTATGTACTTATTTCCATCTTCAGATTCTGGGAATGGTCCGGCAACATTTATGGCAATTCTCTCGAATGGGCTGCCGACGTTATACTGTCGCATCGGAGCACGCTGTCGCTTCTGAGGTCCCTTACTGGCGGCGCACGTCGTGCACTTTCTGCACCAATCTTCCACGTCCTTCTTGCAGTTGACCCAGTAAAATCGTTCTCGTACTTTACCAAGGGCCTTCTTTACACCAAAATGTCCTCCTGAAGGGTCGTCATGGAGGCACTGCAGGACTTCCTTTACCAAGCTTCTCGGTATCACTAGCTGATGTCTGCTTTCGGTGCCATCTTGGTTCTCGACCACGCGCTGTAGGAGACCATCTTCTTCTTTAATGGAATCCCATTGAGCCCACAAAGATTTTACTTGTGTTAACTTGGCAGCCACTTCCTGCCAGGTTGGTCTTCTGCCTTCTTTCTTCCAATCTAGGAACGGTTTTAAGAGCACGTCGTGTTGGATTTACTCACGTATACATACACATAAATATTACTAACAAAAATTATACTCGCTACGTGTTTATTAACTTAACGATACCATACAGAATTTATGGATCTATCGAAGTGAACTGTTGATGGCGTTCTTGTACTGATTATTATTATTATGATTAACGAATATTAGAATACTATGAATATATTTGTACGTGATTTTTTTTAAGCTTTGTAAAACACACAAAATGTATTTCTTTTTAGTCGTTAAAGAACATTCGTCCTTATTAGACACAAATATATAATCTCATAGAGTTTACACAAAACCTTTATGTTTCATTATTTTTTCCCATACACCTTTTCTATAAGTTATGGGCCCAGACACTGAATAAATTCGCGAAATCGTGTAGTAATATAAACTATTGAAAAAAATAAAAAAAATAAATAAACAATAACTATGGCTAGTGGTGCAACAAGTGTTGTGAAACGAAATCTAAAATTATTTAATGGAGAAAACTATTTAATGTGGAAATTTAGGCTGCAAGAAATTATTGAACAAGAAGGTGCCAGTAAAGTGCTACATGAAGATCCACCAACACCTCTTACGGAAGAGTGGATAAAATGGGAAAGATTTGCCAGAGGAACACTCATCGAATACCTGGATGATTCTATAATATCACAAGTACCACCAGGACGCGCAACAGCTCGGCAAATTCTGGAAAAATTTGACACCCTCTACGCCTGTAAGAAAGTCTCGACACAATTGTGTCTTCAAGATCGCTTATTTAATTCAAAACTGAAGCCAGGCATGTCTCTGAAAAAGCACATGATGGACATTGACGAAATGGTGCGCGATATGATTGCTTGCGGAGGAGAAGTAAGCGAAACAACAAAAGTATGGTACATGCTTAATTCATTACCATCGAGTTATGCGCCAATTAAAGCTGCAATAAAGACAATGAATGATGATAGACTCACATTAGCATTTGTAAAAGGAATGTTGTTGGAGCACGAAGAATATTTAATGCGGGAAAACACTGATACGAGTATGAAGGCTCTTCATTTCCGTACCAAGAGTTCGACAGAATATCGAAAGAAAAAGGATAAGTTTGCGAACAGAAATAAGTTTTCAATAAAAAACAAGCAAACGCAGAAATGTTTCCATTGTGGTCGAAAGAACCATATAAAACATGATTGCTATTTTTACAAACAAAGTTTAAAACACGAAAAACACAGTAAGAAAAATGATAATCGTGAAGTTAGTGCATCAACAGCAGTACTTAATGATTCATTTGCTTTTATGTTAAGTAGTGAAAATACTTTCTGTGACGATAATACATCGTGGCGTTTTGTGTTAGACTCAGGTACAACAGAACACATAATAAATGATTTAAATATGTATACCGAGTATGAAGAGTTGTCAGAACCAATTTGCATAACTGTGGCGAAGATAGGAACGACCATTGAAGCAACACACAAAGGCAGGATCAAAGTCAACACATCCATAGGCTACATCGGAGAGTTGAAGGATGTTCTTTATAGCGAAAATGTTCCTACTAACCTAATTTCAGTCAGACGAATCCAGGAAGCTGGAATGTCAGTAATCTTCACAGAAACTGGTCAGGTGGAGATCAGAAAAGGAAAGAAGACAGTAATAAAAGGTAAGCGCATGAATAATTTGTATATTATAGAATTAATAGTACAAAATGCGCCTAATACAGTACGGGCTGCTGGCCACGTAGCTGAAGCTAATATTATTGATAAAAATAAGATGTGGCACGAGCGATTAGGTCACATAAATAATCAAAATTTTACTAAAATAAAAGTAAATAAATTAGCCATTGATAATATCTGTTTAAAGGATGTATATCCGATTGATTCGTTATGTGAAGCTTGTCTTAACGGAAAACAAGCACGCTTGCCCTTTGCAAAGACAAAAAAAAAAGATCACATACAAAGACCGTTATTTGTTGTACATTCAGACGTGTGTGGCCCGATAACACCATCAACGGTAGACGAAAAGAATTATTTCGTTACTTTTATCGATGATTTTTCGCATTATACAGTAACCTATTTACTGAGCAATAAATCAGAGGTATTTAGTTGTTTCAAAGATTATGTCGCAAAAGGTGAAGCTCGTTTCAATTCCAAATTAGTTCATTTGTATTGCGATAACGGAAGAGAATATTTATTGGGGGAAATGAAAGAATTCTGCAAAGAAAACGAAATAACATATCATCTTACGGTGCCATACACGCCGCAACAAAACGGTTTAGCGGAACGTATGAATCGTACTTTAACTGAAAAGGCACGTGCTATGGTGCACTGTGCAGATTTAGACAAACGTTTTTGGGGTGAGGCGGTTTTAACTGCAACATATTTAGTTAATAGATCACCAACAAAAGCGATCAAATTAAATAAAACGCCAATTGAAATTTGGCATAATAAAAAGCCAAAATTAGGCCATTTAAAAATATTCGGTTGTACAGCGTATGTACACAATAAAACACGAAGAAGTAAATTCGATAGTAAATCGTCAAAGGGAATTTTCGTGGGTTATGTGCCAAATGGATACAAAATTTTTATTCCAAAGTTAGGAAAATCCATAGTTGCACGCGATGTAATTTTTGACGAAACTACTTATAAAATATCAAGACAAGAACTTGATAACATGATCAAAAGCGATAACGAAATAAATACAGATGATGTGCCAACAGGTACAAAGAATATTTCAGCAGGGGGTGCTGATTATAATAAATCTGTAGACAAATTTACACCTACACAAACGGACAATAAGACGTGTAAACAAACATCTAATGAAATAGATGTCCCTGAAAATTGCACTCAACATCAAACATCTTCAATAAAAGATGTCCCTGAAGCTTCGAACAGTATGAGCTCAAATAGTGATTATGAAAGTCCGTATATCTCTACTAATAAGTTGAGAAAATTAAATAGTGGGCAAGGTGTCAGGAGAAGCCAAAGGTTAAAAGATTTACCAGTAATATCGTATAAAGAGATCATGATCTGAATATTAATAATTATTTAATAGGTGATTTAAGCATTGAAAATAATATTCCAAAATGTTACCAAGACATACCCAAAAATGCGTTCAAAATCGAATGGGAAAAAGCCATAAAAGAAGAATTAAAGTCATTAGAGCAAAATCAAACTTGGACATTAGTAAAGAAACCAAATAATGTAAATATTGTCGATTGCAAATGGGTGTTTACAATAAAAGTAAATTCTAGTGGAGACCCGACTAAATATAAAGCTCGATTAGTAGCTCGCGGTTTTAGCCAAAGAAAATTAGTAGATTTTGATGAAACATTTGCACCGGTCGCGCGTATCGCTACGTTCAGATGCATGCTTGCGTTCGCAAATCAGTATGAACTGTTGGTTCATCAGATGGATGTAAAGACTGCATTCCTCAACGGAATTTTAAAAGAAACTATTTATATGAGGGTGCCTGACGGTGTTGCAATTAATGAAAATAATATAGTCTGTAAATTAAACAAAGCATTGTACGGCCTAAAACAGTCAGCTCGTTGCTGGTATGAATGTTTTGATAACATATTAATAAAAAAGGGGTTTATTTATTATTATATATTTATTAATAGAGGTAATATTTATGAAAACATTTATTTAATTTTATATGTTGACGATGTAGTTATCATTACCAAAAACTTACAGAAAATGAATAATTTTAAACAGTTTTTAATGAAACAATTTGCAATGGTAGATTTAAAAGAAATTAATTATTTCCTAGGAATTAGAATACAAAGACTAAATTCTGAAATTTTATTTGATCAAACCGCCTATTTAAAATCTGTATTACAAAAATTTAACATGAGTGAATGCAACGCGATCAGTACACCATTACCAGTGAAATTAAATTATACTGCATTAAATTCAGAAGATAGTTTCGATGCACTCTGTAGACAGTTAATCGGCTGCTTAATGTACGTAATGCTATGTACACGCCCGGACTTATGTACCGCAATAAATTTACTAAGTAGGTACCAAAATAAATGTAACAAAGAATTATGGCAATGCCTAAAGCGGGTATTACGTTATATAAAAGGTACGATTGATATAAAGTTAGCATATAAACGTAACCAAAATTACGTTGAAATTTTAACAGGCTATGTCGATGCGGATTGGGCAAACAATGAATTAGATCGTCGAAGTACAACAGGCTGTTTGTTTAAACTATTTGATAATTGTACAGTAACGTGGATTACACGACGACAAAATTCAGTTGCCACCTCATCGACTGAGGCGGAATATATGGCTGTATTTGAGGCTGTAAGGGAAGCATTATGGATTAAATCCTTATTAAAAAGTATTAATATAGATATGTCGGAACCGATTATATTAAATGAAGACAACCAAAGTTGTATAGCGATGGCTAATAATCCAATCAGCCATAAACGTTCCAAACATATCGATATAAAATATCATTTTATAAGAGAGCAAGTAGAGAGCAAAACTGTCCGTTTAAAATTTTTGTCAACAGGTAACCAAGAAGCTGACCTGCTCACCAAATCCCTTCCACCATTGAGATTTAGAGAACTAAGAGAGAAGTTGGGACTGCAAGAAAATAAAAACTAATTTTTGTTTTTATATTGTATAAACATAAGAATAATAAGTATATTCCTATAAATATGTATAATGAATTACTGTGTTAGTTTTGTTTTAAGGTTTAGTTAGGTTTTTTTTTGGGGTTTTTCCTAACTCATGCAACAAATGTTGAACCTGTAATTGTTAATCTCCCAGTAAATAAAGAACAGAAAAAGTGTAAGCTCATAAATTTTTGAGGGGGTGTGTTGGATTTACTCACGTATACATACACATAAATATTACTAACAAAAATTATACTCGCTACGTGTTTATTAACTTAACGATACTATACAGAATTTATGGATCTATCGAAGTGAACTGTTGATAGCGTTCTTGTACTGATTATTATTATTATGATTAACGAATATTAGAATACTATGAATATATTTGTACGTGATTTTTTTTAAGCTTTGTAAAACACACAAATGTATTTCTTTTTAGTCGTTAAAGAACATTCGTCCTTATTAGACACAAATATATAATCTCATAGAGTTTACACAAAACCTTTATGTTTCATTATTTTTTCCCATACACCTTTTCTATACGTCGGAATGTTGTTCTGCCTTAATGTTGTCGGGCTGCCACTGCTCGTCCAGGATAGTTATCCTCCTGACCTCTTCGTGTTCCTCGACGCGTTGACAGTGTTTACAATTATCCAGGCAAGGTCTTCTGGATAAGGCGTCGGCGTTTTTATGGCTACTTCCCGCTCGGTGTTCTATGTCAAAGTCGTACTCTTGCAGCTTCTCTATCCATCTGGCTACTTGGCCCTCGGGGTTCTTAAAATTCAGCAGCCATTTCAACGCGGCATGGTCGGTTCGTAGCAAAAACTTTCTTCTGTAGAGGTATTTGTAGAAATGCTCCACGCTTTTTACTACAGCTAACAATTCGCGCCTGGTTACGCAGTAATTCCGTTCTGGTTTGGATAGAGTTCTGCTAAAGTAGCCGATCACTTTTTCTTCACCATTCTGTATTTGTGACAGAACCGCGCCAATTCCAATGTTGCTAGCGTCGGTGTCCAGGACAAACTTTCCAGTTGGTAGGGGATAGCTCAACACAGGTGTAGACAAGAGGGTTTACTTTAGTTCTTCAAAGGCAGCTTGGCAGTCTTGCTCCCAACAAAATGATCTACCCTCTTCTGTGAATCGAGTCAGAGGCTTAGCAATTTTAGCAAATCCGGGAACAAAACGTCTATAGTAGGTGCAGAGCCCAAGGAAGCTTCTGACTTGATGGACGTCAGCAGGTACAGGCCACTCTTGCACGGCTCTGATTTTCTGTGGGTCGACTGAAACGCCGTCTCCGGATACTACATGCCCCAGGTAGTTGACGGTCTCTTGGAATAGCTGACATTTCTTGGGGCTCAGTTTTAGGTGGACATCACGAAGTCTTCGGAAAACTTCCTCCAAATTTTTCAGATGGTCGTTGAAGTCCTTCCCGACTACGATGATGTCGTCGAGGTATACCAGGCAAGTCTTCCCAATTATGCCAACCAAGACTGTTTCCATAAGTCGCTCAAAGGTGGCTGGTGCGTTGCACAACCCGAACGGCATCACCTTGAACTGACACAGCCCCGTTCCGATGGAAAACGCTGTCTTCTCTTTGGCATCTCTGTCCAAAGCCACTTGCCAGTATCCGCTCTTGAGGTCTAAAGTGGAAAATATCGTCGACCCTGACAGTGTATCCAGGGTGTCATCTATTCGTGGTAAGGGGTAGCTGTCTTTTTTCGTAACATTGTTTAATTGGCGGTAGTCCACACAGAAGCGTGTCGAGCCATCCTTTTTCCTGACCAGAACTACCGGCGATGTCCAGGGGCTAGTGGATGGTTCTATTACCCCGTCCCTTTGCATTTCGCTTATGATGTTTTCAGCTTCTTCTCTCTTGGCCAGTGGTAGTCTCCTGGGTCGCTGACGGATGGGTTGGGCTTCGCCAGTATTTATTTTGTGCAGGACGGCGTTGGTTCGTCCCTTCTTGCCACCTTCTACTTCAAATACGTCTTGGTATTCTTTTAGTAATCCTTTTATTTGATGTCGTTGGTTAGGATTACATTTGTCACCTGCTTTCTGGCACAATTTAGACAAGGCTTCTGGTAGGCGTTGTGAGTCTTCCGTTCTTGTTTCTAGCTTTCGGACTTGAGGTGTTACGGTGTCCTGAGTAGTTAGCCTGAACTCTTCTCCGTTTAAGGTCACAACTTTTCTTTGGAAACTCATGCAAAAGTCGTACTTCCGAAGCACGTCCAAGCCCAGAATGGCGTTGTCTTCAATTTCGGCCACAAGCACGCAGTGTCGGAAGGAGGTCTTTCCTATGCGGATCTTGACGTAGCTCTCACAATGGACATTTACCATTTCCCCGGTGGCCGTGCGTAGCTTCCATTGCGTCGGTTGAAGCTTGCTTGTTATCACATTGGCTCGTATGATCGTCCTGCTTGCTCCGGTATCCAATAGGAACGAACACAGTTTCCCGTTTATACGTCCCGTAAGAAAAAGGCTGTCAGCTCTATCTTTCATTGTTTTTGTCAGTGCGACTATACTTGGGGCTTCTTGCTCCGTAATCGACGTTTGTCCCGCTGGCGCCGCGCCAATCCGGACTAATTCCGGTACGCGGGGCTTCTCTTCTTGAGAGGCAGATCTCTCCCTCTTGCAACTGCTTCTCACGAGGCCCAACTTCCCACAGTTCGAACACCTGACTTGTTTGGGCTTCCTTTCAATTTTAGTCGTTACTCGGCGGATCATCTCTTCCAGTCTATCCAGTTATCGTCCCGACCGGCTGACTCTTCTTTTAATTCTCGCACTCGACCTTGTCGTTGCGACGCCTGTTTGGCGACGTCGTATTCCAGTGCGCGGGCCAATGTGTCAACCAAGGTCCTCGGCCGGTCCAGTCGGAGTCGCTGTTGTATTTCGTCGTCCTTTAGTCCGTCAATGAACGCGTCGACGGCCAATCTTTCCAGGGTATCGTCGGCCGTACCCGGATAGGCGTGCCGGACTAACCGTGCGATATCCGCCTCGTATTCCTGAAGACTTTCCCCTGTCTTCTGTCGTCGGTTCTTTAACTGTACGTGGTACACAGCCGTCAGATGTGCTTGGCCGTATCGCATCTCTAATCTTTTTACTAGCCGATGGTAGTCTAGTAATTCTTCCGGTGGTAACGTGTTCAAAATTTCGCCAGCACCATCACGCAGAGCAAGGGCAAGTGAAGAAGCTCTCTATTCTAACGTCCATTTGTAAGCTTTTGTAGCCACTTCAAATTGCGTCAAAAACGTGGTCCATGAAGTTTTTCCGTCAAACGTTGGTAGCTTCATATGCACTTTGGATGATATGAACTGTTCTTTCACGTCGGAGATTTCTTTGCCGTCAACCACGCTATGCCTCTTTTCCGTAAGTTGATGACTGGTTTCTCGTTTTTTCGGATTCAGAACCATTTCTTCCAATTTGGCCAATCTTTCGTCGAAAGTCCCCAGCGTTTTGTTTATTTCTTCTCTTGTTTCTTCTTCGAATTTTTTCAGTTCTTCTTTCAAGTTTTCTTCGAATTTTTCTAATTTTTCCTCCATATTCTTTGAACTTTCGTTTAATTCATTTAATTTTTCTTCCATATTCTTCGAATTTTCCTTTAATTCTTCCAGGTTTTCATTTAATTTATCTTCAAGATTCTTTGAATTTTTATTTAATTTTTCTTCCAGGTTCCTTGAATTTTCGTTTAATTGTTCTTCCAGATTCTTTAAACTTTTCATTAAATTTCTTTTCCAATTCGTCCTCGAATTGGTATGTGCTGGGATCGGAGCCTTCTCGTAGCAAAGCCTCCTCGAGCCGCTTCTGTAGGATGTTCTTAGTACCGGCTGTATCTTCGTCTCGCTCTTCCAGTTCGCTTTTTAATTCAGCGACTTTCAACTCGAACAACGTTTTCGGCATTTTATTTATTTTGTATTTTTTTATTACACTAGAAAATTCTCCAGAGGTCGATTCGCAGACCCCACACCTGACACCAATTGTAACGAATTTTCTAGTCAAAGTATTTATTTAAACAATTATTTATTTAACACTATTTATAACACTTAAACACTAACAGAACTACCATTTATATCACAACAATTCACTTATTTATATAACAATTTATTTATATCACTTTGTCTATTATCGGTTTTAATTCGCGCACTGATGCTTTCTTCAACTAACTGTCTCTCGGTCCAAAGATGATCACTATATATACACCTTTAGAAATTTCTAGACAGGAACTCGAAGAAATCCTAAGTATTCCCTAATGATGAGTAATAATTAGAAAGTCCTCGATTATTCCAGAATTGAACTTGTTACTTGTCGCCGGAGAATTATTTACATCTTGTAAGTTGATAACACGAAAAGTACCGTGTGCGGTGTCTACGCCGTAAGCATGTTAGCGATAACAAGTACATGCCACAAATTGTTATCGCACACACGTACTGTGTCACTGGTCGCTACAATATGTATGTACATATGTATGTAATTGGACGGTATTGAAATTTGTATAATAAATATAAAAGTATGTAGGTACCTATAGGTTTCACAAATTTTGACTGTTATTAGTAAAAAAATGATCTGAGTAACAATAACTGCTACGAATCATGTATAATGTTATTTTCCAACGGTGACGAGAAATATGTATGTGTTTAAATGAGATACACAGGTTAACAGGCTTATAAACAATAAGAAGTCCATCGCAACCGTTGACCATGGTCTTTGTACGTCGGATATTATGAATTGTTAAGATCATGACAGGTTGCTGGTTGTTTTATTTGGGTTCATTGCGACGACGCGACGAGATGGTAGAATGCAGGCGATATCGTCCTACTTGTTCCGCGATTGTAATAAAGGTTCGTTCAGACCATTCGCGATATTTCGAAAAATTCCGGTTGGAAGTTTAATGTTATTTATTACATGAGGCTTAATTAACAAATAAAAAAGGTTAATTCAGTTTATTTTGTAGACACATTTCTGTAATGAGGTAGTTACATTCAGATAGGTATTTGGAAATTTTATTAATTTTAACATCGTTTTTTTTTTTAATATTTAGTGTAAGTATGGCTTTATAAGGTTATTTTTTTATTCATAACATTGCAATATAATCAATTTAAGTAAGTCTGAAGTGAACATGAATGTAATGGGAGAAATAGACAGTACTCATAGTATGCATAATTCAATTTTTGCAGTAAGAGCGTTTAGTGCAAGAAAAGATTATCCTGTTTTTGTTTGGTTGTTTTTGAGCCCTAACAACTGTATGTCTGAACACTTTGTGACTACGTTAGTTGCAATATTTAACAGTCTTATAATATTTTTTTAATGTACCATGTTGTTTCAACTCAGAAAATTGATACACACCTTCTGGTGTAATAAAATGTAGAAAATCGCCAATATGGGTTACTTTTAAATTGAAATACCTAATCGGTCATTAGTGGATTGGTGTTAAATATGCATTTGTGGTTTATAATTATTGTATTAAAAATCGTTCCAGCTGTGTGTATTTTTACGTGTAAAACAATTTATATAATTTCTTGATAAGCAGAAGTACGAAGCTACTGATAGTAATAAAAATAGGAGAGGAAAGTCGCGTTGAATCGTATTAAATATATGTAC
Source organism: Agrilus mali (assembly GCA_029378335.1). NCBI lineage: Eukaryota > Metazoa > Arthropoda > Insecta > Coleoptera > Buprestidae > Agrilus > Agrilus mali. Next base: position 21,338,570 of record CM055656.1, read on the forward strand.
ATATGTAGTTTATTGTTAAAATCAAATCCACTAAACAATTTTGCCATAACATGCATGATTAAGTACAATAAAAATATTTTGTCAAAGGATCTTATTCTCATTCAACGAAATCCAGAATGGCAGCAAATCTTTGCAAAACTTAATAGTATAAACGTTTACTTGTTAGAGCTTGTATAAGGAAAGAGAATTTACATAATTATAACAGTTTTTTTTTTATTAGTTGTGTAGTTTAGCTAACCATCGAAAAATACAGTTTGCAAAGTTGTTGTAAATATTCATTAACTCTACACTTTGTTTAAAAGCAGTGTAGAATATTGATATTTAATTTTGAGTTTAAAAAAATTAAGTGGTAGGTACAAACAAACAAAAACTCTTAATTGTGCGTCTATTATTTTTACCGGGTGGTTGTCACTGTGCATTTTTTTATTTTTATTCTTAGTACATAAAATTTTAACTTGATGTTATTAATATAAAGATTTGGTAATTTACAAACTGAACATAGAAATTACACATATCGTATTTTTTAATTATATACCATGTACTATTTTTCACAAGATGATGCCGCCGGTTGTGATTGCATATAACAGAATATCCCTATATTCGGATCATAAGTTACCGGATGTGTATAATCAGTATAAAAATATACTCTTGGATACTAAGCTCAGTCAGAGTTCATGAGATTTCGAAACATCTAGTCCAGACACATTTTGTTTTTAATGTATGTATAAGTATATAAATCATCATTCTTTAAGATGTATTACTTATACTGAAGTATGATTTTTCTGGATTTTTCATTAGTTATAGATGTGTTTATTTTAAATTGCTACAATGCCCAATAGACCAATTATTAAATGGTTTGCCGCGCAGTCTGTAGATGATTGTGTAGGCGCATCCTTAATTTTTCAATTTCTCTGACTCAGTCTGTACCTAGCACCGTTGTTCTTCGCGTAAATGCCTCGGCAGTCATCAGCCCCACTGCTTTTCCTCTGTCTTCGTCATCGCTAACAACTGGTGTAGTATCTGTTGTTTTCCTTTTACTAAACACGTGCTGTAGTGTATTTTGTCATTTAGTACGTTGTAAACTTCGAACTGTGATTGTTTAAAACATTTATTTATTATTGCACCGACAACGGTGTGTAGTACCTACGAAATAATTTTAAGTTTTAACCTGTGAGAAGTGCGGTTAATTAAACGGTTTTCGCGATTACAATTTTGAAACTTCTTCTCGTTGTGATGCTGTATTTTCTCTTTAACTTTTCTTAACTGTTATTGTTTGTGTTCTAAATGAAGCTTGAATTGCAAAAATCATGGTAAGTTACAATAATTTGTAGTTGTGTTCCTATTTTGAAATTTTTATTTTTTAATGAGTTTATCGCTGTGGAGTTTAAAACTTTAGTTAGATACCTACTTAGTCCATAAAAGTTCGTTGGGGTTTATAATGACATTGTATGACGATCGTTTTTTTATACTTTCATAGTTCGTAATAGGAAATAATGTAAAAATCATTTAACCATTGCTGTAAATTGTAACCTTACGAAATTTAAAATTGTATTGCAATATACATATAAAAGTGACAATAATGAAACAACGGTAGCCACTAATCGTTAAATGCAAATTTTTTGAGATATGATAATAGATACTTATTAGAAAGTTTACATTGCATAAACAGCAAGTACTTACTTTTGTTAAAAATCTGTTATTCAACTTTTGAACATTGATGTTAAAATATCTACCCACAAATTTATGTATTACATTATATTTTCCGATTAAAGAATAATTAGGTACTTAGGCCCCAAACTTTGTTAACAACCTCTTTAAATAAGATTCGAGTACGTTTTATATAATAAAAATTAAAACTAAACATTTTAAAATAGTACCTAAGCGTCAATAGGTTTATGATGTGACCTGCTATTCAAGTTATTTTGTTTTAAAGGGCAGTTAGGTAAGGTATATGTGCCTTATTGCCTTATATTAAAACTAGCTGCGAAACCCGGGGTTGCCCCGGTTAAAAAACATCGCACATTCAAATCTTTGTACCATTAAACGTACGTTGTATGTAATGAAGACTACATTTATTTATTAATTATTCAATATTTTATTGGTTTTAATTTTTTTCTAAAATAAAAGTAGCCCTCCTTATTACATCAGCTATCTGCCAGTGAATGTCCCTCGAAAATCGGTCCTGCCGTTTCAGAGATTAACTAGAATAAACAGACAGACAGACACTCCAATTTTATTTATTTGTAATAGATATCACACTAACATTTACTACATTGTTAAAAATTATATATATGAGAAAGCAATATAGCTATTTTACAAGATATTTATTTTTTTTTTCTTATGCAAATAAAGTGCATTGAAAGTAAAATGTTACACCTTTCAACGATCTCTTTTCAAGGGAATACATATAAAAACTTCATGAATATGCTGTATGCAACTAGAACTTCATGGCTCTGGCTATCACTCCCATTTTAGGATGAAAGATAAAAATATAGGTATATTATTTTATTGTAGTAACTACTTGTTCGTATTATTCAGTATTAACTTCTTCTTCCAAGATGATTAATGTTTGAAATGTTTATTTTCAATTTTTTAACCCACTTATTCTGGGCAATCTATTCCTTAAAAAATATGAAGAATTTAATTTAAGGCCAATTCTTTGAATGAAATATGCAGGAGTTTTTGAAAATATTTATCTATCTAGTATTTTCCCTTTTGATGAATCCCACGAGCTTTAGTAAATTGCCTTAATCGTTGACATTTTCATATTACCTACCTATACGTATTAATATAGACTTATTTTATGACACTTTTATTACGAACAGCATGGAAACTTTTACTACTCTTAAATACTTAAGTAGGTACTAAAACATAAGTGGTTGCGCTCGCAAAACCACTTTTTTTAAGAAAAGTGATGCCACACATAAAATTGACGAAGTCCAAAATCTAATATATCTATGTATGTGTATGTATATGTTTACATACAATAAATAATTAGATACACTTATTGTAGTGGCAAATCGAAAGTTGTTTATTGAGCGATAGTATTTAGGTGAAATTTTCGCTTTCAGCTTCATACCGGTGCTTTTTGTCAGCGTTGACAGGATAGTAGTGTACTGTACTTACAGTAAAATTACTCTAGGATGGTCTCCGGGATTATTAGTTCTTAAGATGCGCAATGGCAAAAGGTAACGTCTTGCTGGCGATAGCCACCGAGATACATTTGCATGCTTGGTTTGAAGCAGAGTACTTGTCAGGGCGAATACTAAATGGCCCGACTATTCATTTAAAAATGGTCGAAGTAGTTTATATAATTATTATATTTTAAAGAATATAAAAGCTGCCAATATAGTGTGCAAAATGCTACGATATTAACACGTTTCATTATTGAAAGGTTATCTATGTATAATAATTTTGGGTACATAACAGTATCGGGAGATTCAGGCATAAACTAAATTAACGACTACCGGAGAAGAGATATCAAGCACCCCTGTCTTAAAACTAGTATATTTAATATTTATTTGTCGTAATTTGTCGAGCGTTTTTTGTATCTTTCTTCCTCCGAATGCGTTGTCTTTATTTCTTCTACGCCGACTGTAAAATCTTCAGAGCTCATCTTAGAGTAATCAAGCTTTACTTACTCATTCGGAATACTTGTGGTAAAAGATTTCTCAAACATTTAAAATGTGTTATTTTAAGATTTACGATAAACAAAAAAGTATTACATAATGTTGATTAATAGAAATTGTAATTAAAGAAATTGGAAAATAAAAAATACTAAATTTAATTTAGTTCATCCATTTGTTACTTTTCAGAATAATCAAATTTGTCGAAAGATATTGTTTAATTAATAAATCCGATTTTGTTAAAATATTCCTGTACATTATTTTATTTTCATTCGTTTTAAATATGTTTAACAACATTTGCACCGAACAAAGTTTAAGTTTGTTTAAATTATTTGGTCTTGTTGTATTAAAAATCCTCAATTAGCAATTGATGTTTTGGGGAATTGAGGGTCGCAGGAGTTTTAAATGACAATGGGGTTAGAAAAAACATTGTGGAGTATTTGTATTTCTTAAAATTAATGCAACAATATCTGTACCTATTTAAAAGAAAAGTATTATCTTAATTGAGAGAGCATTAATTACCTACCATTGAACAGCTTTTCTTACTTCAGTTTTAAAAATGTTACAATAGATTTTAAACGTTTACCTTCACTTTTATCTCCACTTTTCTACAAAAACTTTCTAGTTTAAAAACAAATTAATTTGCAGCTAACACAAAAAAACTTTTAACATTAATTTTAGTAAAACACCAAAAGTGAAAGTTTTTGTATAAGAACAATATTGCTAATTCTTAAAGATATGCGCCAAAAAATAGCAAAAGTACATGGCAGTCCCTGTGTTGTGTAACTAGCGTAAAATATGTAGCTTGACAATTAAGTTCTACGTAATGTGTTTGTGTATTCAAATGACGTTTTTTTTAGCAAATTGTCAAGTTAATGTACTGAAAGATAGGACTTTCTTCTTGCGTGGTGTTTGTTTATATTGTCTCCGTTAAAAAAAGTAAACTAAAAAAAATACTGAATAATATTATTACCTTAGTCATCGTATATAAGCGTTTGAATAAATATTAGGTATGTATGTACATACATAATGAATAAAAATGTGAAATATTAAATAATTTTTTTTATGGTAAAATTAATAGTTACTTTTGGTATAAAAAAAAATAACAAATAATAATTGATACGGCAATGGAAATTTTCAAAACATTCCATCCCACTCCCAGAGAGAATATGTAACTATTAAACGTGGTGGAAGATGATGAATATTGCGGACTAAATTGTTTTTCCTATAACCAATATTTATAACTTTTTTGTGATTTGAAAATTTTTGAGAACAAGTTTCATTTCAGTTTAATTAATGTGTTTACCAGTAAGTATTTAAAAATTCCATCTTATTATAACTAATTAATTAATTAATATTACCGAAACTCATCTACAGGAAATATTGATTAATATTACGTTAGTATAAAATATTGTCTTTAATGAGAACTTCAACGATAATATTTGTTATTGATGTTATACATTACAAAATGCAGTTGATTAACCTAACTATGGTATTTTTTCTTCTTGTATTTATTTTTCCAAAAAGAAAAATGGTTTAAACATGTATGAATACATGAAAGCCTCAACTAAAAAAAAAAATGACGATACACTTTAATAATTAAGTATACAAAAAATTTTTAATAGTAAACGTATATATATATATATATATATCAGACTAGTCTTAACCCACAAGCTTCGCTATTGTAATTATCACAACCACTCCTTCCCCTTCCAGAAATACACTTTTTAGTGTTCTGCAAGGTTACCCCCATAAAAGAAATTAATGAACTAAGAAAAAATGTATTGTATCGGTTGAGAAAAATGTTTCGTTTTAGTTATAAAAAGCAGTTTCATGTTTTCTCGAATTTCCCAATTTTCAGGACAACTTTTTCATTTCTTCTTTCCATAAACATTACAAACAAACTATTTTAAACCACATTTCACCCTTGAAAAGTTGAGCGTAATATAAATTTGTTCTTTAATCATTGAACTTTAAACTTTTTGGAAAAATAGTTCAAGCATGTGAGAAGTTAAAAAAAAAATTTGCAATAATATATTTGGATGCTTATTATTAAATTCAAAGAAAATTTCAACAACTTTTTCAGTATGGTATATGATTATTCGTTAATATTCACAGTTTTCAATGACAAATCTATTCTTTGGAGATGTTATGTATAGTTACTGAATATCACAGTTTTAAATGTAAGACAAATTATTTATTTTTGATTGAGTTGCTTTTATCTACAGCTCTCCATTATTACTTATCAATGGAATTTCAATGTTGTGTAAATTAGAATGGTTCTTAACTTGATTGATACAGTTTATAGTTTATTCATCATATGAAATCTTAGATTTTGATGGGGTATTCGAATATTACCCTATTTTATTTTTGATATATATCGCTGATATTCAGTCGTGACCTGATAGTTTTTATTTTACAAATCCCATTACGAAAATAAGGAATGAAGTAAACAGTGGCGTAGCTAGGTAACCAAAGGCCCTGGGGCAAAAATAAAATAGGGCCCCTACTAAACTATTTAAAATCGTTTGTTCCGTACTCGTCGTGTTCCGAATTCGAAGTACTTCAGATTTGTCATAATTCAGATTCGTCGAACTCCAGATTCGTCGTAATACAGTCGACTCCATAATAAAATAAAAAACCAAATACAAATTTATTTTAATGAACAAATTAAAAGTATTTTATGAAAATGAAAGAAAATATCTACCTGTTACCGCTCAAAAATACGGTCCTGTGACAGACACACAGCGGAGGAACGTTAATGGGGTCGCGTTGATCACCCTTTGGGTACGGAATCCTAATTAAGTAGAGATTTTTAATCCAATAACACCACTTTCTTGACCGACTATAGGTACGTTTTACGACGAATCTAAGTTACGACAAATCAAAATTTTATCAATACTCAAAATATAAATATGTAGTTACATTTGAATACTTTAAAGTTGCAAAGCTACTTTATAAGTAGTTCTTTATTGTGCATAGCAGAGCACGTCCTGGTTCTACACGCAGAGTTATGGAATGAATAACTGGATAAATTAATTAATATATTTTTTTTTTAAATAAAAGTTAGTGGATATTTCTAACACAATTTATAGTTTGTAGTCAGAGTCCGAGGGGCCCCTGAGCTTGGGGGCCCCGGAGTACTGCCCCGTCTAGCCCTATGGTAGTTACGCCACTGGAAGTAAACAATTAAAACATTTCTAACTTCTATTTCTCGCAGATTGTCAAAAAGGTTTATTGAGTAATTTGTGGTTGTTTTCCCTGGTAAAACATACAATGGATAAATTGTTTTGTTTATTGTTTGCGGTTTTTCGTAAAAGTAGGTACCTTTTAGTTGTTATGTACATATGTTCTCAAGCGAATCAAGGTGCACGTAATTATTGTGAAATTACTTGTATTTTAAATTTAATAGTAGCTTATTCACTGCATATAAAACATACTTTTAGGTAGCATTATCAACTTGACTGAAATTCGGGTCAAAGTGAAACGTTTTTCTTGCTGTGTTTAATTTGTGTAAACAATAAACTAAAACAATGGTCTTGGTTTTTTTCACATCATGCTTACATAGTTAATAATAAGACACACTGCACGTTATTAAATCGTAGTGATAACGGATTATATCCACACTGTGCACTTCTTACGTCAGTAATCACAAGGTGACGTTTTGTTTATTTTAAGGAATTACCTAATTCAAAAAACGAACTTAACAAATTAATAAAAAAAAAAAATATTTGGTACCTAACATTTCACACATTTATTGAATATAGTTCAACAATTATTTTGAAAAAGTTTTTTACAGTTACAGTGAGTGTAAAAATATTTGTACAAGTAGTGTAAAAAATGCAATTTGATAGTTTTTCAATTTATTTTATTAAAAAAAAGTACAAATATATAAGTAGTTCAAGGTTCCAGCACTTTTTTCGTACCAAATCTTTTTTAGATATAGATTCTCAACAACATAAAAATATTTTAACGTTAACTATGCAAAAAAATGATAAACAAAAAGTATTGGTACACTAAGAAAATTATTAATGTAAATATTGAAAAAAGTGACAATTACTATTTTGTTGGAGTCTCTGTGGCATTGAATCAACAAGTTTTGAAGTGTAAGAAGACGGTATCAGTGCCCATTCTCTGCCAAGCACAATTTGCAGTGTTTATTTAGGCTTAAAATTAATCTTTCTCGAATTGTATTACCAAGATAATCCCATACGTGCTCTACAATAGTAATATCAGGTGATTGTGGAGGAATTTCAAGGCATTTTGAGGTATTAAGTAGGGTTGTTATTGTTCTGTCGAACAAATAATATTTAGGATATTTATATTGTATTGTATACATTATAATTATATACTCAAAGGTGGTGTAGATGAGAGTGCACGTATTATGAAAAACATAAACGTTACGAGTTTTTAAATCGAATTTTCTCAAAAACCGTTAGTCTTACAAAAACGGTATATGTACATATACTTTGGGATATTGCTTATAACCACAAAAGGAGGGTTCATGCAAAAATCTAGCTTCCCCTAATTTTTCCAAAATTTGACCTTTTTTTTTGTCTTTATTCTTTGAACTACCTATATTAAAAGCTAACGCTGCTGCAGTGGACAGAAATTTTTTTTTCAGAATATTGATATGTAGTGCGTGATCCATAATTTCATAAATAAATAGTTTTCCCATCCCAGAATCACTCGTGCAACCCCATACAAAAACAGACCCACCACCGTGTTATACTGTCGGACATAAATTTTTATTTTTTAATTTCCATATTATGTTTTCTTCATACTTTTTGATATCCATCCGATTTGAAAATGTTATATTTAGATTCATCTGAAAAAATAACTAGCTGCCAAAAATCACTTTTTTCATTCAGGTATGTACCTATATTTTTTTTTGCGAACTCGTAACCTTTTTTTCTATAATATTTATGTCATTTACCCAATATTTTTTCCGCGCAGATCTACCATGATAATCGTTATTATGCAATACATTTGAACGGTACTGACCGATTTTTTTGCAATTATTGATACTATTAATATCTTTTAAGTAATATTTGAGGAGCACTAATTTTTGAATCTTTTTCACACAATTTAAAATTTGTTGTTCCAATAGAGGTTTTATTTTTGACGGACGTCAACTTCTGCATACGTTTATTTATTTTTACACTTTAAGTAACACTGAACCGGTCACTTACAGTGTGCACAGTTGGACGCGGCCTATTAACTAGTTAGAAATTTCATTTAATGATTTGCATTGATTATGTGTTTTTAAATTAATAATTAATTTTCTCTCTTCCTCACTCGTTTCTTTTCCTTTACGACCCATTTTTGGTACTGAACGTAACTGTAGGTATATAAATATATGGTATGTCACGATCGCAATTGAAACAAATCACTACGTATTAGAAACTACGTTAAATTTTGAACACACGAAAAATTCCATTGATAGTTTCAAGCAGGTATATAAATGACTGTGTAGAATTTGCTTTTGAAGAAAGTTATTAAATTAATCCTTTAATGCTGTCCGTGTTTAACTTCTGTAATATTTTTTAACAACAATCCGAATACGCCAAAATGTAAAGTATGGAGTCCAGACAGTAGGGGAACTTGGGGTAAGATGACGAATGGGTAAGACGACTTATGCCGAAATTTTACTTTAAAGATTACTATTTTAATCTGTACATTTGACGAGATCTATGGTGTGAAGTATTGTATTAAGGAGGAATAGTAATTCATCGAAGCAGTTTGTAGTTTGACGTGCTCGTGTTCGCATCGTTTTTTACAAAAGTCGGTATAATATTTGGGTTAGAGAATTTAGTGATTTGGTCTGGAGATAAGTAAGTATGATTTTCATTATTTTTTCAAATGATATACTGGTATTAAGGGTAAAGAACAACTCCCTGGATGTATCAATATTTTATTGTTTTAATTTAGAAATAATAATGTAAAGTTATTTGTGTATCGGGGGTAAGATGACTAATTCGTCATCTTGCCCCGCAAATATTAAAGCTTACTGGTTTTATTATAGAATGCCAAGAAATTACAAACTCTACTTTGACTATTTATTCACAGTCAGATTCTGACGATGACGTTCCTTTATTTATCCTTGCAAAAAAAATTATACTGAAACAGACACCAGAACAAAGCAGGCCAAATTTAACTAATGTTAAGAATGTTGCAAATAAACTAGAATCTAGTAAGCGAAATCTATTTGAAGAAAATAAAACTTTAAAAGAAATTAGGCCAATACCAACATCAGAAAGAACATCTAACCCTCGAAAAATGATGTCTGCTTCTGTTATCAGTAGCACGTCTGTAAAGGAAGTTCTAGAAATAAAACAATACGAAGAAGAAGTAAAAGAGTTGAAAAGAAAATTAAGATTAGAAAAAAAGGCTATGACAGGGAAGGAAAATAAATTAAGGAAAAAGAAAGTGGACAAAAACAGATATCAACACCCACACAGTATCACTACAATATAGCTGGCCCTAGTGGTCTTAATTCTAGTAATCGGAAGACACTTAACGAAAGTCACTACATTTGTCCAGGTTGTAATGAATTATACACAAATCCTCCAACTGAAAATTGGGTCCAATGTTCTTGTTTATCGTGGTGGCACGAGGAATGTTCTTCTTTTGAAAATGGTGACTTCTGTTGCGATTTTCGCATATAAGTCATCTTGCCCCAAAGCGTTCGACATCTTACCCGATGTTTGGGGTAAGATGACTAAAATGTTTAATTTACATTGTTTATTTTTTAAAAAAGGCTAATTTATTTTTGTTTATATTTGCTATCTAAACAATGTAGCAAATGTATTTATAGTTTTTCGTTTTTCATTTTTATTTCATAAAATAAATATTTTCATTATTAATTTAAGCGTTTCTCTTAACACCGCCATCTTACCCCACCTTCCCCTACCCAAATATTTGGCTTTAACGAAAGCTCAATAATTAACGAACAAATTTATATGACGCTTTTTTATTTAAACACTCATATAATAGGGTCAATATTTCAGGGGTGAAACGGGGTTTCCAAATTTGTAATATCAATACACGGCCCAAACGGCTAGGTCTAGAAGCATAATTTTGTGCAAAAGTTCCATATAATATATCACATGGTTACATAGAAAGATATTTACAAATTTCAATCCCTAATGGTGCTAGAAATGTGTTTTAAAATGGTCTGTTCGTAATTTACAACATAATTTAAGATCGACTGGATCGATTTTTCTTAATTTCTTTTAAATGTTCGTTATAGTTCTAGTCAGGCTTTCATGAAAAGAAGAAATGGAAAAGTTGTCTTGAAAATTAGGAAATTCGAAAAAACATTAAACTACTTTTTATAAATAAAACAAAACATTTTTCTCCACCGATACAATATATTTTTTCTTCTTCATTAATTTCTTTTATGGGGGTATCGAAGAGGTGGTTCTGATAATTACATCTATAGCGAAGCTTGTGAATTAAGACTATTCTGATATATGTATATACGTTTACTATTCAAAGTTATTTTTACTTAATTATTAAAGTGTGTAGTAATTTTTCTTCTTTAGTTGTGACGTTCATGTCTAACCGAAAATTACAACTTTACGTTTTTTTTTTTTTGACCAAAACTAAAAAAAATTACCATCCAAATAACTGTGAACCAAAATGGGTAATAAATTATGTTCATTATTCTTCAAGTTTGTAAAGTTGTAAAAAATAGGTTTATGTAACTATAATTCATCACGATTTATACTTTATTGACATATAATAAGGAAATTATAAATCTACTGATTTGTTTTTCATTCATTTTCTAAATCCATGTCATGGTGTTTGTTTTGTTTTGTAAATTATTAGAATTATCGGTTTTCAAAATTAATCTTTGTATCCATTATGTGATATGATAACCCTCTTTAAGTAACCAGTATACATACAAAATTTCTAATATTACCCATGTAATTTTACTTAAATTAAGGTTACGCTGTCAGTATTATCTCTAAACCGATATTCGTAATTTCAAGTTGATGAAAAAATTATAAATTCATAAAGTAAATTTTTGTTTATATCAATGGACTATAATGAAACTGTTTTAATTAACCTATCTATTACGATGATGATCGGAACTCAAACCTGTGCATTATTAAGTAATGACCAATAGTAAATAAAAATTATTATTATTTTTTTAATCTGACGCTTTTGTAGTTGTTACATGTATAGAATAATATCTAGTTATACTTTTCTTAATGGTTTGAAAGTTTCTTTGTACCGTTACTAAGAAGGGTACCATTTGTAGATATATTTTTTAACTTTTTGTATTTCTTTTTGACATTTATAGGTACCACGACTAATTGTTGAGACGTCTCCTTTGTTCCCATCACGGTCCTCTTTTTACCAGCCACTTTCCTCTAAATAAAATTTATGACCGGACGCCACTTGCATTCCCATTCGAGATATCCTTTTGAACCCTATTAAATTCATTACGCTCCTTTACCATATTTATTCATTCACTCTTTCATAAATTTAGAAAGTGTTTGTACTCATTGTCCTTCTTCGAATTGCTTTCACTTCTCTGATCCTTTTCTTATCCTTTTCTATCCCAAGCAATTCCAGACATTCTATCTACTCCTATTGTTATCCCTACTGCCAGATAAACTACACAACTCTGGCACAAAACAATCTTGAAAGACAGAAAAAATCAGTATCCAAGAAACCTTCCTGCGGTACTCACTTACCAAACTTTACTTATCAGTATCCAAGAAACCTTCCTGCGTTACTCAACTTATCAAACTTACCCAACTTATCTTACTTACCAAACTAATCCTACTTGCTGAGGGCAAATCATACTAATTTTACTTACCCAACAAAACATTCTTACCTTATACTAAATCAATTTATCCTACTTATCTTACGTATCCAATCCAACTACTAATCATTTCATTAATCTTATCTTAAATCATCCTTTTCAATTCCTAGTTTAAGTCATTGTATATAGTTAAATAAATCTATTCCTGTTATCATATATTCTTATTCTCACTTACCTATCTAAACCTACACCAACTACCTATACCACCGTAAAAAATAGTATAGGATCATTCGGGTAATTTCAACGCGAATGAACAGTACTGTTATCAGAATCTAAAACTTTCCATACGTGCATGAGTTAGCGACTAATTTAATGAGATAGGTTGAATTAGTTACTTATCCCTTTTCTATTTTGTAAGTACTATAGTAAAACTAACATTACGAAAGGTAGTGATATTATACGTAAGGGGAAGGTACAAGGAGGGGTAAAAAGAAGACCTTGATTAAATTGCTGTTCCCAAATACAGTTAAACTTCGATAACTCGAACGTTGATAAGTAAAAACGGATTTGTTGGTAATAGCATCAAGTATGCGAAACGCTTATAATTTTTACTTGATAGATAACTCGAATTCTGGAAGAAATTCCAGAAATGTTACTCGAGTATCTTGATAATTCGGAGATAATATGGCGTTAACTTCGATAAGTCTAACTTTCTTTAACTTAATAATTGTGTCTACGATTATTTGTCATCAAAATGTACTTTAAATTTTATTATTTGACCAACAAATTAAACCTTATAAAAATGTGGGCATTGATGCACCGAAAAATGAATTTACTTATATCTATCTCTAACATGAAATAAATACATACAAATTTTCTTTTACACAAAATAAATGCATACATATGAATATGTACCTATTATTATTCACTGGATACCTCAGTTTTTTTGAGTCACATAGTGATTCAAGTTATCACAGTTCGACTGTAGGTAAATATATTTGGGAAATTCGAAAATTGACTGAAAGTAGGTGTAGAAGTATTAGAAGGATTCAACATGTATCTACATATTTCATAATATTTAGGATTGCTCCAATAGTAAAAAAAAATGTTTGGTAGCCATATATTTGCATTATTTTTTATTTTTCCAATATTATCGACATATTTAACATTAAGTGAATAAATATTTCTTTTTTATAGTAAATACCTGACATTCCGGGAAAAAATGGAAAGAATGTAAAAAATTGCCAAAATAATTGTGTGTAACTATTGGATTGATAAAATATATTAAAGTAATAAAAACAAAGTACGTACCTATCTTTGATAGTGTTTAAAAATGAATGATAAAAAATTAGGGGCATAGGTAATCCATTGAATTATTGATTTATGTACTGAGTACAGTTGAACAATAGAAATTTAATATTTTTTGTAGAAAACTACTGTGGGAGCGATTTTCATCCTCTTATCAGTTTGGTCCTGTACTGTATAATTTTCGCAATAAAAATTTCTTTAGTTTTAAATAGGTAGGCCTTATCAATTTTCATCTAGTAAATATGCACATATGTAACGTACGAAAAATCTCACAATCAGTTCAGCGCGTGATTCAAACTCAGACTTCTCGGAATATTGATTTTGTTATCGCTTTCTATTTCAAGAATGACTTATAAAAAAAATGCTCTACTTATAAATTCTGAAATGTTTTGTTAAGTAATAGCAATCGTTTATAAAAGTTACGTATATTCATAAATAAATACGAAAATAATCATCTCAAATTCACAAGATTTTAAAGAAACCTACAAATCAAATCAATAAACACAAGTTTTTATTATTTTGTTGTTTGAACTAACGCAATTTTGTCTTTCTAATATTTGTTAAATTTTTCTCTTCGGAATTTTAGTGTTACGTGTAGCCAGATTGGGTCAAAACAAAACAGAATATAACGTCGAACGGATGTAAACAACGTCAATAGAGGAAAATAAATTAAGCAGTAGCGTCTGCCAGACTGGATGTCTATGAGGCATTTTAAATTCAAAACTATTGAATCAATTATAACTGGAACTTTCATTATCGCGTTCAATAGAGCTTAGTCAACAATAGAAAATATTTATTTTCACAGTATCGAAAGATTTCTCTCCACCTTACTGAATACGTTACGTTAAATTGAAGTATTATAACACATTTTACATCCTTTGCTTTTTATAATCAATTAGGTAGATAATATTTGTTTTCAATTAAATTTAGTAGATGTTATTTTGAGTCTGTTAAAACTTTAATTTTTGATTCCACAATAAATTGTAGTTATTTGTTTAACTATGCAGGCATTGCGATTTAAGCTTTATTGTTTTAAAATAATTTAATTAACAACTGCAGAGAATTTATAAAATACAAAAATAATGTTACATAATTAGAATCAGATTAATTGAAATATGGAAAGTTACACGTTTGAAATTTATTTATTTTTTATGAATTACTCTCCTTTTATAATACTTATGATATCACATGTACATAAACGCGATAACGTGATGCATCTAAACTTGTTTCCGTTAATAAATGTGATAAAATGATTCATAGATGACGATAATGCACATATTAATCTGTATACATACATAAAGTGAGCCTAATTGTTAAGATGCGCAACAAATTGTCTTATTTTTATAACTTTAATTTTACTTATTTAGCACACTCGTTTTTACAATTACATAACATAATTGGAATCAACGATTCCTGGAAGTGTTTATAAGAGGGATTTTAATTATTTAATAGAAATGGTGTTTGTAAACGAAAAAAATAAAAATTCAGTAACCATATCACAAGTTCTGTTTAGCAATTTCGATTAAATATGCTCACAAAAAGGATATAAATATTCGATAATGTATTCTTGCATTAATTTTTTTACATTCTTTATGGTAGTGTACATTAATGTATTGTTTTATCTTTTTTATTTGATATTAAAATAGAGACGCTTCTTGAATTTTTATAGATATCATTATTTTTATTAAAGTGTAAAATTTGTTTGAGGAACATATCTGTATTGAGAATTCAATAAGTATACATTTAATAAAATTTATCTTGCCATAATTACGCAAGGCTTGCATTGAAAATGCTCATAATGTTTAGTTTAGTGTAGTGTATTAGGTTTTTTTTTTGTTAGATTGAAAAACAATTCCTTAGGGGGAAAAAAAGAAAAGAGTCCACTTAAACAATAAATAAAGAAAACCCCCCAGAAAAAAATCCTGATAAAAAATATCATTGAAAATTATTTAAATAAGACCTATTTGATATTTTGTCGTCAACATTGATATTATACTTTTCGGTATAATCCGACGCGGAATTTTTCAATTGATTTCAAAAAGGAAAGGATTCTTAATTCGCTTGTATTCTTTCTTCACCGATTATGAGCCGATATCAATTATTTTTTTTTTATGGAATCGATTACGAGTATATGATAAGACAAAAAATCCAACAAAAGTATTTTTAAAAAGAACTTTTATTTTGGAAGCTGCAAAGTAATGATTACCAGGTCTAGTCTGAAGCTAGAATAAATCTTTTTGAAAGAAAAAAATACATCAGATTTAATATTTGATTACATAGCAATTTTGAAAATAAGATGTATGTATAGGAAAGTAGTGTCCTTAAATACAGGCGTCGTATATAGGAAGTAACACCTCCCCCACAAGATGGAAAGTTAATTTTTTTTATTAATTTTCCAAGGGTGCCGGGATTCTGTATTATCTTCTGGATGTAATGATCGGTGAGTTTATGGCTGAAATCTCTCTTCCATATCCGATTGGGTGAGAAGTTGGGGTTGATTCGCATGTCTGATAACGAACCACATGTTCTTCCTTAGTAGCAGTGTGGTATTTAATAATTTTTAGACAATGACCGGGATGACAAAACGGGTTAGGTTTGCAGAGTTTGAATCATTTCAGGCAGCAACAATAAATCATGGTAAATATTAGATACGGTATCTCAAAGTGGAACGCCGTGTATATATTGTCTTAATTATAAATAACATTTTAATATACATATAAAAATAGCATTGCAGTGTTTGGTATTTTATTGCCAAAATCGGTGCGATGAAATAAAAGAAAACATTAACACTGAATACGATATAATGAACAACCTATTTACAATATAATTAGAAGAACATTAACGAAGACCACAATACAAAAAAAAAACAATAACGATAAGAACTATATAACGATAACGTAGGCGAAGACAAATAAAGAAGCGAACAGAATTGGAAAAGAACTAACTAATGGGATAAAAAAAAACTTTAAAACTTTTGGGTGCTTCATTCCCACTTTTATTGGTGGGCGGGCTGTCCCCCCGACCTACACTATTGTGCAAAGTCGGAAGGGTAGGGCGGAAGGCCCTCTTCAGCCTCCTTCAGGAATCGTGGGAATGGCTGGGTGGTGGTGTGGGTGAAGAAAGATGAGACGGGCGAAATGAAGACAGAAGAGAAGTGAAAGACTATCTGTGTAATATTACTATTCCAGCATTTGCCTAAATGAACCAAGGAAACCACAGAAAAACTTGGACCAGAATAGCCGGCCCCGGAATTGAACTGGTGACCTCCCGAATGCTAAGCAATGATCTAGACCACTACATTGACCATGCCGCTCGGTCTACTAACGGGATAAAAAAACTTTTGGGTGTTTCCTTCCCACCAATATTGGTGGGCGGGCGGCCCCCCGACCCACACTATTGTGCAAAGTCGGAAGTGTAGGGCGAAAGGTCCTCTTCAGCCTCCTTCAGGAATCGTGGGAATGGGTGGGTAGTGGTTGGGGGAAGAAAGATCAGACGGACGAAATGAAAACAGAAGAGAAGTGAAAGACTATCTGTGGAATATTACTACACCAGCATTTGCCTAAATGATCAAAGGAAACCACAGAAAAACTTGGACCAGAATAGCCGGCCCCGGAATTGAACTGGTGACCTCCCGAATGCTGAGCAATGATCTAGACCACTACATTGATTATGCCGCTCGGTCTACTAACGGGATAAAAAAAAACTTTTAGGTGTTTCCTTCCCACCAATATTGGTGGGCGGGCGGCCCCCCCGACCCACACTATTGTGCAAAGTCGGAAGGGTAGGGCGAAAGGCCCTCTTCAGCCTCCTTCAGGAATCGCGGGAATGGGTGGGTGGTGTTGTGGGGGAAGAAAGATGAGACGGGCGAAATGAAGACAGAAGCAAAGTGAAAGACTATCTGTGTAATATAACTACCCCAGCATTTGCCTAAATGATCCAAGGAAACCACAGAAAAACTTGGACCAGAGTAGTCGGCCCCGGAATCGAACCGGTGACCTCCCGAATGCTAAGCAATAATCTAGACCACTAGACCATGCCGCTCGGTACTAACGGGATCGAAAATAAAGATATTTATAGCTAGGGTCGAAATGGTTTACAAGGAGAATGAGGTAGTTGAGAAGAAAAATAGAAAGTATATTGAAGGTACGAGTACAATTATATACAAAATATACAGATCGCTACAGTATTTAAGACAGAAAGCGAAATTGACATCCCTTATCCCTTTTTAACCGATATTCTGTCGCCACTCCTATGGCATCTTAGACATTATTATGATATTGTGTACCTGTCCAATATCCCATTGTGTCTAAAAATACACGTTTGATGTGCTAAATAAATAATCTAACATTTCTATTCTGATCGTGAGGAAACAATTTTGCAACAGCCAGCGGATGGAAAGTAAGCCGTGCATAAAAAATCCGTTTGACAAAGCCTCGCCGAATGCCTTCTAATGTAAGTATAGGATTGTTGTAGGCGTTGTTCAGTGACATCGGCATTGTTATTCTGAGAGCATTTCAAAATGTTATGTAGGTACTTGCCGTTCTCGAAACAATGCTCGAGATCTTTCAATATCACGAGAGGGGTCATGTTTTGTTGATCGCAATGGGTGCCACTACACTACAAGAATTCTCAATATGACATAAAACTGTGTCACGAGAGCAGTTGTATTGGTTATTGGTATTTCGCGATTAATAACGACGAATTGGAAATGTTGCGTTATTTTCCCAAATACCTAATTTTTTTACTATCATCACATTTTATTGTCTAGGTGGAATTTAAATCAATGTGTCAATGGGTCAAAAGAAATTGTAATTGTAAGAAATGATTGGTATACTAATGAAATTTTCATGGGGGCGAAGATAAAAAAAAACACATTTTAAAATATAGTGAAAGTCTTTTTGTAAGTAAAAGGAAGGACAAGACCACGGCAATAGTCACTTCGTTCCTGTAAAAATTTCCTATTATAACCTTATGATCTTAACCAATAAAAAAAGGGGCGCGCCTACAAGGAGGTTGGGTAGTTTTAACACACGAAAATATTATAGAAAAAATTATTATTTAAATTTGAAGCATGACCTAACCTAACTTACTAATCTAACTTAACCTTACATAATAATTTTGTTGCCTAAATAAAACGCGTACCCAAATGCTGAACATCAAAACCTCGACAAAATTTCCAACGCACTAACACAGCGGTATTGGAAATTTCGGTTCAATAGAAAACGTACGGGCAATTAATGCCATGGCCCATGGATAGTTACATAAAATCATCGGTCTAACCGAATTTGCTCCGTAAAAATAAGCTAATATAGATAACCATATCAATTTAATCTATAAAAGGTACCTAACATTAAATTATGGCCACTATATTGTAATTTATTTCCATCTGTGTAATTTGGTAAGCTAGATGATTTATCGAAACTCAATAATTTGTTAGCCAATACATTACATTTCTTTGTTCTGCTTCAGAAGCTAAAAACAAAAATTATACATTTGCATGAGCGTTATTGTTTTCCCCCTAAAGTAAAATATGTAGAAAACAGAGCCGATAGGTTAGGTTTGGGTAGGTTGCGCCACCGGATATGAAAAAGCTTCCCCACCAAATGGTGAAATATAAGTGTCGATTTTGTAATCAATAAAATGAAACACTTTAAGGAACGTTCACTTAATTTTTACCGAATCATGATTCCTACTTCTAAAGATGACCTTATAGGCTTAAACGAATTTGTTAAGAGATTAATAAAAATTAAGCCTCTTAAATTGTTTTATTCCAAAAAATTAACTTTCATAAGGAAGATGTCTATTCAATCAGTTTTTTCAGGATCAGTAAGTAAATAACCTTTTTACACTTTCAACTCTAATTTCCACATACATACATACGTAGGTATTATATAAATAATTAAACTCCGAAAAGTGTGATTACACAAACATATGTACCACATTAAATATCATTGGTACCTCTCTTTTCCTGTTTACATTCGTCTCTTTATTTGGCAGTATTTCGTTATATAACTATTTTGTATCATCAAATCCTTTTATGGTTGATATGAAGTAATCAATTCGTAAACTATAATACGTATACGGAAAGATGATCGTGATTTCTATACTATACGTAGGTAGTTAGTTGTTCTTTAGTGTTCGATTTATTATTATTTTGTATGCGTATAAAATCTCATTAATCAACCTCATTAAATTAATCGCGAATTTACCTTGACATCATGTGGTGAGTACGGCAATGATAATGGAACTTATGCGACTTCTCACCACTGTAATTAATTTATTCTCATTGTTTTTATGCTTTAAATAGTGAGTGAAATGTAATAAAGCCTTATAAAAATCTATAAGTATTCTTTTAATAGACCATGTGACAATCTTGGTAACAATTAATTGTGTTGTTACTTTTTTTTTTTTTTTTATTTGACTGACAAAAAAGACCATAATGCAAAAGATAATATTGAAGATATGCCTCTTGTTCGACTTGTTTGTTAAAAATAATTATTTTTTTTTTTCAAATTCGACCCTATTTGTATTTTTTTTTTGATGTTTAACACTTTATTTGTGCCCATGTATAAGCGATCAATTTTTATTATATTATTTATTTAAAGAAATATATATCATTTTTGTATATTTTTGGTTTTATTATTTTTTTAAAATAAATATGTATTTACTTTTGCTTATTTTCTTTTTAGTCTTCAATTTGTTTTTAATATTTTCATATATGTATCTCCACTTTTCAGGAAATATTTCAAAAAATATATTTCCGGAAATTTTACAAAACTATCCATTTAAAAATAAGTATAATAAGCTGATTTCTGTCTAGTTAGTTATTACAGCCTCTCCATATTTGCTCCCGACAGCATGTCCGTATGACTATGGGCGAACTTATGCAACCGCCCGTAGATTCAAAAGTAATTTTACTTACAGTTTACTGTTAGTATCTAATGCCGGTCTGCTTCTGCAACTATTGTATTAAGCTTATTCTAATATGACTGAAATAAAAATGTCAAAAAGTTTCTACCAGTTTCGAAGAGGATTCAAAAATGTTGAAATCATATATAGGTAGTCAATATACCTACAACTATTACATTTATACATGAGTATCTGAAGAAGTAATACTAGTTCTAAGCGTAATAACTATGATAGAGAAACAAAAATCTAATTTCAATAAAAGACGTTTAAATGAAAAGTGTCGATAAAAATCCTCATAGATAACGTGTGTAATAAGGAAGTCGTTTGTGGGTCAAGATGACTACATTTATTGATATATTTTGCAAGGGTCATTGCTATAATATCCTTACATTATAATATTGTATACCTACATAATAAAAAGGTTTTTTTAACTATATACGGATAATTCAATTGCCGAGTTTATCAAGTTTATTTGGGTTATTTAAAATATATGCAATAAAATCTCTTTTATTTATCTTGACTCTATAAAATTGTTATCGATGTTATTTGTTTAATAAATGTTAGTTCAATGCGTAATCTTTAAAGCTCTTGTCCCAAAAAAAATTAAAATTATTAATGCGTAGTAAAATATTTCTCTTGCTGCCAATGATTATAATTATTTACTTTTACAGAATTAGTATCTAAATTAGGAACACAAAGTATTATTTATTTATGGGTTTCATAAAATATGTAGGACATATAGATATATGTTACAGAATTTGGTTAGTTCTTTGCAATATATCTACATACATTCTTATGATTTTACATTTACATTCGAAAGAAGAGTTCTAAAAATTACATCAATAACCAAATCACTTCTGTTTTAATTTGAGAATATGTACAAATTATTTTAAAAAAGAAGGTATCCACAAATAAAATAAATAGGAGACTGTTGGACGTAATCCAGTCACATCAGCATCGAAACTAAAATTTTTAAGTTTAAGTTCATTTAAAAATTTAGGAAGGTACCTAGTATAAAAATGAAATATACCCTTCTAAAATTATGTGATAAATTAAAACATAAAAATAGTTTTAGTACTATAATAAAAAAAAGTGTCATTGTATATTTGTTTTAGGTCAAAATTAATGGACAGCCTCCATGTGGCTCCGCAGCAAACGGGAAGTAAAACTTCAAGCAGAAGTGCTTCTCCATGCCGTCCCCAGCAACCGTCACAGCAGCATCAGCAACATCATCACCATCCCCATCACACCAAGTCCCTAAGCCATGGTTCGGTCGATATTGTAAAGGTGAATAATATGTTTGTAATTTATTGTAGTTCAATAGGCACTTTTCCTAAAAGAAAAATATTAGTTAACTTATTTATGGATTGAGTCTAGGGGATATGGACAAAATGTTTAAATTAGAAAAAATCAACACTATTAATATATTAGCCAACGTCAGTGAAATTCTATTATTACCTATGCACTTAAATAATTAATAGTCAGTCATAATTATTATTGACTTTAGTAACATTGCCAAAATCAATACCAAGAAAATATAATTTTCATTAAAGTAATTTCAGGAGCATTTTGAAATTTTCCGGAACTTTGAAAATTTTTTAGATTCTAGAACCTTCTAGTAGATACTGGAACCTATTGGAAAATTCTAAAATATTTTCCAACCATTTGGAAATTGCTCAAAAATTCTTGAATATTCGCAATCCTTTTGGAAAATTTCATTTCATCATATGAAGTCCTTTTGGGGTGAAAACCCTGCAGCTTCTTAATGAATGGGGAATGCAAGGTTACAATGCCATATGACCCTAGTGAGGCTGCAGGGTTCGGTTGCTGGCACGCATATTGCACCCTTACTTTTATAATAGGCATTAAAAGTATTGATTATTCTTTGGATTATACGTAAATACGTATATTGTTGTCATAAAATTAGGAAATTATTTTAATATGCAGTTGTAAACATTTATCACAATACCTATATCTAATTTGATGCTGTTTTTTCAAAACTGTTTCCACATTTTCTACATTGTCATTCGATAAGTTTAATA
Source organism: Agrilus mali (assembly GCA_029378335.1). Lineage (NCBI taxonomy): Eukaryota > Metazoa > Arthropoda > Insecta > Coleoptera > Buprestidae > Agrilus > Agrilus mali. The sequence goes on from CM055656.1 coordinate 21,361,234, forward strand.
TAATATGACATCACTCATTCAAGGAAAGGATAGGCTTAATTAAATAATTGTTTTCCCTAGAGTATCATATGAAGTTAATTATCCGTAGCTTTGAATAACTCGGGACATCACGAAACTAATAAAAACAAGGAAATATTATAACTTTGATAAAAAATTCATCCCTTTAATATGGTATACTTATTAACACAATTTCCACAAATATGTCATGTGGGTCTCCTATATTGATCTTATAATGGTTAGACTGATATTCTCATTTGCTACATACATAGTTAAATTTTCAATTATTATTATATAACCATCGAAATGTCACGATATTATTTACCTCATTAAAACTCATCACTTTAAGTATTGTAAACATAAATAATGCACATCGGACAACAACAACGTAGACAGGCAGAATAATCGTCTTTAACATATTTAAAAAGAAGCGTAAAAATGGAAAATTCGTAATTAAGTAACGTTATCATAAAAGGTATAAGAATAATCAGCTTATTCTAATACTACTTAATTTATTGAATAAATAAAAGATACATTGAAATGAATATTCACTTTAAAATGTAAAAAAAGTTGTTTAAAAGAATCAATAAGTATACGTAATTTAAATTAAATATAATAGAAGTTTCATAAATTTTTATGTAAGTATATATTTTTTTCATATAACCTAAATATTCAATATAGAACTTTCAACGGTACACTTCGTGTGAAACATTAGATATAATAATATTACAAAATGAAACAAAATAATGTTCACCAAAATTTATTTAGACTCTACAATTGTTGCGGTCATTACAGTAGTGTAATTACTCTTGATAATGGGCAATGTCTGAAACAATTGTTGAGTTTCTAAATAAATTTTGGTAAACATTATTTTGTTTCATTTATTTCATTTTGTAATATTCAAAATAAAAGTTTAAAGTAAAATATTTGGATTATTTAATATACGTGATTGTGCTTCTATTTATGCATGCCTTTTGCAAATACGTAAAAGCTATTTGTTTTAGTTTTATGTAAATTATATGTTCGTGGCGCGAGCTAAAATTTTGTAAAACAGGGGGGTAACCGTGTAACGCTGCAGTGCTTTGAGATCACGCCGTCACACGCCAAATTCATTTTGTGTGACTAGTTAAAATGATTACAGAATAAATAAAGCTCAAGTTGCTAACTAATCAAGTTTATGTCCAATTATTTTTATCACAAACAAAATTTAAAAATAAACGAGAATGAAAACCTAGCTGCGTGGAGCGAGTGAGAAACTAGTCAAAAAACTTCTTTGTTATAAAGATGCTTCAGTATTTAAACTGATTAAAGAGAGACGGATTAATTAAAGGCAAGAAGATACAAAATCATCTGAAGTGCAGGTAATAATAAACGATAAGAATAATAACAATAAACACGAAATACAAACAGTTACGAAAAAAAGTTTTAACGGCCCTTTGGGTTTACCATGTCCAGGTAAAATTATACATTGTTATGAACCTTTAAGAACTTGGGTATGTAAACTAGGTTGAATGACATTACAAATAAACGATATTGAGCGAGATGAGCTGCAAGAAATTACAATCTTGCTAAACATAACAAGTAATTTTGAGTTTATACAAAAATGACAACAATACTTATGGTGACGAAACACACCGCTTTACCTGGCATGAGCTCTTGAACTTAGCAATAAATTAAACGACTACCAATAAATCCGTTATTGACATAGATGGTTCAGTAGCATATACATATATTCCAAGTATTCTAACTATTGTGACGTGTTCGGTCACAGAAAACACAATTAACAAAACAAAACAACGAGTTTATTTAATTACTAAAATTAATTTGACTACACTACAGTTATGAACAAGTCCGCACAATTTATTTCACTAAAAGTCACTTTTTAATCGCCGTTCCGGTAGACACTATTTATCGCTCTCTATGAACACTATCGCCTCTATGGTTCGCCTGTATCGCCTATCGATCGCTTTGCATCAGCTGTTACTGTAAACTGTCAACTGACTCGGTGTGAGTGTCTCGTCCGCTTTTATAGTCTTCTCAGCCTTTTTCTAGGGTATTCTACAGCCGTCTAGTAATTCAATTGTTTTCCCATTGATCTTTGCTGGTGTTTTCTAGATGTATCAGGAAAGCCGAGAATATTCCTTATGTAATCAGGGAAGATGTTCATTAATTATGTTCACACCAACTTAATTGGCAAGTACTCGTAACACTGCCCTCTTCTTAGAATTGATCGTCCCGATCAATGTCTTGACCTTTGTAGGGCGCCAAGCGGTCCAAGTGTACAACTTTCATCTTGGCCTTTGGTCCTCTCTGAATACGGTAGACCACGTCATTCAGCCTTCTGACCACGGTGTAAGGTCCTTCCCAGGCTCGCTGAAGCTTCGGTGAGCGCCCTTTTCGACGCACAGGATTGTAAAGCCACACCTGGTCCCCTTCTCTGAATCCTGTGCTGTTGGCTCTCCGGTCGTACCTGGTCTTCATGCGGTCACTCCCTACTTGGATTTTGTTACGAACGGCTCTGTGGATGGTATCGAGTCGTTCCTCTAGCTGCTGTGCGTAGTCGGTAGCCGAAGGTCGCCGATCTTCTGGGTGTCCAAACCGGATGTCCATAGGTAACTTCAGCTCTCTTCCAAATAAAATGCTGGCTGGTGTTCTGCCAGTGGTCTCATGAACCGCACTTCGATAGGCCAACAGGAACAAAGGTATGTGCTGGTCCCAGTCTGTCTGGTGATCGTTGACAACCATTTTCAAATTGGTTTCCAGCGTCGCGTTAAACCGTTCGACCATTCCGTCAGATTGTGGATGTAATGGAGTGGTCCTAGTTTTCTGTACTCCTAGCAGCTCACAGACTTCCCGGAATACCTTGGATTCGAAGTTTCGTCCCTGGTCAGAGTGGATCTCCATCGGAACTCCATACCGACTGATCCATTGGTTCACCAGCATTCCAGCGACCGTAGTAGCTTCTTGGTTTGGGATTGCGTACACTTCGGGCCATTTGCTAAAATAGTCCATCACTACCAAGATGTACTTATTGCCAGCAGCTGTTGTTGGGAATGGTCCTGCTACGTCCAGAGCTATTCTCTCAAATGGGGCACCAACATTGTACTGCTTCATTCGCCCTCGGCTTCGAGTCTGAGGTCCCTTGGCTGACGCACACGTTGGACACTTCCTACACCAATTTTCGACGTCTCTTCTACACTTTAGCCAATAGAATCGCTCTCGCACTTTCTCCAACGTCTTTGTTACTCCGAAGTGTCCTCCACCAACACCTCCATGGACTTCTGTCAGCACCTCGTTGACTCTGTTCTTCGGGAGAACTACTTGATGTCGAATTTTAGTTCCGTCAGGGCTTTCCCACACTCTTTTTAGTACCCCATTCTCGACGATGAGCGAATCCCATAAGGCCCAATAGCTCTTCGTGATGGTACTCGTACTACTAACATCTGCCCAGGTAGGTCGTGCTGTTCCTGCTTTTTTCCACCGCAGTATCGGTTTAATGTCTTCGTCGTTTTCTTGGTCTTTCGCCAGGTCTTCGTTCTGCCAGTGTTCTTCCGGTTCCACCATCGTTTGACAGATCCTTGCCAAGTTGACTGGTTCCTTCTTTTCGGCGGCCATGCAATGTTTGCAGTTCTTCGAGCATGGTCTTCGCGAGAGGGCATCAGCGTTACCATGTTGTTTTCCAGCACGATGCTCGATGCTGAAGTCGTATACTTGTAGCCGCTGTAGGCATCGAGCCAGTTGTCCCTCTGGGTTTTTATATTGCAGCAGCCATTTCAGGGACGCATGGTCTGTCCTTAACAGGAATTTTCGTCCGTAGAGATACTTATGGAAATGTTCGAGAGTTTTGACGACTGCCAGCAATTCTCTACGGGTCACGCAATAGTTTCGCTCCGGCTTTGACAGTGCCTTACTGAAGTAGCCAATGACTTTCTCTTTTCCTTCCTGCATCTGCGACAGTACACCACCAATTCCTACATTGCTGGCATCCGTATCGACAATGAAGTCTGTGTCGAACTGTGGGTACGTCAGTATTGGGGCTTGAGAAAGGGTAGACTTCAGTGTTTCAAAAGCTTGCTGACATCGTTCTGACCATTGGAAAGGGACACCATCCTCTGTTAATTTGTGGAGCGGTCGAGCTATATCTGCAAATCCCTTTACGAATCGTCGGTAATAGGAACACAGCCCCAAAAAGCTTCTCAAGTCGTGTTGGTTCTTCGGAACAGGCCAACTTCTCACAGCTTCAGTCTTGTCAGGATCAGTTCTTATTCCTTCTGGGGTAATAACGTGGCCAAGATATTTCACCTCCTTACAGAACAGATGGCATTTCTTGGGACTGAGTTTCAACTTGGCTGCTGAAAGCTTCTTGATCACTTCTTCGACATTCTGGAGGTGGTCTTCGAATGTCTTTCCCAGTACTATCACGTCGTCTAGGTACACCAGACAAACCTTCCAATTGAGCCCTTGTAGCACATTTTCCATAAGTCGCTCGAAGGTGGCAGGAGCGTTACATAGTCCAAATGGCATAACGTTAAAGTGCCACAGCCCGTAACCAGTCGTGAATGCGGTCTTCTGCTTGTCTTGTGGATCCAGTTCCACTTGCCAGTATCCACTCTTCAAATCTAACGTTGAAAACCATTTGGCACCAACCAAGCTGTCAAGGGTGTCGTCGATTCTGGGTAAGGGATAGCTGTCCTTTAAAGTTACGTCGTTGAGCTTCCTGTAGTCAACGCAGAACCTGGTCGATCCATCCTTCTTCCTAACCAACACTATCGGAGAAGCCCAAGCACTTTGTGATGGTTCGATTACCCCCTGCTCTTCCATGTTCTTCACCAGGTTGTTGACTTCTTCTTGCTTAGCCCAAGGAACTCTTCTAGATGGTTGTTTAATAGGACGAGCTGATCCCGTGTCTATACGGTGGTATGTCAGATTCGTTCTCCCAAAGTCGTTGCCAGAGAGGGCGAAGACGTTTCGATACTTGCTGAGTAGTTCTTCGAATTTTCTAATTTGGTCGCTGTTAAGGTTTGTGGCCGAACGCTGCACTAAGTCTCGAAGAACGGTTGGAAGTGGTTCGCTCTCTGCCCTTGTGGATTCAGCTTCGACTTCGCATTGGAGGATGGACACCACGGGTTCAAGGACTCCTACTTCCATTCCTTTACACACTTTCTGTTCGAAGTCCTTCAAATTGACCACTCTGACAGATGCGTTCGGCGTCCCAGTTCGAATCAGTGTTCGTCCTATCAGTATGGCTTTATGTGACAAGTCCGGGTTTTTGGCTTCTACTATCCCCACCAAACCATCCGCACCTTCGCCGTCGATGTTTATTTTGAGAACTACCTCGGATCTAGCAGGTAGTAATCGGTCTTCTGCTACGATGACCTTTCGAAGACCGTACTCTTTGGTGGGGTTTGTCATCACCAACTCTTCCTTGCCGATGCGTAAAATGCCGGAGCCCAAATCCAGATTAATTTTGTTTCGTTCAAGAAGATCCAATCCAATGATCACGTCGTCGGCGACATCGGCTACCAGTGCCCTGTGTCGAAGGCATACTTCTCCCAATCTCAATTCGATGTCGCATTCTCCTCTAATCGGCGCTGTTTCTCCGGTAACCGTGGTCAAACGTAGCTTCCTCTGCAGGGGACGGATTCTCCACTCGTTAACGATGTTCGGCCGGATTATGGTCTTAGAAGCTCCCGTATCGACCACCATTCTAACCTTCTTGTTGTTGATGTGACCTTCGACGAATAAGGACTTGCTTTCGTTTAGTTGGGAAACGACGATTTCTGCTGGGGCTTGGTGGGGAGAAGCCAACTTGCGCCCCTCAAAGTTGGCTGATCTTAGTTTCCCGACTGCTGTCGGTCCGCACGGCGTTCTTCGGCCGGGCAGTCTCGCCGTAAATGTCCGTGCCTTCCACATTCCCAGCACCTTGGTCTTCCTTTGTTTTTTTCACAGTCTCGGGAAAAGTGACCGACCTTCCCGCATTCCCAACATTTGGCCGATTCTCTCTTGTCGTTGATGGTAGTCTTCTTGACAGTTTCGACGCATTCTTTAATCAGCCTCGTAACTTCATTCTTGTATTCGTTGTCTTCAACAGCTGTTTGGCGTACACGCACGTGGCCCTTGGAAGCTTGTTTTGCAGCTTCGAATTCTAAGGCGTGCGCCAGTGCGTCACTCGCAGTCTTATGGCGGGCCAAACGGAGAACTTGCTGTAAGTCGGTGTCCCTCACGCCATCGACGAATGTTTGGACTGCTAGCTGGTCTGCGAAGTCCTGCGGAGCGGTAGGATAGGCCAATCTAACTAGACGTTCCACATCGGCCTCAAACTCCTGTAGATTTTCTGATGTCCTCTGATTGCGACACTTTAGTTGGGTTTGGTACACTTGTTGTAAATGTTTGTCGCCATATCTCATTTCAAGTCGCTCTAGCAGCGCAGAGAAGTCTCGTTGTTGGCGCTCTGGAATACCTTGAAGGACATCCAATGCTTCTCCTCGCAGAGCTATGACCAGCGCCGTTGCTTTCTCAAAATCGTTCCAGTTGTTTGCTTCTGCCGCTGCCTCGAACTGTCGTTTGTATACAGACCAGCAAACTTTTCCGTCGAAAGTCGGTGGTTTAATTCTAATCGTCTTCGCAGTGTCTTCGGACTTTACTTCACTAGCCGGTCTAGTGTTATCGAACTTTTGTCGTATCTTCTCTACTTCCTTTTGTACTTCTTCTTTCAACTGATCTCTTAGTTTCTCTTGTCTCGTCTCCAATTCTTGTCGTACTTCCTTTAATTCTTCTTGCACTTCTACTCTGACTTCCTTCAATTCTTCTTTTAATCCTTCTTGCTCAATTTTTATTGTCCTTATATCTTCGATCAATTTCTCTTGAACCGCTTTAATTTCTTCTTTGCCTGCTTTAATTTCTTCCTTCATTTCTTCCTGGCCACATTCCATTCTTTCTTGTCCAGCTTCCATTTTATTCTTCATTTCTTCCTGGCCTGCCTTCATTTCTTCCTGGCTTGCCTTCATTTCTTCCTGGCCTGCCTTCATTTCTTCCTGGCCTGCCTTCATTGCCTTCATCATTTCCATTAAAGCCTTTATTTGTTCTTCCATTATCGCTGATTGTTTTCTTGTTACTGGCATAAGGCTTCAAAATTCTTCTTCACTTCGGATCTCTGCTACGATCTGTCGCACTAACTTTCTTCGGGAATCTTCAATTCCCTTACTATCCCACTCCTGACACCAAATGTGACGTGTTCGGTCACAGAAAACACAATTAACAAAACAAAACAACGAGTTTATTTAATTACTAAAATTAATTTGACTACACTACAGTTATGAACAAGTCCGCACAATTTATTTCACTAAAAGTCACTTTTTAATCGCCGTTCCGGTAGACACTATTTATCGCTCTCTATGAACACTATCGCCTCTATGGTTCGCCTGTATCGCCTATCGATCGCTTTGCATCAGCTGTTACTGTAAACTGTCAACTGACTCGGTGTGAGTGTCTCGTCCGCTTTTATAGTCTTCTCAGCCTTTTTCTAGGGTATTCTACAGCCGTCTAGTAATTCAATTGTTTTCCCATTGATCTTTGCTGGTGTTTTCTAGATGTATCAGGAAAGCCGAGAATATTCCTTATGTAATCAGGGAAGATGTTCATTAATTATGTTCACACCAACTTAATTGGCAAGTACTCGTAACACTATTATGGACAAAAAAAGTCACTTCAAATGATGTTTGTCTTCGACACTCGACTGCGACATATATGAGTGAGAATTCATAAATGAAACGATTTCCAGAAGTTTATATAAAGTTTGTAAGAAAATTTTAGACAATGATACATATTTTGTTACGGGTTTTGGAGGAATCAAGATTGAAAAACTTAATTTTAAGATCGGTAAAATATAGGTACCTATCTACCTACATACTATTACGTATTACTACTCTCATTTCCAACCACGATAGATTCCAACAATATCTTACTTTGTGTTTTGCAATAAAGCAAAATTGCTGATAATTTTTTGACGACACGGTCATTGCGACTGAAATATTTATAGCACAGAAGACTGTGTGCGAATCTATTGCTTTATTTTTACAATTTTTTTAAAACAGAACATAAGCGTTACCGAAATACCAGGAAATAGACTCCTCAAATCAGTGTGTCTTGGTAAATGAGCCACGTAGTAATTGAATTTCACAAAATTTGCGAAGAAGCATCACAAATCGTATTTTTTTTTGTCTGTTTTTTTAACTGGACTAAATAACTACATACTTCCTAAACGAATTCGTCCATCGTTGGAACACGTCCTACATTTACGCTCTGGAAAATTCCGTTTCTGAAGCAAAACAAAACATTTAATGCTAATTTAAAGAAACAATGGAAAGTTGTTATGATTTTTTCCGGAAAGTGGCATGCATATGTTCGTACGTGTAAATTATTTTTTGACTTTAATAAAAAAAATGAATTGCATTTATCCATGGCTTTGTTCTTTTACATGTATTTATCAATAGAATTTTAATTTTGTAGAAAAAGAAATGAAGCTTAATTTGAGTCCAAAGTTGTTTATTGATACAGTTTAGAGTTATGACCGTATGCAATAATAATGCGTAGTGCACTTTTGGCATAGGTACATTTAGTGATCGAATTTTAGACAGTGAAGTTTTGTATATTTTCATTCCAAATGTTACTTAGGTTACAAGTAATTAAAAAAACCAAGCTAACAACCTAACTCGAGCGTAACCTTACTAGGTTAGGTTAGGCTAGGCTAGTTGAGGACGAGATGAAGATAAAAAAAAAATGAATAAATGTTATGCTCTATTTTGCCACAAAAAAACTAATTTAAAATGGTTAAAGTTGTTAAATAATACAGTGGATTTCATTTATAACGACTTCGGTTGTAACGACATTTTGGTTATGGCGACATAACACTTACGCCTCCTGGAATTTAAAGTATACTTTCAGAAGAAAATTTGGCTGTTACGACTTCGAATGTAGCGTCAATTTCGAGTATAGCGACTAATTTTGTAACTTGTTCCTAGAAATCCCATGTAGATATTGCGACCGAGTCTATACACAAAACGTTTTTCGTCTTTTGCTTTTTACAGATGGTCAGCAGTTGTAATAATTGTTTATAAATGTTTAGGTAGATAAAATGAAATCTAAGAATCAGTTACCTCAGTAATTTTCATGTATGCTTTCTCTCTTTCTTTCTATATAGCGACGGAATTTAACGGTCCCTTTATCGTCGGTGTAAACGAAGTTTACTGTATATTGAAGTATGTATTTACTTTCGGTTTAACACTGGAAAAAAAAATTAAATTTAAAATTTGATTTTAAAATTTAAAAAAAACAGTAAATTTTCTATAAAAAAATATTGCATTTATTAGGTATTTTATTGTAAATTACTTCAATTTGAAAATAAAATTTCAAAGAAATCCTTCCGTTAATCAAGTGTATTCTATAAAATCCCTTATTTTAACAAAAAAAAATATTATGTGAACAGGTTCATATCCCTTAGAAGTACAAATTTCAGAACTTCACTTTTTTCCGTTGTCCTCTTCACGTGAAATTCCCCATAAATCAGTCGTTCTCAGATTCAGTTGTCACTCAAAAACTTTCGAGACTGATATCTATCTACAGTTGTTGATTAATTCATAATCACAATACAAAATAAGATATGTCCTAATTTTACTCGGAATTTTAAGCTATAGATACACGTTAACAGTTACAATTTATGACGTTCTATTTTATAATATTCAGTAGGTACTAACATTGTTATTATCGACTTTTCTGAATTTTCGACATTATCACACCTTTGATTTTGTTTAATAAGCAGTTTCCTTATACCAAAGGAATATTCCTTATTAAACTTTGAATTTTAATTAGTAGCAGAATCCTTACAGATACCGTTCTTCATGCTAAGTGTGGTTGTTTATTGTGACTACAGTTTTATAAGGAAGACGCTTAATTTTACTGTTTTACCAAGTTTTGTATTTAATAAATTACTGTATATTTATTTACGTTTTATATTCATATCATTTCGAAACCTTAATTGTAATTGATAAAAAAAATACTTATGGATATTAAATAAAACTTTGAAGTTAATTTCCACAGTATTTGTTAAATTCACTCTACAATTGTTTTGGCTTGTATTGCATTGTAATACTTAACTAAGGCGAAACGATTGTAGAGTGCACTTAATAAATACCGTGGAAATTAACATCGATGTTTTATTTAATTTAAAATGAATTTCAGTGAAGGAAGTGTAGAAACAATTAATCATAAAAATTACTTAATTGGTTGATTATTAAAATAGCAAAGATAAAGACCGAATATAATGACAAAACGCACAAAAAGGTGGGTGGCCTTAAAATTTCGTCCGTCCGAATGTTATTACAGTTTAGGCGGAGGTCTAATTTTTTTTTAATGTGTGGGTTGTCCGATATTTAATTAAGCAAGGGTGCTTAGGATTGCTTCAAGGCCTCCACAGTTTGGGGGCTTCCTGTAAGTCTCAGGAAAAATTAAATTAGTTCTTAATTTACTCATTAATTTCTTTTGTGATCGTTGTAATTAAAATTTGCGATAAAATTAATAAATCACTAAGGAAAGGCAAAACAACGACATAAGTATGGTAAGTGGACAAATTGAAAATCTTATTACTGTATATATGTGTAGGTTAGCCTATTGGGACTCGATGTGTTCTGGTGATAGCACCAAGAAATAAAACTAACGCGAAAACGGTAAACTATTTAATTAACAACAAACATAAATTAAAACTAGAAATTAAACTTGAACGTAGAGTTGGAACTTGAAGTAGAAGATATGAAAGTTGGATCAGAACTAACTATGGTTTGAAAATTAGGAAAACAGGAAATTAGATAAGGAGGAGTTTAAAATATGTAAGGGAGAATAGAGACTCAATAGGAAAGTACTAAAGTTTGAAAATGCCGATAGTAAGAAATACAGAGAAATAGAGATTGAACCCAAATGCACCTATGAAACGCATAAAAAATAGCAATTAGACAGAAGAAAGAATTGCAGACGTCATGCAGTTAGTACAAAGAGTTGAATTGTTAAAGGGCTATTAGGAAAGTACTTAAATTATCATTAAGAGAAGAATAGATACAGAATAGTATAGAGACACTATAGAAATAGAATTGCAAGAAAATAATATTTACACATTTACGTAGACAAATAAAATTACATACATATTTACAAAAACACAAAACACTGATAAAATATGTGATCGTAACAGCCTATTAAACACTAACAAACTAACTGAATTGAAATTCTAATTAATAATAAATAAAATGTAAAACGTAGAGAAAAAGTCTATTTAACAAAATTACGAAGGAATACAGATCGATAATATAATGTCGCTTTGTTACAATTTTTACGTCTTATATGTTACGAAGTATTCTGGCGAATGTCCCTCCTGCGTCTCCAGCTTTTCCGCTGGCCCCTGTTGACGCCGATTCGTCATCCATAACCAAAACAACCAGGGCCATGGTAAATTGTTCTTAACACGGCCTTTCCTGACCATTCGAGTGTCCTAACTCATGGTTATGGTAGGGCAACTGAAACTTATAAGACGTCTAAATTTTGGTGTTAAATTTTGTTATTATTATTATCAGGAACATCGCTTCGCCAACGCTCGTATCTACCTGTGAGAAATATTTATGAACTGGATCCAGTCAAAAGAAACATAAATATATATACAATCAATAAGATAAGAAAAAAATACGGAAATAACCAAGATATTAGAATAAAAATATATATTTTTGCCACGACCCAGAATGCTCCGGTATAACATACCCGCATACTGCGCAGCTCAAGGATTATTTCGAGAACAAGGCCATCTTCAAGGCTACACTGGTTACCGCCAAGCCTATACTCAGTTTCCTGGCGACCAATGTTACCGCCAAGGACCACGACTTGCATGTTCTCAAAATAGCCTTCCTTACCTTCCAGCCATGCGACCTGCCTTTTCGGTAGGTTACCGCAACCGGCGAAATTTTCGTCCACCCTCTTTGCTATTCCTGGCCATAGCAAATCCAAGGGCGTATGTTGTCCACTCCAGCTACTGCCCGGTATCTCAGCTTTGATCGACTACTACCAGGTATGTCGGATACCTCGAACCGGTCATTGCCAAGGATTTTAGTGATTCTAAATGGTCCTCTCCATCTGGGAAGCAACTTGTGACTACTACCGGTAGCTGGGGTGCTTGTCAACCTCACGAGCACCAAATCACCCTCAACATAAGGTCGCTCTTTGCCACGCTTTCGGTCAAAACGTCGTTTTTGGTCAGCTTGGTACTGTTCCCCGTGAGCCTCCATACGCTGTCTTATATCGGTGACGTCAACAACGCTACAATCGTCGGATGCACAGAATTGTCTCTGTAACAAAACTCTATACCCCATTAAAGCTTCGCTTGGTGTTACCCCTATGGCCTGGTTTAGAGTTCCGTTCAGCCCTAACTGTATATTTTTGAGATTTTCGTCCCATCGCCTACTGTCATTTTTTGCGCCCATTGTGGCTAACGATTCGGTAATTGTTTTATTATATCTCTCTACCTGCCCGTTACCGCGGGGCATCGCTACTGCGTTTAAGTGGTGTTTTATCCCTAATTCTGTTTCCTAGAGGATTACCTCTAGTGGGAACATTACTAACAAGTCGTTGAACCCCTTCAGCAATGGCATCCCCAATTTCTGATAGGGCCAATCCGCTGCTGAGTTCGCTGTGTCGATATCGTCGTTCACGGCGTCGCTGAAGGCTTCGCCGAGAGTACCTGGAGCGTTCATGGCCAGAGGACTCAGAGGACGCCGTGCTTGACGGAGATGGTGTCCGTCGACGGGAACGCCTCACAACCTGCCTTTCCGCAGAACGCGAGCGGGTCGTCCTTCGCGCCGATGAACGACGGTGTCGACGAGAGCTCGTCTCCTGGCGCCGTACCTCTCCAGAATTTCCCTGATTTCGCGAGCTACGGTTTCGTGGCATTGTCCAACCGCCAACTTTAAACTTTATCACTTATCACTCTAATTTACACGTGCGAAGTTTATTATTTGACACGTGAGGACTTTATCGCACTCCTGATGTTAAACACTAACAAACTAACTGAATTGAAATTCTAATTAATAATAAATAAAATGTAAAACGTAGAGAAAAAGTCTATTTAACAAAATTACGAAGGAATACAGATCGATAATATGATGTCGCTTTGTTACAATTTTTACGTCTTATATGTTACGAAGTATTCTGGCGAATGTCCCTCCTGCGTCTCCAGCTTTTCCGCTGGCCCCTGTTGACGCCGATTCGTCATCCATAACCAAAACAACCAGGGCCATGGTAAATTGTTCTTAACAAGCCTAATATTACCTAAGGGCACTTTAAATTGAATTTTTGTAAAAGATCAGAGCATTGAATTTTATTATGTAAAAGATTATGCAAATAAGTTATCGTAGTAAATCACTCATATGAAATTCCTCTCTGAGGGTAAGTTCCATATAACTTAAAACTCAAGGAATCTCCTTTGAATTTTTTCGATCATAGTCTTGTGGAATTGACAGTAATGATACCAAATGACAAAGCACATTTAAGCTTTGTTCTAACTACAGCAAAATAAAGTGACTTAATCGCATTTATATTAGAAAATAACCTGGTATTTCTTCTGACTATGAAGCCGGATGATTTAGAAGCTTCTCTTACAAATTTGGTGATATGGTCAACAAATAATAGTTTGGTAGCAAAAGTAATACCCAAATCTTTAGTGGTATTATCAATGCACATTAACTCCCGTCTGTCAGGTAGTCCGTTAATGACACATTATTTCCCGTCTAAATAATTATACAACTAAATAAAATCCAAAAATTTATTCTTTACAGGGCGTTTTTTATAAACAGATATTAGAATACTTATTAGAAACACAATCTACAAAATCGAACCTATTTATTTCATTTTCCGAGTATTCTTAAAATTTCCCTGAAATAAATTTAAACGACCTTTCAACTTCTTTTTCTTTGTTCTTGAACACTGTTGATTTTCATGTATGTGTCCATTTGCATATCTTTTAAAGCCTTCAGAAACGTAACAATATTTGGGTGAGGGGTTAGGTTAGCCAATTTCATAGGACGAGCGCAACTGCAAAAAGTTAGCACTGTGATAAAGGTATCCGTAAGAAATATACATATTATTTAAGAAATAGAAACACTTACAACATCCAATATTAAAAGTACCCTGTATATGTCCGTAAATGTACTTTTTCGGAGTAATAAAGAATTACTTAAGCAAAGGTATTATTTTGCTTGGACGGGAGTTAAAGCAGGGGATTAAGTACCACATGTGGCAAAAAAGGTACATCAATCATTTGGACGGGAGTTGATGTGCGCCCGGTATTATAACGGTCTAGTTTAGTACCACAAAGGCTATATTGGAAACTGATGGTTGATTTTTTTTCAGAATAGGTAACAATTTTGCATTTATAAACATTTAGAAAGAGATTATTTATTTCACGCCATTGCTGCGAACGATAAAGGTCCGATTGAGTATTTGTACAGTCCATAGTATTCTTAATAGCTTACTAAATTTTAAGATCATTCGCAAAAAGGAGATTAGGACATAGAAGTGCATCCGTTATATAATTAATAAAAATCAAAAATAACAACGGACCTAAATTAGATTCCTGCGGAACTCCAGAAGTGACTCTATAACAAGATAAACAAAATCAATTGTATGTTACCATTTTTCTTCTGTTTTATAAATGAAAGAAGAAGAGCTGAAGCCTCAGAACAACCAATCGCAATTAATTTAGTAATAAGATCAGAGTGATCAATTCTATCAAAGTCAGTATAGGCAACATCTATCTTGCATATCTATAATTTCAGTCACACTGGCTGAAAATTATTAAATTAGGATCAGGTGATGTGGCGATAACATATTTTCGACACCGTTATATTATAAAGACGAATGATTTATCAGATGATTTAAAAATAGGAGTTATTTTAGTATATTTCAATTTATCAGGAAACTTATTACATTTTAATGACAAATTAAATATTATAAGGAGTGGATTTACTAAAATATTTATGCAATCCTTAACAATAAAGGAAGGAATAATGTCCGTGCCTGATGTTAATTTATTAATGAGTTTTTTACTAACAGTAAATATTTCTTGCTCAGTGACAGGTTCGGATAACTGAATAAAATTTGATCTATTTTGATTAAATGTGAGGGGGTTCAATGTACTATGTTGAGTATAAACACTACTAATCAATTTTGAAAATTTCTATTTCCTGGGATCATCAAAGGCAATATCATTGAATTTAATTTCATAAGGGTTACTAGTATATTTATAGATTTAGAGCTTAGAAATGACCAAAACTGCTTGGGGTTTGTTGTGATTGAGAGGTTGTTTATTGTCCCTCATTGCCTAATGTGATAAGACTATTAGCAAACACCGTCAAGTCATAACGTAATGAGGATACCTACTCCTTCAAAAATAAATACCAAATTGTACTATAATCAGTAATATTTATTTCTCTTCCTGGCAGGAGCTGCGAAATTCCGACATATTAAAATTTTGGAAAAAGTAGCATTACCTCAAATAAATTAAAGATTCGTTCATGAATATGGAAAATTTAAAAATGTTTTAAAGTTATAATTAATACGAATATTTTGTCGGTATGTACTGACCATCATCTGGTATATAAAAAAATCGACACCAAAAGTACTTGGTACACGTTTTTATTATCGATTTATCTAATTCACTGCAGTTGTTCCACGCCCTCAAAGTATTAACGATAACGATTTCTTTAAGTATGTAACTCTACACTTATATCTTGCCACTGTAATCTGAATCTTCCTTTATTATTAATGAAAAATAAAATATTGGCAGACTTCAAATTTCTCAGTAAACAATCTAATCTATAAGTGTAAAATACGTAGTAAACAAACATGTGCTTAATAAGATAATGCGTTAACTACCGTTAAACTTCCAGAAATTGAAAAGTAGACTAATACACGAATATTTCGTACTTTTAATTGCTTATTTGTAAAAAGAATAATAATAATTGGTTGTGGGAATACTAAAGAATGTTTCTGTTTAATTGGAATTAATTTAGTCCACTTGTGGTGTTGTTTATTCAGTGCTGCGTACTTTAAAATATATTATATTCTCTTGTTAAAATGAGTAGGTGCTTCCTTAATTACTATTTGTATAGAAATTTTTAAACAGCCAAAATGAATGTACTGTATAAAATCTCATATTAGTCATATTGCATGCATGCGGCCATCATTCTAAACTGTATCAATCAATCAATAACTTTGAAGTCAGATTAAGTGTCATTTCGATTTCTACAAAATTAAAAAAAAAATGGTGTCATAGATAAATGCCACACAATTATAGAAATTGTTTAACCTAACCTAACCTAACCCCTTTTCCTTTCTAATACCTATCGATTTCTTTTAAAACTGTAACTGTGGGTATATATACAAAATATCCAAATATTACTGTTTTTTTATTAAAAGCATAAAAAAAATTACGAAATTTCAAAAGGCATACGAAACTTCAAAGCGGGTGACACGTACCTATGTTAGGCTAAATGGAATTGTGTCAAATTATCTCCATGTTATTTTAAACAAAGGTTAAGACTTGTTACTATTTTCAAACTAAATCTGTTTTTAGCTATACATTGTCAGTGACGTATTTCATAAATAGATTCAGTTACACAATGCATATTTTTTGTCGGTTGTATCCTTTCCTTATTCATTTAAACCAGTAAAGGACAGATCGCCCCAACATTGATTATTTCATACACATACAATCTTAAATTTTGTAGGGTGTATTTCTTACTATTATAGACAACAAACAAGTGCGTACAATTGCATTTTTTATGGTATTATCACATCGAGGCAACCCACCATACACGAAAAAGCATTAAGGCTTGAAGTGGGTTGCCGAAAAGGAACAGGTTCAGCCTCAAAAATAAGCTGATGTGAGATCGAATCGACAGTTCAATTCTAATTAACAAGAGATAGGAGACAAGAAATAAGTATATCTAAGAGTCTAGCGTATCAGTGAGCGTTACAGATAGTAGGGACTAAGCGATTCGTTTACTGTATTAGTATTTTTCAGTAACGTCATTCTTTAAGCTTCATTTGTATTTTGGAGCGAGATTTCTTACGTAAAAATTTCTTTATGTAAATTATGTACGGAATGGCCGGAATTGGCCATTGACCGAAGTAAACAGACCGCTTTGTGAATTTCATTATTTATTTACTTAGCATAGTGAAATTATGACGAGCGTTGAATATAAACGACACATTCGAGTTATGGAGTAAGTAATACATAAACAAATAGTCTACAAAATAAAATGTTGGTTTTGGCTTTTTTATGTAAGGCTATGGTTAGAAGTGGTTATGTTTTAAAATAAAATTGATGCAACCATTGAAGTCATAATCATAACCTAACTTCTGGATGTGAAAATACGTAAAATTTTTGCTTTGTGGGTATTGTATTACTTATTACCCGCAAATCATCGTGCGTTTTCAATTATTATTTTAATTTCACTTTGTAATACTTTCTAATTTAACCACAACGCAATAAAATATACGCAAAACGCGTTGTCAACAAATGGCGACATCCACAACTTGTTCTAAGTAAGAAAGAGGAATATTCTCGTGCAAATTTGTTTTTGGAAGTGTGCTATATGAATTATTGCAAAACTAAATTAATAGTTGGGATATCTCTGGGACATTTTTTTATTCCACTAGGGGGCGTCAAAGTTGATCAACTTTTTCTTGAATTTTAAACATAGATATATACGACTCGATTCTGATTAATTCAAACATGCTGAGTTCGATAACACATTCGTTTTGATATAATTTTAACATTTATTTTTAAATGTTTTTATTTTGTTCTGTTTGTATTTTACATTATTCAATTGCATTGTAATATTTTTAAGCATATTAGAATCTGTGGGAATCAACATTTTCAATCGTTAAAATAAATTGTCAATTAGTGATTATAGTCTAAGCAAACTGTTGGTCAGCGTTGACATTTCTTGGTGAAATAAATAGCCTTGAAATTGTAGAAATTTACTCAGGGAGACCCCTGATTTTTGCAATAGTTTTACCTCCCTTCACCTCGAAAAACAAATTTGAATTACTATCGGCGATTTCCAACGGTTCCACAATTAGTTAATGTGAAAGGATTAGCTACCAACATATTTATCTAATATTACTCACCAATATTACTTTTGTTTGTAAAGTAAGGAATTGGAAACGTTCTTATTGAATTATTCAGAACATACGCAAAGAAAAATAATCACTTAGGAATATGTACATATAAATTCCATTATTTTAAAAGAAAAGCAGAGTGGCTGCCACATGCAATAATGGTTGTCGTTATGGTGTTTTTGCTTTCCTTGGATGACGCCACCAGGAGCTCTTCAACGAACCGTTTCATTTGTCTAGTGGCACTTGCTTATTTTTGTACCCATAAAATTAACGTTAATGAAAGATTTTATTATTTTGACTCATGCGAACAGGTGATTTGTTTTACAAAAAGCAAAAGATCGTATCAATAACGGACAAAAAGAGTACCTGTCATGCAAATATAATGTATTTAACTAATGTGTACTAGTAAAAAAAGGAACAACATGATTCTAATTATTTTGTATTTATAGTACCAAGAGTAATTACCTAGGCCACAAGTTACGATAATCCTAAAAGAACATAGTAATACGTATTTTGATATATTTAAATTATCAGGAACTAAAATAGTAGCTCATATAGCATCATAGAGATATTAGAATAGAGTGCGCGAGAGGACTGTTTTTGCGATATCAGCTTGGAAAGAGAATGCTGCATATGGGCCCTGTCTATCTCTCTCTAACACTTCACGCGATTGGCTGCTCCTCTCCCGGCTGTATAAGCATAGCTGAGCCAGAGTGGGACTTATACAGCCGGGAGGGGAGCAGTCAATGGCGTGTTTTGTTAGAAAGAGATAGATTCATAAAAATTCTTGTACCTTCATACATTATTATTCGTTACCACCTGCTTGTTTTTTGATTTCGTTGTAGGTCACATAGCGTGTTGTTTCAGCGGTAGTTTTTAACTATTTAAAACTGTAGGTAATGTCTTTTTTACATGACTTAAATGTTTTTGATATAGATAATATTAAGCGATACATTATTCCATATCTTCAAGGGCTTCAAAGAGAGCCATGTAACAAAACTGACAAAAAGCATTCTTATTATACTGATTGTGAGGTATTTTAATTCAAAAATTATTATATAATAAAGTTAAAGTATCGATTATAAAATACTGCTTCACTCATGTGAAACGTTTATGTACAGAAATATGGTTAGATTTATGTTTTTGTCGACACAAATTCATTTTCTGGATTATATTGTGCACCTTTAGCTTTTATTTATGTAGGTACGTAGACGTTCTAAATATAAAACAATAATAATTGATTTTGTTGAAATACTTAACTCCTATTGATAAAACATCAATTTTCACCTACTCATATTTTTCCCAGTTACAAACACATTTACGTATCTATCACCGTGATAGTATCACGCGATAGCAACATTGTTTGTCTCTTGCAATTACATATTTGTATATTTAATGCAGCATCTAGCGCCCACGACCGAACTTAAATATTGTGGAGTAGGTATGTATTAAATTTTTTTAGCATACAACTGAGGAGACTAGAGAAAATATTTTTACAGTTCGATTTTCAGTAAAGTAGGTTGTTCGTTCCAACGTTTTAATTGATGGGTGTTTTGAAGCTACATAAAAAGAAATACACAAGAAAATGAAAATTTCAACGTGGCGAACACACAGGTAATTGAAAATCCAAAGAAACTTACTTCAAAAATATATTTCGAGTGAAAATTTAAATAAATTAAAAAAAAAATCCGATTGCACAAAAGCGAACGAAAACGATGACGTTAAATGTATAGTGAATAATATTTTTTCTTGCATTACGATAAATAAAATTCAAGATAGAAGGGGTAGGGAATCTACCGCATCTCACCAAATATTGTCAAGGGGGAATTATGAGATAAAT
Organism: Agrilus mali; assembly: GCA_029378335.1. Taxonomy (NCBI): domain Eukaryota; kingdom Metazoa; phylum Arthropoda; class Insecta; order Coleoptera; family Buprestidae; genus Agrilus; species Agrilus mali. The sequence continues at coordinate 21,381,284 of CM055656.1, forward strand.
ATCTCACGTAATTAATGGATATCTCCTGATTCATGACGACCGGGCCCAAAAACACAATGTAGTTTTGGAAGGAGAGAGTTTTGAGGACGATGGAGATGCAATACGGTGATGAGAGGGGTAGGACGGGTCGTGCAGGGCGTTAGGTACATATCATTACGAATTTATGAAAATCAAAAACGCAGTGATGGTCACTTAAGAGTTACGTAACATTTAAAAGGGGAGATTAAAAACCTCCATAAACAACGTTACGTAATACATGAAATTAAATAAGAAGGTGTTTCATTTCTAATTATGTATTTATACTTACATCAAATTTCCAATTTTAATTAGAAAACATCAATTTCGAATTATTGTACTTGTTTCAGCTCCTATCATAAAACGAAATTATACTTTCGTTTTGTGTCCATGACGGTATTTTACGGTTTTGTTTTCCCATAATTGATATGCAGTAATATTGCTTTCATTTGCATTTCCGTTGTTAATATGCATCTGATATAAAGAGTACCTACCTAATGTACAGGATTTTACAATAGCCTTACAGATTTTATATCAGGTTGTTAACAATATTTTACCGCCTTGTTATACGAAATTGCTATAATAACGCAAGCCTATTACATTACAAATGCTCGGATTTGGTTTATGCTCCTATTTTTATTAAATCGCAGCCATTGACGTTTATCAGTAAAATTTTATGTTTATTACCCTATCGGAAACTTACAATCACTTCATTTCGCTATAAAGTACAGTGATAGAACTAACATCGTAAATTACGAGAATACATTTGAAAATTTTTGAATATCATGGGTAATTTCTATCGGTTCTATCTACGGTCTATTGGTCTTGGGGGAGGGGGAGTTAGATTCAAGCACTTTTTAGGCGCGTCACATTTTTTATATTAAATAATGTATAGCTGGTTATGTTAGGTTAAGTTATTAATACAAGCTGTTTCTAAAAGGTACCTACTTAAAATTTGCTTAAGGGCACATTACAAATGGAAATCTATGAAGCTGGGGATGTGACACTACTTGGTAATAAAATACTTAGCAATATAATGATTTTAGAAAAATAAGCTACCTATTTTCGATTTTTGACATAACTATTCGAAAAGTTTTGCAAATTATTTCTAAATAATAAAATCATTTTGTCCGATTTATTCTAATTGCAATACCAAATTTAAGTTTAGCGAAATTGAAGAGAAGAGTTTTCGTTAAACAGACAATTAAAGGTAACAATATAATTTTACATATAAGCGACTAAATTAAATAAAAAAAATTACATAACAAAATTTATGATCTGTTAACTTTGTTTGTCGTTCTTTTATTATGCCAGTATTTTAATTGTATCTTCTGCTGTATTTTATTCATATGGTAGGATATAATGGGATCATCTTCGTTAAATAAAAGTATTTTTTCTAATAATCTTGCGGTATTAAGCAGAGCTTGCTGAATGCTTCGTAGTCGTTCAAAATCATCCATTGTGCCATCTTGATCGCACAAGTTCCTTCTCATTTTACCACACTGAATCAAGAATTTATTCGTTATTGACAGTGTTATGCTATACACGACTGTTTCAATATATGGATAACAATGTAAGCCAAACAAGCCTTAGCAATTTGTATATTTTAAGGATTTAAATTAAGAGTTTCTTGTTTAGAATTTAGAAAATGTCAGTGAGTGTGTGTACATATATACATATATTGTTTTAAAATTTTACTAGTTATAATGACCGGCGTTAGGTACTCAGGCGCATTCCAAAACATTCTCTAATGATTCACAATTTTTGAATATTCTGGAAAATTGTAGACCATTTTCTAAAGATCTTCAAGGTTTTGGAGTACTATCCATCGTTCCAAAACAATCCCGTAGAATTGAGGACATTCTATATCATTTTCAAAATATCGGAAACATTCTCTAATGATTCAAAATATTCTTTAATGATTCAAAACATTCTCTAACATTTGTGAATATTATGGAATATTCATTAACATTCCAAATCACTCAGGAATGTTAAAAAACATTCTCTCACTTCTAGGAACATTTTTGAACACTAGAACATTCTCGAAAAATCCGGGACATTTCAGTAACTTTAGAATATTTAAGAAAAATTTAATATATTACTGTCACTCATTGATTCGCTTAAAGCTGCTCAAAACATTTTCGACTTCATTTTATTTGTTGAAAAAAATATTTTGTTACAAAAAGACAGATAGTATCTTATCACGCAGTTTTGCCATCTACGCCCACTCACCTGTACCCACCCAGATCAAACTATCGAGGAAAGGCTAAGGACTGTCTGGCATTACCACCGCAAGTGGGCGGAAGTAGGTGGTCATGGAGAAAAGGAGGATTTACAAAATAATCCCTGTCTTTTTATAAAGAGATATTGTTGATATACGTATATATATATATATACAGGGTAACTTTGAATTCGATACATTCCTTTTAAAGTGTTATTTTAGGTGCAGTAAGGAACCAATTTAAGCTAAGCCCTATTCAATTGTTACCTAACAGTTTTGAAGATACTTAATTTTTGATTCGTTTTTATAATTTTTAAAAATTCAACTATAATTCGTTTTAAAATCAAAACTACTCGTTGGATTTTTAATTTTTTTTTAATATATAGATAATGTGTCGTTACAAAGTGATCAATGAGCCAAAACTAAGAAATGAAGTCACAAATTGTGTACAGGTTAAAAAAAACTGATTTTTGAAATTGAAATGGATTTTTATTGAAAAATCACTTGTTAGCTAAACGTACAAATGACATTAAAAAGTAGCATTCACCATTAGCTTTTGAATGAAATAAAACTCTTATAAGAAAATTCTCCTTTACAGCAGTCTTAAATCCTGATGTACGTTTAAATTGCTAAATAGAAATTAGAACTAACAGTGGATTTTACGAAATAAAAAACATATTTTCTAATTATTAAAAAAAAATTAAGAATCTGACCACTGGTTTTGCTTTTTTTTTAATTACTTATAAAAAAAAATTAAATATCTCAAAAGCGGCCGACAACTAAATAGGGCATTATTAGCTTAAATTGATTCCTTATTGCACCTACAATAACACCTTCAAAGGAATTCATCGAATTCAAAGTAACCCTATAAATATACACTAGTGGTAACTTACGAACCTACCATAGGGATTATTACGTGCAATCATCTTTTGATAAATAGTACAAGGTTTAGGAATATAAATAAAAAATGCCGACAAAAAAATGTGTAATTGCTGTGGTCTGTATATTGATTTAGGCAAATGAAGGAACAAAGATATTACACAGATATTATTTAACTTCTTTTGTGTCTTCATGTTGCTCATTTCATCTCTCTCTTTAGAATCATCTTCTGTTTAAATTGCAATTTCCCCCATCGCGATTCCTAAAATGAGGCTGAGGTGGGCCTTCCACTCTATTCCGGCGATGCCCCGGTGTGTTAGATCAAACGAACCATCCGATTATAAAATACTCTACTTTTTTGTTTCTCAATAACTTAGTAGCTACCTACAATTTGACGAGGTCAATGTTTTTTAAAACGAATGTTTATACCAGTGATGCCGGAGTCCCTCCCGCAGGCAGTTTTGGTTAAAATATAGATAGTCTAATTCCCACCCTAGTAAGCCGAGTTCCGTCCCGTTCATATCATAGACTTAGAGCTGGCTGCAAAAAACCCGGCCGATCGAGTAACAGAATGAAATGTTTTTAAAACGTTAGTACTCACCGAGACAATAAGGAAATTCATGGGGTGCCTAGGCAGAAATTGTGCACAAGTATATTATGATTTTTGTAGGGTACATTTTTTGTACAGAAACCATACCAATGGCGTAACACCTTGAAATTACTCTTAAAATTTTGTTATTACAGAGTAAAATAAAAATATACTTGGGTGCCTGATCAAATCCTGTTCTTATGCCTTGGCACCCCACTTTTTTCAATTTTTTTTTCCTTGTTACTTTACCTATCGAGTAACAGCTTCAAACTATGATCAAATTAAAGCTTAAACACTTATCTATAAAAAAAAATTAGGGTGCCACGTCTATGCCTGTGTAATGTAACCAGCACGAAAGAAAACGTCGTTGGTTTTTAATTATTTATTTCACTTAACTTTTACAACTTAACAACTTATAACTAGACGTGACAATTGCAATAAAAGAGATAACGACAGAGACTTAAATTTGACAAGAGTTGGTGACCAAAATGATTGACGAGAACTGACTGAAATTATGCAAGACTTAACTTAAATAGAATTACATATACGTATACATACAAGAAAAAATATAATAATGGATGAGCTTGATAATGATGAGAAAATTAAACAAATGGTCCTGTATTGGTCTATGATAATTGAGAAATTATTGGTTGTGGCGGATGTTACAGTTTGGTTGCGATATTGAATAATTATGGGAAAAATAAATAACAAGAGATAACAATTTTGAAATGGTCACGTAGACAATTTAATATAAAAATATATCTTAATTACTAATAAAAATTTAACAGGTAGGTACATTACACCTGTTACAAATACTTGGCACCCCACTTTCTTATCCTTCAAGTCTTATGCTATTGCCATCTGCATAGGTGTTCTATGCAGGTACGCTGCGCGTAGGTAAATTTTGAGAACTACCGTTTTAAGTCTAAACCAGACGTGGCCAAACTCTAACTTTTTGGGAATTAAGAGAGAAAGATTTATATGAAATTTTAACGGGGATTCAGAGTCTCTCTCGCTTACTCTTGCGGAAACCATGGAAGTTGCCTTGGCTCTCAAAAACCGAGTTTGGCCACCACTGACCTAAACTTTAGGCATGTCAATAGTATTATCCTATAAATGCAACTGAGAGAGATATTACATTAGAAAAAGATACATGGAGCAGGGTTACCAGATCGTTCGGCTCAATTTTCCCAGTCGAAATTTAAAAATCCCCAAATTTATGACGTTCCGGGAAAAAAATCCCAAAAAAAATTAATTTGTTTTTGTAGATTATAATTTGTTATTCGTGACTAAAATATTTTCCGCATACCTATCTCTAAAATACCCCAAAATAAGCTGACAAATAAATCCCCAAGAACTAGAAAATATTTAGTGCAAATAGAAAAAAGATTGTAGAGGAAAAATTTTCCCCAGAAGAATTCCTCTAAAAAATATATCCCCAAAAAATACCCCAAAGGAAAAAAATCCCCTATTTTTTGGGGAAAATCCCCTAAGCTGGCAACCCTGAGACTAACAGTATTTCATTTATTGGGCACACTGACATAAAGCAGGTATAGGACCCTAGCCACGCATACAATTGAACAGAAGACAGATGTCTCGAGGACACAGGCGTATAAAATAAGGGACTGTATAACAATATTGTTACTCCTGAAGATGCCTTAATCAGGCGAAATGTACATAGAGTATTAGTAAAATAAACTGTGAAATATCTCCAAGAGTTTTTTATTTATTTTAATTTATAATGTTTATTTATTTAATTTTAAAATGGTTTCCCACTACCTTAACAAATTCAATGTTTGAAAATTCGTGTGCGTCTAGCTTTTTGATGCAATCATCTAGAAAAACTTTATTAGTTTTAGTTTATCTTATTTTTTAAAATTAGATGAAACACTTCGTATTTTAACATAAATTTTACATTGAAAATCTAGTAAAACTTTGAAAACTAAACTTATAATTGTCAATAACTACTAACGGCTTTCCTTTTTCACTTGTTTAGAAACTAACTGCACTCATTTTGATTTTAACTAGTTACAAACAAATACACGAAAACACTGAACAGCCAATGCATAAATAAATTCTATTGATTGTAACTTCTTAAGTAGCAAACGTGTTACAATTAATAAGCGGAAGGAGTAGATACAAGTATTTGACTAATAGAAGGGTAGTCTGGTGAAATTAGAGTGGCAATTAGCACTCACGGTCATCCGCCTCCGTTGGGAGGCAATTGATATATATAATTAGGAAGGAATTCGACATACCGAAAATTTTAACCCTAATTAAAAACAGGTACCTATATGGAAGGGAACTGGGCATTATCCGTTTATATCTATAGTTTCCTGTTTTTTAGCATCAATTTTCATCAAATAATAATAAGGGTCAAGTTAATTCATAATGACTTTATGTTCTTTAAGAAAAATAAAATGTATAATTTCGACTTATACTACTACGAAAACACAAAAATTAAGTTATCATATATTAAAACTTTAACAAAGGTCATTTAAGTTTAAATATTGTATAAATGTAACCAATAATAAAACAATTTCAATTTCGTTCGTACTACATTCATAAAATATCCTATTGTTCTATTAGTTGTAATTTACTTAATTGGTCTGGAAGGTTTCTATGTTGTTATATAGGTATGTAAGCACGTCCTTTTTTATCGATTTGTCCATTCTTTCAACAATTGCTCGTCTTCTCACGTTAATAAGTAACAACCAACGAACGTTGTATTACATACCTTATTACCTTGACTTGATATCAAAAGTATCCTACATTTCATCGTAGTCGTTATTGTTATTAATTTGTCCGTCAGCTTTATCGTTAGTTACGATGTTAAGGTTAAATATTTCCTAAAACGTGGTTTTAGCTAATTTTCGGGTTTAGTTTTGTCCATATGCTAAAACCTATTAATTACGGCGGTAGTTATGGATTCGATCGATTCCTGCATTTCCGCTAATGGATAACGGAAGTAAATTAGCAATGCAGCTTGCGCCTTCGCTGTGACATCACCTTTTCATGGTGACCTTTACCTAGTAATAATAGCACACCATGTTTTTCAAAGGGGAGCGGTATGGCAAACGCTATTACACTCTCTTAGTAAGTCAGATATTTGTCCTCGTTTTATTCATAGTTGTATTGCACGTTTGATTTTTTTAATATTTTTTCTAAGAGGCCCAATTGTAAACTAGCATCAATTATTAGTTGCAAGTTGCAAAGCTTATAATATTTTGAGTTCTGTTAAGATGAGTAAGGTTTGTCAATTATTGCATGCTCAAGGCCGCAGTTGTGGCTATATGAAGAAATTATGGTTTCAAGGGTTTTAGGGAAAGGGGCAAAGTCAAGCACCAGTGAAGAGATATCAAAATTATTCTTTTCACAAACCGCAAAATGATTATTGTACTTTGTAACTCAACATTTAACAGTGACGGCACTGGATCTAAGGGAAAGAAAAGAGGCTAATTAACACTTAATTCATTCAATATCTAATTGTGAAGGTTAAGTTACCAAAAAAGTTTATTAAACCATTTAATATCCTGAACGTTGATCAAGTTGTTAAATCAAATAATTCTTCTGTTGGTTTGAATTATGCTTATACGAGGTATGTACAGAAAAGAACGGGAATTTTAGTTTTTTGAAAAAAATATTTATTTATTCACCTACATTAATGTTGTCACTTTCAAAATATTTCCCATTAGATATAATGCACTTGTGCCAGCGCTTCTTCCAATCCTCGAAACACTTCCCAAACTCGATCTTTGGGATAGCCTTTAGCTCTTTCAGCGATGCGCTTCTAATGTCATCTATACTTGTAAAACGGCGGCCCTTTAAGGTTCTCTTTATTTTTGGAAATAGGAAAAAGTCACACGGAGCCATGTCTGGCGAATATGGAGGCTGGGGCATCGTTACAGTATTGTTTTTGACCAAAAATTCACGAACAAACATAGAAACAATTTCCTGGCATGAGCCAATCGATATGGCAACATCATCAGCGACTTCTGTGTTTGTAATTCGGCGATCGTTCATAACAATTTCTTTCACTTTTCCACATTTTGTTGTTGTACTGGGCGTCCGAGGCGTTCGTTATCTTCAACGTCTTCACGGCCATTTTGGAAACGCTTATACCACTGGTAAACCATTTCTTTGAACAAACGAAAATCGTCGAGCTCATATAAACACCTAAGCGGCTGCCATAGACAAAGTAAACTTTTAACAACATTGGTAATAGAAGAAAATTGACAGTCGGACTTTCCTAACCCGCGAAATTAAAAAGTTGCCGTTATTTTCTGAACATACCTCGTATGTGCAATCCGTAATTGTCAAAAACTTTCATATAAACAGATGATAATATTTTAATGATGAAGTAGTTGTTTTCTTCTGCTTCCTCTCTTTTTATTCTCCTCCTACTCTCCACTTTTTTTACCCTCTACGTTCGTTATGTGATCATCAAACAAGTTTTTGGAACAATTTGCTTTTAACGAAAGACTTTGTTAAGCGAAGTAATTAAAGTTAAGATTGACGTTTTTGTTAGCTTCTAAAGGAGTTCAATAAAACAAAGGTAAGTTACTTTACTTTAAAACTCGGACGCCACTCTGTGCAGTGCAGCGAAACAAAAAAAAAAACAAATGCCGCGGGAAACTCAGTGCAGTTAGGGTTGTTTTGAACAAATAAAGACCTGAGCGAAAACCCTTTAAATAAACGACAGAACTAAAAGAATTTTAAATGGTATAATTAAAAATTAACTGAAATTTACAATAAAAAAATGATATAGGGTCGGTATTAAGAAATGTTGCTACTTAGCTTTACGGTCCTACGACACGATGGAGACCCAGAGGGAACCTCCCAGAACTCTCCATGACAAGGACACCAAAGAGGGCGGCTCACTGGACTGAAGGCACGGTCTAGGGGCTGGTAGAGAAATTACAAGGTGGTGCCCAGGAGGTTAATTTATAATTCCGACGTGGCCTTTTGAACTAAAATGCTCAGTATCAGTCGGTTTTATGGATTTTGGATTTCAGACCCTCAGAACGCTCCGGTGATTTTCATCCCGGAGCTCTCAGTCGGAACCGTAGGTCTCTCTTGGAACCCCTAACTAACCAGTCGTATAAAATTTAAAACACAATCCCTTGAAGGGTCCAGTCCTCGAAATAATTAATAAAAATAACAATACAAAGTTCCACAACGTGGAAATCGAAACTTCTCAGAAGGAGAAAATAACAATGGTGAAAATTACTTACTTAATCAAAAAACATACCTAAAAACAAGCGCTCATGGGATAGGGAGGATGGGAATAGGAAAAAACTTATCCCTGAAGAAGTCTTATGCTAAAATATTACGGAAAAACAAACAACTGTTTAAACCAATTCCCGTGTTTCAACATATAAAATAACTCGTGCAGAAGAATTTTCTGTGTTTCTTTTAAAAAACCCTGTATATCTATTTAATTTAGTAAAAACTACAAAGTAACAGTTAAATAAATCTTTCGAATGCAAGACAAATATTCAACCAACTAGAATGATTCTGATCCACAATAATCTACAAAACACATTTATAAATGTTTGTTAGTAAAATGTTTAGGAAACACTCAATTGTGATACCTTTTCTTTAACGCAGTCTCCATATAATGTTTTATTGAAAATTTGGCCTTTTCTTCTACCTCTCCATTTCATCCTCCTCCTCCCTACTTCTTTATCCTTCCTCCTACCTCCTTTTCCTTTTTCTCAACGTCCGCTTCCGTCTCTTCCTCCTTTTCCTATGTTTCTTTTACATTTAATTATCATAATTTATAACCACTACCAAAAATTTCAAATTCTGCCTAGTGAATATTTTTTAGATTGCCTGTCCATTAACTTGCATGACCTCGAGTCATTTAATAATCGCACTTGGGAATTTTACTGAAACAGTTAATGTTACAATGTCATAACCACGTACGTATCTTTAAATAAAAAAGTTCCACTGCATTGAAATACCTACATTTTAAGTTCGAGCCATACCATTGAATAATTGAATCAATATACATTTTACGATCCATCTTTAATTACGTATTCCGTTTTAGTGAGGTATTTTAAGCTGTACATATCTGTATTTTATAGTATGAAATTTTTATTAAATATCTACATTAGGAAATTTTTACTTCCAAATACCTACACCGTTTTATGTCAATATGCGTAATAACACTTACAGGAAAAGCGAACTCTGAAAATTAATTAAATTTCCTTATTATAAAATCAAATCAATATTTACTTAATCAGGCAATCAATAAATGCTTTTAAGCAATTAAAGTGACTGTTGTGAAGCTGGTACGGTAGTATAATGTATGGGTTTTATTCATTAAGTTAACGAAGCCTCTTTCAAGTAGTGTCTTAATTGGTCTTTAATTAACCATTAGATGTGACAAAAATTTGGTTTCTTCCGTACCTCATTATAATTTGCGGTAGGCGTCTAGTTCGTTTCCTATTAATTATGTAAGATTTACAATTATATTACATAGTTTTTAATTAGCATATTATGTATTAAGTAATCAAGGAACTGCAGCAGGTACACCGCAGACTGGGTAATAGCACGTTTTTTAAAAATTATTTCAATTAAATCATAATTAACGTTCTTCATTTATGTTTATTGTACAGTGTGTTTCACTTTGATACTTGAAAAATCCGTATTTTTTAACGTAATCAAAGCCTTTAATACCAAGTTTCAAAGTTATATCTTACACAGTTGTTATTAAAAAAACTTAAATGATTCTTAATCGACAATAATGTACAATACACATTTTAGAAAGGTTAATTGCATGATAGAAAAATGTTTGCCAGTAAAATGTCTACTAGTTTTTTTTTTGTTTGATCATATACATTAGAATTTATAAGGTAATTAGTTAAAATCATTTATTGCGACAAAACAAATTAACAATTTATAAGTAAATTCTAGACATGGACATGACACGGTACTGACATGTAGGTGATATATATATTGTAAAATTTCTCTGAATGGCAAGTTATATTACATAAAAAAAAGATGAAATATGTTCATTAGTATCTAATTAACACAAGAATTTCACCAATAAATCATTAATTAATGACCTGTGAGAGCCAACAATACAGGACATAAAATTCACAGTTAGAATATCACCCAAATATTCAACAGTTTCAATTTACATGATTTTTTACGTAACAAATTCTTTTTGTTTTACGTTAATGAAGTTGCTCATTACTTTTTTTTGTGGTTTCCTTCGTTCGCACGCGATTATAGATTGCGGTAGATTTCACTTCCGATTGATTTAAATGAATTTACATTGTACAGCGTTATGTAAGGCCCTTGTCGCAATTTCCACTGTTGCATAACTTGTCGCTAAGTGTTTACATTTACCCTGACTAACACAACTGGTACTGAAGCCGAACATTGGCTTTTAATTTTTAATTCAAAATTAGTTTTTCATGATACGCATCTAATTTAAACGAAATGAATGTTTAGTAATTCCGATTTGTAGTTTGCTGATGACGGCATTATGCCAAAACGGTTTTTGTGAGCAGGTATCCTACAAGTGTTGATAATCAGAAGTACCTACCAAGAACGTGCATGACTAAGAAAATGAAAAATTGGCGCATCCTATTTTAAAGCATTTTGTTAGTGAACGTTTTGTTTTTCTGACTATTTGCGAGCCTTTGTGTGTGAGTATTTGGAAACTAATTACTGAAACGGGCTAAGAAGCTTCAAATTCCTTAAAGTTTAAAAACACGTACATAGGACGCCAAATACATTCATTAACATACCATTTGACCTACTTTTATGTAGCTTATTAGACTAGGTTAGGTTAGATTGTGGGTGGTTGGGAGGGATTGCGTTTGCGTTTATTTTTGTTTTGAATATCTTTAAAGAAATGGTTCTTGCACTCAATGTATATAAAATATATACTTTTTCAGCATACTTCAATTGCTGAAATAGAGTTTTGGCTAGGCTCTTGGTGAAACATGTTATAATATCCAAAGTAAAAAGAAACACTAGGTAATAATTTGTTTCAAACCAATAAATATGTTTCTGTGTACCTATGTTTGTATATTTGTATTAGTTTAAGTCCCTTTATATAAATACTAGTTAAGTTTACCTGTACAATTACTTTGATAATGGCATAACTGCCGAAACAATATTGTCAGTTTGTTAAATAAATTTGTGAAACAAATTATTACCTAGTGTTTCTTTTTACTTTGGATATTACTTCAATTGCCGTACGTTAATCTCGTAAAGTGGCCCGATCGATTTTTGTTTGTTTACCTCAGTACTATAGACCAGGGTCAATAATTTTTGAAACCAAAAAAAATTAAAGTAGGATGAAACCCATTGGAAAAGGAGGAGAATATAATAGAAATGAAAGGAAAAATAATTTACGGGCGATATGAGGTCGGGAAGGGAAAGGGGGGGTGATTTGTTAAGGGTAAAAACGGTTTTCCTTGGGTTTTTCCTTATTTGATTAAACAATTGCATTTTAAAATAATCGTATCACTTATGTGATTTCTGACAAACATTAGTTTTCAAAGAGCAAAAGTATATGGGCATCCTTGATTTTTATTTATTTAATGACTATTTCAAATAGGAAGGTAAATATAGGGCAAATTTATTTTTGCGAATTAATCACTTAGAAATTAAAGAAAAAAAAACATTATTGTATTATGTACAATGTATGTCTAGATAATACGTTTGACTTATCAAATATTACATAAGCACATTGTGATATTTAACTTTGTCAATTTTTGATTCTTTGTTTTAGGCCTGATTCAAACTGTCGCATGTCGTCACTTTATCTTCCCTTTAGTCATCAGCTGAACGTTGAACGATGCCAAAATTTAATGTTTTTGTGCATTATTGAATTCCTTAAGTTTAAGTTGTTAAAATTCGTAGATCTTACTTTTGAGTCGGTGTTTTGATTTTCCATTGTAAGAAGTTTATTGTCATTTCTGTTTGTGACAGCTGTTTTGTCTTTCGGCAGCCTGATAATTTTTATTGTCATTAGTCAAATCGTTTCGGTATACAGTAATATAAAAAGAAGGTGGTGCAAACGTTACGGCTAGCTTATTGTTAGTGTAGTAAGTGTAGTTAATAATAATTGAATCAAACGGTCAATTCCAACATTCCAAGGTAATTATCATTTTTAGTAATTCTATTAAACAGTTTTAGTTAATGTTATTACTACTAAAGGGTAAATTAAATGAAGTAACCTTTCTCCAACCTAATTTAATTATAAATAAAGATAATTGTTTGCAGCCCTGAAATAAAATAAACAATTAATGCCTAATTCATTAAAATTTTAACTCATGTTCGAAGTGGTTGAACCAAAGAGTGGAAACGAGGGGCAAACGCCTCTTCCTTAAGGATCAGAAATGTTTAACAGTCTTTGAGCCGTCACTGGATTGGACTACACGTATTTTATGTCCACGACAATAATTTGATACGGATACCTACATAAATGTATTTTACACGCCCCCAAGGGTCGTTATTTGACGAATTTTGGCACGCAGTAGTGTGCCATTGTTCAATAACTTGTACCATAAAATTTGCCACTTATTTATTAAAAAAACCTCTGCATTTGCATTTTTTACAATTGAGCCAAGAATTCAGTAACAATAAAATACTCAGTTATACGTGTCTTCCAATTTTTGCATTTTAAATACGTATGCATGTTTTTACGTTAAGACAAACACATACACAACCCATATATAAATATATTTGTAATGTGTGCGTGTAAGTCATTAATATTTCCCGGTTTCTGTTTTGGTGCCAGTGTTCTATTTCGAGTGTTAACCTTAGTTGTGAAGTTCACGTTCGTTAATTTCATTTGCAGCCGGTTCGCCATAAAACCGATTCTCTTATATTTAGTGGTCGTTTGATTATTATGATTCGTTATTAAGTGTTATCTTAATAATATAAATCGATGAGGCCGCTATTTAGTTTGCTCATTTTCATTCGAAAATTTACGCATCTTTCGCCGCTATGATGGTGTATCTTCCTTTTGTAAGTGTATGCATTTTTACTTGTAATATGAGTTTATTTTGTAAGTATGTATGGTTATTTAGTTCCTTTTTTGGAATTAAGAATTAAAGCATCCCACATGAGAAATGACCCTTTTAAAACAATTTATAGGTAAAATTTTAAATTTTACTGTAGGTAACTTAACATTAAAGTTCCCTTCTGTTTATTTCAAAATTGGTGTTCATTATTTAGGTGTTAATTAATATATCACAAAAATAAGCGTGGCGAAGTCTGAATTAATTCAATAACAGGTATATCTATTTTTTTTATGATCTTTAACCGAATAAATAAATTATTTGAGTTTCATGTACTAAAATTATTAATAGGCAAATGTCTTATTTATTTATTTAATTGCAATAATTATAGACTATCAGTTTAGTATTTAAATAGATATTTTTTTTTATTTTTTATTTAATTTCATTAAAACTTTGTTTCTTACTTAAACACTTCTAGAATTTTTTATCATATATCTATTTCGCATTAAATGCAAATTTAATTAAACACACTACTCTTACTGTTAATTTCACAACAAATTTGTTTGTTTACTTTATTAATAAATGCTTTTTTATTATTCAATTAACAAGTCAGTTAGAAATCGTTTCAAATTATCTTAATTAGCAATCTTCAAATGTTTTGTTTACTTCAGGTTGCCTAGACAAAACACTGCCTTAAATATTACAAAATTGTAAACTAATTACTTAAACTACGAACTGATCAAGCCACTTTGCTAATTTGAAATTAATTCTATTGTAATTTGCACTTATGTTAACATAATAGATTTATATAGTATATGGGTGCCTATATCATTAGGTAAATAACCCAAACATTTGACCATAAATAGGCAATTTGATGTTCTTAACGTTTACCGTTTATTACTTGTAGTAAATATAAAATATATGTACAACAATAAGAGTATTTAAGAAATGTGTTCAAAATTATATCAGTAGGTTCTTATTTGTATAGTTATCAAATAAATTGTATTCGATAGGGCAAAATGCCTATTATATTTTGTGATAATATATTTACATGAAGGATATGCATCGCATAGTTTCCTTATCAATTATCAGTTTACCAAATTAGCTATTCTGTAAACGCTTTTGGCATTGGCTCGATATACAATAGAATAGGTATTCCCTGATTGTGTTACATTGGCAACCAATTCTGTTTCGTGATTGATGTACCAACTTACCTAATTCCTTCAATCGGCATTCAGGTATGTGTGTAAATTCGGAATAGGTAACTGAAATGTAAAAAAGTAGTAAATAGAGCCAGTAGGGATTCAACATAAAACGATTAGAAACCCATTGGATGCGTTTTGACATCATAGAAGACATCGTCATCCAAGCGGATATCCTCAGTTTCAAACCGAATTCCATTCTGCAGAACTTCGTCTTGCTTACTCCTGTTAAGTAAAATTGATTAATTTTTTGCTAAAAATTTAGTTAATTGGGGGAAAGGGGGGGAACTTTTACATACCGTAAAATCTCATCCCGATATCACAAAGTGAATGAAACGTTAATTTGGCAAAAATAGTTGCCTTGGTTTATAGTTTTGCCTTTTTTTTTATTTTTATCTCTAGAAACTATGTGTAGGTACTTCATATTCTTTAGAATTAGATAAATTTTCATGTACCTAATATAGATATATGTATACACTATTCGTCATCTCTTTGATTATTTGGCCCAAAATAGGGTGGTCATTATTCATAGTGACTGGGAAAAGTGATTAGTCATGCAGTTTTACTTACATTGCCCACTTGATAATACGTTATTCATACATAGTGACCGGTCTTCTCAAATTGCCCCTAACATATACAATGCTAGCTTTGTTAAAGGCTAATATTGTACTGTCTAATTTGTGTGGTTGGCACTAAAATAGCACCAAGTTTTTAGTAAAAAATTAATCAATTTTACTCATTTTACAATGCTAGCTTTACGGGCGTGTTTTTCTTTTAAGATTGTAGAAGTGTTCACACGAATAGTTAGACAATGTAGATTTAAGATATAAAAACAATTTTTTTTTTTTTTTTAGTTTACCTAATAGATACCTGTACATGTACTGAGAAACTGAAGGTTTGGATCAGAAATTTAAGAAACAGTAACCTATATTTAATAAGACGTTGTTCATCAAAAGGTTATATATTATTTCACATGTACAAATATACATAAATATACACAAATCACATCTGTGGAACGATTTTTAATGCAGTAACGCCAAACTTATATTTACCAGTCTTCTAGAAATGTCAATAAAAAAAATACCTGATATTTGCATTTTTTTTACATTTTATTGCACTTAAAAGGTGTAAATCAATTTTCTGAGCTGAAACAACATGGAGCATTAAAAAAACATGATTAAAGATCAGATTAGATATTGCCACTTATATGTAACGAATTTTCTAGTAATTTATTATTATTTTAAACAATCTTCTTAAATAATGCTTTATTTAACATTATGCACTTAATACTACTTAGTATATTTGTATATTTATAACACGCTACTATGTTTGCATAATACTATTGCAAATTTCACGTCCAATTTATATAACTGTAATAGGTACATGACACTTTATATGACTCGGTATTCCTGTGTTCCCTCATCCGCTCCATTATTTCTTCACTTATTTACTACTTTAAGGGCACGTTCCTATGTTATATAATTATACCCATAAAGACGTTACGAGAATTCCGTTCATCTCGTGTGCATATGTCATTGACGTGAGATGTTATTCATTAGTCATTTATGACTAATGCTTTTGCAAGCCCTACACGGCACGTCGAGGGTGCGGTATCTTTCGATGTTGTTGTTTACAACAGTCGCCCCGCTGCAAATATAAAACAATGAAGTGTTTTTAACTTTATCACTATGTACCATCTTGGATTATTATGTTATCATACGAACTAGTTTTTTTGGTTTTACACAACAAACAGCTGTTGATTTTTACATACAAATTACACACTAGTAATATACTTTAAAGCTACTCTATTCCCTTAAGATTATTAAATACAACTATTTTTGTACAGTTTCCTAAATCTTTCTCCAATTTGTATTACTGTTACAAGAAACTGATTTGTGGTGTTAATATTACTTGAATTAGATATTTCATTTATAGAGAACCAAAATTTTAATCTTAGCCTGTTTAAATTAAATTCATTATTATAACTTCCCATTTACATCTTAATACGGAAAAAATTGCATGGTAAAAATTACCTACAAATTGTAGGTAATCAAGTGACAACTTCAGAATATAGAAAAAATTAATAATATTATTAGCAATTATTACAAAAATTGCAACAAAATATGTATAATATAAAATACAGCAAATTGTACTATGCGATTTAGTATTTTTTACCATAACGATAAGTTGTCACCCTATTGTCAAGTGCATAGTAATTTTTACTTAACATTTGTAGCACAAAATTACTAACTCTCTCCGTGAACATCCTCAAGTTTTATTTTCGCTCACATGGATCTATTGCAGTTCGCGGTCCACTTTTGGAATTACTTTTATATTTGTTTAATTAACAAACAAAACAAGATCAAAGGCTTTTAGTTTAGCTGATGGTTTCAGTCGCCATACAACGCATCAAAGCAATCAAATTAATTACTCAACCATCTACCACACATATGTACTAGCATTTATCTGAATATTTAATGCTTTCAGTTATCTATTGATCTGGGAATATCGAATGTAATGCTTGTACATTATTAAAAATTGACACGTCCAGTACAGTAATCCAAGATTTGTCACACCAAAGATATAAATTGTTAGTTTCGAAACACCCTATTTCATCAATTTTGACTAATATTTATCTTTCTTTTGTACATACTATCATCTAAAAAGTTCTTATAGTGTTATTGAGTTATTTATTCCATTCTCTTTTGTTTCAGGTCCAAGAAGGCCCACCACCTAAACCAGCTCGACACCGTTCACCCACGGCAACATCCGCAGTTCACACGAAAACTGACATGGACGATTCCAGTCACTCAGTTCAGCACGATGAAGGTGGTGACACAACGGCAGAAGGAGATGAATCTGACCTTTGTTACGGCTCATCTTTTATCTCGAACGGCAGTTCCGAACACGGCATTCAATATGACGAACTGGATGCTGCCTCCAGGACCAATCCTACCATTGACCACCTTTCAAACAAAATTAAACGTACAAAAGACTGCATACGATTAGAACAAACGCTTAGGGATGGTAAGTATCGCTGTTTTCTTTTTATCATTTTTTAAAGTTTCATTTTTCGCCTTTTCTAAGCCGTATAACACACTGTTAACCATTGTTGCACTTTGACTTCTATTTATTTTTTTTAACATAAGCAGCAGTTAGAACATAAAAAATTATTATACAAAAATAATTCTAGTAAAAAATAAAAATGTATTAGGTATACCATGTAAAACAAAAAGAATTATTTCGTTTATGATTAGGCTTTACTCAAAATTAATCAGAAGAAAATAAATTCCTCTATAAAGGGAAATTCTATGAATACTTTTTAGTGATTCACGAAAAGATAAAATTATTTAGCCTTACTTAGGCCTCAATAAGATTATAACAATTGTTAAGTGATTTATGAGTTTCCTCAAAATGAATTTAGATATGCTTTTAATTATAAGTCACAGTTATTATTTTTGTTATGTTTAAATATAAATTATGAAGTGTTTGCTACTTATCTGAATGTAGACAAGTACGTTTTTAATGGCCTTTGTTTAACTTTCTTTGTTGTCATCTGCTACAAACTTTGCAAGTCAATTTTGAACAAGCAAACTGACATTTTACATACATTCTTGTCGGGTGAAAATCTAGTATAGGCTGTTTCACGTGATTATTAATTTAATATCTAAGGTAAAAGTGGTCGTAAAATTTCTTTTTAACAGAACAAAATTTTTATAATCTGGTGCTTTACAAATGCAACATGTCTTATTTATTTATTCAATTATTTATACATAACGAGTAACCCAAACTCAGTGTCCTAATAGACATTATGGAAAACTCCACACTGCAATAACTCTTATTTCAAACGGAATACTCTGTATTTTGTTTTACATAATCGTATACAAAATTATGTTCTGAATCGATCGATTGTGACTTTCTAAATTTGTATTTTCATAATTATTGAACATTTTTACGAAAAATAATAATTTTGTTGCTACAAAATGGAATTTGAATATACTCGGCAGAACTTTATTTATTTAAATTTTTGTTAAATATCACACAATAAAATAATAAATAAGAAATACCAAAAACAGATATAGGTACCGTTTATAAATTCATCATAAATTATTATTCTTACCATAAACAAAAACACATTTAAATTTAAAAGCAGGTTTCATCTTTATTACAGTAAATGTTTAAAAGCACTTCTTGATTCTTCCCAAAGCACCCCTCAGTAGTAGTTTATTATCTTCTTAAGGTTCTTTTACCCTTTCTTCAAATACCTCTGAATTATTAAGATTTTTTTGTAACAATCGAACAAGATCACATATTTCAGCAACGAAAAAGTTTTCAACAACTATGAAATTATTAAGTGTTGCTATAGGAACACAATACATCCATCCATCAATTCAGAATTTAACTTCCATTCGATTGTGAAAAAAATACAGGGTGTTTCATTTAACATAAAAATGTTGGTATCAACTTCCGTCATAACCAGAAGTGATACAAAATTGAAAATATACATTTTAACGACTACATGATTTTTTTCAAAAATTTCCTACCAAAAGTTTTCCATAAACGTCTTATGGGTTACCGACTTTGGGACACCCTTTGTATGTTTAAAATAATTAAAAAAATATAAAAACACTATAAGCAATTCTGGAGTAAAAAGTTTTTTATAAATTAGCGTACCCTATTAGCTACCAACGTTTTGCCTTACGCTAAAGAGGTTATTCAGGTTAGATTACGTACCTACATTATATGCTAAAAGAAGATTCGTATATTTATTATTATATTTCTATTTGTACTTGGACAATTTAGTTGTGTTTTCGTCTTACGGGAATTCTTAAATTGGTTTTTGTTGTTTCAGACAACGTAAACGAGTACCTCCACTTGGCAGCAAATGCTGACAAGCAACAGTTACAGAGAATAAAGGCCGTTTTCGAAAAGAAAAACCAAAAAAGCGCCCATGTGATATCTCAGTTGCAGAAAAAGTTAGACATTTACCAGAGACGATTACGAGAATACGAGACTCACGGTACTGCTCAAAGCCATCGACCACCACGAGAAGTTTTAAGAGACGTAGGACAAGGACTAAAGTGAGTCAAAAATCAAATAATTTTTTGTTTAATTGTGTATGTACAATATAAATAATGATAACCAATATTAACATTGAAAGTTTTGTACTTCAGTTTGATTTTGTGACTTATCAAGATTGCCAATGCACTTGGTAACATTCCAAATAAAATTTTGTGTCGTATGTATTAAGAATTGGCGCCGCAATTGACGCAGAAATAACTTCAATTCATGCCAAATTTTTTCTATTCAAAGTTCAAATGGTAGCCTTCACACAAGTTGACACAGTATTACTTATTTAAAATTTCGATAAGATCTATTCTATTACATGAATCCCGGTTATTCACCCTGTTCATATTAACTCTGAATTTCGGTCAATCCTGATAACAATATTTTTTAAAGACAAATCCTTGAATTTTATCATTATTATTATGTAGTACAGGGAGGACAAATTTCGATGTTTAGATGGGACAACTCGATAAGTGTAAGAGATACAAAAAAATTAAGTGGTAGCTTGTTGCTTTTTTTCTTTTGAGACGCATTGGTGCCTATTAGGAATTAAGGAATTGCTATGACCTTTTGTTTTTAAAGCTACAGCTTTATGCTAAAACTCGAAAGTACATCTGACGCCACTATTCTGCGTAAAGAAAAGTACCTGAAGAACATATAAGTTGTTTTTTTATATTTTTACAGACAATCAAGGTATGAATTTGTAGCGAAAACTCGAAATTTTCAACTTTTGCTTATATATATAAAAAAAATAGCAACGAATCTGCCTCAAAAGAAGAGATCGAGAAACTGAAATTTAGTTTTTTATAAATCTTACAGTTACCGAGTTGTCATATCCCCTGTGCAATTATATGGAGAGGAATATCTGCTTTTCAAAATCATATATTCAAATAGTGAAATTGCAATTTAAAACGCTATGGAGTCTACTTGAAGTCTTGTTTTATTAATTAACAAACCGCAGCAGCATAAAAAATCTTTAATAACATACGTACAAACTTTGAAACGAACCAGAACAAAATTTGGTTAATCATGAGATGTATACAAGCATTACGAAAACTTCATAATTTTGTTTATGATTGGTAGGGATCAACATAATTGATTATTTTCTAACATCGATTCTCGCTTATCATTTTACATCAAACAAAATTTCTTACACGTGACGTCAAATTTAATTCAAATATAAATTGAATATTAAATTTTATAAAATAGGATGAAAAAGTTTAAATAGATAAGAGGAAGCTGTGACTGACTGACTGAGTGCTGATTTGTCAACCCGTAGTTCAAACCACTGAACGAATTTGAAATTTCATTTTATGAAAGGGTCAGGAGCAGCAGTCGCCCTACATCCCCGCCCAAATACGGCACTGACTATTCACTGTATTATACTTCGCCTAAATGTTCTGTTTAATACTTATTTATTAGTTACTTAGCCACACTAAAAAAAACTGAATTTTTCAAATTAGCTGCAACTAAACTAGGGGTTAATAGGCTGCGACGACTCAACTTAGGAGTTAATAAAAATGTAACCTTTGAATGAACGTTGTCAGTTGACTACATTAAGTTACAAAAGTATGTGCGTTTAAATAAATCAAAGTGGACATTTTTCCCGCATACTTTTAACTTCTATTAATATGAATCATCTGTAATGAATTCACTTTAAATGATTAAAAATGCAATTATTTCTCGTGACCACATGAGTCACACGAAACAAATGTTGATCAGTTGGATTATTGTCTAAGCATATCAAATCAATCGTATCTTCTACATAGAAAATCGCTTTTTCTGTTTTAATATTTAAAGTACCTACGTATTCAGATATTTAGCAGAGTGAAAATAACAAAAAAACTTTGGTGTTTTAATTCACCAGACTTGACATTAAAACATAGTTAAACGAATTTCCTGGTATAATTTATATATTCATTTAAACGAATCTTCCTGGCAATTAGTTTATTTAACACTAACTGTAACACTACTATTTATTTATACTCACAAACACTAGGTAAATTACACTGGATATATAACACCCTGTATTATTTGGTATTATTATGTCACCTGTTTGATATATTGACTGACTGATTCTCACAACAGTCTTTTATTTATATTGTCATTGCATGCTTTCGACCTTTTCCAGAATAATCTCCCCGAACCTTATCATATATTTTTCTTATTACACGGTGATATGGGTATATGTGCGTGTTGGTTTGACTTCTCACCCGCAAATACAAAGACACTACCATTGATTATAACCCACGGCACTTACACAGCGAGTTCCACAAGACAACCATCGTCAACCTGTGTTGATTCCATCACATAAGTTCATGATCGCTACATCACATTTCACATTGGTTTAATTAATAAACTTTTTGTCCTTATCTTGGCTTTGGTTCAATAGTATATATCTATTTAAAATAATTAGAAAATTGGAAACTCTAGTTCCTAGTCAGTTTACATTCAAAATTCCAGATAATTGGAACGTAAGCACTCTATTAAAAATAAAGACCTAATTTTTACCTTCCCACATATAGACAAATGAATATTGATGAACCGCGATCTTTATGTGTGTGTTTATTAAACGATGAAAAATGTGATGACAAGCAAACATTAAATATGACTAAACATTTTTTATGCAACAGTTTTTTTTGTTAATTACCTATATACAGAGTGTCCCATAAATGGACGTCCGAAATAAAGGAGGTTGTTGGGGTGGTCATTTCCAATCAAAATATTAATAAAAACAATCAAAGCAGAAAGATAAAAATCGAATTTCAATAATTTTGATACATGGTATTTCTTCCAGCTGTTTACTTATTGTAGTATAATGTATCATTAAAAAGAATTTGGGAAAATATCTAGAAGGCGTCTATTTGCAATAGTTTGCATAATAATTAAAGCGTTTGTATTCTTTTCAGAAATGTCGGAGGAAACATAAGAGATGGAATAACTGGATTCAGTGGGTCCGTTATGTCAAAGCCTAGAGAATTTGCTCATCTAATAAAGAATAAATTTGGTAGTGCAGACAATATAAACCAATTGTCAAGTATGTACCTCTTTCATTCTATTTACTTTTTTTATTATATACTAGCAATAATAAGTTACTATGAAATTGTGCACATTGTATAAAAGTATTGGTAGTTAAAATAGAGCAACAGAACAAAACAACTGAAAAAAATTTCAGGCCTACTAATCGGATGCTAAATTGAATAGTATGACAAAGTATAAGCATATTTTATTAGTTTTCAAAGAAACTTATTGCCTTATTTTAAAAGCAACATCACAGCTCCCTTTGGTTTTTATGTACCTACTTAAATAAATTCAAATTTCTTTTTTCCCTTTCTCGTAATTTTCAAGAGTCAATTGAAAGCACGTAGTTGCCTTTCTCTCGAAATCGTCTATTGCGGGCTGATGAGATCCAATCCAAGAAGATCGAAATCGAAAGTCGCTGTGACGGTTTCGACAGAACATTGTACATACAAGAATCAGAGTCCAATTCTTTTCTGATGAAACTTTGAATGCATATCTCCTTTAATTTGATTTCGAATTATTTGTTGAAACATCTATTTGTACGCAAACAAAAAATAGCGATCATTGCTTTCCAGTCTACAGTAGTATTGTATTATTTTAAAACACTTATGCAAAACCAAAAACCAGGACCTATAGTTGTTACATCTCTGTTTTGATATATCTGTGTACAAAAATACCTTTTCCTTGTAGATATTTATTAAACATCGGAAAGTAATTACAAATACATATATTGGACGTTGATAATTTATGGAATAATTTATAAATCAATAGAGGATAATGATATGCCCCCAGTTGCGATTAAAGCAACAAAAAATACATTTATCAGCTTATGATACTATATTTAAAAAAGTTGCTGTGCAGTAAATCATTTCATTATTCTTCGTCAGTAATGATAATTCTGACAATGGCAATGTTTTGAAACAGTTTCGACCTTCAAATACATTTATAATAAGTAATAATAACGAAACTATTACACATAGGTACATATGCATGAGTACACAGTACGCAGTTGTCCTCCATATAGTTTAAATTATTATTAATTCAACAAAATTGCCGTTATAATGTGATGCGAGCAATCTTTAGTTAATTACATAAATCAAGGTTTGTTTGTAGGTAGTCAACTGAGAATATAAGCATAATTTGCAATTAAGGAATTAGATTGACTTAGTTCCTTATTTTATTATAAAGTAGTTATTTATAGCCTCGTTGTTCTAGATAATTTATATACTGCGTGATATATGACTGACTGACAGATTTTCTTTCAATATTACGAGAAACATTAAAAATACAAAATATTATAATAGAAAGAAATGTAATGTTAGATGTGAGAAATGCGGTCAAAGAATGTGTTTCTATTTTTTTTTTTACTTTTCTTGTGGAATACCTATATTAAATGTTATTCGAGTAGATTAGTTAATAGTAAATTATTAGTTAAAGTTTAATTAATATCTCTTTTTTAACAACTACTTTATTCTTGGAAATTTCCTGTTGTGCCAATCGCAGTGGAAGGTAAAAATGGTGTGGGATTTTTGTTGACTTACAAGTTTTTCACTAAAATGTTAGCAACAGGGAGATGAACCAATTTTTGAGTTGATTAAAGTAATTCTTTTGAACATAACTTTTTTTAATCAAATAAAATATAAATGTTAATTAAGAATTCATAATTATAAGTAATTAGTATATTAGTGAAATTGTTTTTTCTCCCACTGTAAATACTTAGTTTGTCAAGTTTGGTACAACAGCACAAAAGCATGGCTACTCTTTTAAAGTAGTAGTCTGATTTTTTGATTTTTGCATGACTTACTAGAATTACCTATAAGGTTTTTAGGACATGTTTTTTGACACCGTAACCAATTACACAATATGGCCTGTTTCAAGAGTTATATTCAGATGTAGAAATTCGGAAATTGACAAAATTTGTTTTTTTTTTTTTTATTTCAAATAATGCGATTTGGAATTAAATGTTTCGCTACTTTGGTGCATCTCGTTTTCGAAGTAAATTATTGTAATTTATAAAATTATTACATTATCTCTTATTAAGGTGGATGTACAATCCTATCTGCCACAGTATTGTCAATATGTAACTATTTCGCGACAGTATTATACAACAGATAATGAAAGGAGTAATCTGAAATTTTGCAGGTAAATATTCCTGTATTTATTGACAAAATAAACCTTGTTGGTTGGTTGTACTTTGTCGATAAATACCGGAATATTCAGTTCAGATTGCTTCTTTCTTAATCATATACATCAGGGATAATTCTCATCAACATTGCCACAGATAATGTATACCTACTTTGTCGAATATTCGTGGCCAAAATCTCAGGAAGTATGGTGAGCACGGGATTAGGTATTCGAAACTGGGCAAAAGTAATTAAAACCTTTTTGTAAAAATTTAAGAAACAATTTAGCAACCATCAAAAACTAAAATGTTACCTTACTTTTGTCTCGATTTACTCCCCTGCCCAGACCGTATAAAAATAAGTTTTTTCTAAAAACAACTATTTTGATAAACATTTCTTTTTGCTAAAATCCACTGATAATGTAATTATTATTTGTAATCTATTAAGTACCTGTTTTCGTACTTTTCAATTTTGGCAGTTTAAAATTTGCAATCTGAATATGGTTTCTTGGTCACAACATACTATTTTTCCTCTATGTGTATCGTTAATAAAGTAAAATGGTATCTTTTGGTAATCGCTTTTTTGCCTAACATCTGCACTACCAGTTTACTTCGCATGGCTACCGCACTTTACCTGTAACCCCTTGGTTATAATTCGTAGCATGGTACATAGGGCCTGGTGCAACTGGTTCCGACAGTGGAGCTACGACTGAAGGCGGTGGGAGTGGCGGAGCTGGAGGTGGCGGGGGGAGCGATGGTGGTGCAGACTCCAAAACTGCACATCACGGATCATCAACCCTCCCCGCCAATTTACACGCAACCACAACAAGTCATACCAACACCCCTGCACCCAATAAATTTCCCAGCGATGAGGGGAGCGAATGCAGTAGTGTCACTAGTGAGAGTTTAGAAAGGTACGTAAAGAAGTATTTACTGATTTTTGTTAGAAATAAGAATTAGATATGGTATCGTTTATTAAAGAAGAAATAATTATTTCATGAAGTTTCAAGTACAAATTATTAGATAAATTGTTACCACTGTAATATTTTCTAGATATCACAGCAGAGCTCAAGACAGTGGATCAAAAGGAGCAACGACGTTTAGTTATAAAGCAATATTTGCTCAAATTCAATCTCTTCAGGAAGAAGTGGAGAGATTACGGGAAAAGGCGGAAACGAGCAAGTCTCTTCAGCAGGAAATACAATATCTAAGCGCGTCGTTACAGGTAAGTGCTTTAACGAACATTTTTCCTCAAAAATTGAATTAATGAATATGTTCTGCCTATATAAAAGTTTATTATATTAATACATAGTTCTTTGGCGAGAATTATTGAATATTATATTTTTTTTTCTGCGATACATACATAATTCAAAGAGTAGTAAACTGTTTATAATCCAATATCTTTTAAACTGTCTTAGTACGTACTTTAATTTAATATTAATTTTCGTTAATTTTCATTATTGGAAGCACTCAAAACCTTGTGGAGAATCTTGTAAAATTGTTAATCTTTTTGGACCTTCGAGTATTTTTGCATTAATGTGGTATTTTTAAAAAAGTGAATTAAATATTTAATCTTATTTCTTGTAATTACATACATATGAACATACATAGTTTTTGCAGTTTTAAACAGAAAGCTCATCAATTTTTATTAGACTTTAACTAACTGTTTTGTTCGTTTCAAAGGAAGAGCGGTTTAAAACGGATCGGTTAGAAGAGCAAATCAACGATTTAACGGAACTCCACCAAAATGAAGTTGAAAATCTAAAACAGGCCATGGCAGATATGGAAGAGAAAGTTCAGTATCAAAGCGAAGAACGACTCAGGGACGTGCATGAAATGCTCGAACATTGTCAGACAAAGGTATTTTATTTTATATAATCTAACGTCTCATAGTATCGCTCTTAATTTATACTTATTTGAAACATTCCACAACAATTTCAAGTCAATATAACCCTTTGTCAAAAAGAAGTTATAAAATAAACAGTGTATATCTACAGTAACTGATTCTACTATTTTACCAAAATGATATTCGTCTTCCCTCTAGGAAAATTTATTTTTACAGTTTATTTTTTAATGTAGTTCAGAAAATGTGTTTGTGTTCACAGTTTATCTAACTCTTTTCAATTACAGTGCTTTTACTTGACAAATCACCAATTTTGCTAATATTTTCTATCCTTTATTAGCAATATGAACACATTTTTTCTGATTGAGTTTATTGTATCATCTCTGGTTTTTTTTTTGGCTTCTCTAAGCAGACATTTCTAGTTTTTTTTTCATCATTTCTTGTTTTTTTTTTACAGATTCAAAAAATGGAACACCAAGCGGCTCAACAACAGCAGTATGTCTCCTTAGAGGGACTGGACAACTCGAATGCAAGAGCTCTCGTTGTAAAATTAATAAACGTTCTGCTTACAGTTCTACAAGTTGTTCTCCTCTTGGTGGCAACAGGAGCAGGAATTATCATGCCATTTCTTCGTACCAGGTAAAAAACTTGGTTGAAACAATTTTCTAAAGAGTTTGTTCTTGATTTAAGTTACGGTTTGATAAAATGTATGTCTAATTGAGGATTCTCTATTAGATATTGAAATTCATTTTTAATTTGTGGTTATAACTTCAGTGTATGCATTTATCTTATAAAATGTCAATTAAAGTCGTAACATTTTTTCAAGAACATCTTAAGTTATTGGCGACTAGTAAGATCATATTTTTCTCATTGTAGTATATTTATTGAAAATATAAAATAAAAACCACTAAAATTAACTTAAGAGAAACTTACGTAAGCGATGCGTCATCACCTAGAGGCATCTTCAGATTAGAAAAATTAGCTTTAAACTGCCTGTTCGTACAATTTACAGTTATTATATAAACATTGTATTGGCGAGGGTTGAATAATTCCCTATTATTAAATATCTTCAACCCACACCCGCACAATTTCATATAAAATCTTTAGTTTGTAACTTCTCTATTCAGAAGCTGCCTTTGTAAGATGAAACATACGTTATATATTACATTCGTTTTTATTAGTAAACATGCTACAGTGAAGATATAGAATTACACCATTTAAAAAATTAATTTGTGCACTGCACATTTTATTAGTAGCCATAATGTTATCAATGATGTTTAATTATTATTATTATTAGGGATAGCAAAAAAACTGTAACTGTTGTCGAGATAGAGGATGTTTCTCCTGCCAAAATGGCTTTTTTGAGTTCCAGGCACAGTTTTTTGACACAGACTATTGGCAGAACGTGACTGGTAAAGTAAACTTTTATTTTATTTTCAGAAAGTTTTCTTTTAGTGTGAAATAAAAAGTTTTGGTTTGTTTGATAATACCTAACGTCCCAATAAGTTTATAAAATTATATTACCCTCTTCATATTTATTTTATTAATATTAATTGGGAATAATTTTATTTGAAAATTTCTCGATATCGAAATACGAACTAATTGAAATTAACGTTATGGCTACTGCTTCATTAGATATTATGTTTCTAATGTAAAACATAAAAAATAAATCAATGAAAATCATGTATACTCTCTTTTGCTTGCTAATACTTTTTAATGGCCTGTGTTTTACTAATTGCTTATTGATATGGAAGATTTAATTTAATTGCATTTTTCAAAAGTTTAAAGCTTCAAAGCATTCACAGAGGAGTAGGTATTTGAATGCAATTAACATTTTACTATAAACTTTTTATTTTTAAGGAAATATATGTACTTTGAGGTAATCCGCTTATAAATATTTACTGTCATAAAATTTTTATCTATTTTCCAACTAATTGGATTTAGAACTAACGAAACTTTAATTGCATGGAAAGGGTCTTAACGAGATAAGTAATCATGGTGAAATTAAATTTTAGTAAACTCGGATTTGTTTGAAAGAGAAATGTAATTGTATCCAATGGTACCCGACAGTGTTGAATAAAATTGCTAGGAGAAACAATTCGCAATAATAGGTTTTTAATTTTGTCACCAAAATTTGTCTGTTTAGAGTTATTGCCAAATAAACACGTTCATTGGAAAAAAGTAGTTGTTGAATGAGTACCGTATTCGCAAACACATACATTTGTCATTATTAATAATGCAATTGAAGAAAGTTTATATTTAATAGTGGTACATTTAATACATTAAACGATGAATAAAATTTTAAACAACAAAAGGATTGTTGCTGCTGTTACGTCCTCGCTGGTTTCATTTATCAATTAATATATCTTACATCTTTCAAACAAGCCTGAGTTTTCTAAATCGGATAAGTCATGTAGAAGATACTGTAATTTAAATAATGAGACATTCAGGGGCTTCCCCTACTCTTTTAAGGTTAGTACGCCAAAGTGCCTCTGACAAAACTTATGCGGAATTTTTCAGTTTTTCTGATGATGATATTAAAGTAATAGCTTAATAGGAGGAGAATTTTGGGAGAAATCGTAAAAACTGTAAAATGCGGAGATTAAAAATAATTTTCAAAGTTTTCTCGTGGCAATTTTAGTATGTTTGTCTCTTGAGTTTCTATACCTATTAATTTCCGAGACATTAGCGGTGGACTATCCTTAATGAAATAACCAGTAGAAATATTTTTATCTGTATTAGCTTTTGAAAAACATAAATTAGAAAATATAAATAATAACGTACTTCTGGCCATTATCTTAAATATATTTCATATGCTTCAAAAGTGGTATTTAATTAAAACAAAATTAATTAGGTACTCTTGATAATGGTTGCATCTACCGAAACAATATTGTCGAGTGATTAAATAAATTTGCTGAAAACATTACTTTTGTTTTAATTAGTATTTGAAATGTTTCACAATGGTGATAGTTTAGTGGTATGTATTTACTAATCTCGTTACTAGACCCTGTGAATTTTTTAACGATAGTATTTAATTAATACAGTACTCTTTTTAGTAAATAAAATTAACAGTGTATGCATCCCCAATTTGTTTTGGTTTTTTACGTAAATGATGAGTGGAATTTAATTAATTAATTAACTAATAATTTTCAAATTCGTATTAATTACGTCAAGAAAACTAAAGAAGGGATTATACTGAATGATTTTTAATTGATTATGTGTATTGTTTAAGGGTGAGAATACTGACGACCGTGACGATAGTTCTTGCTGCAATATTCATCTTGAAACAGTGGCCGGAAGTTCAAGATATTGGAAACCATGCAATGCGCAGACTCAAGAGTGTCCTTGATCCAGTTAAATAGCGTTTGCCCTTTTCGTGATGACAAAGATAACAATGATAATGGACCTTAAAGAGTTGCCGAAATGCTGGCAGGAAAAGTTCGGGACACCAGATTAGATCAATTAAATAACAAAAATATTACTGTTTATTAAATAGCTAAACAAAACTGCTGCTACTTAATTATATGGCCGTTAGTTTTCTCCCACAGTTGTAATAATGTAATAGAGCAAGTGTTATATATTTTTGCAAATTTATGTTTTTGAGACTGGGTAAGTGAGAAATTTGAAGTAATAATTATTGATGTTTGTATTGTATTATACCTACAAAAACTGTTTTTAATTTTGCCATAATTATTAAGACCACAGTCGTATGATCGATAAAAAAAACTATTTTTCACTTTTTACTTACCCTGTCTATTTATATGCATCACTAGATGACGTAAACATTACATTATCTAATTATAGAGAATCAATACATTAACATAAAAAATAAACCAATATTTGGCTGGCCTCTTATATTAATTACTGTAATTTGACATTATCCCGTTAGCAGTTATCAAGTAATTATTTATTTATAAATTTTTTACGAGAAATCTTTTTTGAATGTTCGTGTACATTTTTAATAATTTGAGTGTTGGAAGACATTGGGCTCAATATAAAAATTAGTTGTGAATATAAATAAATATAATAGAACAATAAACAGCATTTTGAATTTCAGAATAATGGAACAAATGTTGCTGGTTAACAATTTGTTGCAGTATTTTATTTATTGTATTTTTTAATAATTCAAACATTTTATGTTCTTTTAATATATTTTCGAAATTCACCATGCATTTATAAGAAAAATGGTTAACTAATTTTTGTTTATATTACATTACGCTATCAAATTTTTGTTTTCATTTGTATACGTCTTATATGCCTGTACGATGGAAATATTTTTATTATATTTTTGTCGTATATACTAAATTTTTTACTGAACTGTTCTGCCTATTAATAAATTTTACTATTATAAATTTACGTTGTACACTCTGTGATTTCTGTTATTTATTATTATTATAAATCAATAATAAGAAAAATGTAGGTTTTTAAAGTGAAGGTTTTGTATTTTTGTATCGACTCGGCTCTGTTGAAATTGTCTAGTTTCTATTAATATTATTCTCTTTTTTTCGTAGAAATATTATTGTAGATTTTTAGTTCAATAAAATCAATTAGAATCGTTCCAGACGAAAAAAACATTTTTTGTTATAAAGCTTACAAACCTCGAACCATACGTATTGAAAATACCAGACGCAGTAGATTGTTCACGAGAAGTGATCTTTGCTGTTTCAATTTGATGCTTGATATTATTAGTTTGTGATCGATTGTAAATCAGGAAGAAGGAAACATCTGTAAAGTAAAATAAATTTATGATAATGTAAAACTGCCCTTGCAAAACAATTATTTCAATCTTTTTTTCTTTAAAACTATTTTTTTAGAAATCCCACAAATTAGAAAAACCGTTTAGAACAATACAAATATGTAGATCCCATATTCAACTCAGTTTCAGCCTTACGTATAGAGAATATAAGTAGTATAATAAATTGCCTATTTAATTTCTCTAATAACAGTACCGTCAAGTACCGTAACTACGGATATATAGGGAGACCCAAAATTAGTGACCGATTTGACGTTTAGGAAAAACTAATGGATGGAAAATTTAAAAAAAAAATTTTAAATGTTTTCAATTTTGTAGCACTTCCCGTTGTACTGGAAATTGATGCCACCTTTCTTATTTTAAATCAAAAAAATGACTGTATCGCCAATATCGATAAACGAAAATGAACCAAGTTCATATTGCGAATCAATTACTTGGTAGTCACATGATGCCACGTTAGTATTTTTGTCAATGTTTATTCAGTGTATTCAGAAAGGGGTTGTAAAAGTCAATAACTCTCTTATAATAGTTTTCTTATTTTTAATGAAACGCTCTGTATTTTTTATGTAATCAGATGTAGAGTTAAATTCTGAATCGATCCATGTAGCGTATTCCAACACCTAAAATTAATATTTTCAAGTTATTCAGTATTATTATGAGATGATAATTTCGTTGCTAAAGAAATGTGATTTGAGGGATTATTAAATATCAAACAAAAAATTGTTCTGTAGCTTAATGATTCATACAACAGGAGAACAATCGTCATTAAAAATAATGTCCCAAGGTTTAGGAATAATAATGATCTAAAACGGAGTGGCTAAAGTAAAATAACCAACCACCATATTCGACCGCAACTTTCCACGCATCCCCAGAAAAAGTGCACATGCTCAAAAAGTTGCGACGGCCAATTTAGTACATATCACGAATACTACTTCGAAATACCAGCGCAGTTCTTACTTGCTACAAAATTTAAGTACATTTAAAAAAGAAAGTGAAATATGTCGATTTTAAGAAAAATATAACGAAAATGAAACCTAAAACAATAAATTAATAAAACTATCAGTCTCAACCATCTCATTAATTTTTGTTTATTATTAATTTTGTGTTTTTGGCTCATTATTCTTGTACATATTTCTAATTGAATTTGTGTTCATTGATTAATTTTTAATTTTGCTGGTTATTAATTTTGATTGATCATTGATAATCAAGTATATATAAGTAAAATAGTATGCAATAATGTTTTATATAAAATCGACTTCTAAATGGAATGGGGGGCGTTAGAAGGAAATTTCCTTTAAAAGGGGGCGGTGGTCCAAAAAAAGTTACATTCCTAGCCCATATGAAAGGTTTCTCAATTTAGGTTTTTTGGACTCTTTTAACATGTAAAATTGCACAAATGCGGTGCGTTAATAACGTATATAATTTTATTTAGTTGATGTTCTAATAGTTAAGTGTAATACGAACTGCTTTATTTGACTTTTCATTATTAGGGAGCAAAATTAGCGTAAAAGAATTGGCGTTTACATTGAAGAAAAATTAAAAGCCATCTGAAGAAAATCAGTAAAAACTGGCGACTGTGAAATGTTTATTTTTTGAATAGATATAAAATAAATCCACATTATCGGAGATTTTGGTTATCTGAGAACCCCCCCCTCCATACGTTACTTTAGATAACTGTAACTGTAAATAGTTAAGAAAATAAATTCGGAAATACTGAGTAAAAAACATAAAAACATTACTTTATTTATGATTACAGAAAAACCTGTAAGAAATCCATGATCTGGAAAAAAACTGGTAAATCACTTAATATTATGCGTACAAGCTTACATTTGCGGTTGATATGTGTTGGAAAATATGCTTTTGCATTGTTTTAATAAATCTTTATGTTATTCAACATAAGTAAGTATTATTCAATACTTCTGGGAAGGGTCTTGAAAGCCTCTACCACAGCTACAGTTAGTTTTTTTAGTGGAAGTTTCTTGTCAATTCGGCTAAATTTTTAGTGATAAGTGAAGCCAAGACTCCTTTACAAGATGATTATTATAATAACAAAAACTAAAGTCGAATAGTGCAGTTATTGGTGCCTAAACACGATAAAATTTCCACATAAGTGTATCGACTCCTCTAGGCTGACAGGACAAAGATTAAACATAAAAACGGTGGATTAAAAAAAGCCCGATATTAAAAAAAAAAAACATAAAACGACAAATGGCTAACAAAAACAGAAGCAATTCTGCAGGAAGTTCTATAACTGAATGGTTAAACAACAACGATAAAGGAGACGAAAGCAAGAAAAGAAAAGCAGTGAGAACGAAAATAGAAGGAAAATGATTAAAAAAGAAAAATATACAACCGAAAAACAGTGATAAGAGTAAAATGGATGACATTATGAGCTTCTTAGAAAAGATGAGAGAAGAACATTCCTTAAGATGGAAAGAAAATATAGAAAAGCAGGAAAAAAGGGAAATAGAAGAAGATAAAAGATGGTGAAATTTAAACCAAAAGATCAAAGAGACGCAAGAAGAAAATAAATTAGTAAAACAGAGAATAAGAGATTTGGAACTGAAAACTAAGGAGAAATTAGAAGAAATAAACAAAGAAATGGATATCTTGAAAAAAGAGAAGTCCATGGAAAAATGGGAGAAAACGAAGAACAGGAAATGAAGGAATTGTATGAGAGCAGAATTAAGGAAGTAGAAAAAGAAATGGAAAGAATAAATAGGAAACAAAGGAAAACAAACATTATCATAAACGGGTTAGAACTAGGTGAAGGAGAATGGAATAAGGAATTAGAAGAATATATAAGGGAGAAATTACGAGTGCAAGTGTCAATACTAAAAAGTATGGAAAATAAAAACAGCGATGTTTGGGCCAAAAACAGCAAATCCTGAAAAAAAGCTAAATATAATAAGAAACAGCAGAAAATTAAAGGGTACTAATGTATATATAAATTGGGACTTTACAAAAGAAGAAAGAAGAATGAGAAAAAAAAAATAAAAGAAAGAAAAAGGGAAGAAAGAAGAAAGAAACCAGAAATAGAAATTAAAACGGGATATCAGAAATTAATTATAGAAGACCAAGTCTAGGGGAAAATAAGAAAGGAAAGGGGTTTCGACACGAGAAAAGAAGAACTGGAAGATAAATAATATATCGAAAATTAAAAATGGAATGAAGAACATGACGACTATTGCATGGAACGTGGAGGGGTTGAAGAACAAAGAAAGCTGGTTTTGGGAAGAGTTAAAAAATTATGAAATGGTATATTAAGTGAGACGTGGGTGGAAGATAAAAATATGTTGAATATTTATAGTGCGGTAAGACTAAAAAAAAGGAAAGGGCAAAGGGCGGAATGTTAGTGGGAATAAAAAAAGAACTAAAGGTAGAAGTTAATGAAATAGAAAAGGGAGTGGTAATAGTAGATGGCAGAAAACAAAGGGGAAGATGGATTGTAATATTTGTATATTTAAATTAAGAGAAAAATAAGAAATTAGAAAAGATAGAAGACCAGATTGAAAATTATAAGGACTATAATGTGTTAATAATAGGGAATTTTAATGTAAGAATAGGTAGAGAAAAAGGAGCGATCGTTGAAGAAATAGAAAAGGAAAGAAAGTCTAGGGATGAATACATCGATGGGGAAGGGAAATTTTTTTTAAAATGGTGTGTGGGAAATGGGTTATGTGTACTGAATGGATTATGTGAAGGAGACAGGGCAGAAGAATATACATTTATAGGGAAGGGTAAATCAGTTAATGATTATGCGTTGGTAAATGGAAGAGCATGAGGAGAAAATAACAACTTTACAATAAAAAAAAATTTAGGGTCGGACCATTTACCTCTGGCTGGGAAGTAAGGTTGAAAAAAAAAAGGATATGAATGGAAGCCAGAAGATAAATGATTGGTCACAGGAAGCAAGAGAGGAATATAAAGCAAGAACAAAGAAGTTGGAAGGATATGAAAAGATGATGAATAAATGTTTAGTTAAAAAAACGATTAAAATAAGGGAAAATAATGAGAAATGGTGGAATGAAGAATGTTGGAAAAAAAAAGAAAGAGTACAAGGTAACTCTGGGGAAATGGAGAAGGAATGAATGCAATGAAGATTTTTTCAAGGAAAAAAGATATGAATATAGGGAACAGATAAAGAGAAGTAAGGAAGAATACAGTAACGACGTAGTAAAAGAACTGCATATGGTTAAGAGAATGGATGAATTCTGGAAAATAGTGAATACAAATAGAAAAAAAAGGGAGGAAGGTGAGTGAAAACATTAGTGACGCTGAATGGTATGAACACTTTAAAAAAATGTTAGGAGGGAAGAATGAAAGGATAATATTGCATTTTGACACTGATTGGGAAAAAGAAAAGGGAGAAGAACAAGAAAGAGTGGAAATAGAAGAGATAAGAACGGGCATAAAATCATTGACAAAGAAAAAAGCTACAGGGAGGGACGGAATCCCGGGAGAAGCATGGATTTACGCAATGACAATAATTGAAAAAAAAATGCATGAATTAATTACAAAGATATGGTATTAAAATGAGATACCAAGGGAGTGGAAATGTGGAGCTATTGCTCCACATTTCCATGCCAATTTTATAAAGGGGTAATAGGGAAAACACGGCAAATTACAGAGGAATTACACTAATGGACACGGGATACAAAATATGGGTACACAGAAATAATAAAGAATAGGTTTAAACAACAAATGAATAATAATATGGTGATAGAAAGGGTTACAAAATTCAATTACTTGGGGTACATGCTGACAGAAAACAACAAAGATGATGTGCACATAATTAACCAAGCAGCTAAAGCAAATGCATTGCTGGGGAGAATATGGGGAATAGGACAAAAATTATGCAGATATAACTGGAAAGGGGTGGTACTATTTAAAACGTCAGTAAAAAGTACAGTCTTTTATGGAGTCGAGATATGGGGATGGAAAGAGTATAGAATAGTAGAAAATATTTATAAAAGGTATCTATATAAAATGGGTGTTGCGCTTAGAAGGTACCCCAGACTACATTTTAAGCAGGGAAACAAAATGTGGGAAAATGGTGGAAGATACAAGAAGGAGGGCTGTAAAATATGAAGAAAAATTGGGGGAATTACCGGAGATATTGGGGATTGGGAAAAAATAAATAAATATGATGCGGAAAGAGATAAGGCCTTAACAGAAATGACTATTACTTATTATTAAAGAACAAATGGAAGAGTGGAGAGGAAAGACATTGAATGTTAGTAGGATGGTGAGGAAAAAAATAACGAAATAGTAAGAGGTGAGGATTTGAGAAAAAAAAATGGGAACAAGATACGCGAAAGGTGTGAGGGATTTTATATGGGTAGAATGACAAGGGGATGAGGTGCCAGGATATCTAGGAGAAGGAAACAATATAGAGATGATAGCTACATTCAGTATGCGGGGAATGAGTGTAATGAGATTAAGTTTTGGATGGAATAAAGTAAGAGATTGTGTAGAGGATGTGGAGAAAAGAGTGAATCAATGAAGAATGTATTAGAAGAAGTACGGAGAAGAAAGAGAGGGAGGAACTTGGAAGGATAATAAATGCGGATGGAAATGGTCTGGCCCTATTGAAACAATTTTTAAAAAGGAGAGGTGTGGAAAGGGGGGAGGGAAATACAGGAAAAAAATGATTATAAGGAAAAAGGAAGGGAAAATGCTTAGTTTAAATATATAATGATAACATTTTATAGGTTGGAAAATAAATGATGTTTCTTTTTTTTTTCTTTTGTAAGTGGAGATGTAAGTATATATAAACTTTTTTTGTTTTTTTACTTCTGACAAGGTATGAACCCTCTGCTAATTTTTCTTTTTGGGTATCACGGTTCTTCTTGTGGTAATATGATACATTATACTTCTCAGCAGAGTGGGTTGTTGAACCTTCTAGCCTACTTTAGTAGA
This sequence comes from Agrilus mali, assembly GCA_029378335.1. Lineage (NCBI taxonomy): Eukaryota > Metazoa > Arthropoda > Insecta > Coleoptera > Buprestidae > Agrilus > Agrilus mali. The sequence continues at coordinate 21,418,907 of CM055656.1, forward strand.
TTACTGATTTTCCTTATAAGAAATAGCAGTTTATTTCTTTCCCTTTGGCTTGGCTATCGGTATGGTACAATTCCACCCGGAACTTTTGTAGGTAATAATTTTAATGGTACTATTCTGCTCCTATTGTACATAGAAGCATCTAAGGTAAAGAAATATTAAAGTAATTATCTAATTATGTTCAAAAATTATACTTTACTAATGCATTCCTCATAATAACACGAAACTAAGCTGTACGAATGTAACATGCTTCTTAATTAAGGTAAATAAAATTAAATAATCTCAGACAATAGATAATCCTATAAAGCGGTAATTTGAAATTTACCATATTAGAATAGATAATTGAATATTATTTGTCAACACTACATCAATTAGTTTGAACTTTGCAATTGGCAAATAAGTTATTAGGGGTTCTCTGGGAGTATAAGACAACAATTTTAACAAAAAAATTCAGTTGATAGTAAAGTTTTCAAATAAGCGGTTTGTTGTCATCGGTGGAATATGGAGATTATTTTAAGTGAAAGAGGAAAAGAATTAATTCTATTTAAAAATTACAAATATTATTTCGCCAAAAAGATATCTTTACGAGTAAGCTAACGGTGCATAAAAAAGAGCGTAGTGCATCTTTGATTTGTGACAAGCAAAAAACTAGTGTTTTAAAAGAAAATAGTAATCACAACCATGAAGTGGATAGAAATGTACATATTTGTCGACAAGCGATTTCCAACAGATTAAAAGAAAAGCCGTGGACGACATTACGGAAAAGCCTTTGAAATTAATTTGTAGTGGTCTTAAATTAATTGCTTCGAAAAACTTAACAACATAACATTCGAAAGCGCATCTACTACGCAAGACGTTCAGTTTTACCACCACTTCCTGGAAGGAATGATGACATTTATTCCTTTCTAAATGCAATTAACACAAGAACACAACCTGATGAAAATTTTCATTTAATTAATAATGCGAAAAAGAAATTGGGAATATTTTCATGTGTATCAAATTTACAGTTTTTGTCGAGATGCCAAAAAATATACGTTGATGGAACTTTCAAGTATTGTCCCAAATTTTCATCAACTATTTACTATTCATGGTTTTGAGAATGGCTATTATGTGCCGCTGGTATTTTGCTTACTAGTATATAAAGAAGCAGAAGCCTATTTTAATGCGTTTGAAAGTGTTAGTATTGTAGCGACCAGTGACACCGTACGTGCGTGCGATAACAATTTGTTCATGTACTTCTTATCGCTAACATGTTTACGGCATAGTCACCGCGTGCGGTACTTTTTTCGTTATCAACTTACAAGATGTAAATCTTTCTCCAGCGACAAGTAACACGACCAATTCTGGAATGATCGACGACTTTCTAATTATTATTCACCATTCGGGAATAATCAAGACTTCTTCGAGTTCCTGTCTAGAAAGTTCGAAAGATGTATATAAAGTGATCATCTTTGGACCAAGGGTCAGTTGTGGTGATAAAGCATCAGTGCGCGAATCAAAACGATAAACGAAAGACAAGTAATATAAATAAGTGAATTGTTATAATATAAATAGTAGTTTTAAGTTAGTGTTAAGTGTTATATAAATAGTGTTAAATAAATAATTTACAATTGGTGTCAGGTGTGGGGTCTGCGAATCGATCCCCAGAGAATTTTCTAGTGTAATAAATATACAAAATAAATAAAAATGCCGAAAAAGTTGTTCGAGTTGAAAGTCGAAAAGCGAACTGGAAGATGGAGACGAAGATACGTCTGGTGCTAAGAACATCTTACAGAAACGGCTCGAGGAGGCTTTGCTACGAGAAGGTTTCGATCCCAGCACGTATGAATTTGAGGACGAATTGGAAAAGAAATTAAATGAAAATTCAAGGAATCTTGAAGAATTAAAGGAAAATTCAAAAGTCCTGGAAGAAAAATTAAAAACATTCGAAGGAAATTTGGAAGAAAAACTGGAAAAATTCGAAGAAGAAACAAGAGAAGAAATAAACAAAAAGTTGGGACTTTCGACGAAAGAGTAGCCCAGCTGGAAGAAATGGTTCTGAATCTGGGAAAACGAGAGACCAGTCACCAACTTACGGAAAAGAGGCATAACGTGGTTGACAGCAAAGAAATCCCCGACATAAAAGAAGAACAGGTCATCTCATCCAAAGTGCATATGAAGCTACCTACGTTTGACGGAAAAACATCATGGACCGCGTTTTTGACACAATTCGAGGTAGCTGCGAAAGCGTACAAATGGACGTTAGAAGAGAGAGCTTCTTCACTTGCCCTTGCTCTGCGTGATGGTGCTGGCGAAATTCTGAACACGTTGCCACCGGAAGAATTACTTGACTACCACTGGCTAGTAAAAAGATTAGAGATGCGATACGGCCAAGCACATCTGACGGCTGTGTACCATGTGCAGTTAAAGAACCGACGACAGAATACAGAAGAAAGTCTTCAGGAATACGAGGCAAATATCGCACGGTTAGTCCGGCTCGCCTATCCGGGTACGGCTGATGATACACTGGAAAGATTGGCCGTCGACGCGTTTATTGACTGACTAAAGGACGACGAAATACAACAGCGACTCCGACTGGACCGGCCGAGGACTTTGGTAGACCCACTGGCCCGTACACTTGAATACAACGTCGTCAAACAGGCGTCGCAACCGCAATGTCGAGTTCGGAAATTGAAAGAAGAGTCAGCCAGTCGGGATGAAGATATACTGGAAGAGATCCGCCGAATAACAACTAAAGTAGAAAGGAAGCCCAGACAAATCAGGTGCTGGAAGTGTGGGAAGCTAGGCCACGTGAGAAGCAGCTGCAAGCTTGCTTCCCAAGATGCCTTAGCCATAAGACCTTGCCCGGACAATGGTAAACACTTTCGACGCGTCAAGGAACACCGAAAGGTTAGGAGGATAACTGTCGTGGACGAGCAGTGGCAGCCCGACAATATTAAGACAGAACAACACTCCGACGTGCTCCTAAAAATGTTCCTGAACTGGAAGAAAGAAGGCAGAAGACCAACCTGGCAGGAAGTGGCTGCCAAGTCAACAGAAGTAAAATCGTTGTGGGCTCAATGGGACTCCATTGAAGAAGAAGATGGTCTCCTGAAGCGCGTGGTTGAGAATCAAGATGGCACCGAAAGCAGACGCCAGCTGGTGATACCGAGAAGCTTGGCAAAGGAAGTCCTGCAGTGCCGCCATGACGACCCTTCGGGAGGACATTTTGGCGTAAAGAAGACCCTGGGCAAAGTACGAGAACGATTTTACTGAGTCAACTGCAAGAAGGACGTGGAAGATTGGTGCAGAAAGTGTACGACGTGCGCCGCCAGTAAGGGACCTCAGAAGCGATAGCGTGCTCCTATGCGGCAGTATAACGTCGGCAGCCCATTCGAGAGAATTGCAATCGATGTTGCCGGACCATTCCCAGAATCCGAAAATGGAAATAAGTACATCGTAGTGGCAATGGACTACTTCACGAAATGGGTTGAAGCGTACGCCCTTTCAAACCAGACGGCAACTACAGTGGCGGAAACGCTCGTGAAAGAGTTAATTAGCCGATTCGGAGTACCACTGGAGCTGCATTCCGACCAAGGACGGAATTTCGAGTCAGCCATATTCCAGGACATCTGTAAAATATTGGGCATTCATAAAACTCGAACTACAGCCCTACATCCTCAATCAGACAGCATGGTAGAACGAATGAACAGGACCATTAACAAGTACCTGTCCAAAATGGTCTCCAAACATCAGCGAGACTGGGATCGTTATCTGCCATTGTTCCTTTTGGCATACCGATCTTCCGTACATGAAACCACTGGACAAACACCAGCCAGGATACTGTTCGGTCGAGAGTTGCGACTACCATGCGACTTAAAGTTCGGATGCAAACCTAGCGAAGACGTGGCTGGAGAAGATTACGTCAGTGAACTCCGAAGACGATTGGGCGACATCCATGACGACATACGTTCCCATATGCAGATAGCCAGTGACCGGATGAACGACGCATACGACATTAAGGCCACTAATGGAGGATTTCAGGAAGGAGATTTGGTGTGGCTTTATAATCCCAAGCGTCAAAGGGGTCTCTTGCCGAAGCTGCAACAAGATTGGGAAGGCCCGTATAAAGTTATCAAAGTAATCAATGACGTAATCTACCGAATTAGACGTACCCCCAATGGAAAACCAAGAGTAATCCACTTCAACCGACTGGCCCCATATGCTTGGGACAACCACGAAGAGGCTCATGTCAGAGTCGTGCAGACTCGTTCGTCAGAGCCCCAGTACGAAGAATTAATGGCTGAACAGAGCTTACACCGTAAAGCCCGATTTGGAGTCACCACCGAAGTTCAGCAGGACCTATTCGCCGTCCCGAAGGAATACTCGCTGGCCCATTATGTGACAAGGGATTTGGACATGAGCCGTGGGATTGCCACGGTCTTTCGGAAGAAGTTTGGGCGACTACCGATGTTACTCGACCAGGTCAAAGATGGAAGAAAGGTACTGCAGTTACTCAACGGGACCAGATCTATCTTCTACATAGTCACCAAAAGCAAGTCGTCGGAGAAGCCTACCTACCACTCCTTATGGGACTCCCTGATAGAGCTAAGAGAGCAGTTGCTGCTCGCTAACATCCTGAAGCTGGCAATACCAAGGATTGGATGTGGGCTCGATGGATTAGATTGGAGAGTGATAAGAAACATGCTGGAAGTTTTATTCCGATACACTGGAATAGAAATCTTGGTGTGCGCTGGAAACCCACGATGAGGACCGTCATCACTGAAGACAGTTGACTGCTACTTCCACTTGACAACCGGATGCCGAAGCGGATCCAACTGCAAGTACAGGCATGATCCTCTGAGGGGACGGCAGAATGTGATCCGGGGCGGATCACCCTTAAGAAGGGGGTAGTGTAGCGACCAGTGACACCGTACGTGTGTGCGATAACAATTTGTTCATGTACTTCTTTTGACAGTCGAAACAAATTTGTAAAGAAATTGCAATATATTTAAGTGAAATTTTTCCAACTGTGTTTTTGTATTCATCTTCTATTTTTATTGAATACAAAGATCCCGTCAGTGAAATAGGTAAATTTTTAATTATTTAATAAAATAGTTTAAGGTATTTATAGTCCAGGGAAATAAGCATTTGTTCGGGACACTGACTCATCCAGCAAACCAATACGTTTTTCGCGAAGTATTAACCTATAGAAATAATACCTATACTTTTTCCACTCCTGGTTAGCCGGCGTTTTCGAGTAATAAACAATTAAAAGCGAAAAAAATAAAACTTTAACACATTTTTACTTACCAGATTTACATAAATAGTTTTAACAGTAATTTATTGCAATCATCTTGTAACTTATGCAAGAATTGACAACTTGACCTAAACAGATTTTGAAAATGTCAATTTATTGCTTAGATAATTGCTAATTAATAATTAAAATAGCTAAATATTCAATTAACAATAACTATTGCAAAAATGTATTTGAAAGCTTAAATCCTCGTAAATAGGTAGCTCTTGTGGTACCAAATAAGGGTTTAAAATTTGAAACCGATTCGTTTGATAGTTTTTGCGAAATTAAATTTGTTTATCCGGAAGACTGTTTTTTTGCCACAGCACTCTACGCACATTTAAAAAAAAAATTCGGTTTTATCAGTGTGATATTAAAGGGAAGGAGTTTTATTTTCAAAATATTTCTTTATATGTACAAAAAAATAATTATTTTTGTTGCAAATTTATGTTACAAAAATGCAGTCATTTTTACCATATAAACAAATGGAATAACTTTTTCCTTGAACATTTTTTAAAAAACCATGCTTATTTCCCTGGACTATTAATAATAGTTTAAGGTTGCTTAAATACGTATATAACATTCATATACATATACATATGATATTCATTTCTGAATGAATTAACAGTAATGTGATATTTTTTCGTTTCATTTTTTAGGGCAATGGTTAAAAAATATTTTTGGACTACCATTCTTACCACCAGACGAAATTGAAAACTGCTTCATATACGATCTAATAAGTGATAAGCCTGTAAATCAAAAGGTTGATGAATTTTCCGACTACTTGTTGTAAAATTATATACTAGATGACTCCAAATTACCACCAAAATTCTGGGCACTAATTCAGCTTCAAATGAATCGACCACAAACGGCTGCGAATCGTTTCATTCAAGGTTCAACAAATCATTTTATCAAGAACCTCCTAATGTAAATGTATTTTTACAAGTATTAAAAGATATTCAAACACACGTAGATGTTCAACTAAATAGTCTGCACATTGTTAAGAAATGTAATAATAAACAATACAAACAAAATTTATTATTTTTAGAATCATGCATAAATGAATTCAAAAAAATTGAGCGATATGTATTTATAAGAAAATGTAGTTTTCATTTTAATTGTTATAAAACATAATACTAAAAATCTTTTAAAATTTGTTTGAATGTTTACTTCACATCGTAATTATGTAAAGCCTATATACTAACCTATGTATTTCTTCGAGGTGGAATCGTGCCATAGATTTTAATGACCACAAAACATCGGGGAGGAATCGTACCATACCTATTAACGGATTCGTGCCCTGCCCTGGCTCATTTGAGTGCTTTTGTGTCCTTCTGTAGCAGTGGCGGTTTTACTGTAGGTGCATTTGTTCAGTGAAGCCCCTTAAAAATTGAACTAGTTACACCATATAATTTTATCCTTTTAATATTTATTATATTATTGATGATTATCGTATAATATACATCTCTTTTACCATTTCATAGTTCATAGTTACAAAACACCAACCCGTAACCCATAGAAAATATTTAAATTTTTGTTGTGTCGCTGATGACTTCACCTAACTTTTTTGGTTCAAGTTTTGATTCTGAACATATCACGTGAGCGATACTCCGTTTGATGTCCATGTGTTAGAAAGAGAGGTAGTCGGACGCGTGAAATGGAAGATAAAATACACTCAACACGTAATTTTTTAGTCGTGCATGTTTTAGCAAATACTTTTCATAATTGGTGGGACACTTAAAGGAAAGCGGACAAATAAAAGAAACATTTAGGAATACATATTTATTCTATAAACTTAATTAGTCAATGTTTCGTTTATTAGTTTATTATTATTATTATTATTATTATTATTATAAATATTTCAATATTAATAATAGGTACAATCTGAGCTGAATACCTCGAAATATTTATTTATTTATTTATTATTTACAGATTGATGTGCGTTTACAACTGTAATTAATTACTTACTAAAATCAGTATTCTGAGGAAGAAGTGATTGTAGAAATAACAATACTGGGTACTAAATTAAAACATAATATTTATTTTTGTTTATTTTTATTTATTTATTTAATCTCAACGGGCTGTAACCCTTTCACATATTATATACAATAATCTTAATCCTAGTATGTACATGGTGTGCATATACTATTATTCATATATATATAATTTGCTCTTTGCAAGTCCTTTAAATTTAGATATATTGACAATATTCTGATCGATTTCCAAAAACTGCGAGTTATAAAGCATACACGCTCTATCAATAAAAGATAATTTGTTAAAGTTACTTTTTTTATAACAACATAGAATTCTAATGTGTTTCGTCTTAAAATTCTGCTAGGAACATGGATATTTATGAGCTGCAGTAGTTTAGGAACATCGAAATATCCTTTTATTATTTTAAACAGAAATAAGATATCAAGGTAATCTCTAAAAGAACTAAGTGATGGTATTCCAAGTATATTAGCAATTTGAGTGTAATCATGATCAATACTTGACATTGAGATTGCGCTCTTTTTAGACATATGTCGTAAAAATCTATGTTGGATTCTCTCAATATTATAAGAAAGATAGGCATAAGATGGATTCCATATTTGCGATGCATATGATAATTGTGCCTTGACCAATGACGCATAAACAGTCATTAGAGCATTTCTTTTAAAATCTTTTGAATGCCTTAATACAGTTTGTAAATTACGTGACGCCTTTGAGCAAATATAATCAATGTGAAAATGAAATGTTAATGACGAATCAAATATAACACCCAAATCATTCATAATAGATTTCCTTTGAAGTTTGTGTCTATCTAGATCGTAATCAAAACTTATACTAGATGATTTATAGAACGACATAATGTAACATTTATTTAAACTGAATTTAAAGCCGTTGCCCATTGTGAACTCGTTTATTCTGTGTAAGTCATCTTGCAACTTATAACAATCATTCACATTTACAATTGATTTATAAATTTTGAAGTCATCAGCAAATAGTAATCCTCTAGAGTTTACTAATACATCCGTTATTTTATTAATTGCAATATTGAAAAACAGAGAACCACAATGAGATCCTTGCGGTACCCCAGAGGATGCTATATATTCAAATGACACGAACTGCCCAATTTTCACAGAGTATACTCTATCAGTAATGAAAGATTTAATCCATGAGTATAAATTACCATATATTCCATAATACTCAAACTGCTTAAACAGCAACTCGTGACTAACAAGATCAAACGCACTTTTGAAGTCAGTATAAATAACATCTACTTGCTTACCCTTTTCTACTGCGCTAACAATAAACTCACTAATAATAGCTAGATTTGTTACAGCTGATCTTCCTTTAGTAAATCCATGTTGGTAAGGATTTATAAAAGAACTGAAATATTTGTATAAATTATTTTGAATTAATTCGTCAAAAATTTTTGCAAAAATAGAGAACTTTGATATTGGACGATAATTATTAATTACATGTTTGTCACCTTTTTTAAATACTGGAATTACATGAGTTTTTTTCCATATAGTTGGAAAATGCCCATCTTGTAAAGATTTATTATAAATATTAAGTAGAATTGGTGCTAATACTGAACTTATATCTTTAACAAAAGAACTTGGAAGACCATCAGGACCAATAATTATCAGATTTCATGCCTGTCATAACACTTTTTATTTCATTTAACTGAAATTGAATATTACCTAATGATTTAGATGTTAAGGATAATGAGTTTGCTGAATCTATAATACCATTTTGAAAGCTATATACAGAGTTGAAATGCTTTGCAAATAGATCAACAATATCTTGGCCATTATCTGCAGATGCAACAATAGTTGATTGTCAACCATCATTATTTATAACATCATAGCTATAAGTCATTGAGTCAGGGATGAGATTATTCTTTGATTTTACATTCACAAATTTCCAAAAACTTTTTGGATTAGAAGCTAGATTACTTTCAATATCACTGATATATCTTCGATATGAATTTCTAATAAGGTTAGCACATACACTTCTTTGGCATTTAAAATTGTAGTAATCTAAGTCAGTTAAATACATCTTGTACATCCTATGAAGATACTTTTTTTTAGAAATTTCATGAATAATTTCTTTTGTGAACCATGGTGGAAATTTACGAACAAACCTTCTCGATTTGGTCGTGTTACAACTAATAGCTTGAAATAATTTTACATAAAATTTATCAACAATACTATTTATATTTTCATAAGGACTAGATGTGAATGACCAGTCTAATTTATTAATATCAACTATAATAGAATTTATATTTGCATGCTTAAAATCTAATATAATCTCATTTGTTTCCAACGCTTGTATATTTTGTAATTTAATATTATAATTATAAGAATTATGATAAACATCTGATTTAACCAATGAATCATCACATATAGAAGCATAGGAATTATTAAAATCAGAGAATATTAAATCAAGGAAGTTATTTTTAGAATTAGGAATCTCAATATATTGATTTAACGAAAATCTATTTACTAACTCTTGTAAAGCTAGAACACTTTCTCGCACATAGACAACGCTACTATGGCCTTCTGCAACTGTGAGTTTATCTTCGTTGATCCACTTGTATCCAGGCAGGTTGAAATCCCCCAACAGTAGCAGATTTGAAGTTGAATTTTTAGAGAGGAAGTGCTGTATTTGATCAGCAAGCTGATTTATGTATGGAAAGGCAGATTCCCTTTGCACCACCGCAGTGGAGAGGTGTATAGCACACAATAGTACACTTACATGTGTAAATTTCAATTAGTAGATATTCCATATTAAACCTACAGCTTACAAGTGTCTGTGCGCGAATATTTTGTTTTATGTATACCATAATACCACCACCACGACTCAAATTCATCTTTTGAAAATCTCTATCGGCTCTCATAAGTTTGTATCCAGGAATAACAAGTTGATTGTCATGAACTGTGTCATCAAGCCATGATTCAACTATAACTATAATATCATACTTCACAGCCGAGCTCAAGACAGCATTAGTAAGTTCCATAATTTTGTTTTTTAAGCTATGTACATTCTGGAAATAGATTTTGAAGTTATTGATATAGTTACAGCCATCTCCTAGTTTTTTTTATGAATCTGTGGAATACCATTAGTGTACTTTATAAACAAATTAGTTTCACCCTGTTCTTGCCTCAACTTTAATTGATTCAGTAATTCTTTGAAGTGTGCTCTTTGTAAATTAGTTTTATCATAAAAACATCTTACGTTTGAATGAAATATTTCATTTCTATTCATAATAACCCATTTAGCATCATCAGCACTTGCGAAACGCACTTTTATTGGACGTATGCTGTTATTCACCTGTTTGCCAAGTCTAGTAACTGCAAAGTTAATACTTGATAAGTTTGCTGTGTCAATAAGATCACAAATTAACTCATAATCAGATTTATCACTGCTGGGTTTAATATTAAGTATAATAACATTTCTTTCTCGGTACTGACGATCACGTATCTCATGTATTAGAGTTTCAGTCTCATTGAAAGAATCTTGCACATTAGATTTGGATTCTAGATCATTTATTCTGTTTATAGCATCATCAATTAACGTCTCGGCATGGTTAAGACGAGTATTCACTGAATCTAATTGCGCAGAGAGATTATCTTGCACCTGCTTTATATGATCTTTTACTGATCTAATCTTATCTCTTACATCTGTCTTTATTGATTGAATTTTAGCAAGAATGAATTGTAGGTTAGGATCAGATGGACCACAACATTTTGCGAAGCTCCCATCAGATTGCTTTCCAGCTCTGTCAGCACAAGATTCATGATAATAACCACTACACTTTTGACATATTTTTGCTTTTTGAGTGTTTATTGATGGTTTGTTTGGACAGAGTATGCATTTGATTCCTGATGTTGTTTGAGACATCGTTAGTGTATATATATGCCTATTTGAAATGCAGAACGTGTTCCGACGATATCAGCAAAACAATTTGCAATCCTAGTACTAAATATCGTAAATTTAATACTCCACTGAGCGCAAATAAAACTGGAAATCGATACAGTATATATTTTCAATTTATAAAACTCTATATTAACAATTATCCGTAAAAAATATGACCACGAACATCCCAACGACCCGCACGAAATTTATATATTGATTTTATATATATATATTATAATATAATTATAATAAATTTCAATGATTGTTTATGTTTACAATAAAAAAAATTAATTTGTTAAAATTATGGGAAATGCGGTATATAATTTATCTATTCCTTGTGGTAATCTCAAGACAGGGTGACCTTTGTTTTCTAAAAGTTAGTCAGTCTATTTCATAAGCCTTATGTCGCGGTTTATGTAGTTTAATTAAACCATATAGTTCATATAGTTATGCCTTTTTCAAGACTAATCTCATTACTGATAATAGTAATAAGATTACTCTTGAATAGGCATTAAATTGCCGAAACAATTGCAGAGGTATATTGAATATATATATTGTATAGTATATGAAGCATTTAAAAGCAATTTTATTTATCTTCCGTGAGTATTTAAAATGTTTCATGAGGAACCGACTTTAAACCCCATTCTATAGAAAAGGTGTATGGGAAAAAATAATGAAACATAAAGGTTTTGTGTAAACTCTATGAGATTATATATTTGTGTCTAATAAGGACGAATGTTCTTTAACGACTAAAAAGAAATACATTTTGTGTGTTTTACAAAGCTTAAAAAAAATCCCGTACAAATATATTCATAGTATTCTAATATTCGTTAGTCATAATAATAATAATCAGTACAAGAACGCCATCAACAGTTCACTTCGATAGATCCATAAATTCTGTATGGTATCGTTAAGTTAATAAACACGTAGCGAGTATAATTTTTGTTAGTAATATTTATGTGTATGTATACGTGAGTAAATCCAACACATTCAAATAATATTACATGTTTAAAATACAAAATGGGAATTCTGCTTCATTTAAAGTGCATTACCACTTTTCGTGTAAATATTACTAATACGATAATACCATTAAGACACCCTGGGGTGAGTTTACTTGTACAATACGGGCCCGATTTTAAACACGATACAAACACCGAGCGGTAAAAATTTTAAACGGACAGTTATGCTCTCTACTTGCTCTCTTATAAAATGATATTTTATATCGATATGTTTGGAACGTTTATGGCTGATTGGATTATTAGCCATCGCTATACAACTTTGGTTGTCTTCATTTAATATAATCGGTTCCGACATATCTATATTAATACTTATTAATAAGGATTTAATCCATAATGCTTCCCTTACAGCCTCAAATACAGCCATATATTCCGCCTCAGTCGATGAGGTGGCAACTGAATTTTGTCGTCGTGTAATCCACGTTACTGTACAATTATCAAATAGTTTAAACAAACAGCCTGTTGTACTTCGACGATCTAATTCATTGTTTGCCCAATCCGCATCGACATAGCCTGTTAAAATTTCAACGTAATTTTGGTTACGTTTATATGCTAACTTTATATCAATCGTACCTTTTATATAACGTAATACCCGCTTTAGGCATTGCCATAATTCTTTGTTACATTTATTTTGGTACCTACTTAGTAAATTTATTGCGGTACATAAGTCCGGGCGTGTACATAGCATTACGTACATTAAGCAGCCGATTAACTGTCTACAGGGTGCATCGAAACTATCTTCTGAATTTAATGCAGTATAATTTAATTTCACTGGTAATGGTGTACTGATCGCGTTGCATTCACTCATGTTAAATTTTTGTAATACAGATTTTAAATAGGCGGTTTGATCAAATAAAATTTCAGAATTTAGTCTTTGTATTCTAATTCCTAGAAAATAATTAATTTCTTTTAAATCTACCATTGCAAATTGATTCATTAAAAACTGTTTAAAATTATTCATTTTCTGTAAGTTTTTGGTAATGATAACTACATCGTCAACATATAAAATTAAATAAATGTTTTCATAAATATTACCTCTATTTAAGAAATATAAACAATTGTCTGCTGGTGAATTAATAAACCCCTTTTTTATTAATATGTTATCAAAACATTCATACCAGCAACGAGCTGACTGTTTTAGGCCGTACAATGCTTTGTTTAATTTACAGACTATATTATTTTCATTAATTGCAACACCGTCAGGCACCCTCATATAAATAGTTTCTTTTAAAATTCCGTTGAGGAATGCCGTCTTTACATCCATCTGATGAACCAACAGTTCATACTGATTTGCGAACGCAAGCATACATCTGAACGTAGCGATACGCGCGACCGGTGCAAATGTTTCATCAAAATCTACTAATTTTCTTTGGCTAAAACCGCGAGCTACTAATCGAGCTTTATATTTAATCGGGTCTCCACTAGAATTTACTTTTATTGTAAACACCCATTTGCAATCGACAATATTTACATTATTTGGTTTCTTTACTAATGTCCAAGTTTGATTTTGCTCTAATGACTTTAATTCTTCTTTTATGGCTTTTTCCCATTCGACTTTGAACGCATTTTTGGGTATGTCTTGGTAACATTTTGGAATATTATTTTCAATGCTTAAATCACCTATTAAATAATTATTAATATTCAGATATATATATATATATATTATATATATATATATATATATGTGGGATTCAATGTAATAGGCAGATGGTAGTTTTTAAATAAAGACTTTAATAATTGAGAAAACAAACACAGTAATAAAAAGGATTAATGAAAGAATATAAATCAGACACGTAATAATCGTAACGTCTTCAGTTTTCGTCTTTATTGTTTCGCGGTTCGTCGTCCACTCCCGTCGCTCACACTTCTCGTCCGCGTCACCAATCACTTGTTTATTAATTTGCACCTTGCCCCGCGCACTAACCACAACTAACCCAAATAAACACGTCACTGTTCGCGAAAATATCCCTACAATCGGCCATCCTGCAGGCTGTTCGACCCCGAACTGCCGTCTTCATCGGTGTCTTCATTGTTTTCATCCGATTCTGAATGTGGATGTGCCCAATGCTTCATGTATTCTGCAGCAGTCGTCGTGCGGGTGGCTCCATCGTGGACTCCAATCCTTTGGACTAGGTAGCGGTCATGGGGCAGCTTCTGAGTTACCTCGTAGGGACCCAAGAATTTTGGCTGGAATTTTGATCCCGGTCGTAATTGTGTTTGCTTGATGGCAACAATATCCCCAAGGCTGTAAGACGTAGCTTCCTTTCGTTTCTTGTTGAAATACTTCCTATTTTCTTCTTGTATTTTAGCAATGGCCTCCTTGGCCTGGACCCGCAATCCACGTCTTTTTTCGTCAAAATTTTGGGCTTCTTCTTCTAAAATTTTCCGAAGGTCAGGATCGTCTTTTAACTTCATTCGCACTCCAAACAGCAACGTAAATGGGTCAAATCCTGTGCTTCGCGTCGGCACGTGGTTGATGTATTGTTGACATCGATCAATGTACCTGTACCAATTTTCATCCTTTGAATACGCTAATTTAGTTACCATTGGAATCAGCGTCCTATTTAACCTCTCGACCTGTCCATTGCTTCTGGGCACACCCGTCATGATTTTCACGTGCTCAATTTTCTCAGAAACACAATAATTTTCGAAGTCCTGAGCCCTAAACGCTGAACCCCTGTCTGATATAATTCTTCTTGGATTGCCGAAACAGACAGATTGCTTCCTCAACCTTTCGATTGCTTCCAAAGCGGTTGCAGTCCTGGTTGGGTAGAGCCATGTAAACTTCGTAAATGCGTCTATTACTGCGAAGATGTATTTGTATCCTTTCTTGGTGGATGCTAGTGGCCCCAGATGATCTATATGGTAGGTGTCCAATGGACCGTCTCCCTTTTCTATTGGGTTTAGAACACCCTCCATTTTCCCTGTCTTGCGGTTAGCCAAAATACATTTGACACAGTATCTTACTATTTTCTCGACTTTTGCCCGCATATTAGGAAACCAGTAATCCCTCTTTAACAACTTCTCCGTTTGAGGAATTCCCATGTGACCATGTTCGTGAATAAACTTAACGAGACTTCCTTGCATCTTCTTTGGGACAACGATCAAAAATTCACCCCCAACTTCTTTGTACAACAACCCATTTTGCATTCGATGTTCATCTTCATCTGGTGCCTTTTCCGCCAGTCTTCTAATTTCGTCGTCTTCTTGTTGGGCTTTCTTTATTTGGGCCAAAATTCCCGCTTCTTCAACATCTATTGTCATTACGGTTGGTAAAGGATTCCGACTTAACCCGTCGACATGTTTTAAGTTTTTACCCGGTCGATGTTCTACCGTAAAATCAAAGTCTTGTAAAAGCAACGCCCATCTCGCAACCCGTGCACACATGTCTTTCTTCTTTATTGTCATCGTAAATGCTTTGCAGTCCGTTATTATCTTGAATGGCCGGCCTAACAAATACACTCTGAATTTTTTAAGGGACTTCACTATCGCCAAAACCTCTAGTTCATAGCTGTGATAATGTTTTTCAGCCGGACTTGTCTTGCCACTCGCGTAATAAACCGGATGTAGCGCGTCATCATTTTCATCCCTTTGAAATAGAATTGCCCCGTACCCTAAGGATGATGCGTCTGTGTGAAGCTCGGTGTATGCTTCGGGGTTGTAGAGTTTCAGAATCGGTTTTGTCACTAATTTCGACTTAAGTTCATTAAACGCTCGGTCTTCTGCTTTACCAAACTGAAAAGTCACTTGTTTTTTCAATAACTCGGTTAAGGGTCGCGCAATAACGGCGTAATTCGGTACAAATTTCCGAAAAAATCCGGTTAGTCCAAGAAAACTTTGCACACCACGCACGTTTTCGGGTTTTGGAAACTTACTAATTGCTTCGATCTTATCGTCGGATGGCATTATAGTTCCGTCTTCTACAATGTAACCCAAATAATGTACCTTTGTTTGTAAACAGCGACACTTTTTCCAATTGAACTCGAGCCCGAAATCACTAGCCGTTTTTATTACCTCTTTAAGTCGCACTAAACCTTCTTCATAGTCTTTGGACGGTATAATTAAATCATCCATGTAGATTAAGACAACACCCTTATTCACTAAATCTTTAAACGCCACGTTAATATACCGTTGAAACACGGCCGGAGACGTACAGAGTCCGAAAGGAGCCCTTAAGAACTCGTATTGCGCGTTTGGCACAACGAAAGCCGTATATTTCACACTGGATGGGTCAATTGGAACGTGAAAGAAACCATTCTTCAGATCCAGGGCCGTGAAGATTTTCATCCCCTGTAGACGATCTAACTGGTCCTCTATTATTGGGAGAGGATATCTGTTTCTTATAATCTTTTCGTTTAATTTACGAAAATCAACACAAATCCGTACCGATCCGTCGCGCTTGCGAACCAACACCACCGGACTTGCAAATTCTGAGTTCGAAGGTCTCATGATTCCGTCTTTCACCCATTTTTCGATCTGTTCGTTAACTTCTTTCATTTCGTTGAACGACAGCCGTCGCGGTGGAAGATGAATCGGCGTTTCATCACGTAATACAATTTTTAAGGTTACTCCCGTTTCCTGCGTTTTCCGTGGTTTGTAGTTTTCCACGATATTTTTGACTTCACCCCGTATATCATCGTTTGGAATTTGAGACAAAGCAATTGTTTCATTATCGCAAACTACTACGACATTAATTTCTGAGAACCCATCGGTTTTATCAACAACAGCAACTTTTGAAATTGTAGCCTGACCTCGAAGAATGTTTAAATTCACTGTGTTAATAAAGTCGCCTCCAAGGAGTAAATCGTAATTCATCGTTGACTCACCGACAACATGGAGCTTAACGTCAAAACATTCATTATCGACGCTGATTTGTGTTTCTGTCGAGCCCAAAGAAAAACAATCACTGCCACCGATACCGCGAAATCGCAACCTCTCGTTCCCGATAGCCGGTGCACCGATTTTTACATAATTGTCCGAACGAATTAGGCTTACGTCACTTCCGGAGTCTAAAAGGCAGTTCAACTGAACACGGTTTATTTCGACTTTTTTGAAAATCTTCTCACCTATTTTTTCTTTATGGTCGACTACATTTGTTTCCCTTTGACGACACTCCGCTGCTTTGTGCCCGAACGTTCCGCATTTGAAACACTTTGTCCCTTTGGACTTGTTGGGACATTCCATGCTAATGTGATTTCTTTCTCCACAATTGTAGCATCTTTTATTCTGCGGAGATTTTTCAGCCAAACTCGTTCTTTCGGTGTTTACCTTCACTTTGTTTAATGTCTTCTCGCTTCTTTCAACTTTACCAGCTTTTCTGTTGTTCTTTATTTCTTCGTATTGGATCATTTTCTCTTTGAATTGATGTAGAGTTCTTGCTCCATATAAAACGATTTTGTTTGTTTCGTCATCTTCAATTCCTTTTATTACATACTGTATCACTGATAGCATGTCGACATCGGCTTGTGCAGCGATTTCTAGCATTTTGTACAAGTACTCGTGCAGCGTTTCTTCTTTTGTCTTCTTCCTTCTGTTTAACTCTCTATGGACGTCGTGGCTATTTACCCTTCCAGAAAATTCATCCAACAGAGCCCGTCTCAACTGCTCCCAAGAACGATCACACCGCTCGAAATTGACGAACAATCTCGCGCTACCCCGTAGCAGACGTTTTGCGTAAATTGTCTTTTGAATGTCCGACCACCTACACAATTCGGCGAAGTCTTCAAATTCCGCAATCCAAACACGAACGCTCTTCGTATTGTTTCCCGAAAATGTTTGGAAAGACTCTTCAACGTCTCGAAACGTAGGGACATATTCCGACAAACCTCGGTTTTGCGTATCGGTGCTCGCACCACTTTCGCGAAAACTGCGTAAACCGTGCCGATTACCGTCGGCAACACGTAAATTTTCGACATTTTCACGCATCAGTTCAACTTTGAGAGTTTTCACACTTTTTCTTCCCGTTTTTGCACCTTCGTCATTTTCGTCATCATCATCCGAACGATCGCCATTCTTATCAATTTCTTCGTCTTCGGCTTCGTCATCTGCAGCGTCTTCTAACAACAGAGCAGCCTCTAATCGAGTAACGAGTTCTTCTTTTCGTCCTGTCGTCTTCAATTTTCGTCGTCGAAGTTCCTTCTTCAACTCGTTGACTTTCATTGAGGATACACCCTTTGTTTCGTCTTTAGCTTCAGAAATTGTCTGTTCATATTCGCACTTTTCTCCAACTTCGTCTTCGTTGGACATCGTCACTAGGTACTTTCTCAATTAATCCAGTCTCAATCAATTGCCAATCCCGGACGAGCCCCCAATTTGTGGGATTCAATGTAATAGGCAGATGGTAGTTTTTAAATAAAGACTTTAATAATTGAGAAAACAAACACAGTAATAAAAAGGATTAATGAAAGAATATAAATCAGACACGTAATAATCGTAACGTCTTCAGTTTTCGTCTTTATTGTTTCGCGGTTCGTCGTCCACTCCCGTCGCTCACACTTCTCGTCCTCGTCACCAATCACTTGTTTATTAATTTGCACCTTGCCCCGCGCACTAACCACAACTAACCCAAATAAACACGTCACTGTTCGCGAAAATATCCCTACATATATATATCTTTATACGATATTACTGGTAAATCTTTTAACCTTTGGCTTCTCCTGACACCTTGCCCACTATTTAATTTTCTCAACTTATTAGTAGAGATATACGGACTTTCATAATCACTATTTGAGCTCATACTGTTCGAAGCTTCAGGGACATCTTTTATTGAAGATGTTTGATGTTGAGTGCAATTTTTAGGGACATCTATTTCATTAGATGTTTGTTTACACGTCTTATTGTCCGTTTGTGTAGGTGTAAATTTGTCTACAGATTTATTATAATCAGCACCCCCTGCTGAAATATTCTTTGTACCTGTTGGCACATCATCTGTATTTATTTCGTTATCGCTTTTGATCATGTTATCAAGTTCTTGCCTTGATATTTTATAAGTAGTTTCGTCAAAAATTACATCGCGTGCAACTATGGATTTTCCTAACTTTGGAATAAAAATTTTGTATCCATTTGGCACATAACCCACGAAAATTCCCTTTGACGATTTACTATCGAATTTACTTATTCGTGTTTTATTGTGTACATACGCTGTACAACCGAATATTTTTAAATGGCCTAATTTTGGCTTTTTATTATGCCAAATTTCATACGGCGTTTTATTTAATTTGATCGCTTTTGTTGGTGATCTATTAACTAAATATGTTGCAGTTAAAACCGCCTCACCCCAAAAACGTTTGTCTAAATCTGCACAGTGCACCATTGCACGTGCCTTTTCAGTTAAAGTACGATTCATACGTTCCGCTAAACCGTTTTGTTGCGGCGTGTATGGCACCGTAAGATGATATGTTATTCCGTTTTCTTTGCAGAATTCTTTCATTTCCCCCAATAAATATTCTCTTCCGTTATCGCAATACAAATGAACTAATTTGGAATTGAAACGAGCTTCACCTTTTGCGACATAATCTTTGAAACAACTAAATACCTCTGATTTATTGCTCAGTAAATAGGTTACTGTATAATGCGAAAAATCATCGATAAAAGTAACGAAATAATTCTTTTCGTCTACCGTTGATGGTGTTATCGGGCCACACACGTCTGAATGTACAACAAATAACGGTCTTTGTATGTGATCTTTATTTTTTGTCTTTGCAAAGGGCAAGCGTGCTTGTTTTCCGTTAAGACAAGCTTCACATAACGAATCAATCGGATATACATCCTTTAAACAGATATTATCAATGGCTAATTTATTTACTTTTATTTTAGTAAAATTTTGATTATTTATGTGACCTAATCGCTCGTGCCACATCTTATTTTTATCAATAATATTAGCTTCAGCTACGTGGCCAGCAGCCCGTACTGTATTAGGCGCATTTTGTACTATTAATTCTATAATATACAAATTATTCATGCGCTTACCTTTTATTACTGTCTTCTTTCCTTTTCTGATCTCCACCTGACCAGTTTCTGTGAAGATTACTGACATTCCAGCTTCCTGGATTCGTCTGACTGAAATTAGGTTAGTAGGAACATTTTCGCTATAAAGAACATCCTTCAACTCTCCGATGTAGCCTATGGATGTGTTGACTTTGATCCTGCCTTTGTGTGTTGCTTCAATGGTCGTTCCTATCTTCGCCACAGTTATGCAAATTGGTTCTGACAACTCTTCATACTCGGTATACATATTTAAATCATTTATTATGTGTTCTGTTGCACCTGAGTCTAACACAAAACGCCACGATGTATTATCGTCACAGAAAGTATTTTCACTACTTAACATAAAAGCAAATGAATCATTAAGTACTGCTGTTGATGCACTAACTTCACGATTATCATTTTTCTTACTGTGTTTTTCGTGTTTTAAACTTTGTTTGTAAAAATAGCAATCATGTTTTATATGGTTCTTTCGACCACAATGGAAACATTTCTGCGTTTGCTTGTTTTTTATTGAAAACTTATTTCTGTTCGCAAACTTATCCTTTTTCTTTCGATATTCTGTCGAACTCTTGGTACGGAAATGAAGAGCCTTCATACTCGTATCAGTGTTTTCCCGCATTAAATATTATTCGTGCTCCAACAACATTCCTTTTACAAATGCTAATGTGAGTCTATCATCATTCATTGTCTTTATTGCAGCTTTAATTGGCGCATAACTCGATGGTAATGAATTAAGCATGTACCATACTTTTGTTGTTTCGCTTACTTCTCCTCCGCAAGCAATCATATCGCGCACCATTTCGTCAATGTCCATCATGTGCTTTTTCAGAGACATGCCTGGCTTCAGTTTTGAATTAAATAAGCGATCTTGAAGACACAATTGTGTCGAGACTTTCTTACAGGCGTAGAGGGTGTCAAATTTTTCCAGAATTTGCCGAGCTGTTGCGCGTCCTGGTGGTACTTGTGATATTATAGAATCATCCAGGTATTCGATGAGTGTTCCTCTGGCAAATCTTTCCCATTTTATCCACTCTTCCGTAAGAGGTGTTGGTGGATCTTCATGTAGCACTTTACTGGCACCTTCTTGTTCAATAATTTCTTGCAGCCTAAATTTCCACATTAAATAGTTTTCTCCATTAAATAATTTTAGATTTCGTTTCACAACACTTGTTGCACCACTAGCCATAGTTATTGTTTATTTATTTTTTTTATTTTTTTTAACACTGTTTTCAATAGTTTATATTACTACACGATTTCGCGAATTTATTCAGTGTCTGGGCCCATAACCTATAGAAAAGGTGTATGGGAAAAAATAATGAAACATAAAGGTTTTGTGTAAACTCTATGAGATTATATATTTGTGTCTAATAAGGACGAATGTTCTTTAACGACTAAAAAGAAATACATTTTGTGTTTTACAAAGCTTAAAAAAAATCACGTACAAATATATTCATAGTATTCTAATATTGGTTAGTCATAATAATAATAATCAGTACAAGAACGCCATCAACAGTTCACTTCGATAGATCCATAAATTCTGTATGGTATCGTTAAGTTAATAAATACGTAGCGAGTATAATTTTTGTTAGTAATATTTATGTGTATGTATACGTGAGTAAATCCAACACATTCAAATAATATTACATGTTTAAAATACAAAATGGGAATTCTGCTTCATTTAAAGTGCATTACCACTTTTCGTGTAAATATTACTAATACGATAATACCATTAAGACACCCTGGGGTGAGTTTACTTGTACAATACGGGCCCGATTTTAAACACGATACAAACACCGAGCGGTAAAATGCATCTTTTTCCTTCCGAATGTGCTTTCTTTCTATCTTTTGCGCCGTTCGCTCGAAGTCTGAGGGGCCACCTTATTTCTGTTGACCTGTAAATGGTGAGATTTCGGGCGTCATATTTTCAAAAGTTATTTGTTCTTCCATCGTTCTGTGGTTTTAGTTATGGTGGCTTTCAAGTTATCTGTGTATTTGTGACTTTTGCAAATATTTGGGACAATTTTTTCTTTCACAACTTTAGCAATAGTATTATAATGTACCTACTTGCAGTTTGTACTGTATTAACATAAATTTGGCGAATGAGCCGATATGCCGTTTTTTTAATGAATACAGAACTTTATTGACAGATTGACACGATGGAAATATAACAAAAAAATAAGTATTTGAACGCAAGAGAGATATTAAACATGATCCAATACGATTTAAAATTTAAAATATTCCCGATTGTACAACAACTTTACAACACTTAAACAGTACCTACTCTAAATGAAACGACAATATTATTAATTTTATTTGAAATTAACTCCTCCCCTTTTGGGTCAAAGGATTCTACATTTATTGACGCCAACATTTAATAAACATGTACTATTGTAATTCGATACATAATCGATTTTCGTTGCTTTTAATTCAAGCCAACACTAGAAAAAGCAGTCCAGTGAATATTTTTTTTGATAAAATTAAACAACTTGGAAAAAATGAATTTCAAATTGAATCTTCTATTAAATTACAATTTAATCCTAATTTAGCCCTCAGATCGCGATAAGAAAGAGAATTTTTATTAGATTCGGTATTACATACTGCTTTCATTGGGACGATTCATGTTTTGTGATGTTTTATTAATTACACAGTGAATTGATACAATATGAAGCAGCCTGACAAAAAATTTAAAAACGGTTTAAAAATGAGTGCCTTTTACTTAGTGTTATTCAGTGAAATTTAATTATTTAAGTTACACACCCTTTTATAGGGACATAATAAATATATTGAATCACAACAAATTAACGCAAGTAATTAATATTTATCTAATGATTTCAATGACTTTCCAATCACATAAAAAGCAACACATATTTATTCACAGCACGAGCGCTTATAACGAAAGTGTTAAAAAAAGGCATTTAATGTAGCATTTTATTACTCTTAATTGTTCGTTTTACGACTTTATTTCTTATCGTTTCTATTATATTGGCATGCACTATGCAGTTTGGGTATTCCTTACAATGGGAAATAAGCGCAATTGATTGCATTAACTGACGTTTACATATTAAATATAAAAATACTTGTTTTTGCTGATAAGCCGTTGTAACACAACTCTACAGTTTACAAACATTATTTGGTATTTATTTATATTCAGACGTTCTATACAAGGGTCAGCCGCTTGTGTACAGATGATATATAATAATGATTTCGAAAATAAAATTTAAAACTCATTAGCTACAAATCTGTATAATTTTAATTGACGTATTTAAAACAAAACAGCGTTTCCAATACGAACAGTTTTTCAGAGATAAGAAACCATTTAACTTCTGAAATAATAATTCTGGTATTTTGTAAACAGTGACTGTGATTGTGTACCTTTCCTCTTGTTAAGAGAAACACATAATAGAATAAGTGACGTGGTAGGGTTTGTGATTTTTGTTAAGATGACTAGTAAATTGCTCAAAATTGGGTTTATAGGGGGTGGAAAAATGGCTCAAGCAATGGCCAAAGGCATTATTTCAGCAGGTAATTAAAATATTAACATTAAAATTTACTGGTTTTTTCTTGCTACGTTTGTAAAGACCTGCTTCAATTTTTGCAATAGCCTTACAATAACAACGCCAAAAATTTTTTTAGAATATTCAAAATTTTTCTATTTGCTTTCTTAATTCTAACCATTACATTATTAAATGATCTTATCAGCTTAAATTATGAAACTATTGCGCACATTTTAATTAGAACAAACCTTTTAATATACGAAACTTATAAAATGAACGCAACTCTTCTGAAATTACCTATTATTTTCAAGCTTCTTATTAATCTATTGAATTTTTTACTTATAAAATTTGCATGTCAATTATAACTGATTAGTGATAAATATACAAATTCAACAAGTAACGAGTCCATTTAATTTCCTTAAAAATGCCCCAATTATTAATTGGTACTGAAACTGGTTTGGTCACTAATTACCAAGTTAATGATTTAGTTGAAGGCCACTTAATTAAATATTAAAGACAGAAAATAATTGACCATATTACTTATTCAGAAAAACAATTTCAGCCTCTGTTCCGTAGTTATCCAATAATGATTGTTTTCTAATTGGTTTTTATCACCTATCATGCAAATTTAATAAAATATATTATTCTTTAAAAATTTTCCATTAACAAATAAAAATAGTCTGTTATTTGGAAATATATTATTAGGTAACAGATAAGCGCTACAATGTGCTTCGTTTTGTATTACCACGTAAATAACATTGCTCAGTCCCTCAATAAAGAACATTAATAAATTGTTTACTAAAAATTATTTTCATTTTATTACCTAATCATTTACTTAAGTATACTATCAAATAATGATTATTATGAGTATTTCTTCTAATTTCAAACGTAAAACAAGGAAATAATGTTTTAAAAAGTACGAATAATACTGTTTCAAACAAGTTTAAGTTAATCTCTATTCTTGAAAAAGCCTAACAAATCCAAATATATTATTATCATTTTTATTATAACAATTTAAAAATTTGAGTATAGTTGAATTTTCAGTTATAAGAGAATGTAAATCTATCTAAAGTTTCAAAGATGCAATTGCAATGATCATATATGTTTTCTAATGTTCTAAATTTCACAAAACAAATTGGAAGTGTTTTTATGAAAGATTTCTCCACTTCCCTATTTTTAAAATTTGTATTTTTACCAAATATTATCTCTCCATGATCTTAACATAAAAGTGACCTTTGAAAGTTGAATACATCAGCTTATAACCAGTACTTCGTGTAGCCGCTACTCGACTAATTATTATTAACATTAAGAGTATTAATTAATAGTTATTAGTTTAAATTAAGTTTTTTCTCCCTTAACAAAAACGCACGTAAATAGTTTTTGTTTTATACATAATTAAGCACTGGTCGGTTAAAATAACGTAGCTTCTGAAAATCTTACAATTTGCGTAGAAGAAAGAACGAGAACGCATTTGAAGGAAGAAAGGTGTACTAACGCTCGAAACTTAAACTTTTGGGTGTTTCATTCCCACCAATATTGGTACACTCTTATACAAAATCGGAGGGGTAGGGCGGAAGACCCTCTTCAGCCTCCTTTAGGAATAGTGGGACTGGGTGGATGATGGTTGATGGGGGAAGAAAGATAAGACGGACGAAATGAAGACAGAAGAGAAGTGAAAGACTATATGTGGAATATTACTACCCCAGCATTTGCTTAATGATCTAACGAAACTACAGAAAAACTTGGACCAGAGTAGCCGGCCCCGGAATCGAACCGGTGATCTCCCGAATGCTAAGCAATGATCTAAACAACTATGATTGTAAAGTTTTGCTCCTATGCTCCAGGTGTGGCATGAAGAGCCTCGAAGTACCAGTTGTTGTGGTTCGTTACCAAAAAACGTGTTAATGTATCACTTTGTAATATTTATTTAACAAGAAAAGGTACAATAGAATATCGACACTTCGAACTTAAACTAATTATTTTAAATAGTGATAGAAACATGAAGTACACTGTTCGGCTGTCTGTACCAGACTCCCTTTTTCTTTCCTTTTTTCCCGACAACACCTGAATTGTACCCCGCGCCCGTGGAGCGGTATAATCACAAAAACGCGTCTGCCCTGTATGATCCCATTGTCTCAAACCAGTGACAGAAACAATAATACATAATATAATAATAATATCAATACCGACAATGAGTCCATTCAGTAGTATTTTAATCAATAAACTAATAACGTACCTCAAAAATGATATTTCACAAAACACTTTGAACGGTGTCCGTTTCTTTTTCACCACTGAAACCCAAGGAGAATCATCCTCACAATCAGATCCTGAACAAATCGATACCATAATAAGTGGTCGGTTTTACCAAATAGTTAAATTTGGAGGTGAATGGTGATAACATTCAAGAATTGCTGAATTTACACAATCGAGAGCTAACAATTGACGAGTTGTGTACCTTAATAAGTGAGAGGGATTTTTGCTATTTTTGCTGTCTATTAATACCAGTGTTATTGGCAATTAATAAGTTTACGCGTTTAATCTTTTCTTCAACATTACAGTTTGAAATTGAATGGTAGCTTTTATATCTACTAACACTGAATGCATTTTGTGTGTAGTGTAAAACTACCTCAAAAAAATGCATATTTAAAAAATTGGCCGTTGGTACGATTCCTGTAGAAAATTAAAAAACTAACAATTTTTGTATCTAAACTTTAAATATCAGGGTTATTCACGCTATACGACACGGAATATTATGGCCAAAATACGAAAATTTAAAAAACTTAAACTTTTGGGTTATACAGGGGTATATTATGGTTACCTTTTAAAATTATTTTCATATTATACAGGGTGTTCCAAATTCCCTAAAAGTATTAAAGTTATGTTTTTTTAAATAGAACCCCCTGTATATTACTGCATTTTTGAATTCTTCGATCAAAATAAGTGCTTGTTTTGATAAGGTTTATGATATCTAAGCCTTAAGGTTTTTTAAATAATTTGAATTTTATCAAAATCTAACCTAATTTTCATGTTTAAAATACTTAAGAAGTACGTAAGTTATGTAAGCGAAATTTACAATGAAGTGTAACAATAGATCATGTTTTATATCCCAATTATAATAAACTTGTCATCTTATACCGGGTGTCCAAAAATTAATACTACTTAAGTAAGAACTTTAAGGGGTTGTAACTTGATTAATTTAAATGGAACGTCATATTTTTTAACATACCAGGAGATTTTTTAATTACCTATCGATTGATATTAAGGTGTTCATAAGCTAAGTCTTCGCGTTTTTTCAGAAAACGCTAAAAAATTGTTTTAGGCGCCATTGGGAGTTTTTTAAATAAAAGTTCCAATGTATCTAGTTGCCTTTGGTGTTTATTGTCAGATGTTATTATTTATTATTGAGGTGTTGCTTATTCAAAATGAAAATTTATTCAAAAGAGGAGCGTATTAATATGATTTTTATCGTTGGGGAATGTTATAAGAATTGTTTATTGGCTTCTCGAGTTTATGCTCAAAGGTTTCCCGAAACAAAACATCCTTAGCCAGCCGTTTTTGAAAGACTATTAAAACAATTTCAGGAAAGTGGAAATGTCACTTATAAAAGACCCATTACAGGAAAATCAGTCACTGAAGATGAAGAAAATGTTTTTATGGTAGTTGGTTCAGTTATCGAAAATCCCAATATTTGTCAAAATAAGATTTCCAAAAATACGAACATTAGAATTAGAATTCTTAAAAAACACGGCTTTTATCCTGATAAAATCCAGCTTTGTCAAGAACTTTATGGAAATGATTTTGATAACCGAACTGAATTTTGCATGTGGATTTTGGATAAAGTGTCAAAAAATTAAATTTTTTTCGATAGAATGTTATTTTATTTATTTTATTATTCGCGAGGGCCTACAAATACTCACGGTGAAAGAAGAGACGCTGACCTATACAAGAAAATACAAGGCCAGGTTATCAACACATCCGAATTTTCTGGCCAGGAATTTACTGAACTCTTGTGCAACAGTTCCACGCTTCAAAAAAGTTAAAAATTTGTTTCAACTTGTAGAATGACTGGTCTTTTCTTGTGATATCTATTTTTTATTTTGTTTTTTTTTATTGTTATGTTTATCCTAACTTGATTTATACAAAGATCATTATCGGGTTAATGTACTGCGAAATGTAATAGCTATGTAAATTGTTTTTATATACTTCTTTAGAGTGATTTACTAATGTGTAAACACTCACATGTTATTGTAAGGGTTATATAATTTATCGATTGTCTCTTTGGGACAGATGTTAAATGTACTGAGGAGAATAAAAAAAAAATTAGGGATGAATGTACTTTTCATAACAATGGTCTCGTGAATAGACTCTTGCGTTGAAGATGCTCACGACTCGTAAGTGAGCGAAACACGTGTCCGCGTTTTTTAAAAGTGTTGCGGTTATGAGGGGTAAGACCTTTTCCAATTTTTATTTACAGAGTAATGAGAAATTAGTATAGGTGGTCCGTTAATGTATGGGGTGGAATACTAGGCCCGCATTTAGTTGGTCCGCATTTTTTTGAAGGACCATTAAATGGTATGATCTTTCTGCAATTTCTTTTACACCAACTTCCAATATTATTGGAAGAAGTCCCTTTTAATATTAGAACTACCATGTGGCTTTAACGGGATGGAGCTCCGCCTCTTTATCACCGTGAGGTTCGGCAATTTTTAAATGCCAACTTTTAAAATAGGTGGATTGGAAGAAGCAGATTTAAAAATTGGTCCCCCAGATCTCCGGACTTAACACCAATAGATTTCTTGTTGTGGGGATACATAAAAGAAATTGTCTATAATACGCCTCCGACAACCTTACAAATGTTATTCAAAGTTAGCAGTGGTTTCGAAAAAAGAATTTACAAGTGTCTGGAAAACGATGATCGTCATTTCGGACACCTGTTATAAATATTTTATTTGTATTATGTTGTACTTAATTAGGTAATATATGATATAGTAGAACATTTAATTAAAATACTAAATGGCGCATAAAACAATTATTTAGCGTTTCCTGAAAAAACGCGAAGACTTAGCTTATGAACACCCTAATACCAATCAATAGGTAATTAAAAAATACATCTCCTGATATATTAAAAAATATGGCGTTCCATTTAAATTAATCAGGTTACAACCCCTTAAAGTTCTTACTTAAGTAGTATTAATTTTTGGACATCCTGTATAAGAGGACAAGTTTATTATAATTGGGATATAAAATATGATCTATTGTTCACTGTAAATTTCGCTTACATAACTTAAATACTTCTTAAGTATTTTAAACATGAAAATTAAGTTAGATTTTGATAAAATTCAAATTATTTAAAAAAACTTAAGGTTTAGGTATTATTAACCTTATCAAAACAAGCACTTATTTTGATCGAAGAATGCAAAAATGCAATAATATACAGACGGTTCCGTTTAAAAAAACATAACTTTGATACTTTTAGGTCATTTGGAACACCCTGTATAATATGAAATAATTTTAAAAGGTAACCATAATAGATCTCAATATAACCCAAAAGTTAAAGTTTTTGAAATTTTCATATTTTGGCCATAATATTCCCTGTCGTATAGCGTGAATAACCCTGTATAATCGAAACTATGATTTATGTACTGAAATGAATTGAGTTTAGAAAATCAAATTTGTTTTGAATTTTCAAATCAACTTTTTGATGTGTGATACTAATCAAAGAAATATTGTAACATTCATACCTTTATTGAAAAAAAAGTTTCATATTTTTTACCGCTATCGCCCTGCCTAAAACTCATTAGTGTGTATTAGCTCATAGATTAAATTCTTCTAAAGCAATATAGTTCTTTTCAGGATTATCAAAAGGAGAAATGATGATAGCAAGTGTACATCCTTCCGACTTACCATCTGCAAAAGCATTCCAGGTTTGTTGTTATTAATTAGACAGAATTAGTAAACAGTAAAATACCTTTCTCAAAACACGAAACTTAACGTCCGAAGTACTTTTCGGTAACAAAGTTATCTTGTTTAGGGACTGAAGTGAATTAGTAGCTAAGGTAACCTACGTGTAATAAATACTACCTAATGTTGCGGTCCAGTGATGGTCATGACACAGCCTGAAAACTGAAATGTTAAGTGGACCTTAAAAAAAACAAAGTAAATTAAATTAAACTAAACAACGAAGAGGTGGGCTGTGGACCTATGTCATTGTTGAGAGAGTTTGATTTATTTTTATAAATAAACATACTTTCAAAACTATCTAGCAAATAATTGTTTCTGATTTCCTTAACTAATTTAAGATTGTCATTATTAAACCTATGATTTTCAGTAAGAATATGTTGAACAACATTTTCCGTTCTACCAAACCTGGCATGAACTAAATGCTGGTTAAACTAAGTAGATAGTTTGTCAAACATATTTCCTACTACGCTCTTTACAATCAATTTTATATATCCCCAACTTTTCTAGAATTGGAATTTTAACTATAGGCAATACGAAAACCAATTTTATTAAAAATACCTTAAAATCCTCGGGTAAATCTTTGCTTGTATGCCATGATAATAAACGTGCTCGTTATGTTTTGAAAAATATAGTATTCCTAGAGAAGTTTCTTAAATTTAATCTTATTAACTAATTTATCAATTATATTACAATTATAACTATTGTGTTTAACAATAGTTTTAATTGTACACAGTTCCTTATCATCTCTGTGTAGTTTAACTTAATTTACTTTGTTTTTGTTAAGGTTCGGTTTTTAGGCTGAGTTATAATCACTGGACCGCAACATTAGGTAGTATTCATTACTCGCTGGTTCTCTTAGCTTTTAGTTCACTTCAATCCCCGAAGAAGGTAACTTTGTTACCGAAAAGTACTTCGGACGTTCAGTTTCATGTATTGGCATGGGGGTTTGAGCTAATTCGTACGTTCTACCTTTGTAATAATAGACCTTTATTTAAAATAAAAATATTTTATTAGAGGTCTTTTATTCATAATATTAGATATACAGGATCAACAAGAATTCGATATGGCAGTTAAATTGGGGCAAAGTTGCCAATAGTACAATAAATACCTAGAAATGTAAAATATTCTTTTTGGATTGTTATTAACATATTTGAAAAATTTGGGGTTTTTCAACTCGAAATACCAAATGCCAAATGTTAACCAGGGGTATGGATTTTTTTAAACTATTTAGTAAGTCAATTCGGTACCTGATCAATTTTTGATGTAATAAATATGTATAAATTCCCGGTCCGTACTTAAAGCTTTAAAATTGATAATGGTCCCGCAAAGACGAAACTTTGATTTGAAAATCTAATGGCACCGATAATATTTTAGGTTACGTATTATTGAGCTTTTCGTTAGGCAACTTCGCACTCATTTGGCCCCCAGAAGATCCTAAACTGTAGGAAAATTTTTGTTTATTTGTAGAATTAACTACTAACCATTAAGAAACAAATAAACTTACAATTTAATGTATTCATTTCGATTTATTTATTTATTTATATATTAAACTTTTTATTCCCGATTAACTAAGATTTTTGTAGAGTATTGGGGCTGAATCTGTATTCGAAAATGTACCCGTTGTTAAAAAATCTGATATTGTTTTCGTATCAGTAAAACCTTCGGTAATACCACAAGCACTTGGGGACATCACAAACGCAGAATCTCTAAAGCCAAATGATATCGACAAATTGTATCTGTCAATAGCAATGGGAGTAACAGTAAAGGAACTTGAAATGGTAAGTTTAAAAGCCAAACAGCGACCAATCTGCTAATACTCAAATATACGTACACAAAATTTTATTAAATTTTAGAAATTTTGCTTCCTTCTATTGATTTTTCTTCATCACTTATAAATTTACAAGATACTTGTAAAAATTGAATAAGATAGCATGAATTTGTTAATCTTTAATTTTTAATCCTTCAAATGATCAAATAGTACTCCGTCTAGTATACGCTTAAGAAATTCTGGTAAATAATTTTGCCTCTGAAGAATCTGTATACGTATATTTTATGTAATAATATCATTGTTTTATTAATAAAAAATATATAATTTAACATGTAGTATCTATTGAAACATCTTTTCATAGTAAAATACAAATTATAGAATCCCCCTAAAAGAAAAATCTTCAAATATGTTTAATTTTTGTGTCAATTCTGTTAGTATAGGTATAAAAAAACTGTAAAGATTTTAACATTCTTAGATGTGTAGAATATGGATTAATAATAAACTTTTAACCCCCGTTTTACACCATTAGGATTGGTAGCTTGAAAACTTATTTTATAAGGGATGAAACCGTCATATAAGGAATCTTTGTGCACAATTTCAAGTTTACTACCGATTTAGACTGTGCCTTTATCGGTAGGTATATCAAACTCCTATGCCCCCTTTTCACCCCTAAAGGTTTCAATTTTAATAGTTCTTTATTTGTTTTCGCTCACGTTGTAAAAGGAATTTTAAGCCTCTTAGGGAACGTACCCATACTAAGTGACCTATTTTTAAATATTTTCCCTACCCTCGGTGACCACTCGTAGTAAATGCTAAGTCCCCCTAACCCCCCCAAGTTGTTACGTAGTATTGCGAATGTGAATTTTAATCATTTCGCACGCAGAAACTGAAACAAATAAAAATAATTTGGCTGATTTGCGTCATTATTGATACGGCATTTATTGCATAAAACTGCATACTTACTTATTTTCAAATCTAGTTCGAAAAAGCACGAGATTTCTCTCGGCGAATTCAACTTAGTGACAAAAATCTAAGCCACCCCTCTGCTCCTGTGCGTAGTATTTTAAAAACTTCCCCCTAAATGGGTCACGTAGTATGGGTACGTTCCCTTAGACCTAGGCGTTTGGGCTGTGTATTAATATACATGTCAGTTATATGGTTTATCCCTTTTTATACATATTTACAAACATTTTTATTGTTTTCAACAATATTAATATACACAGTAACTCCACATTTTTATTATTGCCACTGGTATCTAGGTTATTAGATGAGGTAGAGCATCAATCGGTTAAATAGGGAATGTTTTACAGAATTTTGAATTCATCCTGTCTTTTTTTATTTTGAGATACTTTGGAAAAAGTAAAATTTGCCGATTTCAATTTTTCTCGATAACTCGAAAACACGTAAAGCGACTGTTGTGCCTAACTAAACAAAAATCTGATATGACCGTCATAAAAAAGTGTTCCAATGATATCAAGGTTTTAAAACAGTCGCGTTACTCGTTTGCAAGTTATTGAGAAAATTGAAAGCAGCAAATTTTAATTTTTCCAAATTAATTCGATATGAGACTTGTTCGTAGCTTATACATTCTGAAAATATTCCCTACTTAGCTGTTGTTTAATTTATTTTGTATGTGTAATGCGATAACTGATTTCGGTGAACAGCGTGTTGTTATCAAATTTTGCATTTTTTCTCAAAGAAACGTTTCAAATATTACAAACGAACTACAAGAATAAAGCTACGGGGAGGTCGCAAGTGCTTGAGTGATTTTCCCGCTTTAAAAAAGGGAAACATCAATTGTTGATCATCTTCGCTCAAGCCATTTTTTGTTTCTTTGACATTTACTTAGAGATTGTTCCACCAGGTCAGGCTGGTTTGGTTAGGTTAAACTTTTTACCTAGAAGTTTTAAAAAGGAGGCGTAACTGTTTGCCACTAAAAATATTTGATTTGTGGGCGGCAAGTGATCACTAAAGATGGTATAAACTTTGTGTCCCATCCTTTGAAAATAATTAAAAAAAGCGTTTAAACGGATAATAATAACGAATAAAAGAAAATTAATTAAAAAAATATTTTGATAAATAAAATAAAAGAATGGACAAGTGCATCAATAGTAATTGGGACTATTTCGAAGTAGATTAAAGGTTTTCTATATATAAAACTTATAAACTCTTATCTTTTTTGCATTTACATATCTTTATTATTTCTAATTAATCCTGCTAGAGAAAATAAGTTCTATATGCCCCATAAATGTTTTGCTGACTGTGATGGGTTTTCAACAAAGGTCGAAATTATTCAAATTATATCTACGTTAATTTATTTAATCTCATTTAAGAATCGAAGTCGTTCTTTATACATTTCAAACTGTCAATAATTATTCAAAACTAGGTTATCTTCGTTATTATTTTTAGTTCACGATAACTTTTTTGTCGGAGTTACGCAATAAATAGCTACAACATTTTCTCGAAAATAATGATGAATGCAGCCACTAAATAAGCTAATCAAAATATTTTGTAATTCATTGAAGATAAATATAGCTCACTTCAATTATTATTTTAAATGAAATGTTGTTTATTTAGTCTCTCATCAACTATTTTAAGCGTTCCTTACCTGCACTGGTTGAAAAATATAGCAATTACCCATTTTTGAACAATAAGCTCAACACCTCTATGATTTTATATTTCGTCTGTAAGTTTGAAAATCACGAATTTCACGGGATGACAAAATATTTAAATATATTTGTTTTTATTTAAATACGCCCCTGTAAATAATTTATCCAGAAAAACAATCGAAATTAATTTTCTTTTTTGTTAACCATTTACTATTTGTTTTATATGTAAATGAAAAATTAATGTTTCTAGTATTTACCAAGGAATTCTAGGGTAATTCGTGTAATGCCTAACACACCAGCTCTAGTCAGAAGTGCAGCTTCAGTATTTGTTAGGGGATCAAATGTTACCGACGAAGACGCTTTTACTACTAAGAAGTTGTTGTCTTCGATTGGGACATGTGAAGAAGTTACTGAAAATCTTTTGGATCCAATTACAGCTCTGAGCGGTTCAGGACCAGCTTACGTAAGTAAAACACCAGTGGAAATTTTTAAAATTTATAAAAAATTTGTTTTTAATTTTTAAAATTTCCACCAAGTAAAATTAAGATTTTATTAATTAAAACACTAATATATTTCACTTAAAGAAAGTAGCATTTGTTGAAAACTACTACCAGTCTTAATAAAAAATGTATGTTGTAATCTTAACATTAATCTCAGATTGAGTTAGCTCCACTTGATTAAATTATGCACCATGTAGAGAGAAAGGTGTATACTGGGTTGCATATTTTAATATTGGTAGCTGTTAAATTATCTGTTAATTAAGTCCAATGTTTTCTATTTATTACTCTGTGAATTATTTTTTATTTGCTTTCTCGAATATGCCTCTACTTATTAAAATTGTCCCATTTTATTATTATCGAATCGAGTTCGCATCAGTGTAAAACATTCTTGCTTTGTAAATTTTGTTGAAGTTAAAGTTTTCAATTTGAAAATCGTTTTAGTGTTTTATAGGTACTCTGTCAGCCTAATATGTTATTTACTTATTTATGTAACGAAAATAATTTTGAATATTGTTACTGATTAGCGGCGTCTCAATCAACAAAATAATCAGAGCCAAATGGGTGTACCAAAAAGTTTTTTATTTCAAACGAACCCAACATTTTTATAAGGCGTTTTAATCGACTTTTTGCAACTACCTTGATAATGTCTCAAAAGAATAGGAGGCTAAACGTTGAGTTCGTCTTTGAAATAAAAAAACCTTTTGGTGCCTCTATTTGGCTCTAGTTATTTTGTTGATCTCAATTGAATATATTGCCATAAGATCGCACAAAAAAGTTAGAAATGTCAAAAGCATTACCTACCCTATAAAAGATCACATATCTTGTAGTTCTGAATTTTAGAAATGTCTACATTTTTCATTTAGCTGATTAAACGGATGTGATCATTTGAATTACTGGAATTACTACCTTCCTAATAAAACTTCAAGCTGTGTATTTGACTTTTTACTGAATTTATTTGTAAAATGACGCCAAAGTTCTACTTGATTGCTTCGTGCATCTTCGCCTCTTTCTACCAGAAAACATTGATTCTATTTTCTTTGCATAAAATCTAACCTAACCTTACTTGATATAACCTAACTTATTTTGATAATTAATATTATTAATATTGCAGGTATAAATTGTTTATTAAATGGAACATTTCGATAGTTACCGGCAATAAGAGCAGTGGTTGGTTTACCATATATAACAAAGTTAAGAAAATAAATGTTAAGTTAAACCAACTTTAACAAAATCTTCAATTTTATTATTAGGTTAGGTATAATTATCTCAGATTACCTTAATTTGAAATGTTATTGAGAACATTAAAAAAGTATTTAATTTTAGATCTTGGCACCAATATAGCCCCTTTAAGAAGTAGCGGGACTAGCTTTCTCAAATTTTTATGGTGTTTGAAGTAATTTTAAGTTTTAGGGGGGGGGGGGGAGAATTATCCCTCTCGCCCAATCCCGTGAATTCGCATTTACTTAAACAGCCCCTAACTTCGTCACTATTGAAATTCGTTTTGACCACATCTTTTACCCCCGGTAAACTAACGGGTCGAACAGAATTGATCCCTTTTAATCACTTAAGGAAAGATCATGAAAATGCGAGGGGCGAATTGGGATCCGGCCGATCCAGGTAACCCAGGTAGCGTTATGTTTATGATTGAAGTGATTCGCATATGTGGGTTAGATTACGGTTGTTATGGCCACACCATATCTACGGAATTTATTCTGGATCTATCAAAATTCCGAGTGAAAAATCTAAGAGTCCTGTTTTTTATTGATACGACTGCAATTATATAAGATTAGTAAGTTCGTACAAACGGAACAGATAAAATAACAAAGGGAACAGATAAAATACGACACCAGAAGATGATTAGTTGAATTAATAACTCCGAACTCATTAGGTAGCCATAACAATCAATCAACAAAAAACAGAACTCTTAGATTTTTCACTCGGAATTTTGATAAAGATCCAGAATAAATTCCGTAGATATGGTGTGGCCTTTATCTGTTTCGTTTGTTATTTTATCTGTTCCGTTTGTACGAACTTACTAATCTTATAATTGCAATCGTATCAATTGGCGCCCAACGCGTGGGGCCAGTGTAAATATATAAGTGCAGTATATCGTGTTTACGCCCTAGAGACAGTCAAAATGCCGAGACGAAAATCCGTAGTAAGAGCAAGTCCGACGAAGGTATACTTCTTGGAGTATCAAAACACCAAGTGGCGCCCAGTTCCAACCACCCAATGCAGTTTTCTTCGCAACAGTTGGAAGACATCCTACATCGTGCCCTTATGGTATCGAAACCTCCGCCACCTACTCCATCTTTCAGAGGCGATGATACCGAGGATCCTAGCGCCTTTCTGGAGGAGTGCGAGGAGTACTTCGAGAAAAATCAGATCAAGCCGAACGATCGACTCAAGACCATTACGTGCCAACTCTCTCTATCAAAATTCCGAGTGAAAAATCTAAGAGTCCTGTTTTTTGTTGATTGATTTTTATGGCTACCTAATGAGTTCGGAGTTATTAATTCAACTAATAATTTTCTGGTGTCGTATTTTATCTGTTCCGTTTGTTATTTTATCTGTTCCGTTTGTACGAACTTACTAATCTTATAATTGCAATCGTATCACGGTGTGTAAGGGTCCCCCCTTCTCCCCCTTTTCTCAACCGACGTTTTTTTGAAAAAGAAAACCGTACATACAAAAACATCAAACAAACAGATTTTCACGTTTTTTGTTTATACTTCATATGTAACACATTTTGCCAAACATGCGAGTATTTACTATTGGCGAAGCATATTACATTTAAAATAAAAATAGTCGTGAAAATCTACTTATTTAAAGTTTTTGTCTTGGATGATAGATTTTTATTAAGTAAATATCGAAATTATTCAATAAAAACTATACATTTATAAATACAATTGCCTCTGATTAACAACACCTATTAAGAGAGCGGGATCCAATTCGCTCCTGCACGGACCCAGTTCGCCCTCCGATTTATCTACCTGTTACATTCGGGTCTCAATTCGCCCCTGTCCAAACTAACTGTTGCCTACTTAAATTTTGTGAAAACTTCGATAAAATGACTTCATCAGTGTTTTCAATAAGAACTAGGTAAATGAGCCATTATTTGCCTAATAATGCGCAAGTTCTAATTCTTTTTTATGTGATTGTATTTGTAATGTTTGACACAGTTCCTTTTAAATAAAAACATTAAAAAATGAAAACACTTTGCACTTTCACAGATAAGGACATTTTTTTCCAGTTGCATATAAAAGGTAGAGTAACACCTACGAACTACTGTTGCTATGCCTTAAATATGGCAATATGCAAATAAAATTATTATTATTTATATTATATTAGGATTTTGTCCTAGGTTTACGTAATAATTGAAGCTTTGGCTGATGGAGGCGTCAAAATGGGATTACCGCGAGATCTCGCTTATCGTTTGGCTGCCCAAACTGTTTTAGGATCTGGGAAAATGGTATTAGATACTAACACGCATCCTGGTATTCTCAAAGACAATGTTACATCACCTGCAGGTTCCACAGCGTCAGGACTACATTTCCTTGAAGAAAAAGGTAATTTCACTATAATAAGTCAGTATGATTAAAATTTTGTTGGCAATGAATGTTTAAAATAGTCACACTCGAGAAAAATGATTAATGATTGGATCGAAAAATCTACATCTTTTTGTTTTATTCATAACTTAAATGGATCACCTGTTGTTACACGTGCTGAGAATATCAATTATGGCCGTTGCTGATATCCACGCGCCTTGTTTTTATTAACTTCTACAACGTTTTTACAATTTCTAAATTGTTATCTAGTTTGCCTCGTTTTTTAAACATATTTGTAGCTATATATATTGGTTCATTTTTTTGTACCAATTTGTGGCAAAAATTTATGTATTATAAAAACCTATAGGGCAATTTTAGTTGAGTTAGGACTTTCAAATTGGACTGAAGGAATATCCTATCTTAGCACATATTTATATCCCTTGCATATATGGTGATGCCCTTATTAAACAGATTTATCAAGAGAAAATTTAGTGGTTTCTGGCCTGTTAGGTAATATAGGGTTCTCCAACTTAGTGAACATCAGACGTTTTAAGAAAACTAAATGTGTGAGATTTACAAATTTGAAAAAAGGAATTATGAAGGATGAACTTTTTAACTAAAATAATTTTAAACGCCGGCCACTTTCGAGAACGGAAGTTCATTCTAACTTTATTATTTTAAGTGGAATAGTAAAGTAACCAAGTATTTTTCGGGTTGTTATGCCGTGTTATCCTGTCTTCCTCCTTTACTAAAAGTTTCGCCAGTCTCGACTGCTGGAATCCTCAGTAGATGCCAGCATCCTCTGTAGATTTCTGCTGCTCTTGCTGCTTCTTCTACTGAGGCTGAGTCTTCTCTCGGAAAAAGCAGCTGGAGCAGCAGAAATCTACTGAGGATACCAGCAGCCAAGACTGGCGAAACGTTTAGTAAAGGAGGAAGACAGGATCACGGTATAACAACCCAGAAAATAGTTGGTTACCATACGATCGCAGGCCGTGAAAGCCTACCATCATCATTAGAATAGTATATTTTTTTCGACGAATTCGTATAGAACACAACATTGTAAGGTAACTTCGAAAACCGATTTGTATACCTACGATGGATGTTTTTTCATTTCGAGACCTGCTCTGTAATAGTAATTATTATTCCCATTTCGAAACTTTAAAACATCCCAACATTCACAAAAACTGATAGAGTTTTTACGTCATGGTTAAGTCTTATGGCTAACGTCATGCCAAAGTTTAGCTTCATAATTTTTTTAGGGTGTTCGGAATAAAACTTAATGACAGAATAAAACATGGTAGGTGCTATTTGAAGAAACAAAGTTATGAGTGTTTGAAGTTTTTAAAATTTGGAGTTTATTTTGAATGCCCTGTACAAATTATGAAACTACATTTTCGCATGACGTTAGCCACATCATTGAATCATAACTAGTAAAAAATTTAACATTAAGTCATTTCTAATGAATATTATGACTTGATAATTTCGGTTACAATAAAGATTTTTTTTATAAATTAAAACTACCTACCTGTCAAACAAACTACTCGTCGTAGGCATACCACTTGTATGATACATGCCAGTTATCAAAGTTACGTTTCATACAAATGCGTTGTGAAAAACATTTAAAATAAAAAACTTGACATTGACTTTCTGTATAACCAGATATGACTGACGTTTGAAATTATTTTAGTTATATTTAATAATCCTCATACCCAAATTTTCGAAACAATTAGTCATTTTATTTCTCAAAGTATAGTTCCTGAATAGTATGGTTTTGTGCCCATGAGATCGACAACCACAAACCTAGCAGTTCAATTTAAACCAATAGTAAATGCTTTAGATTAAAATAGTCAAATTGATATAATATTATACAGATATATCTAAAGCATTTGATAGAGTGTCACATAACTTACTTCTGAAAAAACTGTTTAACCTTAATGATATAAAATCTAGTTTAGTTTGGATTGAGTCCTTCCTTAGTAATAGAAAACTAAAAGTGATGTTACCTAAAAGTTTTTCTACTGATATACTGGTCACTTCGGGGGTCTCACAGGGTTCGCACCTAGGATCTCTTTTGTTCTCCGTATTCATCAGTGACATAAAAAATGTTATTAAGTACTCTAATTTTGTAATATATGCGGATGATCTGAAACTAATAAAGATTATAAATTCTTTGAGCGACTCTGTTGAACTGCAGAGTGACCTTCGCTTTACATTTACTACAGATCAAAGGAGTTTAAAAAGCCAAAGACTCTTGTGGATTTATTCTTATCCTTTGTTAGACCTATTCTAACATATGCAATTAATATATAGGCTCCTTCGACTAAAAAACTCTAACATGAGCTTGAAAAAGTTCAACACAGGTTTCTTAGATTCCTTTCTTAGATTAACTTTGAATCGTAATCCGATGAGTCGTGTAGAGTAGATGTCTACTCTACTATAATGTCTAAATATAGTTTACCATCCATTCAATCCTTTTCGAAATACTTAGATGTATTATTTATATGTAAGATTAGAAAAAAAGTTATTGATATTGGTGAACTAAGTAATGAAATATTGTTATATGAGCCTTCTAGAACTGTAAGACGTAGGGATATTACGTATACTATTCCATTGATATTCCATGATCATTTTTATAAAAGCGTACTTACTAGAGTATAATGAAATTTGTCAATGATAAACGTTTGATAATTGATTATAAGCTATCATTAACTAGTATTAAAGCTTAATAGTTTATGTTAAATGTTTAGATAAGTAGATAAGTATCATATAAATTGCATCCATCTAGAATATCATAAAAAACGAAACATAAGGTCGTTCCCACCTCCCTTAAACCGGCCCCAATACAAATCACTGCCCAGAACTCCCCAATATAAATATTTAAGGCTCAACAACCCACTGGGCCTTTCCTTACAACTTCCTATCTCTGTCATTTAATTTTCACCGCTTCCTCCTTCCTTATATTATCATTAATACGCTCAACTTACCTCCTTCCTTTTTTATCGACCTTTTTCCCTCACATTTCTACCTCTCCATCACACAACCTACGTCTCCTCTCCACCTCTTTTTGCCAAAATTTTCACCCTCTGCATTCATTTCCTGTTTTAAATCTAGCTATTACGGTTATACTCCTCCCTCCTTCTAAATATCTAGACACCAAACCCTCCTGCCAATCTCTCCACAAAAATCCCTCCACAAGTGATTCCCCCCTCCTTATTTCCCTACATGTTATTCTCACTATTGCCCATATGTTGTCACCTTGCTTTTCCCCCCCACCATTTGCACCTGACTAATTTTTAACATCCCAAACGTTTTTTCTTTCTTCCTGTCATCTATTTTTCCTACCTCTATTAAGAACCTTTTTTCTCTAAATTTTCTATCTTGTATCCCCTTCCTCCAGTTCCCCTAATTTCTCCTCATATTTAACCATCCTTTTCGGGACGTCCTCCCACACTTTCCCGTATTTTGTTTCGCAACTCACCACATAATCCGTCGTACTTTTTTCTAGTTGCAATACCCACTTTATATACCTTTTTTATAGCACTCGATCTGCTTTTTTTCTTCCCATTCCCACACTTCCACACCCTAAAATACAATTCCCTTCACGACTACGTTAAACAGCTTCAGTATTTATCTCCAATAATCCCTATATATTTTTTGCCCTATCCCCCCCATATCTTTTCCTTAGTAGCTTGCCTTTTATATATGCCTCAGTACCTATAATACACTTATTCAAAAACCTGTACGTATAACTGTTAAGCAGATGAAGGAATAAAATTAAAATAGTCTTTTAGGTACAGGGCCCTAATGCTAATCAGGACTTAGTTATAGTTTATTTTCTTTTCCTTAAATATTATTACCTATCATTCTTGCACTACGACTTAAAGCACACAATAGTAATTTATCTTCAGTTTTAAAAGTAGTTTATGGAAAAATCGTTATCGACTGTTCAAAAAATAAAAATGTGAATTGGGTTACCATTACATACACTGCCTTTAAGACAAAAAAAAAATATTTTTTGGTATCTTCCGAATTGGGTTTGTTTAAAAAAATTAAGAAAAATTTCAAAAATTTTCGACTGCTGGATTACCTAGAAATAATAAATTAAAAAATGAACAAAGGAATATCTGAATTTGTTTTGAATAACAAATAATCAATACTCTTAGAATTCAAACTATTTTTTTAATTTTGACTTGTCCTCCTAGGCCCTTTACATATTTTTTTTTATAAAACTTTATACTTCTTCTGTAATATTAATTATAGTAATTTACGTTTACTTCTGTTATTTAAAATTCATTGATATTGCAGGTTTAAGAGCCGCTTTGATCGGTGCAGTTGAAGCAGCGACCAAAAGATGTCATCAAACGTCCAATACTGCTTCAGCCAAAAAGTAAAT
Source organism: Agrilus mali (assembly GCA_029378335.1). NCBI lineage: Eukaryota > Metazoa > Arthropoda > Insecta > Coleoptera > Buprestidae > Agrilus > Agrilus mali. Next base: position 21,461,361 of record CM055656.1, read on the forward strand.
GTAATTTTATTGGAATTTTAGAATAGTTTCGACATGTATATCACATCGACTATAATTTAATGTATAATTTACGTCTTCTAAATAAATTATTTTAATAGAACGTTGCTTCTTGATTAGTATTCTATTTTCATGTATGAATGTACATATTACTAGCAACGCTAAATTTTAAACAATGTTATAAAGATTAAAAAAAATTGAAAGGTATGAAGGGAAACTTTTTCCGATTTTTCGAGATTGTTATATCAAAGTTGAAAGGTATCCAAAAGGACTATTTGCAGATATTTCTATATTGGTTTCATCCAATCACTTACCTACTGAACTATTTTGAGAATACTCCTTTTGTGTATTCCAAAAAAATTTCACTGAGTATAATACATGCTTAACAGGTTACTAATTGATTTTTTGTTTTTTAGTAGTTTTAGTCCCAACATTTTTCTCTTCTATCGAACCTGGTATGAGCTAAATGTTTTTTAAACCTAACTTGAATAGACCGTTTAGTTTTTCTAAGATCTCATACAGTCTCCGTTGTTTAGTTTAATTTTATTTATTTTGTTTTTGTTACGGTCCATTGAACATTTCAGTTTTTAGGCTGAATCATCATCACTGGATCGCACCAATAGGTAGTATTTGTAACTTGTAAGTTACCTAAGCTTTTGCTTTTCACTTTAGCCCCTGAGGAAGGTCTTTGTTACTTCAGACGTTCAATTTCGTGTTTTGGCGTTGGGGTTTTGATCATTTAGTACGTTTCCGTCTCCGCCAAATTTTCCAGTTATTTAGACAACCTGATATAATAATTAAAAAGACTCTTGCTTTTTTTAACTTTCTTGTTGCCTTTAAATCACAAATAAATTACAAAAAATTGTTTTTCACTTTTTTGAAAAACGTTTGAATAATAAGGGAAATTAATATTATTATTATTTATATTTTTAAAACATTCGAAATTGATATAGTATCTGACGATCGTACATTAGTTTGTGTTTGTGAAATATTTTATAATTAATTAACTGAGCCGTTTTTTGAAAATTATATAGGTTTTGTGGGTATCTACTAATCAATTGGATGATTTATGCTACAAATAGTGTTTATAACAGGTTAAACCATTTCAAACGATCGACTGTTAGTAACAGCGCTACGCCGTCGACGGTTACAAATGACCGTCAGGTTTTTTATAGTCGTTGGGAACAGCAAAAGCAGTAAATGTTTTGGTTACCAAACGGAACAGCTGATTTTGACGTTTAACATCTGTTCGTTATTTACTAATAAAACGGTCGATGGAAACACCAAGTAAGATTGAGATGCATTTTTTATTTTAGAGAGTTGGAAATGGTTAAATCTGAAAGAAAACGTTTGAATATCGTTTTCTATAAGTCATTATATGGCAGAATTGTTTTTTCTTTTGACGAAGAACGTTGTGGATAGGTATTTTCGCGTTCTCTGCGATTGCGCAACCTGTCCTAGTCAGCTGAGTTCATTGTCAAAGCGTATCGAACAGCCGGCTTCTTCGAGACTTCAGTTTGCTGGTGAAATGGTGTGTTTGTAGTTTGTTTCCTCGCCATTATTTGTCAATATTGTTTTAAATTGTGCAATTGCAAGGCTGTTTCCTGTTTTCCCAGACGTTTTATCCTGTCCATAGTAAGTGCATGTTTTCTTTGTTGTTATTTTCTTTTTTATAAGGGGGGACATCATAATATTAGGTTAATGGGTTTGCTTTGTTCTACGCGCATGAACCTTGCATTAAACAAGATTTACTTGTTTTTAAGCCGGCCGGCATAAAAAATCATTTGTATTTATCACCTTCACAAAAGAAATATACTGGGTAAGTCTAGGGTAATTTATTTTGCAGTTTGTTTTTCTTTGTGTTATGTAGGTTGTTATACATTAGAATAGTTTGTTACTTTGCTATTTTTATCTGTGCACTGTTCTGGTCTTTGTTCTGTTTAATAATTAGGTAGGTAATTAGAATTTTTATTGTAATTTATAATAAATCTACTTGTATAACGTTTTGATTGTGAGATATTTTCCAATTAGAAAAATTAAACATTCTACATTAAAGAAAATGGTGAATATTAAATTCATTTTAGTTATTTATGGGTAAAAAGGGAACCTGTATATGATATCTCAAATATTTAGTTACTACCTTTTAAATATTTTTTTATTTAATTACTTTGGTAATTTGTCTATTCTCTTCATAATGTAACTGAGTGAAATAGAAATAAATATGAGTTGTTTACTTACATCCAGTTCTATAAAATTTGGTTAAATTGTTAGATTAGTTTAGTAAATGGTTTGCTCTATACCCAGGTCTAAAATTTATAAATATCCTAATTATTAACCCATTTAAACTTGTAATTAAAGTGTACCTCTGAAATCAACTGATGGAAATTGTCAATAAATAATCAACGTTTTCGCAAATAAATTTAAAATGTGTTAGGTACTTCTAGCTACCTATCTACTATTCGTATACAGATGTGTGCAAATGTATTCTAAATATTACATGGACTTCAATAGGAAGTATTTATTTTCCTTTCGGCATTAAGTTTTGTTTGTGGAAATATTAGCAGTGCGTCCGTTAGCATAAATTTATATTCCCTCGCGCTCGAAGAAAATACCCTGTTTGATAAGTTGCCAACTAAATTTTACCGGTCTTTAGCAAAGTAATGGAATGTCAAGCTAAAAATAATGAAAGTAGGTGTACGGTACTGGTATAAGTTGAACTTTTATTGATCTATTAATGACGTATTGTAAATTCTAATAAGTCCCAGATACACCTAGTAGATTGAAAAAGTTACACCTTGAACACAATCATTGTATTGTTTATAATGAATTTACTTTCAATTATCTTTTTTCGACTTGCCGGTAACAAAGAACATCATGAAGTTCAGATGAAATAAGAAAAAAATCGGTTGCAGTTTTTGTATTGCTTATTAATGATTTACTGACAGGAAAAGATATGAACGGATTTCTTTGTTATGTTTTTATCGGGGATTTTTAAGGTTCCAAAAAAAATTTGTTAAAAAAAAAATTAAGGGAACAAGCTAAATACATAGATGGACAAGTAGATACTACATATATGTAACAGTAATGGGTATCTACGAACATGATTCTAGTATGTAGGTTACCATGATTTAAAATCGGTTTATACCTACACTGTTAGAAATTTCTATGGTAATTTTTCAAAACCCAAATTTTTAGAAGTTTTAACGCACCACGATATAGTAAAAGTAAAATCTAGTTTTGTAAATTTGCTACACAATTAATTCCAATTAAATTTGGGAAAATTACAAAACGTTTGTAGTAATTTTACTAAATTACCTATAATATATATAGTAATACAGTAGAACCTTGATAACTTAAACCTCGATAACGTAAAAACCTCTATAAATTCATAAAATTTTGTGTTCCCTTCCCCTCGGAGTCCAAAACCTCTTTTACTTAAAATTTGAACCCTCTATAACTTAAACGAATAATTTGGGCATCGCACCTCAGTAAGTAATAAAATTGATGTAGAAAGTGTGAATTGTTTGAAAAAAAAAAATTATAACCGACTTTTTTAAGTAGAATAAAATAAACTTGAATAAACGTATCTTTAACCCTAAAATAAAGTATGTATGTACATAATAACATTTCGAAGTTTCATTTACATTGAACCTAGCTCGTCTATCTCTATAATTCCTAAACAACGCTCATAAATAAAAATATAAACCAATAAAAACTCCTTAACTTAAACCCTTAGTAAGTAAAAACCTCAATAACTCAAATTTTTCAACGTTTCCCTTGGTCTTTATCTTATCGAGGTTCTACTGTTTTACAATACAAATATTGTAATTTTGTTAAACAAATTATGCTGAAATTGTTTATTAATTTCAGTATACTTTATTGTAATTATATTACACAATTCATTTCAACTAAGTTTAGGAATATTACAAAATATTCGTAGCAATTTTACTACAGTTACCAATAATCTAGTTAGTAATATAAAAATACAAATATTGTAATGTTAATAAAGTTATACTAAAAATACTTTGTAATTTCAGTATGTTTAGAAGTCGAGAAAACGCGAGTGACAACATCAAAGAAAAAAATGGCATTTTTAGACCACCAAGAAAAACATTGTAATTGATACACTTAATTTTAAAAGAAAGTATAGATATTTTTTCAAAAAAATTAAGCATGATATGATATATCAATACTCACCTTTGAATTGCTTTTATTTAATAACCATGGTACAATGAACGTAAGAAGGTAGGACTGCACGCAGGATGGGCGGGTTATCGCTACGTCACCTTGAGAGTAAAACGTTCAGTAATTAACGTGTGTAACGACTAATAACGGTCATTTACCACATTATTTTCGCTTTTGAAAGGACGAAAATCAAATTTGAGTGGAAATTTATTATTTAAATAAAATATTGACAACTCAGAACCACCTCTCGAAGAAATTCTGAGCGACTCTTATTTTGATGGTCTAGAACATCTTGCTGGATATCTTTGTCAAAATGTCTGGGCAAAATTATGAAGAGTCCCATACATTTACGTGGACGGACTATGTCTGTGAAGGTGGTTTGAAAAAACCTTCAGAAGAGTTTATGCGAAAAATTGAAGAGTTGGAATGTATATTTCAAACTTATAACGGGGATAGCTTATTAATAACATCTGGGTATATAAAAAAACTTTTAGACAAAAGCATATCTGTCGACCTTAACGAACTAACGAAAAAATTATTTTTTCGATCCAGAATGTTTTTCAGACTAAGGGATTTAAACAGTCACTTAAAAACAACAAATTTAACAAAAAAGTTTAAAAAAATTGTACCTACAATAAATACATATTTTTAATGTGGTTCTCATAATCATTCCTTAAGATTGTCACTAAATAAAGTTCGGATTCAATAAAAAACAACAACTTACCTAAGTTTAAGTACCTATACATATTTCGTTTTTTTTATTGATCTTATCTATTCCTTAAATCGACAGACATTCGCAAAATAGAATGGATTTTAGCAAGTAAACCTAAGTGTAATGTAAACGTAAATCGAACTGAAATTGAATATGGAAATTTTGAAAATTGACGCGCCGGAAAAAACCAAAAACCACTTTCAAAATGTGTGAGCTATTGCTATTGGTTAATGCATTTGTCAGTGTTTTAAATGAAAATTAAATAAATATTAAAATACAGTCTTTTACTACAGGAATTGCATTTCTGGTAGCGTATCTTTTCCCTTTTTGTTTAAGCGGTTTAAAACACGTTATTTTTATTTGTTTTTTTAACAATAGATGTATCGTTTAACACACTGTTATGTGTATTCCAATAGAAGAGAACTCTCAAGATGACGTCATGCGCAAAGGAAGACTATTTTGCGTTCGCTTGCAATCCTACCTTGTTAAGTTTATTGTATCACGTTTAATAACTACCAGGGGTTGATATCTTTGGCTTTGTAAATATTGGAATACAAATGTCCTGCAAACATGGACGACAGCGCCACCTGGCGGCCACCGACCAAACTAACACGAGCGTTTCTAAAACTTCGTTTATCATGTGAATAGATAATCATAGAAAGAGTGGTTCAATGGATGTATTCATTTTGAATTTCTATTAATAATTTGTTTCTTTTTATAAATTATTTTTATTTTGTGTCTCAAAAATTCATCACATTTCCAGAATGTGTAAAGAAAATTTTTGATGATTTAGTTCTGCTACAGCAGATTTATTTTTAATAAAATTACAATACACTATGGAATCCTATAATCAAAATTGTAAAAATAAGAAAAAGATTTTTAAACTTTCATTGACATCATTGTAATTTCTATTACATTTTTTTTGTAATTTTTCTTAAAATTGTAATAAATTAAATTACAAACAATGTTTGTAAATTCAAAATGCTTTCTATTGCAAGCTGATAAACGGTTCAGTAAAATCACAATGTGCGTAGAATTTATACATAAAGATTGTAAAATTACAACTGGTATTAGTAGATATCCTCATGTATCTTAGATTACTTAAATTGTATTTTAATTTTGTATTGCCATACACTGATTTGTAATTTTACTTATCTTGTTTTGTAAAACAATTGTAATTTTACGAAAATTTTTAACAGTGTTGGTACGTGGTTCAGAAAGTAGATGCAATTAATGAATCATTGCGAATAAAACATTTATTGTATAAGTAATTACGCGAGGAGTAAAATACAACCAAGTTTAAAAATATAACGTATAATTGGCCAAAAGTTATAGTGCAGTTATGACTTGAACTTCCTAAGTGACTTACAATACTCTCTGATGTTATAAGCATGTTATAAGTAATAAGTAATTTGAATGGCCCTTTGTTTTTCAATAGCTAGTGTTAGGATTCATCTCAGATACAATCAGTTTTGGGAAAAATTTTCATGGGAAAAATTATTTCTTCGTACAATTTCAACAATCAAATTAAAAAACGTGAAGATTCTTTATTAGTTTTCAAACGAATGAATTGAATTGTTGCATTATTCGAAATTATAAACAGCATAAGTACAACAATTTATAAGTATTTATTGTTTTTTGATAACACATATAAATTTGTTATTTAAAACGATTCTTTTAAAAATTTCTGGACGAAATCATTATTTTCTTGGAAACAAAAAATTTTAATTGTGCCGAATTAAAAGACAAACAATGGATAAAGGACTTGGCTTTCTCAGTTGTTATTACAAGTCATCTTAATCAACGTAATTTTAAGCTTCAAGGTAAAAATCATGTTGTTACAACTCTATTTGATAATATTAATGCTTTCAAACAAAAATTATTACTTTGAAAAAAAAATAGAAAAAGAAAACTTGTCTTACTTTGACAGCTGTCAACGTATTTCGCATAAATCACCTAAATTATAATTTTAAGGCAATTCGATTGAAGATTTCCTGATTTTAAAAGCTGTGAAGTACAATTTCGTCTTTTTACTTCACCTTCATCTATCGATTTGAATTCCAGAATTTTATACATATTTATCTATAGACCGGTTTTCTAAAAAGGTATCTTTTGTTGAGCAACTATTTTCTTTAATGAATAATACCAAAAATCAAAAAGATCACGATTAATCGATCAACATATGTACAGGGTGATTCATTATAATGTCGCCCCCCTTTAACTTTGTTATTTCGAGTGTCCCAAAAAAAATAAAAGTATGGTTATGTAGGTGCTAAAAAATACTTTTTTTCTATTTATAACAAAAATTTGAAAAATGATCAGTATACAGGGAAAACCCCAAAAAGTTAATTTTTTTAAATGGATCACCCTATACCTATATGAATTTATTTTTCGATTCCTCGTAAAATTCTCAGTATAATTTATATAACATACCGTATACCTAAATTCAATAGTTTCTGAAATATTCGCATTTGAAACGTTATCATCAAACATTTTATTAAACAATTGTTACAAATCAAGAAGTCCTAGGATACCACGCTTTTTATTGAAAACAATTCATATCAGATTCATAAGAGAAAACGCGAAGAACCCTTATACAATGTGTTGAAGAAAATGGAGGCCTGGAAGAGCATCTTTATATGTAACTAAAAATTGTTTTTGTTATATTATTCATTGTTAGATTTCTTGGTTTGTTGTTTAATAAAATATTTCATGATAACGTTTCAAATGCGAATATTTCAGAAACCATTGAATTTTGGTATACGGTATGTTCTGTAAATTATGCTTAGAATTTTACGAGGAATCGAAAAATAAATTCGTATACCTATACGCTGATCCATTTAAATAGTGAACTTTTTGGTTTTCCCTGTATACTGATCATTTTTCAAATTTTTGTTATAAATAGTAAAAAAGTATTTTTTAGCACCTACATAACCATACTTTTAATTTTTTTGGGACACTCGAAATAAAGTTAAAGGGGGGACGACATTATAATGAATCACCCTGTACCATATATCATCAATTTTAAAAATTGCTTTGAGCAGGGTTACTGGTTAAGTCGACCTAGATCCTTTAAGAGGTTGTAGTTTCCCTCATTTCTGACTGATTTGACCAGAAAAGACCGTATCCTAAACTTAACCGTTTTCAAGTTATTGGACTTTTATTGGTTTTTTATAATAATAAAAATTGCCGATTTTTGGTCTATTGTCCCATTTTTTATGTGTTTTGTGCCTCTAATTTATTTGTTTTTGCTATTTTCCAATAGTACATACGTTGCTTTATTATTCTCAACGCTAAAATTACAGGTAACTGAACCAACTGGGCCACAGTAGATGATTGATAGTTAAAAAAGGTAATAAATTCGTAAAAGATATTTTCTTTCCTTTGTAAATATTTAAAAAAAGTCTATGATAGTTATGCTGCAGATGTGTTTAAAAACATCTTTGGTTCTTTAGCTATACAACAAGGTATAACAATTTAGGGTATTATCAGAAATCCTACAAAAACACTTTGATAAAATGCTTCCAGAGAGTGGTAAAAATAACAGTACTTAAGCGTCAAATTTATCACTTGAGTCAGAAAACAAAATAAAACAATCCAAATAGGTACAAAAAAACGTTTATTACTCTTTTCAAAGAAAGTTTACAATTTATGTTCCACATGTCCGCCTCTGTTTGGTAAACATACTCTTATTCTGTATCTTAAGCCACTTTTCACTACACCAGTTGTTAATCCTCTTTTTATTTCGTTTGCCTCAAAACTTCAACAGATGTAATTGGATTAAGTTAGTTGAACACAAAACTCTTCATGTGTCCCCACACATAAAAATCCATGAGGGTCAGATCTGGACTCTAGTTATCCCAATAAGTGGATCGGAAGAGGTGAACCCATACCGTGGCCAGCTAGGAGCCCAGACCTGGCCTGTGGGGACACATGAAGTGTAAATGGTAAAAGTCACTCTTAAACTAATATCACACTTAAACTAGAAATCGTACTTAAACTAGAAATGACAACTAGAAAACGCACTTAAACTAGAGTTCGCGCCGGAAATGCGCTGTCTCAGCAACCACTGTTTGGAATATAACTGTAGCGACCAGTGACACAGTACGTGTGTGCGATAACAATTTGTGGCATGTACTTGTTATCGCTAACATGCTTACGGCATAAACTCCGCACACGGTACTTTTCGTGTTATCAACTTACAAGATGCAAATCATTCTCCGGCGACAAGTAACAAATTCAATTCTGGAATAATCGAGGACTTTCTAATTATTACTCATCATTCGGGAATACTCAGGATTTCTTCGAGTTCCTGTCTAGAAAGCTCTAAAGGTGTATATATCGTGATCATCTTTGGACCGAGAGACAGTTAGTTGAAGAAAGCATCAGTGCGCGAATTAAAACCGATAATAGAAAAAGTGATATAAATAAATTGTTATATAAATAAGTGAATTGTTGTGATAATAATGGTAGTTCTAAGTTAGTGTTTAAGTGTTATAAATAGTGTTAAATAAATAATTGTTTAAATAAATACTTTGACTAGAAAATTCGTTACAATTGGTGTCAGGTGTGGGGTCTGCGAATCGACCTCTGGAGAATTTTCTAGTGTAATAAAAATACCAAATAAATAAAAATGCCGAAAAAATTGCTCGAGTTAAAAGTCGCCGAATTGAAAAGCGAACTCGAAGAGCTAGACGAAGATACGTCTGGTACTAAGAACATCCTACAGAAGCGGCTCGAGGAGGCTTTGATACAAGAAGGTTTCGATCCCAGCACGTATGAATTTGAGGACGAATTTGAAAAGAAATTGGAAAAGAAACTAAACGAAAATTCAAAGAACCTGGAAGAAAAATTAAATGAAAATCTGGAAGAAAAATTAAAGTAAAATTCAAAGAATATGGAAGAAAAATTAAACGAATTAAATGAAAATTCAAAGAATATGGAAGAAAAATTAGAAAAATTCGAAGGAAATTTAGAAGAAAAACCGGGAAAATTCAAAGAAGAAACAAGAGAAGAAATAAACAAAACGCTGGGGACTTTCGACGAAAGATTAGCCCAGCTGGAAGAAATGGTTCTACATCCGGAAAAACGAGGAGAACCCAGCCAGCAACTTACGGAAAAGAGGCATAGCGCGGTTAACGGCGAAGAAATCCCCGACATGAAAGAAGAGCAAATAATCTCATCCAAAGTGCACATGAAGCTTCCTACGTTTGACGGAAAAACATCATGGACCACGTTTTTGACGCAATTCGAAGTGGCTGCAAAAGCTTACAAATGGACGATAGAAGAGAGAGCTTCTTCACTTGCCCTTGCTCTACGAGATGGTGCTGGCGAAATTTTGAACACGCTACCACCGGAAGAATTACTAGACTACCATCGGCTAGTAAAAAGATTAGAAATGCGATACGGCCAAGCACATCTGACGGCTGTGTACCATGTGCAGCTAACGAATCGACGACAGAAGACAGGGGAAAGTCTTCAGGAATATGAGGCAGATATCGCACGGTTGGTCCGGCTCGCCTATCCGGGTACGGCCGATGATACTCTGGAAAGATTGGCCGTCGACGCGTTTATTGACGGATTGAAGGACGACGAAATACAACAGCGACTCCGATTGGACCGGCCGAGGACATTGGTAGACACGTTGGCCCGTGCACTCGAATACGACGTCGTCAAACAGGCGTCGCAACGACAATGTCGAGTGCGAGAATTAAAAGAAGAGTGAGCCGGTCGGGACGATAGACTGGATAGACTGGAAGAGATGATCCGTCGCGTAACGACTAAAATAGAAAGGAAGCCCAGACAAGTCAGGTGCTGGAGCTGTGGGAAGTTAGGCCACGTGAGAAGCAGCTGTAAGAGCGAGAGATTTGCTTCTCAAGTCAGAAAGCTACAAACAAGAACGGAAGACGCACAACGCTTACTAGAAGCCTTGACGAAATTGCGCCAGGAAGCAGGAGGCAAATATAATCCTAACCAACGACGCCAGATAGAAGGATTACTAAAAGAATACCAAGACGTCTTTGAAGTAGAAGGCGGCAAGAAGGGACGAACCAACACCGTCATGCACAAAATAAATACTGGCGAGGCCCAACCCATCCGCCAGCGACCCAGGAGACTACCACTGGCCAAGAGAGAAGAGTACGACTTTGACATAGAACACCGAGCGGGAAGTAGCCATAAAAACGCCGACGCCTTATCCAGAAGACCTTGCCCGGACAATTGTAAACACTGTCAACGCGTCGAGGAACATGAAGAGATCAGAAGGATAACTATCCTGGACGAGCAATGGCAGCCCGACAATATTAAGGCAGAACAACATACCGACGCGCTCCTAAACATGTTCCTGGACTGGAAGAAAGAAGGCAGAAGACCAACCTGGCAGGAAGTAGCTGCCAAGTTAACAGATGTAAAATCGTTGTGGGCTCAATGCGATTCCATTGAAGAAGAAGATGGTCTCCTGAAGCGCGTCGTTGAGAATCAAGATGGCACAGAAAGCAGACGTCAGCTGGTGATACCGAGAAGCTTGGTAAAAGAAGTTCTGCAGTGCCTCCATGATGACCCTTCGGGAGGACATTTTTGCGTAATGAAGACCCTTGGCAAAGTACGAGAACGATTTTACTGGGTCATCTGCCAGAAGGACGTGGAAGACTGGTGCAGAAAGTGTATGACGTGCGCCGCCAGTAAGGGACCTCAGAAGCGACAACGTGCTCCGATGCGGCAGTATAACGTCGGCAGCCTGCCACAGATGTTGCCGGACCATTCCCAGAATCTGAAGATGGGAATAAGTACATCGTAGTGGCAATGGACTACTTTACGAAATGGGTTGAAGCGTACGCCCTTCCGAACCAGACGGCAACCACAGTGGCGGAAACGCTCGTGAAAAAGTTAATCAGCCGATTCGGAGCACCACTGGAGCTGCATTCCGACCAAGGACGAAATTTCGAGTCAGCCATATTCTAAGATATTTGTAAGATATTGGGAATTCATAAGACTCGAACTACAGCCCTACATCCCCAATCAGACGGCATGGTAGAACGAATGAACAGGACCATTAACAAGTACCAAAATGGTCTCCAAACATCAGCGAGACTGGGATCGTTATCTGCCATTGTTCCTTTTGGCATACTGATCTTCCATACATGAAACCACTGGACAAACACCAGCCAGGGTACTGTTCGGTCGAGAGTTGCGACTACCATGCTACTTAAAGTTCGGATGCAAACCTGGCGAAGACGTAACTGGAGAAGATTACGTCAGTGAACTCCGAAGACGATTGGACGACATCCATGACGAGATGCGTTCCCATATGCACATAGCCAGTGACCGGATGAAGGACGCATATGACATTAAGGCCACTGATGGAGGATTCCATGAAGAAGATTTGGTGTGGCTTTATAATCCGAAGCGTCAAAGGGGTCTTTCGCCGAAGCTGCAACAAGATTGGGAAGGCCCGTACAAGGTTAGCAAACGAATCAATGACGTAATCTACCGAATTAGACGTACTCCCAATGGAAAACCAAGAGTAGTCCACTTCATCCGACTGGCTCCATATGCTGGGGACAACCACGAGGAAGCTCAAGTTAGAGTTGTGCAGGCTCGATCGCCAGAGCCCCAGTACGAAGAATTTATGGCCGAACAGAGCTTACACCGTAAAGCCCGATTTTGAGTCACCACCGAAGTTCAGCAGGACTTATTCGCCGTCCCGAAGAAATACTCGCTGGCCCATTGTGTGGCAAGGGATTTGGACATGAGCCGTGGGATTGCCACGGTCTTTCGGAAAAAGTTTGGGCGACTACCGATGTTACTCGACCAGGCCAAAGATGGAAGAAAAGTATTGCAGTTACTCGATGGGACCCAATCCATCTTCTATCTAGTCACCAAAAGCAAGTCGTCGGAGAAGCCTACCTACCACTCCTTATGGGACTCCCTTATAGAACTAAGAGAGCAATTGCTACACGCTAACATCCTGAAGCTAGCAATACCGAGGATCGGATGTGGACTCGATGGGCTGGATTGGAGGGTGGTCAGAAACATGCTGGAGGTTTTGTCCCGATACACTGGTATAGAAATCTTGGTGTGCGCCGGAAATCCTCGACGAGGACCGTCACCATTGAAGGCCGTTGACTGCCATTTCCACTTGACAACCGGATGCCGAAGCGGATCCACCTGCAAGTACCGGCATGATCCTCTGAAGGAACGGCAGAATGTGATCCGGGACGAATCACCCTTAAGGAGGGGGTAGTGTAGCGACCAGTGACACAGTACGTGTGTGCGATAACAATTTGTGGCATGTACTTGTTATCGCTAACATGCTTACGGCATAAACACCGCAAACGGTACTTTTCGTGTTATCAACTTACAAGATGTAAATCATTCTCCGGCGACAAGTAACAAGTTCAATTCTGGAATAATCGAGGATTTTCTAACTATTACTCATCATTGGGGAATACTCAGGATTTCTTCGAGTTCCTGTCTAGAAAGTTCGAAAGGTGTATATATAGTGATCATCTTTGGCCCGAGAGACAGTTAGTTGAAGAAAGCATCAGTGCGCGAATTAAAACCGATAATAGACAAAGTGATATAAATAAATTGTTATATAAATAAGTGAATTGTTGTGATATAAATGATAGTTCTAAGTTAGTGTTTAAGTGTTATAAATAGTGTTAAATAAATAATCGTTTAAATAAATACTTTGACTAGAAAATTCGTTACATAACTTTATCACTATAAAAAACGCACTACTTTTGGATCTTATTCTTTCACACACTGGCCAAGGGTTCCGAACTCGGAAGGCTCCTGGAAGTTGAGGTCTTACTCTATTTTTCCCGCTCTAGTGTTCCACCAACGGAAAGCTGCTAGAGTATCTGGAGGTAGAGTTCTCTCTGCTGTTTCGAGAGCCGGCAGCTCCTTTTATCCACCCTTACCTAGGTAAGGGTAGCTCACCGCGGTACTACCAGGGGTGGTGGTACCGGGAAGGGGTAACCTGCCGGGGTAGGGTGGCGTTGGTGGATAGAGCGACGGATTCCGTGTGGCGCCCTCCCGAGCCGTAGTACGAGGCGTTACGGAACTAACGGGGTTGAAATGGTACAGATCTGTGGCGCGGATTTCAAAAAGGGTTGTTATAAAAGGTTTTTTTGTCTGGATGTAGTTCTCATAAGCAGTGGCGGTTTTACTGTAGGTGCATTTGTTTAGTGAACCCCCTTAAAAATTGAACTACCTACACCGTATAATTTTATCCTTTTAATATTTATTATATTATTGATGATTATCGTATAATATCCATCTTTTTTACCATTTCATAGTTCATAGTTACAAAACACCAACCCGTAACCCATAGAAAATATTTAAATTTTTGTTGTGTCGCTGACGACTTCACCTAACTTTTTTGGTTCAAGTTTTGATTCTGAACATATCACGTGAGCGATACTCCGTTTGATGTCCATGTGTTAAAGAGAGAGGTAGTCGGACGCGTGAAATGGAAGATAAAATACACTCAACATTCAGCGTTTAGGTGCACTGCACGAGAAGCCGAAATCAGCCGGAAAGAGTCGTGCTACGTCGGCACGGCTACCCGACATTCTGCCAGGGTTTTGCAACTTCGGTTAGCCTGCCAGCCTGCCACCTGGTGAAAATGTCCAGTACGAGTCATTTTTAAAGGCTCCGGAAGCTAGTGTTGGTAGGAACCGATAGTAAAAAAATTATGTTCAGAAGCATGTTCAGATTTTAGAGTTCAAAGTCCACTAATTGTAAATGACGCACAATTTATTGCATAATACGTGTTAATTAAAATAATACGTAAATGATGGGGTCGTGTTCGGTAAAATATATTAAAGAAAATTCAAATAATTTTCAAAATCGTTTCGAAATAAAGAAAAGGGGTCCACCTCGCCCAAAACTAAAGCCGACACAAAAGTGTACCTTAAAAAATAAAATGTTCAAACGTGTGTTTAAAGTAGAACAGTATAAAAAAACTTCGTGGTTGTGTGGGTGTAATAAATTAAACGCATTATTTTGCTTTCCGTGCCTGATTTTTGCCTGTAATCCTAGTGAAAGTGTTGAGTGGACAAAGACAGGGGTTACGGATTTGTCACATTTGTCGGCAAAATATAGACGAATGGATTTCCTGTATAAGTAAACGTAAGGTTTTTATTTATTGTGTTATTAAATGCCATAAGTATTTGTTTCTCCTAAAATATTAAAAATCTTCGCCTGCGGTGCATTTACAACATCGTGAAATACGCTTCATGTTCTGATATTACCTACATGTTATTAACTTTTTGAACCCCCTTCGTATTCGACCACAAGCTGCCACTGCTCATAAGTTATTATAAATTTAAAGCCCATAAAGAAGGAGTCATTGTAGAAAATTGTTTAAAAACACTTCCACATCCAACCTAGCGTTCACCCAGTAATACCTTTCACGTAGTTTTTCTAAGGTCTTCTTCACCTCCAGTCCCAGATGCAGCTCTTTTATTACTTCTTTCGTCTTTTTCTTGGACAAAACAACTTGTAGCCGCTTCTTGGTCCAGTCTGGACTTTCCCAGATTCTTTTAAGGACTCCATTCTCGAATCCCATTGGGCCCAATAACATTTCGTCGTAGTACTCAGGGGGCTTACGTCCGCCCACGTTGGTCGAGATTCTCCTGTCTCCTTCCATTTCATGATGAGTCCTTGGTCATCATCGGTTCGCTGTTCTTCAATCAACACTGTGTCTTCCCAATTATCTTGTCTGTTTACGGTGGTATGTAGGGATAGAACTTGTTCCAACTCTTCTTTTCGTTCCACCGAAGAACAATGCTTGCTATTCCGTGGGCATGATCGTCTTGACAGGGCTTCAGCATTACCGTGGTGTTTTCTTGGCCGATGATCAATTTTGACATTGTATTCCTGTCTGCTTCTTTCGGCGGCTGACGTCTGTCTTCTTCCAGATGGACATATGCAGCTCAAGTGCCCCGTACGTCCGCAATTCCAACATGTAATTTGCCGTTTCCTTTTGACACAATCGCGTGAAGTATGTCCATCTTTGTCGCAAATCCAACATTTGAAATTATATTCTTGTTTGCTTTCTTCGGCAGCTGACGTCTGTCTTCTTCCAGACGGATAGCCGCTGCTCAAATATCCCGTATGTCCGCAATTCGAACATGTAATTTGTCGTTTTTGAACGCAATCACGTGAAAGATGCCCGTATGTGTCGCAAGTCCAACAGCGTGGGCGCTCACTCAACGCTTCCTTCTGTTTTGAAGACATGACTTCTTTGAATATTTTTACAATTTCTTGTAGTATCTCGCTGTCGTCATCAAAATTGAACCCAGCCTGCCGAATTCTAGCGTGTCCTATGGATGCGTGCTTGGCTGCTTCGTATCACAGCGCGTGCGACAAGGCTTTGCCTGCAGTTTTAGGTCGAGACATGCGCAGGGCTTGCTGTATTTTGACATTTCGTACCCCATCAATAAACATTTGGGTGGACAGCTGGTCTGTAAAGTCTTGAGGGGCACTAGGATAAGCCAACCGCACAAGTCTTTCGACATCTGCTTCGAATTGTTGGAGGCTTTCGCTGCTAGTTGATAGCGACTTGTTAAGTGAGCCTGATACATTTGTTGTAGGTGTTTATCACCGTAGCGCATCTCCAATCGGTCCACCTGCCTTAATTTCTTCTTGACCTGCTTTAATTTCTTCCTTCATTTCATCCTGACCTGCTTTAATTTCTTCCTTCATTTCTTTAAGCATTTCTATCGAAAATTTCATCTGCTTCTCCATTTCTGCCGCTTGACTTCTTGTTACTGGCATAAACCCTTACTCCTGAAACCAATTGTTACGTAATTTACAATATCACGTATTTTTCTCAACACTTTTATTTAATCAATTCGAACACAACAATTAACAATAACTATTTCGCTTTTTAATCACTTTTTCTACTCTTCTGTAACTTATATCTGTCACTCTCTTCTATCAAAAACTGTCAAACTGTCCAACGCTGTTCCTTATATAGTAATAGCAGCAATACCCGACGTTGCTGGGGTAAGAATATATCACACGTTTGATGGAACAGTCTACAATATTCGCGAATTAAGAACTATCCAGAACATCCCAAAATGATTCAAAACATTTTCTAATTTTTTTTAACATTCTGAAACATTCTTGAATGAACTCAAGATTCTGGAACATTCTTGAACATTCCCAAATCATTCTGAAATGTTATAATAAAACATTCTTTTATTTGTTAGAACATATTTGAACTCCATGTAACATTCTAAAAAAATCTGCTTCATTCTCATCCCCACTCCGTGCTGTTTGCTGGGTGAGTAGTGACATCAGTAGACGCCTGGCGGGGATGACTAATCAATTGATAATAATTGATTAGTTATCGACCACTGAGAGTTGAAGATTATTACAGTACCAATATCGCTATAAAAAATTGGGGGTTAATGGTAGAAATGTGAAAATGGTGAAAATTAAGGGTTGTATGTATTTTTTAATGCCAAATCATAAAAAAATAAAAATAAAAAATGTTGTATAATACATAAAAAAAAAGTTAAAAGTGGACAACCCTTAACATTTAGGGAGATAAAAAATAAATGTTGGCCGATTCGCACAATTTTTACAATTGCACTTTTTTCCCCTGAACTCAATCGGGAAATGAAAAATAATTGATTATTGTTTCTAAGAACTCTAGATGGAACATAAATTTTAAAACTAGGTATTTAATCAATTTGAGCAATCAATGACGCCAGTAAGCAACCTAGTAGCAAACAAAAGTCCTGCTCTCTCTCTAGCTAAATGCAAATCCGATATCTTAAAAAACTGTTGCATAGGTACATAGTCGTGATCCGAATAGTACATTCTATGACCAATTTTGAAAACAGCATAACGTAAAAATTATAAAGTTTTAATTAATATTTTTTTATCAATTACAATTAAAGTTTTGAAATGATATGGTATATTCTTGATTTATGAATATAAAGCGTAAATAAATATACAGTAATTTAATAAATACAAAACAGTAAAATCAAGCGTCTTCCTCATAAAACTGTAGTCATAATAAACGACCACACTAGCATGTAAGGATTCTGCTACTGAATTAATTTCAAAGTTTAATAAGGAATGTTCCTTTGCTATAAGGAAACGGCTTATTAAACAGAATCAATGGTGGCGGAACTTCAGAAAAGTCGATAATAACAATGTTATTTTCTATTATGATTGTATGAATTAATCAACAACTATAGGTAGATATCAGTTTTGGAAGTTAGTTTTCAAGTGATTACTAAATCTGAGAACGACTGATTTATAGGGCATTTCACGTGAAGAGACCAACGCAAAAAAAGTGAGGTTCTGAAATTCGTCCATACTGTGACGGACGTGTCATTTTGAATGACGTTGACATGCGCCGACTGCAAAAGAAGAATGAAACTTACCTATGACGCGTTCCAGAAGGTTCGAGAGTTGCTGGACGTTTCGAGAGTCACCTAGAAACGTCCATAATACTATATAAGGAACAGCGTTGGACAGTTTGACAGTTTTTTGATAGAAGAGAGTGACAGATATAAGCGATAAGAGAAGAAAAAGTGATCATAGAAAGTGATTAAAAAGCGAAATCGTTATTGAATTGTTGTTGTGTACGAATTAATTAAATAAAAGTGAGAGAATATCTATAAATTACGTAACAATACGATACGATACACCTGATTGACTGAAAGATTTCCTTGAAATTTTAGCGTCCTTTTTGTGATTTTCAAATCAGACTTCAAATATGATTTTTTTCCAGTATTAAACCGAAAGTAAATATTTCAAATATATTTTTTAACGTCTTCGACCACTTTAATTTTGTTTTTTTCTTGCACGAAAATAAAGTTTACCATAAAAGTTGCAGAATGGGATCGATATTCGTTTAAGAGATAAATCAATTAGAATATATAGGTACAGAGTGAATTTTGTAATTTGATACGCCCTATTGTTTTTGTAAGCAGTAATATTTGAAAATTTCAAATAAGGATTTATTTATTACTAGCTGTTGCCCGCGACTTCGTCCGCGTCAATTTCTGTTATTATGATCGCGCTTAAGAAGTTTTTAATAGAATATATTTAAAAAAAATTGTCCAAAAAATAAAAAAAAAATTAGGGGTGGACCACCCTTAACATTTAGGGGGATGAAAAATAGATGTTTTCCGATTCGCAGACCTAACCGATATATTGGACATGCTTTTTTTATTTTCCAAATGAAAAAGTGGCTAAAAATATTTGTACGAATTTACCTATACCAATGTCGTATTTTTTAAGAAAACCTCGAATTCTTTATCCAAAAACTACAGTCGTGAGTAGAATTATCCAAGCCAATAAATAAATGAGGTTTCTTCTAGTAACGAGTGAGATTGTTTCCTTATTTCATACCTACAACCAATAATTCTTCTCTAACCAAATGAATTTAAAGGATGTTTAATATGTTACGCTTAATTTATGTCTTAAATAAAGTTTAAAACACTTATTTAAAACATGTTTTATTTAGATTATGTTTTGAACAATGTTTGAAACATGTGTTTTAAAACACCTTGTTTTAAACATGCCAACCGTGCAATCAAGTGTATACCATAGAAAATCTTAACAACTAAGTCTAAATAAAAAAGATATTGTGAACACGTATACGTACAAATATGCCCAATATGAACGAATTTCAGAACCTAATTTTTTTCTTTCATTTTCCGATTCATGTTAAATGCCCCTATATTCAAAATTTTTTATCGTTTTCTTTCCCATGTCACGATCAATAAAAGTTTGGCACTTCTTTTTTTGTGTTGACAGTAATTTTAATTATGTAATTTAAATGAGATCAATTTTCTGCATTGATTAGAAATTTTTTTTGGCCGGTACGAATTTGTAGCATCCACTGTGTGCATGGTGAGTGGTCAAGCATTTAAATGTTTATAAAAACACAAACATATGTTTGTATATGTATGCTCGAATTCAATTGTGTTAATTATTACTTAACAGAAAGAGAAAGATAAATAGAGATACTTAATGAAACGATTGCGTAACGCGATCTTAATTAGTTGCGGCGTGGGAGTTCATAGGCCGCTAATTCAGGGACGTGTAGTATATCATCAATTGATTTTTACCTTGACAATGACCGACTTATGTCATAGTTGTTTTCCACGAGTGATTTTCCTGTAATTTTAACCCACACGGTTGGTAACAGTGTTGCAAAACTAGTAAATGTAGGAATAGCGATAATTATCGTTTCTAACTCGTCAAATTTCACGGTCATGTAAGTAATACTTATTGTTTTTTTTTTTTTGAACACTTAATAAGCGGATTATCATGGGTACAGTTGCTTAGATTACGAAAAGACTATCTTGCAAATAAACCTTTAAACACACAACCTACACGTCAAATAATTTGTTTGCAACAACAGTTGTAACATTTAAATGTCTGTAACGTTTTAGAAGTTTGATTGTCAAATATTTGTTGAAAGTAATTATCAAATTGTTGAGTTGAATATTATCTAGTCTCATTTTTAGGGTCTACCTTTATAAAATAATTCCGTCATTCTCGCACGAAAATATTTAATTATTATTAAACAGTACAAACAAATACAACTCGCAAGTCCGTTAAACTAAATATTGAAGGGAAACGTAAAAAATCCTCAAAAAAGGTCATGTCTTTAAAAAATCACAACTTAATTAACTTAATTTCATGTTTAAAGCATGGGCCTCCCAAAAAAGTTCTAATAATTAAGCCATAGTAGTCATAGTACAAAATTACCAAAGTTTTAACAGCAATCGCAGTGTGCTACAATGTTCAGTAGATTTAAAGGAGAAGTAAAATATCAGAAATGGCCCTAATAAATACTCAATTGTTTTGATAGTTATTTAAATACTGCAATTTTGCCAACATTTTTGCATTTATCTCGAAAACTATCAGAGTAATCGAACGTCTCAAAGAAATAAAATCTAGAAAATACTAAAACCTTAAAATACATTTTAAATAGTCGGATGTTTTTCACGTTTTTTTTTCTGTGGGAAAAGCTAGGATTGAGACACTTCAAGTTTTAGTTTAAAGGTGTTGCGATTCTCTACATATTATCTTATTTGGACATTATATCATTCTGAGATAAATAATAAAATATTAAAAACGAAAAACTTTAAGAAATTTCACTAAAACTTTATTAACTACTCGATGCGTATTTCGCCTGATAAGGGCATCTTCAGGAGTAACAAGATTATACTAAGTAACAAGCAACAAATAAATTAATTTATAGTACATACTGGTGAGGGATGAGCAATATTTAGGTCCAATAAGGGATTGTTACCAAATTCTATTTGGTCGTTGGTAATATTTTTATTTCTGTTTTAGCTTTTTTAATTTCTAAGATTTCATACCTATCTAGTATTGGACTTCCTTTTAAATTGTGTAATAATTTAATATTATTTTTATTTATGTTGTGATTATTTTCAATTAGATGAGTGGCTAAACCTGAAGCATGTTTATTGAATTTTACATAATTCACGTGTTCGCTAATCTAGTTATAATATCTCTTTTGGTTTTCCCAATGTAAATATCCGAGCATTCGAAATGATTTCATAAACTCCCCTTTTATGATGGTGTCAGGTTTGCCAGTCATCTTATTGTTCACAAAAAATTTACCTACATTAATGTTATTGAAATAAGCTGAATTAATATTGAAATGCCTAAATGTTCTACCTAACTTTTCGCTAATGATACCATAATATGGAATTTTTCGCCAAGTATTATTATTATTATTAACTGACTAGTACCGGGAAAATATTATTATTAGATACTAAATAGTTTTAATTTTTTATTTAACAAATTGTCTATGATTTTTGAATTATAACCATTATTTTTTGCGATAGTTTTAATAGTGTCTAGTTTTTGAATTTAAAATTCAATAAACATGCTTCAGGTTTAGCAATTCATCTAATTTTCATTTTTCATTTTTAATATTTGAATCATGTTTCACCAAGTGATAACGGCTGATACCCTTAAGTTAAATAGGAATTAAAAGAAACCAAAATCGCAAATTGTAATATCAAACATTGTTTTACTCCCTAGCATATTTTGTACATGATGGTACCTATACGCGTATTGCCTTTAAAGATTTTCACATCTAAAAACTATTTATACTGGCTGAACGCAGTAAGTAACAGCCTTATTCATAGTCAGTTAGTAGTGACTACTAGCAAGCTACTAAAAGCCTACTAAGAAAATCGTATTCATAGTGACATTTGGTAGACTACTAAGCTTAGTAGCTACTAAGAAATTTAGTAGCGTGCATGTAGCGTGGTAGTCTATGGTATGTTTAAGCGGTACAAATATGATAAACATAACCTCGAGCGGTAAATCTTATATTAATCATTGGCTTTTAAGAAGCGAGTTATTGGCACAAAATACAAAATTAAAAAGAATACCACAAGAATAAGATGGAAAATGGAAAGGATTTATAAAATTGAGTTGACAAATTAAAAATCAAACTGGGGTATGTCTTGTTAATTTATTAAAATGGGCAGTTATCCTTTAAAAACTACTAAAATCGTTTTTTTTTTGAAATAATTACAAACTTTATTGAATCAACATCTTGTTTGTATATTTTAAAGTAAATTGCGTGAACAAGTAAAATTTTATTCTTAAGATAATGGTATTATTACCATTATTGATTCGTAAATTAAAAATTATTGAATTTATTAGTCATTTATTCAGGCTAACAACATAAGTAAGTTAATTTATTTATTTATTTGTCAGTAAACACATCCCACTGAGAGAAATAAATCCTGTTTGTATACCGAACAAAATAAAGGTTGTTAATATTAGAAGTTGATTTCTTCTTTCGAGAACTTCATTGCATTTTTATACAACTCTGGGTTGTTTAAATTGTCCTTTATAGATTAGGAAAGATTGTTATTGTAACGAATTTTCTAGTCAAAGTATTTATTTAAACGATTATTTATTTAACACTATTTATAACACTTAAACACTAACTTAGAACTACCATTTATATCACAACAATTCACTTATTTATATAACAATTTATTTATATCACTTTGTCTATTATCGGTTTTAATTCGCGCACTGATACTTATTCATCACAACTAACTGTTTTTCGGTCCAAAGATGATCACTATATATACACCTTTCGAACTTTCTAGACGGGAACTCGAAGAAATCCTGAGTATTCCCGAATGATGAGTAAAAAGTTAGAAAGTCCTCGATTATTCCAGAATTGAACTTGTTACTTGTCGCCGGAGAATGATTTACATCTTGTAGGTTGATAACACGAAAAGTACCGTGTGCGGTGTCTACGCCGTAAGCATGTTAGCGATAACAAGTACATGCCACAAATTGTTATCGCACACACGTACTGTGTCACTGTTCGCTACATTATGTTTTCTTCTTTGGGTATTTAGTCCTGGGCAGTTGATGATATATCCCATTGTTTGGATGGAGTTGGTGTTGCAGTTTGTACATTGTGGGGTAGTTATTCATTAGGTATACATGTGTTAAATATATATAGCCAATTCTGAGTATTTTTTGTAATGTAACTTGTTAAATTGATAATTTTTTCGATATTATAGTAATTGTTATCGGAATGTTGAACGTAAATGACAGCTACACCACTACAAAAATAAGTAAGAGAAAACACAAACAATTCTTCCGTGCACTGTATTGAATAATAAGTTAACTTAAAAGTAAGGTTAAGCCGATTCACGTCAAAAATAGACGTTCAGTAGGTCATTTGTTACAATTTCGCGCCGTTGTCAAATCGTTTCTACATTTTACATCCTACTAAACCGTTGACTATGAATAAGGCTGTAAATAATTAAATGTATCTACTATTAGTCCTGTCATTTGGTAGTTTTACCTCGAAAGTTTTTTGGTAATTTTGAAAATTGGTGATTTTATATATGTATTTCGATGTGCTCTTTCCGAATTTCAACTTTGCCACGTCGTATCTTTGCCGCTCGCGCCGCAATATTGGAAGAATGGCGCCTAAAAGCAGTTTTTTGATAATATCTCATTTTTTTCTCACTCTACGATAAAAATAGTTAGGTACAAAGTGAAACTAGAAAAAATTTCCTGCAATTTATGTAATAACCTTTTATTTCGTAAAATTAATTGTTTTGGCGTACGAGCGCCGCAAAGTGTAGTACAACACGCCTTCTGGCCTAAAAACTCATTTCCACACCACCTTGAGGTATTAGAGTAAGCGGCGCGTTCTTTTACCGTGATGGTTTCCCCAGTAGCCCTAATCCAAATGATTTCACTGTCCTAAAATTTAGCGCATTTTTCTTCGCTTCATAGATCTTGATGGGCCAGGTGTTGAGTTCATCGTCATTCGTACTCATCGAAACGTCATAAATCGAAATTTCTTCTATATCATCCGCGACGAAATCATCAGTTTTATTGCAATCTTCTTCGTCTTCGATTTCATCATACGTTTCTTCAAAAATAGTCTCCGTTTCTTCCTCTTCGTCAGTATCTTGTGATGAAACTTGCGAGTTACTGCAGGTACCACTACAATTCGTGCATAAATAACGGAGAACTTTAACCGAGCCTTTCTGCATCTACACGCTTTTTGGCATCCTTTAATTTTATAACTCACAAATTTAATTTTATAACACAACCATTAATATAATAAATTTTAATTAAATGTCCCGGGTTGGTGTAGATGTATGATGTTTTGCAGCCATCGTACGTCAAAACTAATAATTTTACGAAATAAAAGGTTATTACATAAATTGTGGGAAATTTTCTCTAGTTTCATCTTGTATATAACTGTTCTTATCGTAGAATGAGTAGAAATAGATATATTATCAAAAAGATTTTAGGCGCCATTTCCCCAATATGGCTGCGCAAGCGGCAAAGATACGAGGTGGCAAAGTTGAAATTTGAAAACAGCACATCAAAATTCTAAATATATAATAAATCACCAATTTTGTAAACTCCTTGAAAACTTTCCAGGTAACCCCTTTTTTTCTACGAAATGACTGTAGGTACTATATGTGATTTTGAGGGAATGTCTATTTAAGGAATTAAATACGTACATATACTACATATTGGCATAGCTTTTTATAATGATATATTACATTTTGCGATTGATTTTTTTTATGCGATATATTCAACCTAACTTTTTTTTTATAACAATATTATTATACGAATTTGCATAAACGAGAATCATGTCAGAGCCAGTCAATAAGAAAGGATGACGCCCACCTATACCAATGAATGAGTTCTTGGTCAGTATTTCTGATAAATTAATCAATAGCCATATTGTTTGATATTACAAACGATTTCTTAGCTTCATTTAACCGTGCCTCAAAGCCATCAAGTTTTAAGTAACATCTTTTTCAGAGTGTTTACTTAAATAAAAAACATAGAAAAACAACAAATAATGTTTCACCAAGGTTTATTTTCGACAACACGAAACTATTGTTTCGATCGAACTGTGATCATTATCAAGAGTAATTATATTTAATCTTAAAACGAATGTCAACATATTTATACCTACAACAAATTACAAAGAAGAAGTGGGGAGTTGGTGAAGCTTATTTCTGTCTGATTATTGACTAAGTTTAAATTTTTGTACAAAGCTTTTTTAATTTCCATATTTTCTAGCATTGTTGGTCTTCTTTGGTCTTCTATTATTGTTTATGTTGGAATGTAATATTTTTGAATTTGTTGAACTGAAACAATGGCTGTAACTAATACAATGTTCCGCAAATCCTGTTTTTTCTTTAAGTTTTTTTATTGATACTGTAATTATGTATATTCTTTTAATCGAGTCTCAATAGCTCTCCCACTTTTTCCAATGTAACTTACATTACAATTATTACAACAAGTTTGATAGACTCCGCTTTTTAATTTTAAACTTTTATTGTTGGTTTCTATGGCTGTAAGATTGAATTTTCTCAAATTATTTTTAAACTTGTAACTAATGTTGTTGATGAAGTCAATAGAGCAAAATTAATGAACAGAGCTTGTAGGTTCTGTTGGGTTGGCATTGTAGATTAATTTAGACACCAACGTTTGAAGTTTTTTTTATTAGATTGTCTATAATGCTGGGTTTGTAGCCATTGTTTTTTGCTATGAGTTTTATAATGTTGATTTCTTTTTGATAGTTCTCTTTAGAAAGTGGTGTGTTTAAAAGTCTATTAACTATAGAATGGAACGCTGCAAGTTTAGTTTGTAGAGGATGTGCTGAATAAGATTGTATAATCCTGTCTATAAATGTAGGTTTCCTATAAATATAGAAAATTAAAGTATTATTATCAGAACGTGTAATTTCTGAATCCAAAAAGTGTAAAGTTTTGTTAACTTCTTCAAAAGTAAATTTGATATTATTATTTGGGGAGTTATATAATGAATGAGGTTAACTGTCTTTTGATTCCCGACCATATACAAAGCACCTCGTCAACGTAACGATGCCATGAAGTTATGTATCTAATAAGTGAATAATTGGAATTTAATATTTTGTGTTCTAAATAACCCATGAAAATTTCCGCTAATATCGGTGATACTGGCCTCTCCGCCCATTGGTAATTCCTTGTCTTGTTTATATATTTTGTCTTCAAAAGCGAAAAGTGTGCGATAGATAGTGTCTACGTTAACGGCGATTGGAAGAGACTTTTAGTGAAATAAATTGTGTAGATTTTTTTTTGCAAAGAGGTGAAATATCTTGGCCACGTTATCACCTCAGAAGGAATAAGAACCGATCCTGACAAGACTGAAGCGGTGAGAAGTTGGCCTGTCCCGAAGAACCAGCACGACTTGAGAAGCTTTTTGGGGCTGTGTTCGTATTACCGACGATTCGTAAAGGGATTTGCAGATATAGCTCGACCGCTCCACAAGTTAACAGAGGATGGTGTCCTTTTCCAATGGTCCGAATGGTGTCAGCAAGCTTTTGAAACACTGAAGTCTACCCTTTCTCAAGCCCCAATACTGACGTACCAACAAAAGAAGGAACCAGTCAACTTGGCAATGAGCTGTCAGACGGTAGTGGAACCTGAAGAGCACTGGCAGAGCGAGGACCTAGCGAAAGATCAAGATAACGATGAAGACATTAAACCGATACTGCGGTGGAAAAAGGCAGGAACAACACGACCTACCTGGGCGAATGTTAGTAGTACGAGTACCATCACGAAAAGTTATTGGGCCTTATGGGATTCGCTCATCATCGATAATGGGGTACTTAAACGAGTTTGGGAAAACCCCGACGGGACTAAAATTCGACATCAGGTAGAAGAACAGAGTCAACGAGGTGCTGACAGAAGTCCATGGAGGTGTTGGTGGAAAACACTTCGGAATAACAAAGACGTTGGAGAAGGTGCGAGAGCGATTTTATTGGCTAAAGTGTAGAAGAGACGTCGAAAATTGGTGTAGGAACTGTCCAACGTGTGCGTCAGCCAAGGGACCTCCGTATGAAACAGTACAATGTTGGTATCCCATTTGAAAGAATAGCTCGGGACGTAGCAGGACCATTCCCAACAACAACTGCTGGCAATAAGTACATCTTAGTAGTGATGGACTATTTCAGTAAATGGCCCGAATTGTACGCAATCCCAAATCAAGGAGCTACTACGGTCGCTGGGATGTTGGTGAATCAATGGATCAGTCGGTATGGAGTTCCGATGGAGATCCACTCTGACCAGGGACGGAACTTCGAATCCGCCGTATTCCGGGAAGTCTGTGAGCTGCTAGGAATACAGAAAACTAGGACCACTCCATTACATCCACAATCTGACGGAATGGTCGAACGGTTTAACGCGATGCTGGAAACCAATTTGAAAATGGTCGTTAACGATCACCAGACAGACTGGGACCAGCATATACCTTTGTTCCTGTTGGCCTATCGAAGTGCGGTTCACGAGACCACCGGCAGAACACCAGCCAGCATTTTATTTGGAAGAGAACTGAAGTTACCTATGGACATCCGGTTTGGACACCCAGAAGATCGGCGACCTTCAGCACAGCAGCTAGAGGAACGACTCGATACCATCCATAGAGCCGTTCGTAACAAGATCCAAGTAGGATGTGACCGCATTAAGACCAGGTACGACCGGAGAGCCAACAGCACAGGATTTAGAGAAGGGGACCAGGTGTGGCTTTACAATCCTGTCTGTCGAAAAGGACGCTCACCGAAGCTACAGCGAGCCTGGGAAGGACCTTACACCGTGATCAGGAGGCTGAATGACGTGGTCTACCGTATTCAGAGAGGACCAAAGGCCAAGATGAAAGTTGTACACTTGGATCGTTTGGCTCCCTACAAAGCTCAAGACATTGATCGGGACGATCAAATCTAAGAAGGGGACAGTGTCACGAGTACTTGCCAATTATGTTGGTGTGAGCGTAATTAACAAACATCTTCCCTGAATAGATAATGAATATTCCCGGCTTTCCTGAAACATCTAGAAAACTCCAGCAGAGATCAATGGTAAAACAATTGGAATGCGAGAAGGCTGTAGAATTACCTAGAAAGAAGCTGAAAAGACTATATAAGGCGAGACGGCTCGCGCCGAGTGAGTTGACAGTGGACAGCTGATGTTTACAAGCGAAAAGCAGAAGCGATCGATAAGCGAACCATAAGCGATAGGATTCATAGATTGCGATAGATAGTGTCTACGTTAACGGCGATTGGAAGAGACTTTTAGTGAAATAAATTGTGTAGACTTGTTTATAACTGTAGTGTAGTCAAATTAACTTTAGTAATTAAATAAATTCGTTGTTCTGTTTTGTTAATTGTGTTTTCCGTGACTGAACACGTCACAGTATTTTTTAGAAATTCGCACTTAAATTATTAACATTCTATGTGAGACATGATTATGAAACTTTGTATTAATGGCTTTGAAGCATTGCTAAATCGATTGAACATTTCGTTTTTTTTCTGTATGAAATGTTAAATACGAATTTGTGATTTTTGGGATTTCATTTTCTACCGTAACAGGCCATGCAAAGGGCCTATATTAAAAATATGCATATAACTGGGCAGAGCTCTAAGTGCAATCAATATTTGTAAAAAAAAGACAAATGTTCCGTTAAAAAGTGCGGATTTTCCGAGTATAAAAATGAGACACACTGTGTATTCATAAACATTCCTTCCGTGTATTTTATAAACAAATAAATTAAAACGGATTGAGGACATGTGCCTGTTTATTCAATAACACATTTCGATCTATCTATACAGGGTGGATTGTGTTAGTCATCATCATATAGTGAATATTTATTCACCCAGGGGTAACAACGGAAAGGTAAAAGTATCTGGAAATGCTCGTCAATTCGCGATCCTTACAATGACCTTAAACACAAGAGTTTATACCATATAGAGGTCACCTGTTGCAGTTCTAATAGAAAATTTATGGCATCAATTTTAAAAATTTACCACATCAACATCTGATGACTAATTTATGTATATCGATATCTACTTTCAAAACATCAATGTTCTTTCTCCATGTATTTTATTCACGTCCTGACATTACATTTCAGAAACTGAACTGAACATGAAATTTTATAATTACTATTAAAACTTGTCAGTTATTCGACCGGGATTGGTTTAGACTAATTTAATTTTTGTTATAATTACTATTAAAACCTATTAGTATTCAACCAGGATTTTAATTTAAAAAAAATAACCATGTAACGGTATATTCAATCCTCCTCACTCTTAATTTTAACGTTTAAGTATTGGAGGAATCACTCCCCTACCTTTCTTACTCCCACTTTTAGCGAAATGTTAATTCATAACTAACGTACCCTAAATACCTTTCGGTTTTGGCAGGCAGGTCATTAACTTTAGGAAATCCTTCTCCCTGTTACACAAGCCTTCTATATCTACACGTAATATGCAAAACTTTTTTAATTTAAACCGGATGCTCTAGTTACGATTTTTTATATCAAAACATGAGAAGTTTCTTTCTGCTTTCCAGTGGCGATTCGTGTTTATTTTGTTATTTACTCATCGGAAATTAATTCAATCCTATGATCTCTCATGGGAGTAAACGTATCTGTAATCTTTTTAGCTTGTAGTTTTTGTGATATTATTCTGACGAAATTGTTTTTTATTTTACAGGTGTTGAAGAGTCGCTGTTTCGTCGTTTTTCGCATACAATCAATAATCAAAACTTTCCAGTATTGCCGTTTAGTATTATAAAATTAATCGTTTCGTTTTTCGCGGTAACAATGTTCGTCCAAACCGAGTACAGTAACAAATCGAACAATAATAACAACGAACTCACACGATCGTCGCCGTGTGAACCGACCACTGAAAATTGTGACGGCATTTTTAAAGACCTCGACGTGATAACGCGGTTTTGTATGCCTATTTGTTCGCGCGACAACGAAATTCGAGAAGTGGCGCTGGATGTTATTTCTAAAACGGTCGAGAAGTGGCTAGACGGCGTTGGCAGCCCTAAACACTATCGCTTTGCTGACAGGCGAAGGGTTGTTGCGACGGGTGCTGTAGGGGGATGCGCTTACGCCGACATAACAGACAACTTGTTTTCAGAAATACCTATCGAGTACCTCGATCTCGTTACCCTACATTTACCCATCATATTGAGGCTGTCGCTTAGTTGCCCATTTGTCAATGTCAGGGAGAAATGTGAACATATCCTAGATGTAGTTAAGGTAAGTAATAAGTAGTAGGTAGTTTTTGTAATTTAAAATTTACCAATTCTAAAATTTATAAGCACCAACTGTTGACTATTAAAAAAGATCTAGCTAACAGTTAAGTGCTATTATGGAATCTAATACTCATTTAAATACTGTAAAAGAATCTTTTTATAAACACCAACGTTCTGTAAAAACTAAATGAAATGTTGTTTACACTCCAAAAAGAATTGGGAAATTTTCTTAATTTATATTGTTGACAATGGACGATAGTAAAGAACCTAGTATATACAGTAAAGGTACACACCGGCGATCTCTCGCGTTTGAAGCAGTAACGTTTTCTATTGACAGCGTGAAGAGGGCGACTGCAATGACTAATTAATACAGAAAATATTAATAGGATAAAAATACATTTCAAACAAAAGTGGTAGTCAGACAAATAAATGAAATTACTCAAGTTCGACATCAGGGAAGAAACTTGTTTATGAGAATATCAACTGACAAAAAAATCATTGTTATTTAATTTTTAACAGACATAATAAAAAAAATGAAAATCATCTTATTGAGAAGTTCGTTATTCGTGATTTTATTAATTAATAAACCTTTAACATATACAGTGTGTCCAAGTATAAGGTAAGAGATAGAGGGTGTCAGTTAAATTGCCACTAATCCCGGACTATCTAATGGTGACAACATTTTTGAAGTCTGACGTTTTGTTTTTAAGGGGCTATCATCAGTTTAATTTTTTAAATACGGCCCTGTTATTTTAAAGATATTCTTAATTCTTAATACGATGATATAACTTGCAATTTTTGAGATTGTTTTCGGTATTATCTAAAACTTTTTCTTGCGTAGGGCTTTGAACGCCAGCAGTGTTTTTTTTTTGGGAGAATTTATAACAACATAAATGTCAATAAAAGACAAAAGATCCAACTTATTTATTTCTAATCATTGATTTAAAAAATGAAATAAATAATAAAAGTAGTACAAAGTATAGTTTTACTTCTTACACTTTAATAATTTTAAAAAATTTTAAATAATACCTAAAACAAACTAAAAACGTGTTTAAATAATTGTTAGTGTAGTATAATCTAACTAAGATTTAAAATTGACATTGGTTTTTGTAGTAAAAATAACAGGGTCCTGTTATAAAATCGATGATGGGTCCTCGATAACGAAACGTTGGTGTTGCCACCATTGGTTAACCCGAGAAAAAAAAATTAATGTACAAGAAACGTCAATAAGCTTGTCTATGGAAGTACACCACGACGTACAACTTTCATCTTGAATTTGGGGCCTCGTTGTATCCTGTAGATGACGTCGTTTATCCGTGTAATCACTTTGTAGGGGCCTTTCCAATTCCGTTGTAATTTAGGGCAGCTTCCTTTCTTGCGAACTGGGTTATAGAGCCATACACGATCGCCCTCCCTGAATCCAGTGGAATTCGCTCGCTGATCGTAGCGGGTCTTCATCCGGTCACTTTCGAATTTTATTCTTGTTCTGACGGCTTTATGGTTGGTGTTTAGCCACTCACGTAGTTGAGACACATAATCGTCCGTGGGCAGCGAAGAATCTTCAGGTCGCCCAAACATCAGTAGCCTTATTCATAGTCAGTTAGTAGCAGTGGCGGTTTTACTGTAGGTGCATTTGTTCAGTGAACCCCCTTAAAAATTGAACTAGTTACACCATATAATTTTATCCTTTTAATATTTATTATATTATTGATGATTATCGTATAATATACATCTCTTTTACCATTTCATAGTTCATAGTTACAAAACACCAACCCGTAACCCATAGAAAATATTTAAATTTTTGTTGTGTCGCTAACGACTTCACCTAACTTTTTTGGTTCAAGTTTTATTCTGAACATATCACGAGAGCGATACTCCGTTTGATGTCCATGCGTTAGAGAGAGAGGCGTCGGACGCGTGAAATGGAAGATAATATACACTCAACATACAGCGTTTAGGTGCACTGCACGAGAAGCCGAAATCAGCCGGAAAATGTCGTGCTACGTCGGCACGGGTACCCTACAATCTGCCAGGGTTTTGCAACTTCGGTTAGGCCACCTGGTGAAAATGTCCAGTACGAGTCATTTTTAAAGGCTCTGGAAGCTAGTGTTGGTAGGAACCGATAGTAAAAAAATTATGTTCAGATTTCAGAGTTCAAAGTCCACTAATTGTAAATGACGCACAATTTATTGCACAATACGTGTTAATTAAAATATTACGTAAATGATGGAGTCGTGTTCGGTAAAATATATTAAAGAAAATTCAAATAATTTTCAAAATCGTTTCGAAATAAAGAAAACGGGTCCACCTCGCCCAAAACTACAGCTGATACAAGAGTGTACCTTAAAAGATAAAAAGTTCAAACGTGTGTTTAAAGTAGAACAGTACAAAAAAACTTCGTGGTTGTGTGGGTGTAATAATTTAAACGCATTATTTTGCTTTCCGTGCCTGATTTTTGCCGGTAATCCTAATGAAAGTGTTGAGTGGACAAAGACGGGGTTACGGATTTGTCACATTTGTCGGCAAAACATAGACGAATGGATTTCCTGTATAAGTAAACGTAAGGTTTTTATTTATTGTGTTATTAAATGCCATAAGTATTTGGTTCTCCTAAAAATATTAAAAATCTTCGCCTGCGGCGCATTTACGGCATCGTGAAATACGCTTCATGTTCTGATATTACCTACATGTTATTAAATTTGTGAACCCCCTTCGTATTTGACCACGAGCCGCCACTGGTTAGTAGTGACTACTAGCAAGCTACTAAGAGCCTACTAAGAAAATCGTATTCATAGTGACATTTGGTAGACTACTAAGCTTAGTAGCTATTAAGAAATTTAGTAGCGTGTTTGTTTAAGCGGTACAAATATGATACATAATATGATAAACATAACCTCGAGCGGTAGATCTTAAATTAATCTACGGCTTTTAAGAAGCATTAAGAAGCGAGTTATTGGTACAAAATACAAAATTAAAAAGAATAAGATGGAAAATGGAAAGGATTTATAAAATTGAATTGAAAAATTAAACATCAAACTGGTATATGTCTTGTTAATTTATTTCAATGGGCAGTTATCCTTTAAAAATTATTACAATCGTTTTTTCTGAAATAATTACAAACTTTATTGAATTAACATCTTGTTTGTATATTTCAAAGTAAATTGCGTGAACAAGTAAAATTTTATTCTTAAGATAATGGTAATAATGATTCGTAAATGAAAAATGATTGAATTTATTAGTCATTTATTCAGGCTAAGAACATAAGTAAGTTAATTTATATATTTATTTGACAGTAAACACTTTCCACTGAGAGAAATAAATCCTGTTTGTAGACCGGACAAAATAAAGGTTGTTAATATTAGAAGTTGATTTCTTCTTTAGAGAACTCCATTGCATTTTTATACAACTCTGGGTTGTTTAAATTGTCCTTAGATTAGGAAAGTATTCTTCTTTGGGTATTTAGTCCTGGGCAGTTGATGATATATCCCATTGTTTGGATGGAGTTGGTGTTGCAGTTTGTTCATTGTGGGGTAGTTATTCTTTAGGTATACATGTGTTAAATATATATAGCCAATTCTGAGTATTTTTTGTAATGTAACTTCTTAAATTGATAATTTTTTCGATATTATAGTAATTGTAATCGGAATGTTGAACGCAAATAACAGCTACACTACTACAAAAATAAGTAAGAGAAAACACATGAACAATTCTTCAATGCACTGTAATGAATAATAAGTTAACTTAAAAGTAAGGTTAAGCCGTTTCACGTCAAAAATAGACGTTCAGTAGGTCATTTGTTACAATTTCGCGCCCTTGTCAAATCGTTTCGACGCAAACCATTCTACCAGCTAGTAGCGTACTAACTGACGTCTATGAATACGATGCAGATAGTAGCGTCTTACTAGCTACTACTTAGTAGACTACTTACATCCTACTAAACCGTTGACTATGAATAAGGCTGTAGATCAGCAGGTAGTCTCAGTTCTCTCTCGAATACCACACAGGATGGGGTCTTTCCGGTAGCCTCGTGTATGGAATAAGGGAATGTGACGATTCCAGTCGGTCTGATGATCGTTCACGAACATCCTCAGGTTGTTTTCTATAGTCGCATTGAATCGCTCTACCATTCCATCAGACCAAGGATGCAACGGAGTTGTTCTAGTTTACCTTCTCATTAATTGACACACTAATTGGAATATCTCTGATACAAAATTTCGGCCCTGGTCAGTGTGAATCTCCATAGGAACTCCGTATCGGCTGATCCAGTGGTTTATTATTGCCTCCGCCTTATACATACATTCCTTAAACTGCTAGTACATTTAAACTACTATTGCAACCCTAATTCTAATGTTCAGAAGCGGTTAAACATTTTCAAGAGGCCTAGAGAGGATAAACATACAATAATCAAGAATTTCTGGCTCTTGTTAAAACACAAAAGCATATCGACTTATCGAAAACCACCTTATGAGAATTTATAATCCTTTGTAAAATAAATAAAATTATAAATAACAACTATATGTTTATGTTAATATTCTGAACTTTAGGTAAAAGAGTTAAAATTATTCAATTTAATAATCATTAGTCATTATATTCGAAAATAGGACAATTACGTTAGGTCATAAAATATCTCCTCATAAAACAAAATATTAATTAAACATTATTATTTATCTTTTAACTTCAAATTGCAGGTCGCCTACTTCTTATTCATTACTCATTAACTTAATGACTTTATCTTTTAATTTGAGATTTAATGGCTAAGTATCACAAGTACTCATAATGTTTAAAATGTTTTTAATTGCTTTTAGATAACAAAATTACATTGTTGCTTTATTTTTATACTTATCTAAATCTAATATATAAAATTATCGTGTCACGGTGTTTGTAATTAAACTCCTCCGAAATGGCTCGACCGATTTTCCTGAAATTTTGTGTGCATATCGGTTAGGTCTTAGAATCGGCCAACATTTATCCCCCTAAATGTTAAGGGTGGTCCACCCCTATTTTTTTTTTTTTAAATTATTTAGGCAAAATTTTTTGTTTTTATTTTTTTTGGTATAGCATACAAAAATACATACAACCCTTAATTTTCACCCCTCTACGAACAACCTCCATTTTTTAATAGCGATATTAGTACTGTAATAATCTTCAACTCTCATCGGTCGATAACTGATCAATTATCATCAATCGATTAGTAATCCCCGCCAGGCGTCTACTGATGTCACTACTCACCCAGCAAACAGCACGGAGTGGGGATGAGAATGAAGCAGATTTTTTTAGAATGTTACAGGCACTTCAAATATGTTCTAAGAAGTAAAAGAATGTTTTATTATAACATTTCAGAATGATTTGGCAATGTTCAAGAATGTTCCAAAATCTTGAAGATCATTCAAGAATGTTCCAGTGTTAAAAAAAGTTAGAGAATGTTTTGAATCATTATGGGATCTGTTATAACCCCAATAATGCACATTTTACATTATATACACAAATTCGAGATCAGCATTTTCAAGACCTTATAATAGCACGCAGGCCATTACCCGCAGCAGATTTTCGATGCTAAGTAGCTCGCGGTCATTGTATCTGTCAGTTGCATCGTTATTCTCATAGTGTAACTTTTTATGTAATAATTCAATTTGTATTATTTTCAATAATAGTTTTAAAAAAATAAAGTCTTAAGTGAAAAGTGCATAACAGATCTTCTGGATAGTTCTAAATTCGCGAATATTCTAGAATGTTCCATCAAACGTGTAATATATTATTACCCGGGCAACGCCGGGTATTGCTGCTAGTACATATTATATAAAATGCTAATGTTCGTACGTAAAGACAGGGTTTTCTCTATCTCTCCCTACTCCAATCAAC
This sequence comes from Agrilus mali, assembly GCA_029378335.1. Taxonomy (NCBI): domain Eukaryota; kingdom Metazoa; phylum Arthropoda; class Insecta; order Coleoptera; family Buprestidae; genus Agrilus; species Agrilus mali. Next base: position 21,497,733 of record CM055656.1, read on the forward strand.
TTCCTGTTGGGGTGGTAAATACCCCTTGGTCTCCAGGTGGTAGTAAGGGAGTTTGGTCGCGGTGGGTGGAAGTGGGTGGTTGTAGGTGGCAGAAAGGTGATAAGAAATGTTTCTGTCTTTTTTATAATTCATAAGGACTTCCGTGAAGATCTTAAAATTTCCGAAATGATCTTAAAAATTCTAAAATGAGCGCAAACTGTTATTATCGACTTGTTCTAGAAAGTTCTAAAAATTTCTTGAATGATCTAGAAAGTTTCAAAAAGTATACATCTACGTTTCAAAGTGATGTACATCTAAATATTCTAGAGTGTTCCGGTACTAGGAATTTCGATGTTCGATGATATATAAATCAACATTCAGTGACTTTTTGTCAGTTAAATTGTGTTTGCAGTCGAGTGAAGATCAATTGGAAACAAGAGCGAACAGTGACCTAAAAAATTGAAATGTTTAATGGCCGAATAAGTTTCTCAATATCTACGTTGTCTATGATATAAATCTATAATATCTACATATCTACGTTAAAAAATAGATCCTTACATATTTTTTATACCATTAAACATGTGATGTATTTTAACCCGAGCAACGCCGGGTTTCACTGCTAGTACTTATATAAAAAAGAAAATCATTTGATTTTGTAGGCGCCTTAGTATAATAGCTTATACTCCCATGAAAACGTGATAGAAGAGTGGATATGAAAAAATGAAATGTAAAAATGAACTAACCTAACCAAAGGAAATCCTAACCTAAAGGAAATTTAAAATTATCAAAATTTTTTGCAGCGGTACTTTTCTGGAACTTTAAAACAAAGGTAAACATCAGCCTAGAAAACTTTTCAGTTAGGTTTTTAGTGGGTTCATTTCTTTTTTAAATTGATGTTTGCCAATCTGTCATGTTTAATATCCGTGATTATTTAATAGTTTTGTTTATGTTTTCCTGCAATATACATTTTTGGATAATTATTCGACTGATTGCAGCATTCCCTGTTTATTTACTTTTGTGTAAGTGTATAAATTCTTTGTCCTTGGTAATGATCATTGAAACTGAAACCAACAGTCGAGCTCGAATAAATCAGGAAAACGTTTCAACCGTCCTTTCCTTAGATTGTTAAAATAAATTGGAAATCCACGTGTAGACGATTCTTGAAGAAAAATTTCGCTGTGTTCGTTGTTAAAACTGGGTCTTGGGAGTTTTCCGAACTTCCAGCGGAAATGAGTTTTTGCTTAATTTGTTCCTTCGACAACGGTGCGCCTAATTTCTTTGCGAAACAGAATAAACCGACGCCTCTCGCTTTAAAACTTCTCCAAAACTTACGGAACCGAACAAGTTAGAAGTTAAAGAGTCAAAGAACTTTTATTTTAAGTTAATTGATTTGTTCTTGAAATTCAATTTGTGTTGATGTTGGCTTTAAGAAAAAACAAATTAAATAACTAAGGCACTTCCTCTCAACATCTCGAACTTTGGAACAACTCCTCAAGATACAATGGTAGGATGGGGAAACGGAACTCCGTAACTTGGGAATAATTTTCAAATACTCTACGTCAGACAAACAACATTCAAGTGTCTGCTCATTACCCAAAAACAATATTACTTCGTAAAACTGTTTTCGGAGATTTTAATTTATTTATTTAATATTTAAATCTCTTGAGCGCGTGATTATTTTCAGTGGTTTGTGATTAAATGTATTTCGAAAAAGATCTGTACATAAATGATAAATCAACCACAATAAAAAATACAAAGAAAAACTGTTCTATTTAAATATTTTACATTAAAATAACTCTAAAAAAATAGATTGTGTACCAGTGGCGACTCTGGGTGGTTCACATAAAGGGTGCATAATTTCAAAATTAGTTTCTAGCTATAATAAAGAAATGTTTTGCAATTTTATTTTTTAGTTTAATTACTTTTCTCAATTTTTCTTCGCAATTTTCATACATATTTACTAATTTTAGCACCAAGATGAATTGCCTCCGTCTCCTTTGCATCTTGAAATTTGTCATTATGTTTTTGTAGGTGAGCAAACCACAATAGTTGCTCAAATATAAGGCGTTATGGGGTATTGAAGACGCTCGAAATACGGATTTTCTCACCTCCAATGTAACATTAACCGCTAAACTGAGCAGTTATCAGGCCTTTACTCATTATTTTTAATTTTCACACTCTCCTGCTTTTTTGCACTTAAAAGTGGAACAGGGTGCTCAATTGCTCTTTTAGGTAGTTGCCAGTATTATGTACCTACAACCAAATAATATTAAATATAGGATAACTTTGAAGTTTAATTGTAAGAAAATATTTTACAATTAATTTTAAACTTAGGTAACTTATTAAGAATTTATCTTCTGATAATAAATACCTAAAATGTATGCTTAATACACATATGTATATTCAAAACAAATCATTTAAGAATTCTATTTTAATGTTGTGGTGGAATATGTGAAACAATTATTCTTTAAAAAATGGTAGTGAAAATTTTATCCGTGTTTAAAATTATTGTCCTCTAATTTTAGAAATGTTCAAGTTTAAAGTGCATATTCTTGTTCCGATAGAGAGAAAGCTCACTACTGGTCACAAGTTCAACTTTGTACCTTTTCATTACTTACTTAGTTCAAAAGGTTCCGGAGAAATCGTGTGAAAACTGTCACGAACAATATACATGCATACTTATGTTCGATTTAGGTTTAAATTGGTCGTATTAGAATTTCACGCCAACGATATCGTGACCAAGAATTAGTCTACATGAAATCATGCATTTCTATGTCTTTTTGTTATTATAATTGGAGAGAATTTGCTTTAATTTTGCTGGTAATTGGGTTTAGTTTCAAAGGATTGATTAATACAATAAAATAAAATTGGAGGATTCGTCAGGGGGTGTGGTTATGATTATTATATAAAGTATTACGTTTCGGAATTGTTAGTCTATAGTTAGTTAGTATTGATAATTAAAAGTGACGGTTCAAGATAAAAATAAAGTGGTAGAGACATAAAACAAAGAATTGCAGACACAAACCAAAAGAAAGGACATTCGTGGTTGTGAACGGTTACCTTCGAAATTCGAAAAAGATTAGAAAAAGTGTAGCATGTTTGGAGCACCACTTTGCATATATGTGAAATATGAAAAGTGCCATCATTAAAGCGTTTAAAATGTGGTAATATATGATGATATGTTATAATGAAATTACCACTGATAGAAATGGTTGCAAAAGGTAGGAGAACAAGGGCATTGTGGAAATTAAAAAAGAGTATACAAGAGAGGACACTTCATGAGACATGAGAGGCTGATTAGAGGCATATTAGAAGCATAAGCAGGAGTAAAGAGGCAGAGGACTAGAGGATTAGATCATTATTCCGAAATAGTTCATGTTATAGGATTTTTCAGCTTTTGGGATACACGAAGTTTGACCCAGGAAAGAAAGCGGTAGAGATGCGTATTATGAGTTCAATGATGATTTTAAATACTTCTTGATTCACGATAAGAGCATCGATGTAAAAATGAAGAAAAATGATCAAGAGAAGTATGTCGAGAATTTTTGAGATCATTAATTACGCTATTTCAAAATAGAGGGAATTAAATTTCATTCAACGGAAAGGGGTTCGTTTAAAATTTTACGTTAACTTATTCATTCAAGGAATTTTTACAATGCATTATTTCCTTTTTTAATTAAAAATCAGTTATATAGGGTAAGTCTCACGCGAAGAGGGTGTATGGGTCGTACTACATTTTACCAAATATCACTAATTAATGTAGGTACGTCCCTTAAGTATCGAGACTTATAAAACATTTGAGTTAAATAAAACTTTCACAGTCATTATCTTTTATATAAATAAATTATTTTTAAATTAACAATATTCGAATATTGGATAATACAAATCTTGAAATAATTTTTAATTTGGCGCCTACTAAATCGAGTAGTCTATTAATTTTTAATTAACTGAGGAAGGAAAATATTTAAATAAACTGTTAAGATCAGGTGGTAGTGGAATTAACAAATAGACGAATTTAATATAATAAACTGATAATAGTTTATTAGCTACACTTATAATACATACTCAAAAATGTAGTGTGTCGGATATCAAAATCTCACATAGTTTCATAATGTAGGTACTATAAAATATCTTACCATTTTTCTCAATATAAACACTAAAAAGAAATGCACGCTAGAGGCTGGTTGACATAAAGCGAATTGAACAGCGAGGAAAAATACAATTTTCGATCAGGTTTACACTGAAGGATGAAATGATGAAGGATCACATTTGAGTGATACCATTCTTTGAAAATTAAATTCCTTGTCTACCTACACTATAATATTAACTTCAAATGTTATTCAGCTGAACATTGTACATAATCGCACAATCAAAAACCTATGTGTTCGTTTATAAAAACTGCTACCTTTTTAAATATTTTTTTGGTTCTAACTGTAAATTTACAAATTTAAAAATGTCTATACTAATTTGGCACATCTCAGAAATCGTGAAACTGCATAAAAGTTGCTGACATGCCCTAATAAACATTGAAATCTGGAAAAGCCATATTTTTAAATTAAGGAGTATCTAAGGAGTTGTAGGGTATCAAAAATAAATTAGAAAATTTTATATCTGAGATTTGGCACAAGGTGTAAATTATTTTTCCGAATTGTTTCTTTAGTTGAAACAAAAGGCATTTACCTGTCATCGCATCGCTTGTTTAATTTTTTAGAAACATTGTAATTATACTTACTTTGTAATATAAGTACTGATCTACTGATACATATTCTCTCATTTTTTATGCCCCTGTTTTACAGCGCAGCGCCTTAAATGAGCGTTAATTGCAACAAAGATCAATTCTTTTTTATGATTTGTCGCTTTGTTTGTAAATTATTGTTTGTTACTATGCGTATTACTTTCGAGATCAAAAACTATCACGCCATTATGTGTGTAAGTATAGGTAGATGTTAAAAGTAAGTCAAGCGGACTGTTGGCTGTTCGTCGCGCACCAATGCAGCTATTAATGATAAGTACACACATCAGCATGTTCAAGGATATATTTAAACCTCTACTTCTACTACATATACAGGGTGAAATTATTAATTATGTAAAAATTGTAATTATTGTATATTACTATTGTTACGAGTACTTGCCAATTAATAAGAAAACACAAACAAACGTTTCTGCAAATAAACTTTTATTACTCGACAATTGTTTCGAACCTAGACGGTCATTTTCAAGAGTACCTACTACAAACGGTTACTAATCTTAAAATGTAAATGACAATGTTTATATAGGTATTACAATTAGGGGGTGGGGTGCAAAAGGTAACAATTAGAATTTTGAAATGACTAAGGGTGTATTGTAATTTAAAATTTCTTTTTGGTTGTTTACTAAATTTTTTCCTGATTGTAGAGCATTTTTTATTTCTAAATTTTCAAGAAGGGTCAGTTTTCTGCCCTTCGGTTGTGAATGTAAAACTAACATTTTATCTATGTCTATGCTATGATTATGGGTGATACAATGTTCGGCTAGGCCTGTTGAAACTTTATGTTTTTTAATGCTATCTAAATGTTCTTTTCCGCGTATATCTAGTGAACGTCCACTTTGCCCAATGTAAATTGCATCACATTGCATACAATTTAGTTGATAGACACCGCTTCTTTTTGGTTTATCTATTTTTAGTTTGTTGTTGACTAGCAGTTTTTTCAAATTGTTGTTGTTTATTTCGATGGTTTGTAAATTGAAGGTTTTTAATTTGTTTTTAATTTTATTGCTGGTGTTTTTAACGTATTTAATAGAACAAAAGTTATTAAGTTTAGATTGAGGGGCGTGGTAAAGAAATTCTGAAAGCAATTGTTTGCGGGTTTTATTGTGAAGGAGTTTATGAACCAGACTAACATCATAACCATTATTTACGGCAATTTGTTCAATTAAATTCAATTCAGCTTTTCATAGTTTAATCCATAGACTCATTCATATACCACTTTCAAAAGCAGATTACGCAGAAGAATTGAATTTAATTGAACAAATTGCCGTAAATAATGGTTATGATGTTAGTCTGGTTCATAAACTCCTTCACAATAAAACCCGCAAACAATTGCTTTCAGAATTTCTTTACCACGCCCCTCAATCTAAACTTAATAACTTTTGTTCTATTAAATACGTTAAAAACACCAGCAATAAAATTAAAAACAAATTAAAAACCTTCAATTTACAAACCATCGAAATAAACAACAACAATTTGAAAAAACTGCTAGTCAACAACAAACTAAAAATAGATAAACCAAAAAGAAGCGGTGTCTATCAACTAAATTGTATGCAATGTGATGCAATTTACATTGGGCAAAGTGGACGTTCACTAGATATACGCGGAAAAGAACATTTAGATAGCATTAAAAAACATAAAGTTTCAACAGGCCTAGCCAAACATTGTATCACCCATAATCATAGCATAGACATAGATAAAATGTTAGTTTTACATTCACAACCGAAGGGCAGAAAACTGACCCTTCTTGAAAATTTAGAAATAAAAAATGCTCTACAATCAGGAAAAAATTTAGTAAACAACCAAAAAGAAATTTTAAATTACAATACACCCTTAGTCATTTCAAAATTCTAATTGTTACCTTTTGCACCCCACCCCCTAATTGTAATACCTATATAAACATTGTCATTTACATTTTAAGATTAGTAACCGTTTGTAGTAGGTACTCTTGAAAATGACCGTCTAGGTTCGAAACAATTGTCGAGTAATAAAAGTTTATTTGCAGAAACGTTTGTTTGTGTTTTCTTATTAAAATGTTTCTCCACGAATGCACCCACGATAGTTTAAATACTTGCCAATTAAGTTGGTGTGAGCATAATTAACGAACATCTTCCCTGAATACATAAGGAATATTCTCGGCTTTCCTGAAATATCTAGAAAACACCAGCAAAGATCAATGGGAAGACAATTGGATTACTAGACGGCTGTAGAATACCCTAGAAAAAGGCTGAGAAGACTATAAAAGCGGACGAGACACTCACACCGAGTTAGTTGACAGTGCACAGCTGATGTTTAGAAGCGAAGCGATCGATAGGCAACACGGGCGTTAGAAGATAGTGTCTAAATTATAGAGCGATAGATAGTGTTCACACAGAAGCGAGCGGGAAAAGAGACTTTTTAGTGAAATAAATTGTGTAGACTTGTTTATAACTGTAGTGTAGTCAAATTAACTTTAGTACTTAAATAAATTCGTTGTTTTGTTTTGTTAATTGTGTTTTCTGTGACCGAACACGTCACATTTGGTGTCAGGAGTGGGATAGTAAGGGAATTGAAGATTCCCGACGAAAGTTAGTGCGACAGATCGTAGAAGAGATCCGAAGTGAAGAAGAATTTTGAAGCCTTATGCCAGTAACAAGAAAACAAGCGGCAATAATGGAGGAACAAATAAAGGCTTTAATGGAAATGATGAAGGCAATGAAGGCAGGCCAGGAAGAAATGAAGGAAGAAGTGAAGGCAGGCCAGGAAGAAATGAAGAACAAAATGGAAGCTGGACAAGAAAGAATGGAATGTGGACAGGAAGAAATGAAATTGGCACAAGAAGAATTGAAGAATAAAATAGAAGCTGGTCAAGAAAAGATGGAAGCGATGCAGGAAGAATTAAGGGTAAAGCTGAAGGAAGTCAGAACCGAAGTGCAAGAAGAATTAAAAGAAGTACGACAAGAGTTGGAGGCGAGACAAGAGAAGCTAAGAGATGAGTTGAAAGAAGAGGTACAAAATGAAGTAGAGAAGATGAGACAGAAGTTCAAGAACACAAAACCGGCAAGTGAAGTAAAGTCCGAAGACACTGCGAACACGATTAGAATTAAACCACCGACTTGCGACGGAAAAGTTTGCTGGTCTGTGTACAAACGACAGTTCGAGGCAGCGGCAGAAGCAAACAACTGGAACGATTTTGAGAAAGCAACGGCGCTGGTCATAGCCCTGCAAGGAGAAGCATTGGATGTCCTTCAAGGTATTTCAGAGCGCCAACAACCTGACTTCTCTGCGCTGCTAGAACGACTCGAAATGAGATATGGCGACAAACATTTGCAACAAGTGTACCAGACCCAACTAAAGTGTCGCAATCAGAGGACATCAGAAAATCTACAAGAATTCGAGGCCGATGTGGAACGTCTAGTTAGATTGGCCTATCCTACCGCTCCGCAGGACTTCGCAGACCAGCTAGCAGTCCAAACATTCGTCGATGGCGTGAGGGACACCGACTTACAGCAAGTTCTTCGTTTGGCCCGCCATAAGACTGCGAGTGACGCACTGGCGCACGCCTTAGAATTCGAAGCTGAAAAACAAGCTTCCAAAGGCCACGTGCGTGTACGCCAAACAGCTGTTGAACACGACGAATGCAAGAATGAAGTCACAAGGCTGATTAAAGAATGCGTCGAAACTGTCAAGAGGACTACCATCAACGACAAGAGAGAATCGGCCAAATGTTGGGAATGCGGGAAGGTCGGTCACTTTTCCCGAGACTGTGGCCAAAACAAAGGAAGACCAAGGTGCTGGGAATGTGGAAGGCACGGAAATTTACAGCGAGACTGCCCGGCCGATGAACGCCGTGCGGACCGACAGCAGTCGGGAAACTAAGATCAGCCAACTTTGAGGGGCGCAAGTTGGCTTCTCCCCACCAAGCCCCAGCAGAAATCGTCGTTTCCCAACTAAACGGAAGCAAGTCCTTATTCGTCGAAGGTCACATCAACAACAAGAAGGTTAGAATGGTGGTCGATACGGGAGCTTCAAAGACCATAATCCGGCCGAACATCGTTAACGAGTGGAGAATCCGTCCACTGCAGAGGTAGCTACGTTTGACCACGGTTACCGGAGAAACAGCGCCGATTAGAGGAGAATGCGACATCGAATTGAGACTGGGAGAAGTATGCCTTCGACACAGGGCACTGGTAGCCGATGTCGCCGACGACGTGATCATCGGATTGGATCTTCTTGAACGAAATAAAATTAATCTGGATTTGGGCTCCGGCATTTTACGCATCGGCAAGGAAGAGTACGGTCTTCGAAAGGTCATCGTAGCAGAAGACCGATTACTACCTGCTAGATCCGAGGTAGTTCTCAAAATAAACATCGACGGCGAAGGTGCGGATGGTTTGGTGGGGATAGTAGAAGCCAAAAACCCGGATTTGACACAGAAAGCCATACTGATAGGACGAACACTAATTCGAACTGGGACGCCGAACGCATCTGTCAAGAGTGGTCAATTTGAAGGACTTCGAACAGAAAGTGTGTAAAGGAATGGAAGTAGGAGTCCTTGAACCCGTGGTGTCCATCCTCCAATGCGAAGTCGAAGCTGAATCCTCAATGGCAAAGAGCGAACCGCTTCCAACCGTTCTTCGAGACTTAGTGCAGCGTTCGGCCACAAACCTTAACAGCGAACAAATTAGAAAGTTCGAAGAACTGCTCAACAAGTATCGAAACGTCTTCGCCCTCTCTGACAACGACTTTGGGAGAACGAATCTGACACCACCGTATAGACACGGGATCAGCTCGTCCTATTACACAACCATCTAGAAGAGTTCCATGGGCTAAGCAAGAACAAGTCAACAACCTGGTGAAGAACATGGAAGAACAGGGGGTAATCGAACCATCGCAAAGTGCTTGGGCTTCTCCGATAGTGTTGGTTAGGAAGAAGGATGGATCGACCAGGTTCTGCGTTGACTACAGGAAGCTCAACGACGTAACCTTAAAGGACAGCTATCCCTTACCCAGAATCGACGACACCCTTGACAGCTTGGTTGGTGCCAAATGGTTTTCAACGTTAGATTTGAAGAGTGGATACTGGCAGGTGGAACTGGATCCACAAGATAAGCAGAAGACCGCATTCACGACTGATTATGGGCTGTGGCACTTTAACGTTATGCCATTTGGACTATGTAACGCTCCCGCCACCTTTGAGCGACTTATGGAAAATGTGCTACAAGGGCTCAATCGGAAGGTTTGTCTGGTGTACTTGGACGACGTGATAGTACTGGGAAAGACATTCGAAGACCACCTCCAGAATGTCGAAGAAGTGATCAAAAAGCTTTTAGCAGCCAAGTTGAAACTCAGTCCCAAGAAATGCCATCTGTTCTGTAAGGAGGTGAAATATCTTGGCCACGTTATCACCTCAGAAGGAATAAGAACTGATCCTGACAAGACTGAAGCTGTGAGAAGTTGGCCTGTCCCGAAGAACCAACATGACCTGAGAAGCTTTTTGGGGCTGTGTCCTATTACCGACGATTCGTAAAGGGATTTGCAGATATAGCTCGACCGCTCCACAAGTTAACAGAGGATGGTGTCCCTTTCCAATGGTCAGAACGATGTCAGCAAGCTTTTGAAACACTGAAGTCTACCCTTTCTCAAGCCCCAATACTGACGTACCCACAGTTCGACACAGACTTCATTGTCGATACGGATGCCAGCAATGTAGGAATTGGTGGTGTACTGTCGCAGATGCAGGAAGGAAAAGAAAAAGTCATTGGCTACTTCAGTAAGGCACTGTCAAAGCCGGAGCGAAACTATTGCGTGACCCGTACAGAATTGCTGGCAGTCGTCTCCCGAAGAACAGAGTCAACGAGGTGCTGACGGAAATCCATGGAGGTGTTTGTGGAGGACACTTCGGAGTAACAAAGACGTTGGAGAAGGTGCGAGAGATTTTATTGGCTAAAGTGTAGAAGAGACGTCGAAAATTGGTGTAGGATGTGTCCAACGTGTGCATCAGCCAAGGGACCTCAGACTCGAAGTCGAGGACGTATGAAGCAGTACAATGTTGGTGCCCCATTTAAAAGAATAGCTCTGGACGTAGCAGGACCATTCCCAACAACAGCTGCTGGCAATAAGTACATCTTAGTAGTAATAGGGCTATTTCAGCTAATGGCCCGAAGTGTACGCAATCCCAAATCAAGAGGCTACTACGGTCGCTGGAATCTTGGTGAACCAATAGATTAGTCGGTATGGAGTTCCGATGGATATCCACTCTGACCAGGGACGGAACTTTGAATCCGCAGTATTCCAAGAAGTCTGTGAGCTGCTAGGAGTACAGAAAACTAGGACCACTCCATTACATCCACAATCTGACGGAATAGTCGAACGGTTTAGCGCAACGCTGGAAACCAATTAGAGAATGGTTGTTAACGATCACCAGACAGACTGGGACCAGCACATACCTTTGTTCCTGTTGGCTTAGCGAAGTGCGGTCCACGAGAGCACCAGCAGAACACCAGCCAGCATTTTATTTGGAAGAGAGCTGAAGTTACCTATGGACATCCGGTTTGGACACCCAGAAGATCGGCGACCTTCGGCTACCGACTACGCACAGCAGCTAGAGGAACGACTCGATACCATCCATAGAGCCGTTCGTAACAAAATCCAAGTAGGGAGTGACCGCATGAAGACCAGGTACGACCGGAGAGCCAACAGCACAGGCTTTACAATCCTGTCCGTCGGAAAGGGCGCTCACCGAAGCTACAGCGAGCCTGGGAAGGACCTTACACCGTCGTCAGAAGGCTGAATGACGTGGTCTACCGTATTCAGAGAGGACCAAAGTTATACACTTGGACCGCTTGGCGCCCTACAAAGGTCAAGACATTGATCGGGACGGTCAATTCTAAGAAGGGGGCAGTGTTACGAGTACTTGCCATTTAAGTTGGTGTGAGCATAATTAATGAACATCTTCCCTGAATACATAAGGAATATTCTCGGCTTTCCTGAAATATCTAGAAAACACCAGCAAAGATCAATGGGAAAACAATTGGATTACTAGACGGCTGTAGAATACCCTAGAAAAAGGCTGAGAAGACTATAAAAGCGGACGAGACACTCACACCGAGTTAGTTGACAGTGCACAGCTAATGTTTGGAAGCAAAGCGTTCGATAGGCAACACGGGTGTTAGAAGATAGTGTCTAAATTATAGAGCGATAGATAGTGTTCACACAGAAGCGAGCGGGAAAAGAGACTTTTTAGTGAAATAAATTGTGTAGACTTGTTTATAACTGTAGTGTAGTCAAATTAACTTTAGTAATTAAATAAATTCGTTGTTTTGTTTTGTTAATTGTGTTTTCTGTGACCGAACACGTCACACTATATTAGCATAGGTAAGCAAGATTCTCAAATTCACTCCTAAATTAAACAGGTCAACTTTTGCAGCATGTAGGTATATTCGGCCTGATGCCACTGGTAAATTCGCTCGAAAATTCATTCCAACTGCTTAATGAAGTCATCAGTTAATTAGTCAATGCTTCTATAAAAACAGAGTGAAATTTAATTAGGGGCCGTTCATAAAATACGTTCGCATACAAGGTAGGAGGGGTCTTGTTGAGTTTGACGAGGGGGGACAGAGGGTCTACGGCAACGTGACGTTCGCCGTTCATCAACTAATTTTACTGAATTTTTACAGAATCCTTGGACTTTTGATAAAAAGAAATATTATTTATTTGTTCGTTACAAATGATATTTATTAATTTACTTAAATTTTATTATGAAAATAAAATAAATATTTTTTACTATCAAATTTTATGTATTATCAATCAAAATTTATCATGTTCAGGGGGGGTTAGTATTTGTGACGTAATATGTACAGGGGTCAGAGAAAGTGTGACACAGCGTGACAACCGGGGGGGAGGGGGTCAAAAACAGCTAATTTTAGCGTGACGTATTTTACAGAGGTGAAAATCCGTATGAAATTCAAACATAACTCAATTTCCAAGTCTGATTTGAATGGATATGTCAACAAATTCGGTTTGTTTTTATAGAAAATATTCCCTATGATAAAGTGAAGAAATTAATAGAAAAATTATTAACAACGCCTAATAGAAAAAAATTAGACTGGAGAAACGAATTTGTAAAAGGGTCTTGGCTATAATCGGTCTTTTCTCTCTTTGAAATTTTACCTAGCTAGATTTGTTGAAAATTAAAAAAAAATATATTCTTTCTCTTATTGTGATTTATTTAGGTGCTCCAGAAACTGTTTTATCGAATCATGGAGATTTTTCATTTTTTATTCACATATTTATCCCAGCCCCATAAAAAGATTTTTCAGTTTTTCTTAAGCTAAATTAAAGGCCTTCGAAGCGAGCGCGCATGAAGTACATTTTTTCAAAATTTTTTCAATACTTTTTGAGGCTTTAAAATGTTTAAATATTTTTAGAAAAAAACCTGTGATGAAGAAAATGTATGTGATGCATCTCGATTAGATCATCTTCATGAAGTTTTTCATAATTTTTGAATTTTAAAATTTAAATGTATATTCATTATAGGTCCCAGATAATGCATACCTTTTCGGTTATTAGCAAGTCATAATTACCTAAGAAATATGTATAATCGATATATCGTATACGATGGGAGCGAATTTAACATACTTCTGGGGGTGAATTTGACTGTACTTTTTTCCCTTATCAGATAAATTGTTACTAACAGGAGTGAATTTGATTCTGACCTACACAAGTGTGGTACACTGAGGGATGGGGATGTGGCTAGCAAAGGCAGCTTCCACACGTTTTTATGTATGCACAAATCCTTACTCTGGCTTATATGTAAAATCTGTCATAATTCGGTCATTAACGTCAATCACAGAAAACACCAAAACAGTATCGAAGAAAATTTAGTGTGAGGATCATAAAAATCCCTATAACAACATTTTGAGCCAAATTGTCGTTAGAGGACCCTCAATTTATCAGTACAGTGAACCCCCAGCCCATGGCTAATCCGGCACCCCTTGTAATCCGACACATCAATTATTATTGAATATTCTTTTGACAATCTTCGCTAATGTAGATAATATATATATATATCGCCACAAGCCCAGAAACGATAGCACAAAACACTGACAATTAAAGAAAAATGTAATATTTTAGACTGCCTTAATCGTAATGAATCTCAGTAGTTTAGCAAATGAATGCGGCATAAGCCGATCTGCAATTTATAACATTAAAAAACCACAAGATTAAAAACTTCGTGTCAACTACTGACTGTGGGCCAGGCAAGAGACAGATACTCAAGAAAGCTCAACATCCCGAAGTGGAAAAAGCTTTATACATGTGGTTTCTTATTAGGTAGTACTCTATAATCTGACAAATTCGATAGTCCGACACTGCCCTGCAAAACGTTTGTCGGATTACCGCGAGCCCACTGTATTAGCTGCATTTAAGGCAAATGAACAACATTCCTCCAAAAAGTTGAAAGTGCTCTAATCAGATAAAAAACCAATGCCCATAATTTTCTGGGATATCTATGGAATTTTATATATTGATTAAAAATCGGGAAAATAGTACTGTTTCAATTTTCTGGGACGTGTTTAAAGCTAGCTGTTAAGTACAAGAGCTGTATTGCATTATTTTCCGTTCACAAAACCGATTTCCAAATGTTAAGTCATCCTCCCTACAGCCCATATTTGGCTTCTAATAGTTATTATTTATTCTCAAAAACGAACCCCGTGGAACGAAGTATGACCATTATGATGTAAATCTATCTAAAATTGACATAAGTATTGTCTTCTTTTGAAGTGACTTAAATAATAAACCGTACACAAAATACACAAATAAAGTAAAATGCAATCAATTCAGAAGATTTTATTACTACACATTCGTTAAAATATAATATCTCTATCCTGGATCAGAATTTCACGAGCCTGTTTATTTTCAAGAATTCTGGTCTTTATGGTGTCATCAATTTAAAAATCGAGACAAGATCAAGAGAATTACGTCGAGAATTTTTAATTTTTCTCAAGTCTCGAAATCTTTATGCAGTTTAAAGAATATCTCAGAGGATACATTAATTTTTGTAATTTAAACAACTAATTCAGTTTCTGATAATTATCTCGTGTGGCGCGTGGTACTTAAAGATATATTTACTATTATTAATTAATATCTAAAACGATTATTAAATTTTTGCTTCTGTTTATACTTGTCTTTATGTATGATGCCATGCATTAACATTAGTGTCTACAGTGTCCTCTATGCCGAGAAATATCGAGACTTTTGAATCAAGGCTAATAAATTTCACAAGACAAAACAATACTTTCTTCATCTTGATTTTTAAGTCAAAAGACAAGAATTGAACGTCAAAAGGTTAAGAATTTAGTCTTGGTGAAATAATGCGAGTGTATCTAACATTTAAGTCTCCTTTTAAGTTTCGCTTTGCTCTGTCTTTATCATCAACATCTGTAACATAAAGCAAAGCATTTATCATGGTTTTTTTTTACTTATTCTCGGTTAAATATCACGTACACTTGTGCTGTGGACCACTCGTCAGCAAGTAATTATGCCTGTGTTATTATCGCTTGGCAATACGAAAAAACGTTTTGCGAAATTAAAAGCAAATAAACGGTCGCAGGAATAATATGCCCACTTTCATAAGAAAGGCTGCATACTGCAATTACCGTAGTCGGCTTTGTTAAGTGTCTCATAGAATTTGAAGTGCGTTTTGGCAGGATCTAACGGAAGTAGGCGAACTGGAGGCGAGTTTTTTTATTTTGGAAGCGAGGAACGTGCATTTGTGATGATGTGTTTAGATTCATTACGGATTAATTTGCTATTCACTTGTTTTTCAGGGATAATTGTAGCTTGAAGCTTCGTTCGCGTGAAAGTTGTAACTTAAAAAAAAGGTAATAGTGACAGCTCTATATCAGTGAAACCTTTCCTGAAAATTAATCATGCATTCTCCCTGTTTTTAAATTGTATGTTCTTGGTTTCGTTTAAATTTGTACGAAAGTAAATTAAATTTATACTGGCATGTATTTCTAAACAATTTTAGCACATAATTACTAGCATGTTAGGTAATTGTTTTCCTGAGGTCCTGTCCAACCGAATCAATGATGTGGCCCATACAGGTTGTCAAAACAAGGATCTTGGTATATGTACCTTAATTATGTACCTTAATATCATCAACTTAGGTACCTGAAATACTTTTTAAATTACGTAGACAGCATCAATTTATAAAGGTTATATACCGCCTCAAGTAATTCGGTAACTATTTTAATCCTTCCTAGAAAGGACGGAAGCAGGGAGAACTCAGTTAGCTCAAAAGTTAAGGTTGTTAGCTCAGAAATAATTATACATTCTGCAAGTTAAAGTCCTTGCTTCTGTCATCCCTCATTTAGATTTAGGTACTTGTAAAACTAGGCCAAATAATTTGGATAACCTTAGGCGTCGGATAAAAGTAAGCTATTTAATAAATAACATCAGATAGCACTACGTTACTTAATCTAATTGAGCACTTTATGTATTAACACGTTCGTGCATAACATTAGTTTAGCATAACGTAAATGAAACGGATGTGAAAATATATTTAAATATAATATATAGGTATTTTTTCTAATAATTCAAGGACGCTGTTTTGTTTATCAGGCGTTGGGAACTAAATTAAATTTCCATAAAAAGATATCGGTTTGTGCCAACGCAAACAGAATGATATGAATTTTATATCATGCGTCTTTTCCAACTATTAACGCTTCCATCAACCCATTTTTAAGAATTTTATCAAATAAAGAATGTAAAAGTATGAGGTCCTTACAGGGTGGACAAAAAAGTAGGGCAACTCAGAATTGTAACCATAAGAGATAAAATAAAATTAATATAGCAGAAAATGCATGTCAACATATTCTGATTCAAGATGCTACTGCATTTATCGCTCTCTCAACCTAATAGAATGAAGAATAAAATGACGCAGCCTGACAAATCTAGAGAAAACCCTACCTCATCAAACGTGGAGAAAGAATCTGCCTAAAGTGTTGATTAACACTTTGGACTCAGCTTTAAATTCACTTGAGTTATGCTGGAACGATTGTCAACTGGAATGCATTTCAACAATAGGGGATGCTCTAAAACATCTTGCTAGGCGCGCTTACCTTCTAACCAGAATAGAAACAAGCACTTCATCGAAATAAAACGGACATATAATTTTAATCGCCCTGTCGATATTTTCGACCATACGCAGTGGTTTTGATTTGGTATAGCAAGACTGTCCAATTCACAAGGACTCGCGCGCAATGGGGATCCTTTTGAGCGAGGGCTGAATTTGAAAATATTTTGGAACTTTCCGATTATTTTGAATTTTTAGCACCGAATGCGTTTGATAATATCAAATAAATAGCACTTTTTGAATGTTGCAGTAAAGTACAAAATAAGTGTAGAAGTTTATTAGTGTATTTTCTTATATACAGCTTGTCAATATAGTAAAAACTGTCTAAGCTAATCCGATGAAGAATATTATGCCACTGAGAGGTTTTATAGGTCTTACCGGTATTCAATATTGTAATGTTTAGAAGAAGGGTTCGTTTTACCTGCCTTTTTAACTAAAGCATAGCCAACTATAGTTCCTATTTAAAAAAACAACTTTATGTTATAATTCAAAAGTGCGAGATTTTTTGTAATTTTTCTGAAACCACTGTATTTGGCGTAACAAAAGTGCCTGAAGAACATAAAAGTTGCTTTTGTATTTTTACAAACAACCAAGATATGGACATATGACGAAATTTTCAAATTTTTCCCTAACTCAAAAACAAAAGAAGATAGCAGTTTTTGAAAAACCGATGAATTCGTCTCGAAGAAAGTTATCGAGAAGTTGTCATCATTGTTTTGTATCTCTTACAGTTACCGAGGTGTTCTATACAAACACCGAAATTTGCCCAACCTGTACACAGCTAACTTTTGGTCTCTTTCATTACAATGTCTCTTGTATCACTACAAAACTCGTTTAGAAAATTTAAACTTAAACTTCTGTGTTACAGAATTAATTCTACTACAGATTTTAACGTTATTACTTATTGTTGGGTAAAACAATACAAATAAGTAAATAAAAAATTTTACGTTAAACAAATTTAGAAAATGCTCGGGCGCCACTTTGTCAAATAAAGAAAAAGTTACTGTGCTCCGGGTAGAGCAGTGGTGGTTCCTGAATAACCCTGATGCTTAGAGAGCTCGAATTTATCAAAAAGAAGAACATAAAAAAACTGGTAGAGTAGGTATATTACAATGAATTATAGGTACAAAAAAACTTACAGTAAAATTATTCCAGGATGGTCTCCGGGATTACTAGTTCTTAAGATGCGCAATGGCAAAAGGCTGGCCCGACTTTTCATTTAAAAATGGTCGAAATATTTTATATAATTATTGTAGCGACCAGTGACACCGTACGTGTGTGCGATATCAATTTCTTCATGTAATTTTTATCGCTTACATGTTTACGGCGTAGTCACCGCGTGCGGCTCCTTTATCATACGCTACTTACAAGCTATAAATCTTTCTCCAGCGACAAGTAACAAGATCAATTCTGTGAATTACCGACGACTTTCTAATTATTACTCATCATTCGAGAACCATCAGGGTTTCCTTTTCGAATCATCTAGAAAGTTCGATAGGTGTATATAAAGTGGTGATGTTTGGGCCAGAAGAGAGTAGTTGTGAGAAAGCATCAGTGTGCGAACCAAAACGATAAACAATAGACAAAGTGATAAAAATAATTGGTTACATAAATAAGAGACATGTTTTCATATAAATAGTAGTTCTAAGTTAGTGTTTAAGTGTTACATAAATAGTGTTAAATAAATTATTATTTAAATAAATATCTTTGACTAGAAAATTCGTTACATTATTATATTTTAAAGAATGTAAAAGCTGCCAATATAGTGTGCAAAATGCTACGATATTAATACGTTTAATTACTGAAAGGTTATCTATGTATAATAATTTTGGGTACATAAGAGTATCGGGAGATTCAGGTATTTTTAAACTAAATTAACGACTACCGGAGAGAAGACATCAAGCAACCCTGCCTTAAAACTAGTATATTTATTTGTCGTAATTTGTCGAGCGTTGATTGTCTTTCTTCCTCCGAATGCGTACTCTTTCTTTCTTCTGCGCCGACTGTAAAATCTTTAGAGCTCATCTTAGAGTAATCAAGCTGTACATACATTATACCAGCCCAAAAAAAAAAAGTAACCCTGCGCCAAGGTTGGAACTGAGGCTGGTTTCAGGGTCTCAAAGGGGACTTTCCCATAATCAATAGAGACCAGACAATTTTTGTACGAACTGTAGGGAGCAACCTTATTATTAGTCACAAAGGCCGCCTGCAGATGTTCATCGGCTCATGTGAGGTTGTTCTGATAGGTAAGAGTGCCTTAGCCTGGTTGAATTAATACCTCATGTAGTTTTCACCCCGACCCTTAATCCCAGCCTCTCAGTCCTTCTGGAAACTAGTATAACTGGATGGGCTAACAAAATGACAGGAATAAAAAAAACGTATCATGTAATTTTTCCTGAAAAAAAATATATATTAATTAAAAAATTTTAATTTGTTGGCATTGAAGATGCATAAAAAAAAGGATTAAAAGGATGGATTAGGGGTGTCCGTAGTCAATCCAAATTTCAGCCATTCCACTTGTACACACCAGATACCATAAAAAATTTAAGAAAAAAAAATTATCAAGAAAAAAGGGTGTGAAAAATGAATTTAATGAATAAATTGCAAATTTGCCTCAAAGGCCTAAAAGATTGCCTAGATACTTGTTGATATTAAAAGTGCCTCGTGGCAACAAAAAAATTCTTTGTCAAAAAAAACACATTGATTAAATTTATATCAAAAAAGTGGAATGAACGCTTTACTAGAGTAAGAATGAATTTAAAGGAATAATTATTGAAAAAAAATTACATAAACTGTTCAAAAGAAAAGGTAACTGGTTCAGAAACAAAAATTTTCACCAGAACATCAAGCACAAAATACTAACAGAAGACTTCTTGTCGGTACCAACGATAGAGGAAGAAGCCTCGAGCACCGACTGGAAAAATTTATCGATCCTTCCATCGAACACGTAGATTGTTAGCCTTGATAATAAAACGGAAAGTAGATCACAATCAAACACAAACTGAATGAAATAAGTTTTTTCGTAACGGGATTTTTCTTTAAAAAGAACGTACAAGATCTACAAAAATTGGTTAATTTATTTGCAAAGCAAGTCCTCGAATACGCCAATTATCATTTATTTATTTTAAAACTTTAATGAATGTTCTTTTTGTATTTTCTAATTTTTATTTATTTTCAGAAAAAATATATAATTTTTACTTGATGAGTTGGTTATGGGTAATGGAATTCCAGTATTTGCACAGGGGTGCTACGCCACTGACCGTACATACTAGAAACATGATTTTTTTTCGTAAGCAGTGTCCTCTGTAACATGAAAACTGCAATTTGAAAAAGTGCAGTATAGATTTAATACATTTTCTCCATCTCCATATTATAAAAATAAAAGTCTCGAGACCTGCGAATTTGCCTGTGAAGAAAGAAAATCGTGACGTAACAAGGTAGCGGCAGCATTTCTTAGATTGAAGAGTAGGGTCTGGCGAAAAAGCTCACCGAATTCCAACACATGAGTATAAAATGCAACGTTGGATATATTCATACAAGTTACCGTTCGAACCATAAGGGATCATTTAAAGTTACGTCTATCTTAATGTCATAATTCATAACATTGTTAGTTGTGTAGCTAGCAGGGCCTGTCCATGAAGTTCGTTCTTACCACTCTCAGTTTCAAGGTTATTCTTCAGCTGAATAAATTCTTCAGGAAAGTCTTTCGTGGTCATTATATAACTGAGCTGGTAAAGTTCTTTAAACATGTTTTTAAAGGGCAGTTTTTATCTAAAGGATTTCTTTATATATCTTCTTCAAGGTTATATTCACTATAAGACTTATAAGAAAGCTCAATAGCAGCGGCAGCAGGAAGGAACTTCAACCGAAGAATGGCCTTAAAAAACATGCCTGGAGAACTTCAACTAATTCAAACAGCCTTGAAATACGCTTGAAGCTTAAAAGTGGCAAGAACTTGAATATGATGAATAAGCCATCGAACTGTCTTGTTAGCTCCCTAATTTAGTTTACTTAACAATAACACCCCTTGTGGACGGTGAAATCTTTAAGGGAATAAATTTAAAGCACTTCTTACTTTACCAATAGATCATAGGGTATGAATTTTCTTGGGAGTGGTTTGAAAATATTTTATTTCCAAGTAGTTTTGGACGATACACGTTTGAAAATCTTTGGCGTATTTTATAGGATGTTGTCGTTTAATCAGAATCTTTAATTAAAGCTCATCTATGCTTTGCCGTGATACGCGTATTTGTCATTTCTGATTCAGGAGTCTAAGATATAGAGTGGACGGATTGGATGTAACTTAATGTCCGTCGATTGACTCGAAATAAAAGTTAAAAGAGTACAATGTTGCAAGTACTTTTGATAATTTATAGTATCGACAACTACATACATTCAACCAGAGGCCGATCGTCATACTAGTGCTACAGTATAGTACAGTATATTGATAAGATCCCACTGAAGATGACTACTTTTTCTACTTTTTACTTGTCATTGTCCTTGAGGAACCTGAAGTAGAGCACAGTAAGGGGCACATTTCTACCTTCACCTCAATGAATAAATCCGTCATAAATAAGAAAAACTTATGTCCGCCGATCGCTCTACAAGAACAAATAAAGATAAAGATACAGATGGAGATATTTCGCATGTTTCCGTGTTCATTGGTAGTTTGGACTCGCACACTCTCACACTAGAGGTGACATTATTATCCATCAGTTACACGGTTAATTCCTTCTTGACATTAACGTTATCCACGTTATATTGTCATCTGTACCCGTACATATAACGGCTGTTAGGAGGAGGCATTTTATTGTTCGAGGTTGACAGTTCGTTATAGACGTCGTCGATTTGGACGTCTATTTTCGTCAGGCTCGCCATTTACCTAGAGAGAGTGAGGACTCTGGCAAAAGGGAAAAGGGTGGAAAGGATGACTGTGGCAATGGGTGCACGTGCCTTGCGTGCTGACAAACATTATTTAATTTCGTCACGTTAATGGAAACAAAGTTTTCATTCTCGTTTTGCAAACAACATAAACTTCTGGTTTATAAAATCGTGTTCTCCGTGAGACCGAACACGTCAAAATTATTTGATAATGAACGCTGGGAAACCTTTTAAAGAAAGAAATGTATTTAAATTGCAATCGATAATGAACTTTGAGTTCTATAAACGTAAAAACGGTGAAAAATATTGTCGCAACACATACACAACGAATACAGAATATATACATATTACCTTTGTATCTTTTGTTGACCCTGTTGTGAAAGCGCCGCGGGCTAAATCAGTAATCGATTTGACGGCTCATTTCTTCACATACATAGCCGCCAAATACAAAAGATGTATAAGCCTGGAAAAGGATAAGAAACGCCGATAACAAGATAACAATATAAATAGAAGACGACTCTGTCAGTGAGTCAATCATTATAATATGTATAGAAGAAGGTGCTATAAATGCAGAGTCGAATAAATAAACGTTTGTGTAGTAATGTTATATTAAGGAATTAATTGCTTCTTACAGTACCTTCATATATTTTTTATCGGACATGCCTATTCACGTGAATCGCCTTGTATATCCTGATAATTCTGATCAAGTCCGACACAACTTACATTGACTTCGTTTTCATGGATTACGATTTTTTCAATTTAATAGTTTGTAAAAAATAATTGATTAAATTGTCCTTGATCTAGAGTCAAAGCTTTAGGATGGTCGATAATGCCGTTTGAGTGACTCAAAAAACAATCAAGAACAGATTGCTTTAACCGAAGGAAGTAGATCGTTGTTACTGATGTTAACCAAAGTACAAACTAGGGGTTCCCTCTGTATCTCAGATGCCCACATCTTCAGGTCGGCGAGGTCGCTTTAGTTTATATACAGCATGTTTGCTAAATTTTGTGGTAAATATACATAGGTTATATTATTGTGAATCTAACCTCATAAAACAACTGAGAAAGCTTCTCAAGCCGTAAGTACATAATGATGAATCCAAAATAACTTACTCAAAACAAAGTTCTCATCAGGTAATCAACCCGTAGCGACAAGACAAAAAAATGGAATAAATTTGGAAAAGGGAAGACGTAGGTACAACAGGACCGCTTGTTTCCTGTTGTTCAGCGCCCCCCTTCCCCCCCCCCCTTTAGTTTTCTTACTTACAATTAGCCCGAGTAACTATGCTACCCAAATGTGACAGTCTACTGATTCTATCACCTAATGGGTTAAATTAACCTAAGCTCTACAGAGTTACAACCCTGACTGATGCATACCATACCAGTGTAACAGGCGTGTAATTCGGTGTCAAGGGCTTGGGAGAACTGGGGAGACGTGGCGCTTTACAGTCTTTTTTAACGCCTGTCGCCCATGTGGAGACCGCACTTGGATTATATCCATTTCGACTAGTTAGTTAAGTCATATCAATGGGAGTGAGTTCTTCCCCTACGCCTATTACCCTTCGAGGTTTCGCCCATGTTACTTTGAACTCCCACTTTGCTTTCATTAATCCAGGAGACCTTTTAGCTTCCTCACATCAGCGACTGGGTACTACAAAGGAACAAATCTGAAGTAGGAAGAGCAAAAAAATCCCTTCAAACGATGGAAAACCTTACCGAACTTCATATACTATTCGGTTTTAGACCGAGAAAATGTTAATTGCATCATTTGAAACCGGTCTAAAAATAACTGTTTTTGGATTTGATTTTGTAGTAATTTTGCATGTCTTATGTTACTGATATAGATATTTTATAATCATTCATCATCTGTATTAATATCGTTTGTATCTATCGACTACACGTTAAGCCATAATTTATTTCATTATTTTATAATGTAGGGCGTGGACGCAGTTAAGAAAAGGACATAACTATAAGCATTTTATAGTCTTGATAATAATTAAATATATTCATCTTATAACGGCTTCATAAAGACCTTCTCTTTTGACAGTATGGCCAATGACTCTAATAACATTTATTGTCAATAAAAGTGCCTACGAACGAATAAATTTAATTAAAGCGAGTATGCTGCTTTTGAAAAGAAAATAAAGACAAAAGAAATATAACAACATTGAGTACAACAGTTAAGGATTCTCCAGACAGGCGCGGAATTTCGCTACCAGGACATATGCAGTTCCGCGGCAGAGCAATATAAGATCGGTTCAATTTAATTTTACCTACCAGAAAGAAGAGAAAGATACCCTTGTCCTTCTTAGTTGGTCCCAGATAAC
This sequence comes from Agrilus mali, assembly GCA_029378335.1. Lineage (NCBI taxonomy): Eukaryota > Metazoa > Arthropoda > Insecta > Coleoptera > Buprestidae > Agrilus > Agrilus mali. The sequence continues at coordinate 21,521,785 of CM055656.1, forward strand.
GGAGACTGCTGGTACTTTGTTCATGTTTCTCTTTATTTAAACGGTTTGTAGAGTTTATTTCTCTTTTATTACTATACCAAGTATAACTGTTCTGACCTGCAAGATGCGCAAAGTTACACTAAAATCTAGCCCCCCCCCCTATCTGAGAACACTTCAGCGTTAAGAGTTGAGCGAATGGGATACACCCTTACTTTCAGTACTTTTAATTGCCTATTAAGGTTGCCTATTAAGGTTGATAGTAAATGAATTGGGATTGCCTTTATTTTGACGGGTACCCTCCCCGTGACTGCTCATTGACTCATCTGTGCTGGACTCATAGTACGTATTTTGCATGCCAGCTGTCGGTTACTTCCCTTTATGATTTTACGCGACTTGCTTCGGTGCAAGAGACAAACAGACAAAAGTATCTAGGTGTTCGGGGTACTTGGCGTCCCCACACTTGTGTATTGGTACTGAGCCCCCCCCCCCCCTAACATGGTAAGAAACCTGAATGCTGTCTTTTCTCGTCATACAACAAATATTAATCTGACTGCTTGTGGAACTAAAGTTTAGCTACCGCATTGCTGACGAATATTTCTTTCGCTTCGCAACGCCAATATTTCGCGTCGGTGTAGACGGATCCTTTAAACAGAAAATTTAACAGGATTATCGCGAATAGTGAGACGTAGTAATTAATTATTGTATTGCAATTCATTTATCTGCATAATGATCGTGTTTGTGGCGAACATGCGGCCTTTTAAATAGACATAAATATTTAATTGCACTTCAACGATCCTTTCACCCGTTGGGAAAGCTCTTTTCTTTTTAAAACGCGGTCGGGTATTGAATTTAATTTGCCATTGCACAATGCGCTAAACAATTGACTAGGTGAACCCGACCTGCTAATTAAATCCTATAGACGAACCACAGGCTTGAATGTCAAGCATTTCACACCTGTATATAATTATGTATTGTAATCCTTGACAATCCGGCCGATCCGTGGTGAGAATTATTGGATTTAACTTTGAATATCCAAAACCAACGTGTTATAAATGGATACGTAAACACTTATGTGTTAATCAAATACCATAATATGGAGTTTGAATTGGGCACGAGATTTTTAATGGTATTGCTTAAAAAAAAATGAAATCTAGAAACTGCTAATTAAAAAAATTTCAAAAAAGATAATTATTAATAAAAATTATGAGCATTTTGAATGGCCCCTTGGATTGATCAGGACACATTTCATTAAATGTGTTTTTTTTTTTAATGTTCAGTTCCCTATATACTTACCTTCGTTAAGTTGACAATTTTGAAACTTTTAGATATTTATATAAGTATAGACCATTATTATTCGGGAAGGCAAGCTTTTAGATTGTTTAATTATTACTATAAATATCAAAAATTCTTTTTTTTAACAACTGATTTTTTCCTAAACAAATTGTTTCTCTGATGTCGAATTTGGATCATTTTGTTTATTATTTGTGGGTCTACAACTCTTGTTTGAAAAGTGTTTTTGTCCTTTTAATATTTATTTTTGAGATATATCTTAGCCCTCTTTACGCTATCTCTCTCTAGTAGACAACGTTAAAGCTTTTGCTTCAAACGCAAAAACTTGTCGGTATACCTTTATGCTTGTATTTAAGCTGTTTTAAAATACCAGCAAACTGTTATATATATTTTATAAATCACTTATTTTCATGAAATACATTTCAGCGGAGAGGTTTACCTGTCCCCTATCCACTAATTCATGGACCAAGTGCATATATCAACGCAGATGAGGTGAGTCATTTTGTTATAAATTTTTTAGTATCGAAATATTTCATCCTCTCTATCAAATGTTTATAACAAAATATAACAAACAGAGTGGGAGAAGGTTTTTTCTTAGTGCTCTGATAGAATTGGAAATACATTTTAAAATACAAAATATTATAAATTCGATAGAGTCTTTAGTGCAATTGTTGTGAAACATTATCAATAACTAATTAAATAAAACAACACATGGTGTAGGTTTCACAAATTTAATATCACTTCTGACATATATGTTTCGACCTAAACATAGGTCATTATCAAGGAGTATCTACAAACTATACTGAAAGTAAATGGTTAACTACCTGTATTTAAAGGGAGAGGTATTAAGGAAAAACCCAAGTATTATAAACGAGTAATAATAAGTGGAGATCTGGCTGTAGGTAGCTCCGTTTGATTATTGATGATAAGAAAGGATTGTGTGCAGTTCATGTGCATTCTTTCTGCGCCGACGCGTCTCAAGCGCGAGTTGGGGATGATCGATCGGCATCAGATTCGAAATAGAAATGGCAGGAGTATTTGCTGCTGCGTTAATAAAATTTCACAATGTATAAAAATAGTTAATAAAATAAATAAAATTATATACAGTCCACTATATCTTCTTCATGGTCCTTGGAGCGACCCGGATGATGACCTACCAGTGTTAATATGTTAATAATCCATTAACAATTAAATTTGAAAGAAATTTGGCTGGTTCATCGATTAGTGGCTTCCCTGCCCAGCTGTTTTGGCGCCCATTTGCGTGAGTTTCCTTACTTCCATATTTAATTATCCAAATAATTACCGAATTGTTATTAACTTGCACCAATTTAATAGACAAAACAAAATTATTAAACATGTCAAAAAAATTAGCAGATTTAATTCGTAAGCGAGAAAACGCTAATTACAAAATAACGAAGTTTGCACAATTTGTACAATGTATAAAAAATGAATTTGATAATAATCTCAATATTGATCAAGCTAAAATAATTGAACTCAAATTAAGGGTTAATAGGGCTGAATCAGAATTTCAAGAATTTGAAGAGGTTCAATCAGAAATTGAGAATAAGTGTGATGATTCTGAATTAATTAGTCATTACAAAGAACGTGACGAATACCCTGATTTATATACTCAAAACACAGCAATTGCCACTATAATTTTGGAAAAATTTGATCAAGATGCAAGTGTGACTAATTCAACTGGTTCACAAGGTCAAAACTTTGGGATTAATAATGGTAATTTCAATCAGATAAAGTTACCCACAATACAATTGCCTAAATTTAAAGGCACATGTGAATTTTGGTTAGAATTTAGGGATAGTTTTGAATCACTGATAAATTCGAATAATTCACTTTCGAACATTCAAAAATATCATTATTTAAGAGCCTCGCTCGAAGGTGATGCTCTCAAGGTTATTGATTCTCTTGAGTTTACCTCTAGCAATTATGAAACAGCGTGGTTATTAATAAGTGAGCGATATAACAATACTCGTTTGCTGGTTACAAATCATATAAAAGCATTATTAAATATCAATCCTATATTAAAGGAGAGTGCCACAGGTTTACGCGATTTAGTAGATACTGTTTTTAAACATTTGCGGGTACTTAATTCCTTAAATATAAATACAAAAAATTGGGATCCTATTTTAATAATTATCATCAGTTCAAAATTAGACAAAAGGTCAGCAATTGAATGGGAAAAAACAAAATCTTTAACCGAACTTCCGACATTGGAAGAATTAAAATCCTTTTTAAAGAATAGAGCAGATCTAATAGAATCTGTAGATTCTAATTTAAATTCTTTGAATTCAAAAGAAAATGATTTAAATAAAAATTATAGAAAACTAAAAAATTTCTCTCTAGTTAACACAAAAATTAAGTGTAATTACTGTAAAAATCATCATTTAATTTACAATTGTGAGGAGTTTCTTGGTTTGCCCATTCAGGAAAGGTTGTGCAAGGTAAACGAATTAAGGTTGTGTAACAATTGTCTATGTCCGGGGCACGATACAAAAAATTGCAGGGGAAGCAAATGTAAAAAATGTAATAAAGGCCATAATAAACTTTTACATGAAAATCGTTTTCAAAATCCTTCTGATCGCGAGAATAACCAAGAAATATCGTTATCGGCACATTATGGTAAATCAAACCATAACGTTTTGTTATCAACAGTCCGTGTAAAAGTATATGACAAATTTGGTAATGAACATATTTGTTACGCTTTGTTAGATTGCGGATCACAATCTAATTTCATAACGAAAGATCTTGCTAATAAATTAAATTTAAAAGAATTTAAGTCACATGTTCCTGTATATGGAATTAATAATATAGCAACTACTATTGATGCGAGTTGCACAGTCACAATTAATTCAATTTACAATGATTATACCACAGAATTATCTTGTTTTATTATTCAGAAAATAACTGAATATTTGCCTTCAAACGAAGTTAATATTTCTTCTTGGAAAATCCCATCAGACGTTCGTTTAGCAGATCCAGAATTTAATGTACCTAAAAAGATAGAAATATTAATAGGAGCTGGTCATTTTTGGAAAATGATGAAATCTGAAAGGGTATCGATTGGTAAAAATATGCCAGTACTACAACGTACTGCATTAGGATACATAGTAACAGGAAATATAGGTAGTTCTATGTCTAGGACAAATTGTCATTTCCAAATGATTTCATTGCATGAAGATTTAAAACATTTTTGGCAATTAGAAGAATGTTCTCAAAATAGGTCTTGGTCAAAAGATGACATTGAATGTGAGAAAATTTTTAGTACCACTCACCAAAGAGTAGCAGATGGTAAATTTATGGTCAGAATACCAATGAAGTATCCTGAAACCAATTTAGGAAATTCAAAAGAGGTCGCACTTAAAAGACTATTAAATCTAGAAAATAAATTTAATCGAATTCCTAGTTTAAAAAATGAATACATGAATTTCATGAAGGAATATCACAATTATTTACCGCATCATGCAGTCTATCGCAGTGACAGTGTCACTACAAAGACTCGCGTAGTTTTCGACGGCTCAGCGAAGACAGATTCATCGTTTTCGTTTAATGATCTACAATATGTAGGTCCTCCTATACAGAATGATATATTCAAAATTTTGCTTAGGTTTCGAATTCACAATTTTGTAGTAACGTCGGACATTGCTAAAATGTATCGACAAATTTGGGTTCATCCATCTGATCGTCATTTACAAAGAATTTTATGGCGCGATAACAATAATAAAAACATTGAAATTTATGACTTGAATACCGTGACTTATGGAACAGCTAGTGCTCCATATCTTGCTATCCGATGTATAAGGGAATTATCAAATATTCACAAGTCGCAAAATCCAATAGCTTCTAATTTAATTTGAGGACTTCTACGTCGATGATTTGATAACCGGTTTCACAAATGAAGATCTAGCAATTAAAACATGTCAGGAAATAATAAAAATTTTAGATAGTGCAGGTTTTCCGCTCCGAAAATGGAGATCTAATAGTTCAAGAATTTTGGAACATTTAAAAAATGACAATGACCCTATAAGTGTTTTAAATTTTGAGAAAAATAATTATATCAAAACATTAGGTATTCACTGGTCTAGTAAGGATGATGTACTATCCTATCACATATCAGTCAACAATAATTCCTTAATGACAAAGAGAATAATCTTGGGGGAAATTGCTAAGATTTACGACCCTTTAGGCCTGATAGGACCGTGTACTATAATAGCAAAAATATTAATTCAAAAACTTTGGAGTCAAAATCTGAATTGGGACGATGAAATTCCCGCTAACTTGAAATTGCAATGGCAGCACTTTAAAGAAGAATTGCCATCCTTTAATCAATTAGCCTTACCAAAACAGGTTGTAATAAGGAACATGCATGAATATCAAATTCACGGTTTTTGTGATGAATCCTCAATAGCATACGGATGCTGTGTGTACATAAGAAGCAAAGATACCAATGGAAATTGTCATGCTTCACTTCTATGTGCAAAAACAAGGGTAGCGCCATTGAAACCTACAACAATCCCAAGATTGGAATTGTGTAGTGCCGTAATGCTATCGCAATTAATTTTCGTAGTATCTAATGCACTGAACTCGTCTGCAAAGATCTTTTTGTGGACTGATTCTTTAATCACACTACATTGGATACACACCGATCCAAATGTTCTTCAAACATTCGTTGGCAATCGCATTAATCAAATACACGAACTTACCAATAAGTCTAGTTGGAATCATGTCGGAACTAAAGAAAATCCCGCCGATATTTGTTCGCGTGGCGTATTTCCAAACGATCTCATCACAAATCGATTGTGGTGGGACGGCCCACCTTGATTAATTACTTTTGATAAGGATACTCATGTTTCCAAATTCACTCCTTCCTTAAGGGTACCGGAAATGAAAAGAACAATAATTAACAATTTTAAAATAATAGTAGAAAATAATTTTCAACTATTTAATAGGTTTTCAAATTTAAACAACTTGAAACGAGTTACAGCATATTGTTTGCGTTTCGGTAAAAATGCAAAGGATTCTAGTAAGAATAATCGAATCATAGGTCCTTTAACAGTTACTGAATTAAGTCAGGCTATGAAATGTTTAATAAAACTGAGTCAATTAGAATCATTTTCCAATGAATTTAAGGAATTAAGAACAAATAAGAGCAACGTTAAATTAAGAAACAGATTAAGAAGTTTAGCACCATTTATCGATTCAGATAATTTCATACGAGTAGGGGGTAGGCTCAAGAATTCAAATCTTGATTATGATGGAAAACATCCTTTACTTCTTGATGGGAGACATATTTTAACAAAATTAATTTTTGAATATGAGCATAAAAGGCTGCTACATGCTAGCCCTCAGCTATTATTGAACACTATTCGTCTATCTTATTGGCCAACTAGAGGAATTGATGTTACAAAATCAACTATTAGAAATTGTCTACAATGTTACAAACGTAATCCGAAGCCAATGGCTACAATAATGGGAGATCTTCCTGCTGCAAGGGTAAATGAAAACGGAGTATTTTCGGTAACGAGTTTAGATTACGCAGATCCATTTTTGTTAAAAACCAAAAGAGGACGGGGAGCCAAAACATTTAAGGCTTATGTTTGTTTATTTGTTTGTTTTTCTGTAAAGGCCTTACATTTGGAACTTGTCACAGACTTAACAAGTGAAAACTTTATTGCGTGTTTTAGAAGATTTGCAGCACGAAGAGGTTTACCTAATGAAATTTGGTCAGATAATGCCACAACTTTTGTAGGCGCAAATCGCTCATTGAAACAATTACATGAATTTCTTTTACATTCAAAAAATGATATTGTACAATACTGTGCAAATTTAAATGTCAATTGGAAATTTATACCTCCATCTTCCCCACATTTCGGAGGAATCTGGGAATCTAATATAAAAAACGTAAAGGTACATTTATCAAAGGTTGTCGGTGATAGCATACTTACGTATGAAGAATTTGAAACCGTATTGGTGCAGGTTGAATCCATTTTAAACTCCCGACCATTATATCCTTTATCTTCCGATCCTAATGATTTGGCCTCACTCACGCCAGCCCATTTTTTGATTGGCAAGCCACTCGTAACTATTCCAAATCCAGATGTTACTCATATACCAGAAGGTCTTCTAAACAGATATCAGCTTTTGCAAAAACTTACCCAGAGCTTTTGGAAACGATGGTCACGTGACTACTTGTGCAACCTGCAACAAAGAAATAAATGGACATCTAAATCAAACCAGTTGTTAGTTGGAACATTGGTGATTATTAAGGCAGACAACTTACCTCCTAATCAATGGCTAATTGGAAGGGTCATCAACGTCCATCCAGGGCAAGACGGCATAGTGCGTGTTGCTACTGTACAAACAGCTAATGGCATGGTGCATTTCAAAATTATGTCCTTTGTTCCTAGAAGAAAATAAGAATAGTGACTAATGTTACGTGTTACAAGGATAATTTTTATTTGAACATTTATTATACTTACCTTTTAGTTGCTTCTCAGAATTTATATTGTTTAATGGTTTATTCTTGCAATTTATTGTGAATACTTTAATATGTAAAACACCACTTGATTAGCATTCACAATTAGTTTGTTTATGTGTTTGTCTCACTTTGTATTAGTTACCTTTATACTTTGTTAGTGTTTTCGTTTGTTTAAAACCATGGGTTTTCAAAGTGGGGGGCATGATAAGAAAGGATTATGTGTGCAGTTCATGTGCATTCTTTCTGCGCCGACGCGTCTCAAGCGCGAGTTGGGGATGATCGATCGGCAACAGATTCGAAATAGAAATGGCAGAAGTATTTGCTGCTGCGTTAATAAAATTTCACAATGTATAAAAATAGTTAATAAAATAAATAAAATTATATACAGTCCACTATATCTTCTTCAATTGACAATGAATTAATTTTGTTCTATTGCTTTTTTTATTTCCAAGTTTTCAAGTAAGTTTAATTTTTTACTTTTTTACTACTGTTTAATTGTAAGAATAATCTAATTAACAACGTTCTCACATATTGGAGATATGTGGACGATATTTTCTGTGTGTGGAGAGGCTCCGCTAGACAACTTGACAATTTCCTCACTCTTTTAAATTCGTTGAACAATAGTATCCAATTCACCTTAGAAAAAGAGAAAGATAATTGTTTAAATTTCCTGGACGTTTCAATAAGTAAATTAAATAACACGCTGCAGTTCAATATTTACAGAAAAACAACATCTACCGATACTATAATTCCAGCTTGGTCTAACCAATCTACAAAGATAAAACACGCAGCCTTTTATTCATTGTTGTTTAGACTAGTTAAGGTCCCTTTAAATAAAGAATACTTCAAAATAGAATTAGAAAATATTGAGAAAATAGCGGTGAATAACGGCTATCCTGTGAAATTAGTTGACAAAATTCTAAAACAAAAATTAAAAACACAAACACAAAAACTACTTTATAATCCCGGAAATACTTTAAGTACTAAAGTAACGTCTTTTAGTACTTAAAGTATTTCCGGGATTATAAAGTAGTTTTTGTGTTTGTGTTTTTAATTTTTGTTTTAGAATTTTGTCAACTAATTTCACAGGATAGCCGTTATTCACCGCTATTTTCTCAATATTTTCTAATTCTATTTTGAAGTATTCTTTATTTAAAGGGACCTTAACTAGTCTAAACAACAATGAATAAAAGGCTGCGTGTTTTATCTTTGTAGATTGGTTAGACCAAGCTGGAATTATAGTATCGGTAGATGTTGTTTTTCTGTAAATATTGAACTGCAGCGTGTTATTTAATTTACTTATTGAAACGTCCAGGAAATTTAAACAATTATCTTTCTCTTTTTCTAAGGTGAATTGGATACTATTGTTCAACGAATTTAAAAGAGTGAGGAAATTGTCAAGTTGTCTAGCGGAGCCTCTCCACACACAGAAAATATCGTCCACATATCTCCAATATGTGAGAACGTTGTTAATTAGATTATTCTTACAATTAAACAGTAGTAAAAAAGTAAAAAATTAAACTTACTTGAAAACTTGGAAATAAAGAAAACAATAGAACAAAATTAATTCATTGTCAATAATCAAACGGAGCTACCTACAGCCAGATCTCCACTTATTATTACTCGTTTATAATACTTGGGTTTTTCCTTAAGGAGGTCAGTTGACTACTACTCTAGTTTTAGACCATAAATCCTAAAAAAAATTTTAAGTCGAATATTATAATACTTTATAATAGTAAAAAATGTTTATTTTTAGTTTTATTAAAGATTATACAATTTTGATATTTTAAATCATGCTCAAGAAATATAAAGTAATTCAATTGACTTTAGATGTAAATAGCTGTGAAAACGTTTCACAACGTCGCGTATTGTCGGTAAACAACATTCCATTTAAGTGTTACACCCTAACCTATAGTCTTCTGTCATAATCGATATAATTTTATATAACGCATGCAGTACATCGAGTTGCGACGTTGTCAAATCGACATGGCGGCAAAGCTAGGATACGAGTTCCCTATTTTTAGACTCTTTATTCACAAATTATATTAAAAAGACATCGTCAAGGTACATTTTTTTTTCGATAAATTAAAAATATAAATATTAATTTATAAATATGACTATTTTCCCAGCTGATATCTAATTTGTGAGTATATTAAATAGAGGAATTTAGTTTAGATTGTGACCATATACCATACAGCACCGTGTATTTCTGACGATATTCAAAGTTGAATATCTTGTTAAATAGTTCGATAAGATATCCTAAAGTTTTTCTAGAATCATTCTACATGACTAAAAGAATGACATATTTTAAATTCATAGCTTTATCTAATGTTGCAATGTTCAACTGACCTCCTTAATACCTGTCCCTTTAAATACAGGTAGTTAACCATTTACTTTTAGTATAGTTTGTAGATACTCTTTGATAATGGCCTATGTTTAGGTCGAAACATATAAGAAAACACCGTTGAAAATTTCCACACTTTTTTATTTTACTTAACAATTGTTTCACCACTTTGTGGCTTCATCAGATAGGCAACTTAACCAATTCTTAGAACAAATAAATAATGTACACCCCAATATAAAATTCACAATTGAAGTAGAACAAAACAACAGCATTAATTTTTTAGATTTAACCATTTCCAAATTAAATAACAAACATAATTTTGCAATATTCCACAAACCGACACATACAGATTTAATTATTAATAACTTTTCTTGCCACCCATACCAACATAAATTAGCAGCGTTCTATCATATGCTACACAGACTTACAAAAATCCCCATGAACCCAGTTAACTATACTAAAGAACTTAATATTATTTATTATATTGCAAATAAAAACGGTTATGATATAAATATAATTACTAAACTCTTGAATAAAATTTCATTAAAAACAGCGCTGTCAATTATTTTTCTCATAGAAAATTCAAAAACCAACAGCCTTATTCATAGTCAGTTAGTAGTGACTACTAGCAAGCTACTAAGAGCGTACTAAGAAAATCGTATTCATAGTGACATTTGGTAGACTACTAAGCTTAGTAGCTACTAAAAAAGTTAGTAGCGTGGTGGCCCGTGTTTAAGTGGTACAAATACGATAAACATAACCTCGAGTGGTAGATCTTAAATTAATCTACGGCTTTTAAGAAGCGGGTTATTGGTACAAAATACAAAATTAAAAAGAACACCACAAGAATAAGATGGAAAATAGAAAGGATTTATAAAATTGAATTGAAAAATTAAAAATCAAACTGGTACATGTCGTGTTAATTTATTTCAGTGGGCAGTTATCTTTTAAAAATTATTTCAATCGTTTTTTCTGAAATAATTACAAACTTTATTGAATTAACATCTAGTTTGTATATTTTAAAGTAAATTGCGTAATAATGATTCGTAAATGAAAAATAATTGAATTTATTAGTAATTTATTCAGGCTCAGAACATAAGTAAGTTTATTTATTTATTTGTCAGTAAATACATCCCACTGAGAGAAATAAATCCTGTTTGTAGACCGGACAAAATAAAGGTTGTTAATATTAGAAGCTGAATTCTTCCTTCGAGAACATCATTGCATTTTATACAACTCTGGGTTGTTTAAATTGTCCTTTATCGATTAGATATTGTTATATATTCTTTTTTGGATATTTAGTCCTGGGCAGTTGATGATATATCCCATTGTTTGGATGGAGTTGGTGTTACAGTTTGTACATTGTGGGGTAGTTATTCATTAGGTATACATGTGTTAAATATGTATAGCCAATTCTGAGTATTTTTGTAATGTAACTTCTTAAATTGATAATTTTTTCGATATTAATTGTTATGGGAATGTTGAACGTAAATAACAGCTACACTACTACAAAAATACGTAAAAGAGAAAACACACCAAAAACTCTTCCATGCACTGTACTGAATAATAAGTTAACTTAAAAGTAAGGTTAGGCCGTTACACGTCAAAAATAGACGTTCAGTTGGTCATTTGTTACAATTTGGCGCCGTTGTCAAATCGTTTCGACGCAAACCATTCTACTAGCTAGTAGCGTACTAACTGACGTCTATGAATACGATGCAGATAGTAGCGTCTTAGTAGCTACTAGTTAGTAAACTACTTAGATCCTACTAAACCGTTGACTATGAATAAGGCTGCAATACGTTTAAAACAATAACCTTTATAGGTAAACCCTCACTAAACATTAAAAAGTTAAAAAAAGAAATAAAATTAACGTAGCATTTAAAACGAATAACAAACTTAGCAAACATATTAAAAATAATAAAGACAGTACTCCAAAAAATAATAAATCCGGTGTATACAAATTAGAATGTGGAACATGTAAAAAAATCTATATAGGACAAACGGGCAGAGAATTTAGGACACGAATAAGCGAACATAAAAAATCATATGAAAAATTAAAAAACGATTCCAACTACGCAAACCATTTAATTACAGAAAAACACGAATTTAATCCAAATTTCAAAATATTACATACTGAAGGAAAAAGCTATAAACTAAATCTTCTTGAAACATTAGAAATCAATAAACAAAAAAACAGTCACTTATTATTAAATGATCAATTAGATCTAAACAACTCGCCATTATTGAATCTGTTTCCAATTTCTTCACCCCCACCCTAGTAAGTAAGGCTTAAATAAGCAGGAAATTTGTAAATTAGACTAAGTATCTTGTAACTTCTGATGAAGCCACAAAGTGGTGAAACAATTGTTAAGTAAAATAAAAAAGTGTGGAAATTTTCAACGGTGTTTTATTATAACTTGATTATGAATTTCCATCAAGTAAAGGTAGATTCGATTAATTATATCGAAACATATATGTCAGAAGTGATATTAAATTTGTGAAACATACACCAAGTGTTGTTTTATTTAATTAGTTACAAAATATTATAGCTATACGCTGATTACAAACATATATCTAGTTGTAGCAGTACATCGTCATCTACGAATAATTGCTGATACTGAAGTGTTTCATAGTTATCTTGCACAAGAGGGAAAAGACGTACGAAATACTTTAGTTAAAGGCAGATATCGGTAGATGGCTATATTTTTCAGAAAAGTAAAAGACTACGTAGAAATGGGGTGAGGGTGTGGTCAAAGATAATCAGGATTGATAGGGATTGGATAAGTCAAAAATAGGCGGGTTTGATACAAGTTGTAGTAGGACAGCGGAACAGGGTTGTAAACATTTCAAAGAAGTTAACGGGATTTAGGATCAGTCACGGTAATATAAGGACGCTAAGGATCAAAAGGACACAATAAAGTAATAACAGTAGAATATTTGTAAGAAAGTTAAGAAGTCTTAAAAGAAATATTAAAGAATTGTTGAAGGAAGTGTACAACAATAGATTTTATTACAGACTACAGCGACAAAGAAACTTTTAGATGTAATTTAAGAAAATTGTAAAAACTTAACATAAAGAAGAAATATTGAAACCTATTTAAATTCCTAATTAAATATTCAATTTAATCGTAAGATGAAACAAGCTATATATAGGTATAATATATAAATCATTAATACGAAAAAAACTGAATGTTTTTTTATGTAGTTCAATATTAAAAACAAAAACTTAAAAGATAAATATCATGTAAAAAATTGAACTTATTTTAATACTTTGTATTGTATAAGCTTTTCTAATGATTTGTATCGATAATTAAACTAATGTGAATGACACAACCGTAATTACCATATCTCGTGGTATCTTATTTAGTTTTGTTAGGTTCTTAAAAAATAAAATAACTCAAAAACTATTAGACTGCACTCTGATAGGGCTGGAAACAAATTTTCAATCACAAAATACTAAACTTAATATAGTTAAAAATACTCATTGTCACCTCAGATTTCACCTAAATTCTCCACATCCCTCCACCTATTACTCTGTATAAATTTAAAATAAAAAACGGCTAAATATTTAACGAACCAGGTTGTTCTTTTCAGTTATATTGCAGTTATTTCGCTATTGATGGGTTGAATGTTTAAGACAACAAGGAAAACCAAACAGTAGTTGTAGAAAATAATTGAACTTATCGTTAGTATTTACGTCACTATATTCCATGTCAAAATTAAACCATTTATAGATGTTATGCGTTACGTATTCGGCAAAAGCGTCGTTAATGAATTTCAAGGAAATTGAATTTCTACAGACACCTTTAAAATACCGTCCTTTAAATAATTTATCTGGATTTCGTGCTGGGTTTGCTAATCAAATTACGCAAATTTGACGAGTACCTTTTCGTTTAGTAAACCCAAAAAAAAAAAAATAATTTATTTATGTATCCATCTACCCCTACTGCTGAAGGCGAAGGTAATGAAATCTTTTTAAAAGTGGCATCGCGTGTCATGTAATAAGATTACAGCGGCGGTAAATATTGTTAAAAGTAATATATTTCGTGGATTGTTGGGACGCGTTTTTTATTTTCACAATAAATAATTGGTTGCAGATAATAAAAAACAAAAGGGGTCTTATCGTAGAACTTTTGATAGCGCTGCTAGCGATGTACTAAATACTAACCTTTCTCCCACCAAACCATAAAAGATATCTAAACTTTATACAATGTATCAATGATAGAAATGGGATAGCATTAGGATCTAGTAATTGTAAGATAATATTCGGAATCGATCAAATTAGAGATAAGTTGCGCACTCTTCTGTCTAACAATATGGCGCGTAGAAAGTTTTATAATTTCCGGGCAGACGAAATTTTATTTTATTCCTGACTACTTGGGAACGGAAATAAAACTCAATTGCACATTTGTTTTTACCACCTTTTTCACCCTATCTAATGGTGGCTACACTTTTGAAGTCTGCGTTTCGTATTAGAGGGGTCATCACCGATTTAATTTTTTGTAACATGGCCCTGTTACTTTTACGACAATGTCTAAAGCTATTTTTAATCATAATTAGATGGTATTGCACTTATAATTGCCATTATACATTTTTAGTTTGTTTGGGATATTATTTAATTTTCCTGAGCACAGCCTTGAACATCAAAATTATTTATTGTGGGAAGTAACAACTGTATACTATGCAACATTTTTTTTTATTAGTACAGCCGATAAACCTCAACATATATACCGAACTTCACTTTCATATTTTTTGTTAAAATGAATTTTATAGGAAAAAAAGTTATATACAAGGTTATTCACGCTGTACGGCACGGAATATTATGGCCAAAATATGAAAATTTTAAATACTAAGTTTTGGGTTATATAGGGGTCTATCATGGTTACCTTTTAAAATTATTTTTATATTATAGATGGTGTTCCAAATGCCCTAAAAGTATCAGTTATATTTTTTTAAATGGACCCCCTGTATATTATTGCGTTTTTGGATTCTTCGATCAAAATAAGTGTTTGTTAGAGACCATATTTTATATCCCAATTATAATAAACTGGTCATCTTGTACAGGGTGTCCAAAAATTAATACTACTTAAGTAAGAACTTTAAGGGGTTGTAACTTGATTAATTTAAATGGAACGCCATATTTTTTGACATACCAAAAGATGTACTTTTTAATTACCTATCGATTGGTATTAGGATGTTCATAAGCTAAGTCTTCGCATTTTTTCAGGAAACGCTAAGTAATTGTTTTATGCGCCATATGGAGTTTTTTAAATAAAAGTTCCAATGCATCTAGTTGCCTTTGATGTTTATTGTCAGATGTTAGATATTATTTATTATTATCCTTGGGGAATGTTATAAGAATTGTTTATTGGCTTTTCGAGTTTATGCTTAAAGGTTTCCCGAAAGAAAACATCCTAAGCCAGCCATGTTGGAAAGATTATTAAAACAACTTCAGGAAAGCGGAAATGTCACTTATAAAAATCCATTACAAGAAAATCACTCACTGAAGATGAAGAAAATGTCTTTATGGTAGTCGGATTAGTTATCGAAAATTCCAATATTAGTCAAAATCAGATTTCCAAAAATACAGAACATTAGCCAATCAAGTATTTCAAGAATTCTTAAAAAACACGGTTTTTATACTTATAAAATTCAGCATTGTCAAGAACTTTATGGAAATGATTTTGATAACTGAACTAAATTTCGCATGTGGGTTTTGGATAGTGTCAGAAAATGATAATTTTTTCCATAGAGTGTAAACAATTCTTATAACATTCCCCAAGGATAAAAATCATATCAATACGCCCCCTCTTTTGAATAAATTTTCATTTTGAATAAGCAACACCTCAATAATAAATAGTAACATCTGACAATTAACACCAAAGGCAACTAGATACATTGGAACTTTTATTTAAAAAACTCCAAATGGCGCATAAAACAATTACTTAGCGTTTCCTGAAAAAATGCGAAGACTTAGCTTATGAACATCCTAATACCAATCGATAGGTAATTAAAAAGTACATCTTTTGGTATGTTAAAAAATATGGCGTTCCATTGAAATTAATCAAGTTACAACCCCTTGAAGTTCTTTCACAAGTAGTATTAATTTTTGGACGCCCTGTATAAGATGACGAGTTTATTATAATTGGGATATAAAATATAGTCGATTGTTACACTTCATTGTAAATATCGCTTGCATAACTTAAATACTTCTTAAGTATCTGAAACGTGAAAATTAGGTTAGATTTTGATAAAATTCAAATTATTTAAAAAACCTTAAGGTTTATGTGTTATAAACCTCATCAAAACAAACACTTATTTTGATCGAAGAATCCAAAAATGCAATAATATACAGGAGGTTCCATTCAAAAAACATAACTTTGATACTTTTAGGGCATTTACGTTACGTTAAATGATTGAAATCTCTATATTTTTTTTCTTCGTCCTTTTCCTCTTTTCATATTAGGAAATGGAAATGTACCTTCTTAGGTATATCTATGTTATTCGAATTCCCTCGACGATTACGCTACAAACTCGTTCGTGCAGGAAATCGAACGTACGGAACGTTTTTTTTGTGTTTCGTTCTATTCCAGTAGCACATGATATGCTGATTGCAAAGAACCTCTTTTTCCAAACCTTCGCTGTTCAATGGTCCGATGTTCGAAAAGCTTTCGAAGCCGGCAAAAGCCGATAACAGTAATGAACGTCGTCTTGTAAATAAATATGCTAGAGGAGTAATGTACAGGACGAATAACCTTTTGTAAAGATGAACAGATTCGTGCTAGACCAGTCAAAGTGATTCGTTTTTTGCTCCGAAAGCTCGATTCAATCTTGAATTACAAATAGGAACTACGACATGCAAAAAACGAAAGCGACTTTGATTTGCTCGTTAAGAGATCCGTATATTTCTAGTGTAACCACTTCGAAAACATTTATGTATTTATTTAATCTATTTTTCTCTATCATTTAACAATTTATTCATTTAATTTTTATTATTAATTGCAGTCAAAAATGTTTGAGACCTACATTATTACTACCACCGTACGTGGCACCTGTAATAAATCATGAGCACGTTGCACCTCCTCCCCTCTTAGGTTTTCTCTTAACAGGTATTATCGTTTGCCCAATATCTCGTGTGATGTGTGTAGTTATGTGACAGCTGTCCAAATTGAGAAAGGCTACCCAAAGGGGCATTCATTTATTCTGTAATAGAGACCACGAGGCGAAACATCTTATGAGAAATGCTAGTTCCGTTGTGTTATAATTTTGTAGGACGTAAGAAACTTATTCCAATTTTCATAATATTTCAACCTACCCCGATGTATGTATACATTTTAAAAGGCAACGGTCAGTTGTGCGCCGCGGTCAGAAAAAATTTCGCCTATTCGAATATTATAGAATAATTGCGCGCCGATTACCAAGGGTAGACTTACTTTCATTTGTTTCGTTCGTGTTGTCCTTACCTTCCATAACCTTTTCATCAAACTGAATCAAACATAATCAATTTTGGTTACTAAGTCAAGGTGAATAAAAAAAAAAGCAAATTACCTATCACCTGAACTTAATGCATTTATTTCAAATCTTTGCTGGATTATTTATAAATAAATGGATTAATTTCAAGGTAATGCAACTTGTTAGACCCAAGGGGCAATAATTTCATGACCGAGCGCAACTGTCCAATAATTTTTAGGATTATTTGGATCACAGCAGGGAGCAAACTGACCTCGGCGCGCAAGTAACATACACCCCTTTTAAATTTTCTTTACTCTATTCCTTTGAAAATGCTCGCGTTGACCGAAAAATTTTGGTGAAACTTTCCATAATATTTGTTTTTGTACTTCATTAAGTATGTTTCACAATAGTTGCACCCTACAAAGTGTTATGTTTATTGAAACATTTTAAATAAGTCGAGGAAGGTTAATTTTTTTAGAATGAATTTGAAGCGCGCGACGTCCAATATTAGCCCCGTGAGAAGGGCATCTCACTATCGCTCCTCAAACATCTATCGAAAATACGTTAGCTTTAAACAATTACCATATAGACAATTTGTTGCTAATCGAATCATACCCTGTTAATACCTAGAAACAATTAATTTTTATAATAGTCCTAATTTGACTGGACTACATCGAAATCCACTTTAAAAGTAGTATCTTCTCATTGTAGTAGTACGTTCATCCTTCCCTTCAACTTTTATTATCATCAGACATCTGCCTTCTCCATTCAACACTTTTCTACATTATTTCCTTGTATAACATTTATAATTTTCTTCAAATACAAGATACATAGTTCCGTTTTTTTCTTTCTTCACGTAAATTAGATTTTCCTAAACCGAGTATATTACTTAAATTTCTTTCTTACAAGCTCCGCCCGGAATTGAACCAGCTCTTTCTGCCTAAGCGCACACTCTAACCATTAGACTATGCTTACCTATTACAATTCATCAGTTGTGACTTCTTATGGTAAAAAGGGAGAGGTTTGCAATGTTTACTCAACTTTTTTCTTAATTCCTCATCCTTCATATAAATTTAAAAATATCAACCTTCCCCCCTCGAAAGCTCGGCAAAGCACTCGTTAATAAAAAAAAAAACTAGAGGCTGTAAACCTTAATTAGTATAGTTTAGTTCTTGACGTCCTATTTATATATTAATTCAAAATGATATAAGGAAAGCCCAAAGCACTTGTGCAAATGACTTTGATTATAACATAAGGGCTTTAACTAAACCAAAAGAGCTTCACTTGCAACGTAAAGCTTGAAATTCACTTAATGGTAACCACAATGCTATTGAAATTTTATTACTCACACAAAGAATGTTATCAGACAGTAATTGTGCTTTCATTGTTTTATTTGTACACAACTTGAAATAATTTTGTCTTGTATAAAGACGTTTCTAGTAAAATAACTTTCGTAGTTTTTTCGTTCTTATTTTCGTTTGAAAAGTTCGTAAATAATGCTGGGATACAGAAACCGTTGACTGACTTCTAACATAATGGAAAACCTTTCATTGAATGCTTTATTGAGCAGACAAAAGCGGTCCACAGGGCCTACCGCGGCGGGTCGAAAATCCTTTTCTGAATACATGCGTTCGTTGAAATTGATAGGAAAATCCGTCGATGTGTTCGATTTCCCGCATGGACGATTAAGCAGTGTTATTGTTGGAAAAAAATAGCAGCAACAACCCAGATGAGCCCCAGGATATAGCGATTTCCTTAATTGAAAAAAATATCTATCACCGAAAATTCTTTTTTTTATCCGAAATAAACTGTTAAATAGTTTTAGTATCAAAAAAAATAATATCATTTTTTTTGTGCGGAAAACTGGGTCAAACTTTCTAAAAGATGTATATAAGTATAGTGGTATCAAAATCTTTAATTTGATTCTTTACTCTTGATTGATTATTAATGTGAGAGGTTTTTGATGAAAATTATTTTATTATACCTATAGTTAATTGTTTTCTTGATATATCATCCTGGGCCCGAGGAAGTGTAATTATTTTATACTTCGAAATTTTATTTTTCAAGTCGTATTGTAACAAACTCGAAAAGCCAATAAACAATTATTATAACATTCCCCAAGGATAATAATAAATAATATCTAACATCTAACAATAAACACCAAAGGCAACTGGATACATTGGAACTTTTATTTAAAAAACTCCAAATGGCGCATAAAACACATATTGAACACATAACTAATAGCTTCAAAAATAACTCGTCTTACCTTTCATCTTTTTCATTCAAATTTCAAACATTATCAGTAAATTGGGTTCATACAATTACATCAAAATTTACCTTTTCAAAATTAAATTGTATATGAAGATAACATCTTGTGATAGACATATCTTTATTCAAGAAAAATAATAAAAGGAACTGACTAAATGGGCGATAGTTCCGGGACGCACGTATATCAAGTTAGCATGACAAAGTTATTTTTCCGATTTCTGACTTGCACTATAATTTGTCGCTAATTTGTTAACAAATCCAAAAATTTGTCGCTCGTGCCGTTTAGCCATAAACAGCAGGTATGTTAGCTTGATATAAAGCTAGCGCTACAATTAGCGTATCTCGAAAAGGGAATGTCGTAGGATATTACTGTAAAGACCATAATTTGTCGCTGAAAGATGACACATTCAAAGAAAGGTAACGTGTTGCCCAACTTGGGGGAAACAGGGAAAACCTAATTTTAAAAATTTGGTAAATAAATCCGATCTCTTAAAACAAATGTAACAAAGAACTACTTGATTAATTGTTTGATGATTTTCCAGCAGTTTTTCGCTTATCAGCTGGAAATAAGACTAGCGACAAATTCGTTGAATGTGTCATCTTTCAGCGACAAATTATAGTCCTTACAGTAATATCCTACGACATTTCTTTTTCGAAACACGCTATGTGTAGTGCTAGCTTGATATCAAGCTAATTTACCAACTGATTATGGCTAAACGGCACGAGCGACAAATTTTTGAATTTGGTAACAAATAAGCGACATATTATTTATTGGATTTGGTAACAAATTAGCTACAAATTATAGTGTAAGTCAGAAATCGGAAAAATAACTTTGTCGTGTTAGCTTGATATACGTCCGGAAGCAAGCCTTTTAAGGGAGACAATTTTATGATGCTTTTTGATTATACCCTGGTGTGCATACGATACTTATAGCTGTTTAATATAAAAATTGAACTCAAGAAGTGCTAAATTTATTAAACATTAAACTCAGCTTCTGAAATCATTTTAAATTAAGAAAATGACTTGAACAGGCGCCAGCTAATTAATAGAAATTAATGATGTTGTTTATTATTCAATGCAAATTCGTTAAACTCAAAAGTTGCTATTTTGGTTCGAATCAATTTCTCTGAAATATACTGAGTTATTAGGGGAAACTCCTTTCCTTCAAGCGATATTACTATTCTCTCTTCATGTAGACTTTATCTACTGCTTCCAAGTTTTCCGAGTATTATGTGCGAATAAATGATTTCTTTTAACTAAATTTGAGAGTACAATGACAGCGCTTCTTATCTGTCAGTGGCAATTTATTCGACTTGTGCAAGGTAGCTTCCAGGGGATTTTTGCCGCCCCCCTCTGTGGAATTGCCCTACCCAGGGAATAGAATATTTAAATCCATAAACATATTCCCCTCCTCGTAATAACTCGCTTTTTTTGCAATAAAATCAAAACGTTAATGATTTTTATTTTATTAAACCAGTTTTATACAATTCTTATCAATAAAGTACAGGTTATCTTTCTTATTAAGTATATAATCACCTGTAATTCCTGGTGTTGCGCTCGAGCTTTCGAAGTATTGTCTCGGTTAAATTAATCGCCATCTGTTAAAAACTTATAGAATTTATAAATAAGCTATAAGCAAGCGTCTATGACTTGAGCTTTCAATTACGGAAGACGGCCGAGTTCCACACCTAATTTATTTAAAAATTAAATCCATGATTTATATTTTGATAGTTAATAGTATGGCTAGCCATAACCCATTCGTGTCGCTATCAGCCTTTTCTCCCGAATAGATATTTTTAAAATATTCCGCCATCCTTATAACAAATTATTTAATTAAGAAAAAAATATCGTGTCCTACGGGATAATTGTTTTACTTCGGTTGCAATTTTAAGGGCAACTTTTCCAGTTTTTTTACTGTCAAAAACCTGCCTAGATCTATATCATACATTTAACAAAAAACTAGCAAAACCGGTACAGCCGTTCTTAAGTTATGCAGTAAATTACGAACAGATAATATTGAACCAAGTTGCAAATAACTTTTACAGTGTATACCAAACAACATGTAAGATACTTTTTTACTGAATTGAGTTTCCAGGCGAATGTAAGGTCGGTTCAGTTTAATTTTGCCGATTTTGGATTACAAAGTCAAAATTGTAAATATTGATTACTAGAACTAGTGTGTTAAGGCAACCCCGGGTAAGATCAATAATTTAAAATTGATACATTGGCGGGAATGAAGGACGGGCAGCAAGTTCAAGCAAAACGCCATTTTTCACACCAACGAAAATAGATTTATTAACAAAAAAACTAACAGCTACAAGCCCGAGAGGAAATAGAAAAATTTAAACAATAAAAACAAAGTAACTTCAATCCCCGTCAGGTTACACATTCGGTTCATTTCAAAACTGAAGAACCCTTGGTTACTACGACTAGGTACTGGGAATTCCTTGGGACAGGTAAATCCCAAGCTAAAGTTGAACAGACATTGTTTTTTTATAGTCTTTCACCTTATACGCCGGTAGAAAATGTTAATGCATTCCTTCAAAACTACAAAGATTTTTTGACTTTAAAAAGAATGCAAGAAACTGGTAATACAAAGAATTTAGGACAACTTGACACACCCTCCTATTTAGACTATCAAAAAGTTACAAAAGTACATTTTAAATAAACTTGAAAAGTGAGCAAATCAATTAAACTACAACTTTAGATCAAAATTGGTACAAAACACAAAAAATGAGCAAAAAAATACTTGTTATTCGATTTTACATAACAATTATTTAAAAACAAATGTAACCACATGCAATGTGAGATAAAGAATTAAAGAGGATTAACTCGCCTTAAACACTGAACTACACTTAAAAAATACTATAAACGATAAAAGTCTTTTTTTTCTCGAGGCTATATTTTAAGTGCTTTAGCCTCTCTACTACGCTCTTAAGATAAGTCCAGAAAGAACTCTTCCCTAAGTACGTCGGGACCCAGAATCCCGTTACTTATGGTTTATTTGTTAAACCACAAGAGGTCGCAAGAATGAAATAAAAGGAAGGAAATTAAAAATAAAATAAATTTAAATTCACCTAAAAGTGACACCTTCACTAGGGTTGCCATCAGTCCGGGTTTCCCCGGATTTATCCTAGTTTAGAGGAAGTCTGGCGAGCGTCCGGGCGGGGTTTCATTTGTAGTCCGGGTTTAACAGTTTTCAAACTACTCAAATTATGTAAAAAGAATAAATTTTGTTTAATTTAAAGAAACATAAGACTGCGAACAATTCTTAAACCATTAAGAAAGTTTTGTTTTGTTTCTTAAGAAGCCTAAATTCAATGTAAAAATAAATTAAAATCAAAATTATTTTAATTTGGTCTGCAGGCTTCCGTTTGTCGAATTGTTTCCGGGCTGGTTCCCACGTTGTTGATTTATTCGTTTTGACGTTTCGAGAGTCATATCGCTCTCTTCTTAAGCATTGTTAGCACTAACATAGCACAGTGAAACAGTTGAAAACTCCTTAAGGCGCAAGTTATCACAAAAATGAGATAAAATTGGTCACAAAAGTTAATATTTGACTAAAATATCAAAAAAGAATAGGTACCCTCATATTCTTGAGGATGAGGAGTTCAGTTTACAAAGATAACCCCATGTTGTCCAATTCCGTACACAAACCCGTTAGAAAACAAATAGGTATCAGGCTTATTTCGGTAGCGTGGTATTTAAAAAGGAATCGCTTGGCAATATACCATCGCAACTATACGACCAGGTGTTCACCGATGTAAGAGAATTTTCAAGTCGGATGACATGCCAGCACTAAATTAATTACTGTGCGTGTTGTGAACGAACACGTGTTGCTAACAATTTATTACCTGTTCGACTGCAGTAACGCTCGTTCTTCTTAGAATTCGCAATTTTAACGAATTAACAACATGCACTACACGCAACATAAATCGTTACAGTAGTACCACTACATACGTATTACAAAGATCATGTCTTCAGTTTATCAAGAATGGGCCTCTAACAACTCTCATGTGTTATGTTTTAGGATTTGGAAATACTTCTATTGATCATGATTATTTAGTGTTGAAGAGGAAGTTGTTCTCAGAAATACATGTGAATGACCCAAGAAAGTTTTCTCACGAGTTTCAAAATTGTTTTATATGATACCAGAGAACTTCTTCTAATGGGCTATTCGTGAGTCATTTCTTCAGAGCACTAATATCGATGATTTAATATCAATGCTCTTCGTGTGTGTGTGTGTGTGTGTGTGTGTGTGTGTGTGTGTGTGTGTGTGTGTGTGTGTGTGTGTGTGTGTGTGTGTGTGTGTGTGTGTGTGTGTGTGTGTGTGTGTGTGTGTGTGTGTGTGTGTGTGTGTGTGTGTGTGTGTGTGTGTGTGTGTGTGTGTGTGTGTGTGTGTGTGTGTGTGTGTGTGTGTGTGTGTGTGTGTGTGTGTGTGTGTGTGTGTGTGTGTGTGTGTGTGTGTTGTGTGTGTGGTGTGGTGTGTGGTGTGGTGTGGTGTGTGTGTGTGTGTGTGTGTGTGTGTGTGTGTGTGTGTGTGTGTGTACGACCAACAGAAATTTGCAAGAAATTGTGAAAATCTAAAATCTTTCAAATATTGTAATTCTAAACATGTTATGGTATGTAAACCTGTTTGTTTTATTTTCATGCAGTAATGTAAGAACACTAATCAGTTCCAAAATGTGGTGGTATGATTTTTTAATAAGCTATTTTTAAATTGTCACACCAAATAAAGTAAAAATGAATGTTTAACTTAAAAGAAAAATAAATTCAAATATATTGCATTAGTGTTGATTATAAAATAAAATTTATAAAATACGTACGTAAAATGTTTGAATTTTTGGTGTGCTTAAAGCTTAGGTATCAGTTATGTTGATCGATACAGGTGTGATATTAAAATGTAACACATATTATATGGTATATAAATGATTTCTATAGATTAATCTATTCTGTTGGTGAATTGCTTTCAATATTACACTAATATATTAAACTTGTAAAATATGATCATTTATTATACTTACTATCCTCATATTTAGACACATGGCAGTGTATAAGCCAAATTCAAAAAAGATAAGTGCGTCATCGCCTGGGGGTATATTGCACGAACTATTTGTAGGTTCTTTTTATCTCCCCATTATTCAAAAACTGTTACACTTTTACATCTACAATGTATTGTGCATGTGTAATAAGTCCCTTTAAATGTTCAGAATGCCAAATTTTCGTGAATGAACCGCAGCAATTTTTTAGTAATTAAGGCTTGAAAAGTTCTATATTTATTGTTCTCTCGCTCATTCACACACACACATCCTTCCTCACTCACTTGTTCACTCGCTCACTCAATCATTTACTCATTCAAACACCCTGAACTTATAGGTGTCGTAAAAACTTGAATATTTCGAAATCATGTTAAACGGTTCTTACGAATTCCCATATGCCGTTGAAACAACTTACTCATTGATCTAAGATAAAATAGCAGGAGCAAAAAAATGTTTAATTAAAAATTTGTTACATTTTCTGTCAAATGTTGAACTGTAGTTTTTTCTCAAGAAGACAGAGATCATTGAAACTACCAAGTTTTATTCAAATAATCTTTTAAAGGTAAATTGCAGAAAAACTGGTTTGTGGTCGCATCGGCGCTTTCTATTTTTTTGGAAGGAACTATAGAGAGTTCGACCTTTTAAATAAAATGTTCTAAATTTCAAATTTATATAGTAATATCGAAAGCGATTTTACATGGTAAAAATATTGTTATATGGATAGTTATCTCATCGAGGAATCCACCGATTTCAAGATTTTGGGGTTTATAGAAAGCTCGTATGTCGTAAATGTGTTTTTATTACTATACGAAATTCTCCCTTTTCACCCTCTCTATTTCCAAATTACCTTGCAACATCATCTGTGTAGGTTATGGACCTACTAACTTGTAGGTACAATATATTTTTATTTCTCGTATTGTGTTCTCCACGATTAATAGGAGGGCAGATTTTCCATTGCAGGTTTTGTTATATAAATTTGGTGTAAGTATTATTATAACGTGGAACCCTTAGAACCAATACACATACATGTTAAAAATTCGACCCGCCCCTTATTTTTTTAATCAATTACAATTGGGCTGCTATTTTAATATGAAAGCAATTTTAAAACCAAGAAAATAATTTTAGTTACTGGGATTTGGTTTCATTTCTACTTATTTTAATGATTGGAAAATTTCATTTAATTTCAACATTGTAATCGTAATTTCCATAGATGAAAAACGTATTGCACTTGGCTGAAGGTTCCAAAACACTACTTTCCTAATTACTAATAGCCGTTTTCGAGTTTAATATTACCCCCCCCCCCCCACTCCGCTAACCGATTCAAATATGTTTTTTTTTTACTACCTTGTAAAGTTCACAAGAGTTAATAATGACAGTACTAAGTTCATAATAGTTTCTATTTTCACTTTATTATTAATATCTAATAGAAGCTTACCCTTATCACAACAAGTAAAAATGGCGGCATTTTGTTTCCTTTTTTTTATAGTTAGACTAGAAACAGTATTGTTTGAAGCGAATGCAAAATGTTTTTTCTCTTGCCTTATTGACCTAGAACTCTGGTTCGCAAGCCACAATCCACAACAGCTAGCTAACCATTTTAAGCAATAATAAGTCTACCAATTAACTTGTGCACCGCGAAACATGTATGTATGTATAAATTCTACGCAGGTATGTAATTATGTTGCTTGCAATCAACCTTACTTTTATAGAACAATCACGGTCAATCGAGATCGTTCTTTGTATAAAATAAATTGAGGTTTCTGAATGTACCGTTCGATTTGAAGTACCTCTATTGAATGATATCATAAATGTAATCAGCGACGACTTGTAATAAGAATAAGGAACACAGATAGCACGTGATCACTTTTGTATTATAAATAAAATAAAAAAGTCGGTCAAGTGCGGATCGGACTCGCGCTCCAAGGGTTCCATAAAAAATTATTTTTTGTGAAATTACAAATTTACGATTTTTTCTTTTATAGATTGCTTCTTACCAAATTTCATGATTTTAGGTCAACTTAAAATACTCTGTATGTTTTGATTCTCTTGTATAAGTCAAAATATGCGTTATAATGACGGAGCATAAACGGCCGTATCTTTTGATCGCGTTTATTTAAAAGTTTGATTTTTCCACTGCTCCAAGGGATTGCAAACCTGAATATTTGATATTAATTTCAACTTGGTACATCTGCGCCATTCTGAGAAAAAGGGTCTTGACAGACGGACAACTAAGTGATCCTATACGGGTTCCACTTTTTCCTTTGGAGGTATGGAATACTAAAAATTGATAAAAATAAATAAAAACTTTCATTTTTGATAAAATTACACCTTGTAAGCTAATACGAGCTTTCTCTATTAATTTGTGTATGATCACAGGCTATCGTGCCCTCTTAAGCTAATTACGTGTACAATTGGTTATTTATAATTAATTTCTAATAAACAAAATGGAGTGCCATTGATAAACGATCATTCCGTGGAATGACATTATTAATTAAAAACATAAGTTTAGTTTACAAGCAACCTAGTCCTACAACTTATTCTCAAACATGGCAGATATTTTATCAATCCGATTTAATTTAATTTAATTGAACTGTCAGTTCAAATATTATTGTAATTAATCAGGGGACGGTATTGTAGTCAATTTATTGACCTCCTTTTAAATCTCCATTGACTTTGAATAGTGGAGCCAGACGATTATAAAAGGAAATGAAAGTGAATAACGTTTGTTTACAGTTCGAAATATTATGAATCCGAAGGTACAGGTGTGAATTTATTTTTTAAACATGTTGGAAAACAATTATCGTGGACCTGACAAGGATACTTATTACATAGATGTAATTTTAAGATATAACAATATTAATGTGTTTGGCCACACCTTAATCATCATAGGAGTTGTTATACAATTTGCTCAAGGGAATGTTACTCGATTAAGAAGGATAAGTGAAAAATAAATAAAAAAATATCTATGAAAATTTGTTAAAACTTCATAGAGATGTCTTTCTTTGTGATATAAATCATTTGTTAAATTTTGAACAATACCCTGAAACTAATTTTTGAAAAAGTAATTCTCAAAATACAAAATCAATAAAATACGTACATGCAGTCAATTAATAAGTAGATGCCTATTTGAACATTCGAAGGTGTACTTATTATGAAATATGATTAAACAATTTATTTATTTATTTATTTATTTATTTAAATCATCAACGGACTAAGAAGTCCTTTTTACAAAATAATTAACAAATTATGAGTACATAAAAGTATGGAGTATAATAGAGCAACGCCACCACAATCAACAAAATATAAATGTTCTCTCTTTGAGTTCTCTCTTAAACCTATAATAATCATTTATTGATTTCAACTCGGAAGGAATTAGATTCAAATTTCGTGTTAATCTATACGAAGATGCAAAATACAAGTAATCAATCAAGTCTCTTTGATTTCTCATGTCATAATATGAAGTCTTAGTAATAAACATGTTAGATAAGTCACTGCACAAAAATGATCAATTCAAAATCTTAAAGACAGTAAGCATATCCAAATATCTAAGCAATGATTCAATTGATGGTAAGAAGACATTTCTAGGAATAATAGAATAATTATGATCATTAACAGGCATAGGATTACCCATTGTATAAGTAAGACGCCTTAGAAATTTGTGTTGAATAGAATTTAATCTTTTTAAATATACGTCATAATTAGGATTCCAAATAGGAGAACAGTATGTTACTATTGGAATAACAAGAGTTCTAAACAGATATAAGAGTGTATTGAAATTTTTAAATTCCTTTGTATATCTAAAAATGAAACCAAGAACTCTATTAGCCTGTGAAGTGATAGATCTAACATGATCATTAAAATTAAATTCATCATTATATACTACACCAAGATCCTTAAATTGATTGATCCTATTTAAAACTGATGCATCAATACAATAATTAAATGGTGTAAATATTCCTCTTCTATGAAAAGACATTACCTTAACTTTTTTTGATATTTAAATTCATATTATTACATCTAGCCCAAGATATAATCTTATCCAGATCACTCTGCAACCTATAGGCGTCCTCATTAGATGAAACGGTAACAAATATTTTTATGTCATCTGCATATAATAATATTTTAGCAAAAGATATACAGTTTGGCAAATCATTAATAAAAATTAAAAATAATAAAGGGCCAAGTATAGTGCCTTGAGGAACGCCGGAAGTCGCAGAAAATGATGTAGAAACAGAATTTTTAAATCTCACAAAAAGTTCTCTATCAGATAAATATGATTGAAACCAAGCAATTAAATTATCGTTCATTCCAAAATCTAGTAACTTCTTCAATAGCAATCCATGATCCACTGTGTCAAATGCCTTTTAAAAGTCCAAATATATAACATCTACCTGATTATAAGATTTTAATCCATTTATAATAAAATCATTAAATAAGAGTAAATTTGACACAGTGGACCTTCCCCTAACAAAACCATGTTGGCACTCAAGTATCTTTGGTAAGACTGTTTCATATAAGTTATTATAAATGATATATTCAAAGATCTTAATAATAACATTTATCAAGGTAATTGGTCTATAATTACTAATATTCGACTTATCACCACTCTTAAAGATTGGAGTAACAAAAGATTTTTTCATGGAATAAGGGACAGTTTTTTGTGACAAAGAGCTATTGAATAAGAATGCCAAAGGTTCACTAATATTATTTTTACAGCTTTTAAAAAATGTAAGAGGCAACATATCTGGACCAACAGACTGAGTAGAATTTAAGTTATCAATAGCTTTTATTACATCAGATTGATCTATTGAGAAATTATCAGTGTTAGAAGAATTTGTTACATAATCAAAAGTAGAAGAAGATTTATATACACCATCAAAGAAAGTAGCAAACAGGTCCAAAATATTATCAGTATTTTCAAACGAGTTATTGTTTAAATGCATTTTGGAAGGAAAACTATTATAATTTTTGTTATTCAAATAATTCCAAAATGCTTTGATATTTTTGCCTACCAAATGTTCAATATTATCAATATACTGTCTATAACATTCTTTTGATTTTCGTATACACAATGCTCTTGTTTTCTTAAAACTTATATAATCACTTTGTAATCCAAACTGTAACCATTTCTTATGTAATTTTTTCTTCTCCACAATCAAATTCTTGAGTTCCAATGAGAACCATCTAGGATATGTGCCATGGAATAGCTTCTTTCTTGGAACATGTTTTACACAGATGTTATTGATTATGTCATAAAATTTCAACACATCTTCTTCAACATTAGAACCAACTAGTATATTAGCCCATTCAAGACTATTCAAACACTCTCCTATAGCTGTATAGTTAGCATTTTCAAAGTCAAATCTGTCAATGTTATTTCTAATATGATCACACTGAATGTTACCAATATTAAAGAAAGCAGCATCATGATGTTCATCCAGAGGTACAAGAGAGTCGCAAGAATCTACAATTAATTGGCTAGTTATATTTAAATTAGAAAAGCATAAATCCAATGTGTAATTTTTTAAGCGGTGAGTTGGAAAATAAGGATGCAAATGCAGTAGTGAGAAGGTATCAATCAATATATCTACACAGTTATGAATACGTCTATCCAAATGAGAACAGTCTGCATCCAGATTACCGTTATGATTCCAATTTATAGAAAAATAATGAAACCATGGAAAAGTTTAACCAAATTATTAGTCGTTTTATTATTTTTCTTTTAAGTAGATATCTAATATACAACAGCAGATGTAAAAAGAGAAAAAATAAAAATTTTTTGTCTATTAATTATGTTCTAAGAAGTTATAGCTAACAGGCGAACTGTTCGGTTTAAGGATACTGGAATATTGAATTTGAAGATGATAAAACCATGGACTGTTTTTAAATATTAAGGTGCAATTTTGAAAATAGTTTTTCAAGTACAACTCGATAAGGAAGAAAAATGCAGAAATAATCATAACGTTTTTATCGAAAAAAAAAAATTCATCAAATTGGTTTATTTATTATTTATTTTTCAAAATTCCTTTACAATAATAATATATTCCGTGGCAATCTGTAATATCAAAAATTTAAAGGTAGCAAAGCTGTAGTTCTAATGCGATGCGTTTTCTAATATCAATTTTATAGGTATAATTGCTCACTATAAGTCTCTTTAATTAAGTGTTCAGTTTTTAATATCTATAATTATTGTACCTTATTAATTTGCTTTCGCCTAAAGAAACCACCGTATGATGAACTGATCATCGTGAACTTAAAAAAAAAATAATAACTGTGATTAATTTTATATCTAAAATGGAGTTGTAAGAATTTCTTTATTTTCGATAAGCATTAAACCATAATTTTGCAACTAATATGGAATGGCATTTATCAAGGGTGAAAAAAAAACTAGCTCCAAGAAACTGTTCGTTTTAATAAATTGAGGAGTCTGTTCCTCATTCAAGAAGATGCTTATTTGATTGATTAAATAAACGCCCTGTATGAGTACATTTTGGAGTGAAGTCATGCAACGACAATTCGATTTACGAACAGTATTAAATCAAGTAAATATATAATAGAGTGATATTCGTATATATAGATTGATGAGGTTAAATGTGAACAGAACGATCGTTACTCACGTACTTATATCAATTTGAAAGGTGAATACAATACGCCTATGGTACTTGAAATTGCAATACAAAACGGTTACTGATTAAGTAGACCTCAATCATATATATGGTATGAAATGTTGCATTTTTGTTTTGGTTTCCGCAGTTTTTTGTAGGTTTCAATAAAAAATAAAACTTTATTTTCGGATTTTAACAGCGTATTATTAATGAAGGACATGCGTTAGAATTCCTACATCGACAACATAAATTTGAAAACAGTATCTTATGTCTTACTATTCAGGGAAATGACAAGTTTACGATCTTCTGAAAATCTAAAATTACCATAATTCTGCTTTCTGCCTACGAAATACTAAAATGATTCGTAAGTTTACAAAATAAATAATTTAGAAATATTTTATACTTTGGTAGCAGGAAGTACCCGATACATGGCAATACAAGGAATAAAGATCAATGAAAGTAAATCCGTGCACGTAACCTTTACTCCTCGCCGGGATACATGCCCACCTGTTTACTATGGAGAAACAGAAATCCCTCAGAGAGACCAAGTGAAATACCTTGACATTCATCTAGATCGTCGCCTTACTTGGAAAGAGCACATCTGGACGAAAAGAAAACAGCTTGGCCTTGTGTTGCGAAGCATGTACTGTTTACTGGGCAAAAAGCCAGAATTAACTTTGGATAACAAAATTCAAGTCTACCGCTCAATAATAAAGCCAATATGGATGGATGTAAGAAATACAACTCTGGTGTACTGCCTCGAAATCAAACATAAATATTTTTGAAAGGTTTCAAACTAAGACCCTCCGCTGCTTACTCAATGCACCCTGGTATGTGAGCAATGAAATCATCTACAAGGACATCGGAATAACCCACTGTTAATAATTTAATATGGAAATGAAAACACACGTCACTTAATACAACAAAAAAACTGCAAACTCATTCAAATCCGTTAGCCAAAAATCTCATAAACAAAATTATATTCGCAGATTCTCGGTTCCGCAAATACCACTTCAAGTGCTACTCAACAGATCAATCATAATATCTCAAGTGAAAACTACATCTATGTATAATATAAAATACTTGTCTTTAGACTCTTTTAAATTATATATACTTAATATTAATTCTGTTTAAACAACTTAGGTGTTTACATTGGCCAACAGTAATTTTTATTTATTTCTTTTCATGTTATTTATTATACTAATATAAATTGTACTTATTGTCTATTTAGACATATTGTATTAATTTATATGTTTGGAATGTGTTGTAGTGGTGCGAATATGGCGTCTGACTGATTGTTAGTCTGTATGTTTATAATATTGTTTGTTAAGTTGTTTTTATATATTTCCATGTTTTCTAATATGTTTAATTTCCTGCTTTTTGGTGCTGAGTGTAGTATTTTTAGAGTTTCTTTTATTGGTCCTGGTTCCTGGTTGTTTTCTGTTAGATGTAGTGCGTAATTCGAATCTGTTTTTCCTTTTTTATATGAATTTATGTGTTTAGTGTATCGTTGTTTTATTTTCCGGCCTGTTTGTCCGATGTATATTTTTTTCATAGGTATTGCATTTTAATTCGTATACTCCTGATTTATCGAAATGATTTGTTTCTTCAATTTTTGTTTTTATTTTGTTTTCATGTTGTTGTTTGTTTTAAATCCTATTCATGCATGTTTTTTAAATAATTTTTTCGTATTCGTATTTGTAGCTTTTATTGCTTTTCACTAACCTTTTGCAAACCGTCGAAAAAAGGTACCTACACAATTACCATTCTACCAGGAGCTTAGACGAACAACTATGGGACAAATCAAAAATTAAAGCTCCAACGATGACATTCCATCTACGCACGCCAAGTAAAGGGTCGTAAGTGCACGAAAAGATTACCTCTCAACGAAAGCAAACTCATTCACAGCACGTAAGTTACTTTCTTCTGAGCAAGAACAACAAAAAAAAAAACAACGGCACCAAAGACTGAACATACATAATATAATAATACACAACAGCACGCAGTTTGCCATTATTTTTAATAAGCACACAGCAGGTTCTTCAATTTCACAGCACTGCAGGCTATTTCCTTAGAAGCCTAATTTAGAACAAAAAAAATAAAATGTACAGGGTGATTTATATTATCTCTCAATAGAAAAAGTTTGAGGATAATAAAGATATTTAGGTATGAAAAATTAACAGACAAAATACCTGTAGCAAATGCGATGAAGTTAATAGTTATAGTTCGCTGTGTAAGCGCCGCGATCTATTATCAATAGAGGATGATACCACAATAAAATTAAGATCAAGATTTTGTAAGGAAAATTCGATGACAGTATAAATACTAGTACCACGTAATAAAGGGTTATGGAATACAGCGACAAATAAATAAGGATTGGTAAAAAACAAAAAAGAATGTGTGCTGGGACACATAATAGAAGTGAAACTTCAACGGATTAGTTGAATAACGAATCGCAACGGACTGTTGGAAAAACGAATCGCAACGGACGTGGAAAACCGAAAGGCAACGGACAGGTTGAAAAACGATTCGCAACGGACAAGTGGAAAACCGAAAGACAACGGACAAGTGGAAAAACGAATGCAGAAGCGAAGCCCTCCTATACCTACAGGTTACCCAAACTTCATAAAACAAACGTGCCCTTACGACCAACTGTTAGTGCCATCAGTTCTCCCACCTACCATCTAGCTAAATATTTGAGCTCTCTTCTTCAACCCCACATCGGACAGACTCCCTCCTGTGTCAAAAACTTTGTTCACTTCGTTGGAAAAATCAGGAATATGCGATTACAACTAGAAGATATTTTGGCTAGTTTTGATGTTGTCTCGCTCTTTATCAAAGTTCCGGTAAAAGAAGCTCTGACACATATCAGCAGCATATTTACCCTTGACATCACCAGTCTCTTCCAACATTGTCTAACCACCAGCTACTTGCAATGGGACGATTGTTTCTATGAACAATTGGACGGAGTTGCCATGGGAAGCCCGCTAAGTCTTTTAATTGATAATTTCTACATGGAGCAATTCGAAGAACAGGCTCATGCCTCATCTCTTAAACCAACTACATAATTTCAATATGTAGATACGTTCGTTGTTTGGAGTCAACTCTACAAATTCCTACAACATTTGAACAGCATCTATCCGAACATTCAGTTCACCATGGAAGTTGAAAAGGACCATCATCTAGCCTTTCTCAACGTACTGGTTACCAGGGAAGGAGACAAATTAGGACATCGAATTTTCCGCAAGCCCACACATACGGACCGATACCTACACAAGCTTTCCAACCACCACCCACGGCAAAAAACAGGTATCATCCGTACGCTTACTAAGAGAGCGGAGGGTATTTGCGAGCCCCGACATCGTAAGTCCGAACTTAAGCACCTTCACAACAACTTTCGTACCAACGGATACATTGACCATGAAATCCGTCGAGCCATGCATCCCAAGAAAGGTCCATTGACGGAAGAAAGCCCAATTATAGCTAAAGTTTTTCTCCCTTGCATAAAAAGTGTGTCGGATAAAATTGGTAGAATTTTAATGAAAAGAAAAACATCAAAACCATTTTTATTCCCACCAAGAAAATCCAACATCTGCGCTCCGCAAAAGATCCAAGAGATCCCCTCACAGCACCTGGGATATACCGTATCCCGTGCAGTTGCGGGCAGGTCTACATAGGTACCACTAAGCGAAGCATTTAAATAAATTTTATAAAGCAGTGTTCATTACTTACTACTAGCCGAGAAGGACAAGGGTATCTTTTTCTTCCTTGTAGTAAGTACCTAGTAGTAGCTTTATTGTTCGAGTTAGGGTTGCCATCTCTAAAACCAGGAGAAGAAGCGTAAAAACCCCTGATATTGATGCTTATTACAACCCGGACATGTGACCATTGTTTTTCTTTAAGTTTCTTAGTAAAATAAAAAATAATTTTGATTTTTATTTTTAATTATTATTTATTTCTGTATTACATTTAGTCTTCTTAAAAAAAAAAAAACAAAACCTTAATGTTTTAAGAATTGTTAGCAGTCTTACATTTTTTATTCCTTTAAATAAAAATTTAACCTTGTAATATAATTTAAGTAATATAATTAATAGATTGCGTGTCGCACTCATTGTGGAACATGATTAATATTATGTTAATAAAAATATTTGTGAAACTAAACTCAAAGTGTTTCTATATTCATTAACATAATAATTTAAGTAATTTGAAAACTTTTAAACCCGAACTAGTGAAATGGAAAATCACAAAACCTTTTTAAAGTTAATATAAAAAATTGAACTCATTGATGTTCCCCCTGAGTTTTTTTTCTGATATACCTATTCTCATAGGTTAAAATGGGAAAACCCGATAAAACCAAAGCATATCAATATTTTATTTTTTGGAACTGTGATTTCCGATTTTCAATAGATAAACAACAAAAGAGAATCTGGGATAATATTTAACAATTACATCAATTGATTTCAATGGACATTTTCAATTGCCAACTGTTTTTATGTGTATGTAATAGCTCTAGCAAAAGCTCGATAAAATCCGGCACCAATAAATAAAATGATAACAGTATTCGCGAATGAAATATGAAAGTTGCGTGAATTTAATAAATTATGTACAAAAGCAGGGAAATAAATGTCGCATGGAGATCAATAAACCGTGCACACTCAGTACTGCACCGCTCTTTTGTACTACATATTTCCAACATTTCCACAAATTCGAAATTCGAATAAAAATGTAGCTATTTAAAGCGCTCCAAACATTTCATTCTGTGCAGGATTATCGACTTTTAAAATTGGAGCATTGGAGGTATAAAATTAGATAGAACATCAATAACGCAGAAATTATACACAACCACACTATGACATATTGGTTTTTACTAGGCTATATTAAAAAAAATCTCAATATTCAACGTACCTCACAAATAATTGAAGATATTTAAACTATCGTAGGTGTATTCTTGAAGAAATGTTTTAAAAACAAAGAAGAACACAAGAGAAAATATTTCTGCAGGTATCTCTTTAAAACTCGACAATTATTTTAACCTAATTGGTTAGTGTCAAGAGTACAGGAAATATTACTAAAATTAAATTACAATTAATTAACTTTTATACTAAGCCAAGGGGTGAGAGTTTAAAATAAAGGAAACAGAATATTAAAAAGGAAAAACTATAAATTTCACTAAAACTTTATTAACTACTCGATGAGCGTTTCGCCTTATAAGGGCATCTTCAGGAGTAACAAGATTATACTAAGTAACAAACAATAAATAAATTAATTTATGGTACATACTAAGAGGGTGGGGAATGAACAATGTTTGGCTCCAATAAGGGATTATTTCCAAATTCTATTTAGTCGTTGGTAATATTTTTATTTTCTTTTTTAGCTTTTTTAATTTCTAAGATTTCATACCTATTTAGTATTGGACCTCCTTTTAAATTGCGTAATAATTTAATATTATTTTTATTTATGCTGTGATTATTTTCAATTGGATGAATGGCTAAACCTGAAGCATGTTTATTGAATTCAAAATAAAAGTAATATTAAATTACTACACAATTTAAAAGGAGGTCCAATACTAGATAGATATGAAATCTAAAAAATTAAAAAAGCTAAAAAAGAAAATAAAAATATTACCAACGACCAAATAGAATTTGGTAAAAATCCCTTAGTCAAACGATGCTTCGATCTGATAAAAAAAAAAATAATTATTACATAATTCATTTTTAAAGAGCTTTCAACATTATAAAATAAAATAAAATAACAAGTGAAGTTACTACTAGGAAATTTTATACCCTTCCAAATTTTGCTCCTTTACAGCGTTTGGCAAGTTATCTTTACTCTACTGCCCTACAGTTTTCCTTAACTGAATTTTTCAATACAAAATTAAGTTTCGCCGGTGAAAAGCTGAAAATGTTTCGTAAATGAGAATAATAACTTTTGTTTTTATTTATTTTAATTATAACATGAGTGTTTTTCGTATAACGGAATATGTAATTTTCAAAGGTCGAGAACCTTCAATAACAATATAAATAGAAAACGAGTGCGAAATGATTCAGTAGATATATGGAACAGGTGAGTCATAGTATGGAACACTGAGATACAAAGTGATATAAATATATATGTAGGTAATAGTGCAAGGAGGAAGGCATGGTCTTTTGTGACGTCCATAAGAGGGGCTCGAGTCTATAATAATTTAGTCTCCCCCTTTAAGCTGTTTATTTGTTTATTTTCTATGGAAGGTATTTTATTAAATAAAATAATTGTAAGTAGAGAGCCCCTGATACCACGGGGCCCAGAAAACAGTTAACAATTTTTAATAAAGGAAGCATATGACTAATTTCTTAAAATGGAGCCCCTTTTTCTACGTGACCCGGGACTTCAGCTGCCCTAACTGTCCCCTAAAAAGGGCGCTGCTATTCATATTTAGGTATGTTGTTTTGTGCGTGAGAAAAATAATGTGTTGTTAAAAGACGTCTTTCTGATATTCTTAGTTATACGTCAAATTAATTGCGAATAATCCTTTTTACATTGAGTAAAAGAATCGTGGTCTCTAATGATTTATTGTCAACACTTACGCACTAATTATAATACAAAAAAACTAATATTAAACAATGGAAACCCTAAGATTAAAATAAAAAGTTGAATAAAAATTGAACAATGTAATGAATTTAAAGATGTGGTTTTGAATGTTTTGAATTCTCGTTGAAATCGATTTAAATATTGAAAATTTAATGTGGGATTGGTCAGAACTGGCATAGCAACCTCATAAGGAAGGCGGGCGCGCGGGCATAAAGTACCTACAATTATTCGGCAGACTTCTATAAGGGGAAATTAATGTAATAAATGGTACATGATATTACCAAGAGATTTAAAGAAATATATAACAATCCATACTGGTAATTCTGTCTGTGTGTTACGCAATCACGCCTGAACTACTAAACCGATTTAAATGAAATTTGGTACAGAGATAGTCTAGATCGTAAGAAAGGACACAGGCTATTTTTTATGATAAAAAGGACTGTAAGGGGTTGAAATAAGGGATGAAAGCTTGTATGGAAATTACGTCATTTTTAAAACTAGAAGCTTGAAACTTATTTTTTGACTTTAAATAGATATAAATACGACATTCAATGTTTGTAAAAATTTTACCTTAAAGGGGGTAAAAAAGGGGATGAAAGTTTTTGTGTGATGAAGTCGGCAAAAAAGCTTACGGCCCAGATCAAACCCGCAATATCTTTATGTTTTGGCAAGCGATGGAAAAGTAAAAAGGTCGTGTATAAAAATGTACTTAAATATATATTTACAGTATTTTACTGCAAATAGCTATTTTAATGTATGTATGTGTTGTATTTGTAAAATAATTAGCCTAAAAAATTAAAAATGCTGCCGAAGGTGGTCACTATTCTACGCGGACGAAGTCACGGGCACAGCTAGTAGATAATAAAGTTAATAACACTTAAATTTGAAAATATAGAAATTACTGTTTACTTAGGATAAATACAATGAAAAGAATAAAAGGACAAGAAATAGAGTATAGTGTGAATAATATGCCTGGGAGAAATGATTTTTGGAATGCAAGATATGTTTTTAAAAACATTTTCCTTAGTTTTCACTTTATAAATATAAATAAAATACTTCCATCACATCGATCAGGATTAAATTGACTGACTCGACTGTTATGGTTAATAAAATTTTCCAGTCCGTATACCAGGCATCCAAAATAAACTCTTCATTTTGAGGAAATAATGTCATTTTCCGTCTCTCCGTTTACCTATACCACATGTAACCATAGTAATCAGCATGTCTTCTCTCTGTTCTATCTCCGTCTTTGTGTGAGTAACGGCGTGACATCGCTCCATTATTATGTATTTTCATGAACACATTGCGCTGCTGGCAGACAGTTTGTCGCTAGGCGAGATTTTAGAAACTGAGCTGTACAGTACTCGTCGGTAAAATAGGAGAAAAATGAAAGAAACTTTCTTTTTTAATGAGATTGCACAGAAATTGTTGTAATATACCTACGTACTTTATTTACATTTCAGTTACTATTTGACATTGTCAAGAAAGAAAATACGTTCGCTTATTAGGGGAGGGGATACCGCTTAAGTGACAAAAGGGGACGGGGGTATAAGTCGCAGTTCATCCAACAATTCTATTAAACAATATTTATTTTAGATACTTATTGCTTTATTGAAATTTTATATTAATTAATAAATATTTTAAAATTGATATTTCTGTGTTATTAATCGAAACGAATTATTTATAAAGTGCATTTGTGATGTAATATTTGCAGGGGGTCGCAAAGAGTAGACGCAGCGTGACAAAAGAAGAGGAGGGGTCAAAATTAACAGAATTTAGCGAGACGTATTTTATCAACGATCACGTATCAGATAGGGGGAATAATAGGATTAGGGGAGGGGGAGGTTGAAAAGTTTTTTTTAATAACTCCCTCCATTTAAATGATATTATGCTGAACCTTTTTCTCCACAGTTTGAAATTTAGTAAATAATAAGAGCATCATTTAAAAACAATTAAATCAATTTATTTCATAGTTCGTAATAATTTGAAAAAGTCGCTAACCTCCTTAATGTACTTTTGTGATTTTGGAATAAACAGCCAGCTACCTACTCGTGTCGTATTTGAGGGGGAGGGCTTCAGCAGTTGGACAGACAAATTATTGTCCGTGGCCTTTACTTACTATTATTATTCTTTTTTTTTTATATATATATCATTACCTTCGGAAAAGTTTAAATTAACCGAGGCCTCTCCAAATTTTTGGCCCTGCGCCTCGCTGAAGCTGGTAGTGCTACTCGAAGATGTAAACCAATGAAATGAAATACTCAAACCTAACCCAGCCCAACCCAACTATAGTTCAATTTTAAACTGAGTGCAATGTCGCCATCTTGCTTATTATTTCATTCAAAACAAGCCAAATTGTTTTCGATATCGAACTTTTTCATAAGGAAAATAAAAGAAGCATGTCCAATAAATGCAATTTAAATCTTTTGAGGGGTGTTATGCTCTGGTCGAAAGCTTTTGAGAATTCGGTTAGTTTCAAAGAAGTAGAAGATATTTTCATATGGACGTGCTTGTGCGACACTAATAAACAAAATACCGATGAAGTGTCACGCACCACGCTAGGTTTTTATTAAAAACAAAATTGTATGTTTTATAGGTAGTGAAGGTTAAGATATTCTGTTAGGTAGATATTTATTCAATTGCATAAATATGTGAACTCTTAATCTCGAAAGTTCTCGTCGTGGTTCTCTTGATCTTGTCTTGTTTCTTACCGGCGCTCTTAATTTAATTCTGAACAATTTGAAGCTTTCTAATTTTAATTAATCATAACAAATTATTTCCTATATACTTGACTA
The DNA here is from genome assembly GCA_029378335.1 of Agrilus mali. Lineage (NCBI taxonomy): Eukaryota > Metazoa > Arthropoda > Insecta > Coleoptera > Buprestidae > Agrilus > Agrilus mali. Next base: position 21,562,623 of record CM055656.1, read on the forward strand.
ATGTGGTTTATGTTAAATTTTACTTGATGTATTGGTCCGAGTTTTAAGGCCAAAAGTAATGACAACCCTATTTTCAACTAGAACAATCTTGAGTTGCGTAAAAGTATACTGTATACTATCTCATCTCATTGTTAACTAAATCCTTGACAATAAACTTTACTTTTCGTGGTTTAAAAACCCTTGTAACTGTCATCAAGTTGATGAATATATATATTTTTTTAATATCTTTCAATTAAAAAAAATTGTAAAAAATATACTATTAGGTACCTAAAATACCTAGCTCACATTTTCGTACGATAACCGTAAATAAATTTACGTTGATTCGATAATAAAGGTGGAATTCAAAGTCATGGCCATCGTTTGTTTTGTATGAGTGGCAACTGCCAATTAAGTGTGCGAAGGTCACGGACAACTGTGCCAGATATCATTAGAACAGATGGGTGCTGTTTTTTTCGCACATCGTGATTGACGTGGCAACGTGCCTTCCCTATACGTCACCAATAAATTACATGGACCTCCCACTAGCACACATTTTTAATTCGATTTTTACATAATGCCCTCTCGGGAACAGATCATCTTTTATAATTTGTTTTGTTCGAAACTGGCAAAGAATTAAATGTAAAATTCATTTCACAAAAAACTATTGCATATAGGCAGGGTTGATAAAATCAGTTTTTTATAAAAAAATTTGAAATTTTAAAACTTAACCATTCTCTATACAGGTAGGACAAAACGTTCACCGAACGTAGATTCTTCATCCGTATTTTGTTTATTAGTGTCCACGTGCACGTCCATCTGAAAATATCTCCTACTTTCAAAATAACCGAATTCTCAAAAGCTTTCGACCAGAGTATAGCACCCCTAAAAATATTTAAATTGCATTTCTTGGACATGCTTTTTTTATTTTCCATATGAAAAAGTGGCTAAAAATATGTGTAAAGTGTTTGAAACACTTTGTATTAAACAAGCCCTCTCTGCATATAGATATTATTTATGGTATACATGTATACCTATTACACGATTATGTTTTAGTCATTTTGTAAAATCTGTAAAATTTGATATTTTTAAACACGTTTAGATATTTTGAGCCAATTTTGGGATTTCCCAAAAGAGGGATAGAAAAGGCCTATATTAGATTACTAATTGGTTTTGGGAAATGCCAAAATATCTCATTTTTCTAGTGCAATTAGTAATCTAATATAGGCCTTTTCTATCCCTCTTTACTCCTGGTTTTGATTGTAACATGCCGCAATTATCTAACCCTGTCTGTCTCAGTAGACGTCCAACATCTCTTTTATTTCCTCTTCCTTACTGAATATTTTATTATACACAATATTTTCAACACTCCCAGAAAGTACGTCGAGAGCAGTGATTCTGTGGGCGCTGCAGCGATCCAGGAAGGCGCAGATAGCCACTGGTCTGGTGCACACACACACACACACACACGCACACACCTTTTTTTACTATATTTTACAAAAAAGGTAGAAACATTACTACGGACATCTTTCTACTTTATTGCTATTAAATTTAAATCAAGAAAACATTTTCAGGGAGCGCTAAGTAGTATCTAGAGAGTGATAAGAGAATTCTTGTATCTGAAAATAATTGAAAACAATTCAATTAATTTCGAAACTGTAGTTTTCACGTTTAGCTGAAATGATTTCTGACACTCCCGAATATCGATAGGTACTCCAAATTCAACCCCCTTTGATACTTTGATGTTTCTTAAAATATTCATAAAATCTTCAAGAATGTCAACACATTCGTTACGGTTTACAGAACATATGAATAGTATTTTGAACTGTTTTAAAACGCCTTTTTTTACCAAAAGAATTTGTAAAGCATCGAATGTTCTTTTCTAACTTGTAGACAGGGTTATTCACGCTATACGGCACGGAATATTATCGCCAAAATATGAAAATTCAAAAACTTTAACTTTTGTGTTGTATAGGGGTTTATTCTGGTTACCTTTTAAAATTATTTTCATATTATACAGGGTGTTCCAAATGCCCTAAAAGTATCAGTTATGTTTTTTTTAAATGGAACCCCCTGTATATTATTGTAATTTTGGATTCTTCGATCAAAATAAGTGTTTGGTTTGATAAGGTTTATAACACCTAAATCTTAAAGTTTCTCAAATAATTTGAATTTAACCTAACCTAACCTAATTTTCACGTTTCAAATACTTAAGAAGTATGTAAGTTATGTAAGCGAAATTTACAATGAAGTGTAACAATAGATCATATTTTATATCCCAACTATAATTAACCCCGTCATCTTATACAGGGTGTCCAAAAATTAATACTACTTAAGTATGAACTTTAAGGGGTTGTAACTTGATTAATTTAAATGGAACGCCATATTTTTTAACACACCGGAAGAAGTATTTTTTAATTACCTACCGATTGGTATTAGGGTGTTCATAAGCTAAGTCTAAGTCTAAGTCAGATGTTATTATTTATTATTGAGGTGTTGCTTATTCAAAATGAAAATTGATTCAAGAGGAACGTATTGATATAATTTTTATCCTTGGGGAATGTTATAAAAATTGTTTATTGGCTTTTCGAGTTTATACTCAGAGGTTTCCCGAAAGAGAACATCCTAGCCAGCCGTTTTTTAAAGATTATTAAAACAATTTCAGGAAAGCGGAAATGTCACTTATAAAAACCCATTACAAGAAAATCAGTCACTGAAGATGAAGAAAATGTCTTTATGGTAGTCGGATCAGTTATCGAAAATTCCAATATTAGTCAAAATCAGATTTCCAAAAATACAGAACATTAGCCAATCGAGTATTTCAAGAATTCTTAAAAAAAAAACGGTTTTTATTCTTATAAAATCCAGCTTTGTCAAGAACTATATGGAAATGATTTTGATAACCGAACTGAATTTTGCATGTGGGTTTTGGATAAAGTGTCAGAAAATGAAAATTTTTTCGATAGAGTGTAAACAATTTTTATAACATTCCCCAAGGATAAAAATCATACTCCTCACGCTCCTCTTTTGAATCAATTTTCATTTTGAATAAGCAACACCTCAATAATAAATAATAACATCTGACAATAAACACCAAAGGCAACTAGATACATTGGAACTTTTATTGAAAAAACTTCAAATGGCAAATGTTTCCTGAAAAAACGCAAAGACTTAGCTTATGAACACCCTAATACCAAACGATAGGTAATTAAAAAATACATCTTCTGGTATGTTAAAAAATATGGCGTTCCATTTAAATTAATCAAGTTACAACCCCTTAAAGTTCATACTTAAGTAGTATTAATTTTTGAACACCCTGTATAAGATGACGAGTTTATTATAGTTGGGATATAAAATATGATCTATTGTTACACTTCATTGTAAATTTCGCTTACATAACTTACATACTTCTTAAGTATTTGAAACGAGAAAATTAGGTTAGATTTCGATAAAATTCAAATTATTTGAAAAACTTTAAGAATTAGGTGTTATTAACCGTATCAAAACAAACACTTATTTTGATCGAAGAATCCAAAATTGCATTAATATACTGGAAGTTCCATTTAAAAAACATAACTTTAATACTTTTAGGGCATTTGGAACACCCTGTATAATATAAAAATAATTTTAAATGGTAACCATAATAGACCGCTATATAACCCAAAAGTTAAAGTTTTTGAAATTTCATATTTTGGCCATAATATTCCGTGCCGCATAGCGAGAATAACCCTGTCTACAAGTTAGAAAAGAACATTCGATGCTTTAAAAATTCTTTTGGTAAAAAAAGGCGTTTTAAAACAGTTCAAAATACTATTAATATGTTCTGTAAACCGTAACGAATGTGTTGACATTCTTGAAGATTTTATGAATATTTTAAGAAACATCAAAGTATCTTCAATGTTATCTTATTACTATTTTGTTCATAAGCTCAGAGTTCTGAAGGGGGTTGAATTTGGAGTACCTATCGATATTCGGGAGTGTCAGAAATCATTTCAGCTAAACGTGAAAACTACAGTTTCGAAATTAATTGAATTGTTTTCAATTATTTTCAGACACATTAATTCTCTTACCACTCTCTACATCAAACTTATTTGGCCTACCGCCCCCATTCCAGAAAAAAATACTACCTAGCGCTCCCTGGAAATGTTTTCTTGATTTAAATTTAATACCAATTAAGTAGAAAGATGTCCGTAGTAATGTTTCTACCTTTTTTGTAAAATATAGTATATGTATTAACAAATGCAAGACAAGGGCATTCAATGCCCCTTTTATTTATTGCTATTTCTTTGTGAAAATAACGATCGATAAAACATACAAGCACAATTAGGCATTAGTAATTTTTTTGATGTAAAGTACTGGAAAAAAAGTATTCAGTAGATGTAGCTACTTTGGAGTCGTAAACTCTTTCTTCTTACCGGACCCCCTCCTATCCCTCAAGAAATACATAAATGAAATAGAAATCTTATTTACAAATCTTTTCAGAATTCATATCTATATTTTGGTCGAGCCCTTAAAAATAATTTTTTAATGTGATGTTCCGCCTCTGAGTAGATACTTGAATTTTGTTTTTTTTTTTAAACTAAATAAATATAATATGTTTATATAATTCACTGAAATTGTGTTTACAACATTTTTTTTATTTAAGTATTTGATAATATAAACATAAAACACGTTTGTTTACTTATGTGTTTTTGATCATGATTGCTCTTGGTGATCAGAACCTGATATTTAAAAAGTGATTGTTATCGAAAAATAATTCGAAACATTTGTTTCATATCGTGATCGGTATATTTTTTATTCAATAAAAACGTCACCAAGATGACATAATGTGAGAAGTTGCATTTAATATGTTTTTAAGTGGAATTGAGTTCATAGTTGATAAAACTAATTAATAATAATTTGCACAGATCACCTATGAATGGTACACATACAGTATATTGGTATTTTGTATGTACATATATAATTGAAGTATTTTATTTGTGAAAATACTTGAGATTAGGTAATATCCTTACACATTATGTTTCACAAGCCAATTGTAAATTAGATTTTCAAAATAATGAGAAGGCGAATTAAGAGGCCAAAAATACTGCCAAGACGTGTTACAAAATTTTCCCATAATCTTTGACGTACCTGACATTTTTCAAAGTTAATGTTTTCTTTTTTCGTCAGAATTATGTAATCATTTCAATGTTCGATTTTTTGTATATTATCATTGGTTGGAAAAAGTTTAATACAAAATACACAAAATAATTTTGCGTCAAATCAAGCATAGGACTGCTCTTGTTACTTGTAGGCAGGGTTGGAAAAAACAGTTTTTTATAAAATTTTTGAAACAAACAGTTCAAAATGTTAAAACATGTGTTAATAATTATGTTTTATATGATTTATACCTTTTTCTCTCGTTTATTTTGAACACATGTTTTAAACTTACCATTCTCTATACAGGTAGGACAAAACGTTCACCGAACGTAGATTCTTCATCGGTATTTTGTTTATTATCTAGTGTCGCATAAGTACGTCCATCTGATAATATCTCCTACTTCTTTGAAACTAACCGAATTCTCAAAAGCTTCCGACTAGAAAATAACACCCCTCAAAAGATTTAAATTGTATTTATTGGACATGCTTTTTTTTATTTTCCATATGAAAAAGTGGCTAAAAATATTTGTACGAATTTACCTATACCACGTCGTATTTTTCATGAAAACCTCGAATTCTATATCCAAAAACGACAGTCGTTTAAAAATATTTCGTGAGTAGAATTATCCAAGCTAATAAATAAATGAGGTTTCTTCTAGTAACGAGTGAGATTGTTTCCTTATTTCATACCTACAACCAATATTCTTCTCTAGCCAAATGAATTTAAAGAATGTTTAATATGTTACGCTTTATTTTTGTATTAAAAGAAGTTTAAAACACTAATTTAAAACATGTTTTATTTATATGGTGTTTGAAACACGTGTTTTAAAACACTTTGTTTTAAACATGCCAACCCTGCTTGTAGGTAACAGTCTAAACTCGGTTATAACGAGCTTTCGTTTTACACCAAAACTTTTATAGAACAAAATAATTACATTTAATAAGCACTTGTTGGTAAGTTACAGTGGTTATAACGCATTAATATTACTTTATATTATCGGCCTAGTCAATCTTTTTACGTTATTGTTACGAATTTTTCAGTAACTTGTTTATTTCTTAAAACAAATTTGTTTTACGTAATTATACTAACTAGGCACTTAAACTGCTACTTAGTTATCTAATACCAGTACTCGTTATCTCATGCATGTCGTCAATGTATTGTCTATTAATATTAATTTCACTAAACCCATTAATGACTTTTCTAGAATTATCTAGAAAACTTGCAAATTCGCCTTGGCATTACCTTACGTACATATTTTTCATATAATTTAAACGAAAGAAATATGTTGTAAAGAGACAGATTTGGAAAATTATTGAACTATCTGCTTAGAACCTAACCTGAAATATTAATATTTTTCGACGTTTTTCTTGATACATATTCCAAGGGATACTGTACCAGGTGGCTAACCAAGAATGGACGCCGGCTGTATTTCAGAAATTACTCATCGTATAACTTTGAGAAAAAATAACAAAAATATTTTTATTTTTAATTTCCAAGTTCGTAGGATAGCCACAAAGGGCGCAATTGCTATGGCCAATTAGAAAATGGGATTTTTTTCAAAAATATACCAAATTAAGGGTTTTTAAATAATGCCATTGTAATCCCTGTCAACTTTGTAATCTTTTTTTCTGCAACGAACTTCGCTCTATCGTTGGGGGAAGGTTGGGCGTTCTGTTCTTCAAATAAAGGTAACTCCAGTTTAGGATAACATATTTAAACAAACTAGGGCTCGTTTGAAAGAGATTTCTTTACTGAATAATCTGCAGTATAAACTATTCCTGAACTAATTTTCCTGGTCGCTAGAAGATGCTGTTTGATATCGTAACAGTTACCTATTGTGCGTTTTCTAAAAAAAAGTAAATGACAGACTATGTCCCTTTATACAAATAATTGAATAGAGCATAAAATTTCTAAAAAATTAACCAAACTGCAATTTTCTATCTTATCTCTAACGGGAGATATTAAGAAAGCAAGCAGTTAGGCTGCCGCTTAGGCCTACAATACTCTAATTATAAAACAAAAAGTAAATAGGTACGCCAAAAAGTTTTAGGAGAGCGAATTATCGAAGTTCGTTTTTTAATCAACTGAATTGAATGATCTATCTACAATTTCTAAATGAAGATTTGTCGATTTTTCAATTGATGTCGATTTGCAAGGGACACATCATCAAAGACGTTGTTGACTTTTTTTCACAATTTTGTAGGTTTACAGGGAGAGTTAAAATAAAAACTTTAAGTTACAGTTTTCACAATGTATTTGAGTTGAATACTTTTTACATTATGGCCAATGTAGATACATTATTTTAGCGGTTATTATTTACTGACCAATTAAGTTATCCATTATTATACACTAGCTTTTTGCCCGCGGCTTCGCCCGCAGAGAGATAAAGAGTAAGGGTATAATAGAAATGAGTCAATATAGTAGCAGAGTAAGAATTAACATCAGCGAGTAAGTCGGAATTCCTTCGGCCGCACCGACGGTGACGACAATATCTAATTGAATATCTAATTCAATTGAATATAGTTTCAACTGTTTCTAATTTTTCTATATTTATTGTTATTTTCTTCTGTCGTTACATGCAGTATAAAACTATTCACATTTTTGAGGTTATCCGTAATTTTTGTGGTTAGCTGTTAGATCTTCTAATACAGTGGGCCGGTATTACAGTATTCAGGGTTGAAACTTCATTACTATGATGCTAGATGGCGTTGAAGTAGCTAAATTTGACGATATTTTGACAAACAATTTTCTTATGTTTCGTAAAAAAATTTTTATTTTTTTTTAATAAAAAGTATCCTATGTTACTTCTACTACCTTCAAGAGTGTATGTGCAAAGTTTCATGATGATCGGTTAAGTAGTGAAAGCGTAACAAACAAACTTACATTCGCATTTATAATATTAGTATGATAATAGGTATACCGTATAATATGTAATAATTTATAATTAATTCTGTCAGAAGCAATCAGTCCTTTACTCGTTTTAATTAATAAGAAGAGGATAGAAGTATGTATAGTTTCTGTTGTAGCTGTTTCTACTTACGAAATACGTCGTTCACGGCGTATATATAGAAAAATTTGACTCAACCCCATCTAACCAAACTACGTCGCCCCTTTTAACTTTTCAAATGCTTTCTGAAATTTCATTATTTTTTCAAGTCTATCGCTGAAAAATATCTAATAATATAAAGATATTACCCATATTTACCGAATATTATAGTTTTAAATGTAATATAAAATATTCATTTTCATGACTGAGTTGCGTTTATCTATTCTATTATTTAATAACGGAATTTAAGTTTTGCAGAAATTGAAGTGAAACTTAATTTGATTCCAGTTACTGATTGATTGATGCAGTTTATAATTATGATTAAATGCAATCTTAGATTGTGTAGGATATGTGTATTTCTAAAATATTTATACCTTTCTTGAAAACTATAAAGAGTACTTATGTAGTTTCAGAAAGTTAAAAAAAAAGATAAATAGACAGCCGCTAAAACGTCTTAAAAATAATGTAAAAATTGTAAAAAAGCAAAACGTATCAATGATAGGATAAGAAGTATGTAGTTTTGTTTAATAAGAAACTTATCCACACTATAACAGTTACCCATGTTACCCAATTTTTCCACAATGTTCCTAAATTAGCTTAATAAGTTTTCTGAAGGTTTTTTTCATTATTACACATTAGTACATGGCATTATTTTCTTGATTAATCGTTCATGGTAGGTAAATGCACACAACAGCTATTTTATTTGTTTTATTTGCAAATCGTTTTTTTGTTTAAAAATATATTTGTGTAAAAGTTAAGTAGTACGTAGTTAAACTTAAAATTACTGTATAATCTATATTAAAAATATAAAACTAATAACATAACGATAATATGTACAACTTATTTTATTTATATCACAGGCTTTCATGCAGGGCAATTTGCAAAAGCTCCAATCGACTAGACAATATATTTCTCTTCCATACACACGTTGTATAAAAGTAAAATAATACGTGATACTTACACTATTATTAATATTAAAGCATTACTGTCCAGTAAATTATGTATGTGAATTATTTAATCGCGTAAAGTAATTAATTTGATAATTAAATTAAAAAGCGCCAATCGAAGAACTAAAAATAGATTAAGTGCATTACAATTAATATTAAATTTTGTTTGATGTTGCTTAAGTAAAATATATTCAGCGCAATTTGATTAAATTCTAATGACAGTGACAAAAGAGTAGGTTATCAAAACAATTTTTGCTATCAAAAACCTTGAACCATGTTGTTGGCAAAATAGAAACGCATTTTCAATTTACGTTAATTTTTATCCCTCAATGTTAATTCGTGTCACTATTAAGTCCAATTTATAGCAGATGTGTTGTAAATAAGGATTTGCTCTCTGCTTTGTCATAATCATAATTCATCGCGTGGTACTTACATAATATGTACACACTTATTAACGATAAGTAAAAATAAAGAAGAAAATAGTGTTTGAAGCTCATATTTCGTTCGCTTTTCACTCAACTCCTATCAAGTACCACGGCAGAAAGACCGTAACCATAAGACAAACAATGGCCGTCATTCCCATCGAGATCGTGTTCGACTCCTCTTGTTCTTCTGGTTGTTGCTGTTGGAGAAACGTTTCCATTTCGTGCTCGCTGCGGCAGAACTCAAGGACTTCCACGTCGTGTCGGAACTTCACTCTGAAATGAAACAATAGCGTGAACGGTCAGTTAGTTCATTGTTGAATAAAAAAATAAAACAAGACAAACGAACAAAAAATAAATTGCACGATCTTTCGAATAGCGGGTTGTCTTTCTGTCATATCTATTTTACACAGAATTATATGTCGCGAGAGTATCAATATTCATTCTTTAGAAAAAAAAAATTGTGTGCTATGATGGATTCGAGCTTTTTCTGCTGCAATAATCGTTATAGTTAAGGAGTTAGTGGCAGAAATTATTTTTAAATCATTAGCTCGTTTAATAGAAGTTGAACATAGTAAAATTTTTACTATAAAAACCGCTAAAGTTAACTTCTGGCATACTATTATTGCTGCATTATTAATTAATAACCAATTAAAAATAAAAAAGTTATGCTTAATAATTTGCTCGCGTCTGATACGTTTTTCAGAAATGGTCCTTAACAAGATTTTTAGATAAATTCAATGCCAGATGTGTATGTCCCTTCATTTATGAGTAATTAATTTGTCATTTAAATTTTTTAATGTATAAAAATTTATATGATATGCTCGTCAATTAAATTTACAGGGAATGTTAATATGGGTTATAAAAAATAGAACATTCTATTTTTACTGCGAAAATTTAATATGAATTTTCGAAATTGAAAAAAAAAGTATATATTATTATTAGTTCATGTCTGGTTATTTTTGTTCTGTTATATGTTCAGTGGCGTAACTACAGGGTGGCAAGTCGGCAAAATGCCACAGGCCCCCAGCCGGAAGGGGCCCCCGGTCAGAGGAGAACTCCCAACATTTATTATTACACATTTATTGTAATAAAAAAGATAGTTAATTGTCTTTAATTTATTTAAGTTACCTACATACTTACCTAGATGTCTGGCAATGTTTTTACTACTTATGTGGTGAAATTAACAGAATGTATAAAAAAAAAACAAGACAAATGGCAGACACGAGCTGATGATTTAGACCTTTGTTTTGAATATTTTTTCGAAAAATCAGCGACACTTGACTGTCACATCCTTTATACGATTCACAAGCTTCTAAACTCTTTTATCTATCGCTTTCAACGACGAGCTAATTATGTGCCCATATTGCAACCACCTCCCTAGCTATTACTAATTCACTACACCGGCATTGCGTTAATTTAAAAAGAAATAGCGACTCATGAGTTATACAGGGTTTTTCAAGTTGATGGGCTATTAGAAGTATATGAATTAGTAGAAAGAATTCAATTATGAAACATGGGATCATTTGGTTATTGTTTATGCCGCTTCTTTTAAAAATATTTTCAAGTTCGATTTACATCCGGTTATACCGGAAGTCGATACCAGCTTTGTTATTTTAAATGGAATGGTATTTTTTTACTGAATTCGAATAAAACTTGTAATTCTAAGGTAAGTTTGATAACCAACTTGTACACCTATGACGATCGGTTTCTGAGTTAATTTAATTTATAGAAAAAAAATCGCTACCACAACCCAAATTATAAAAAATCATAACTTCCAAATTTTTACTAGTAATAGCTGAATATTAGTGCTAACGCCTTGAAAAAAAAGAACTAAATAATTTATGCAAGGCGTTCGAAATAAAAATCTAAAATATAAGAACTTCAAACACGAATAACTTCGTTTTTTCAAATGGTACCTACCTACTAATATAAATAAAACAATAGAAAGTATCCATATAAATCGAAAGAGGATAAGAAAAGGAGTCGAATAAAAAAATAAAAAATGGTTGGTGCCATTTGAAAAAAACGGGGTTATTTGTGTTTGAAGTTTTTAAACTTTGGAATTTTATTTTGAACATCCTGTATAAATTATTTACTTCAATTTTGTCAAGGCTATTCAGCTATTACTAGTAAAAATTTCAACAGTCTGAGTCGTATTTTGTGGAAGTCATGATTTTTAATAATTTGGTTTGCGGTAGCGATTTTTTTTTCTATAAATTAAATTAACTCAGAAACTGATCGTCATAGATGTACAAGTTGGTTATCAAACTTAACCTTACAATTACACGTTTTATTCGAATTCAGCGTAAAAAATATACCATTCCATTTAAAATAACAAAGTTGGTATCGACTTCCGGTATAACCGGATGTAAATCGAACTTGAAAATATTTTTTAAAGAAGCGGCATAAACAATAACCAAATGAGCCCAAGTTTCAGAGTTGAATTCCTTCTACTAATTCATAAACTTCTAATAGCCCATAAACTTGAAAAACCCTGTATACATGGGAGTGGAAAAAATTTATAATTGATAACATTTCTGTTATCAGGGCACGGAAGTAAAATTTGATAAGTTTTTTCTGATGATGAAAAAAAACATTAATTAAAATGTTAATGATAATCGTCAAATTCATTTGTTATTAAAATTTATTTCTTTATCTTTACACATATTAAAATGATTCCACAAAAACTATACTCGTTAAATAAATGACAAAGAATTATATGTATTATAAATGAATGTGATAACCAGTAAATAGACTAATTAAATGAAAATAGCCACTGATTACCTAGTATTAATTAATTTTTAGATTTTACTTTCAATTAATGTAACATTAAATCTACGTAAGAATAGTTAAAAGTATGTACATCATTGATATGCAAAGCCTTTTAGTATAACAACAAATCCATGTTCAGATGTTGTTTTAAACATAACTGTAATAATCGTTTATCTTCATTTCTCTAGCGCTTTATCAGCTGAATTTAAAATAACATTGGTTTTGCTATTTTCTGTCGTATTGTTTTGATTCTTGATAAATACTAATATACTGCCATTGTATTTTGTTGTTTGTTGATACAATTTACGCAATTGAATTTCCGCAGTTCGGTGAAGTATTTGTTTTAAAATACGTATTGTTATGCTGTAAATTATATCACGTTAATTTATATTTTTGTTAGTTAAGTATAAGTAGATGGCTTATCAATGTAATAACTTATCGATAATATGTTCGATTTTTGTACGTGTTTAATTTTTTTACCTAATTTTCAAATTATGTGAGGATAAGTTAATTAAACTAATTTTTCACATTTCTGTCTTATTAAGTAATACACGTATGCATGGACACACTAGTTAAAAGGAATTAACGAAAACCTTTTAAAACTAATCAGGAAGGAATTCAAAATTTTCTGTAACATGATAAGGCGGAAAACAGCCGTGCTCAAATTGAATTAAATATAATAAAGAGCCTTGTCGGGTAAAACGGTTAAATTTGCCCTTAAGGTGCGTTTTCACGAGTCAAGTTTGGTTAATCTGCAAAAGTTGAACGAAAACTGTAGTGAAAACTTCCATTTGTACATTGAAACTGCTGTTCAGTTGAAATTAGAAGTTGCATTTAAAGTTTATTGATTAACTAAAATCGATCAGCTAAACATAACTCATGAGAACGCGCCTTTAGCCCTTACGGAAGTCGATTATATAACCACGTCGTAGAAAAAAATTAAAGTATCTTTCTGTGAAATTTCTGTGCTCTTTACGGCAAAAAATAGTTAAATTAAATTAACTACATTTTGAAAAAACCTGTTAGTGTATATGAGACGCAACTCTTTTTTTTTTTTAGTTAAATACCCTATGTATTTTTAAATGTTTGTTCTGATTTCTAGGTACTTAGATGTTATATGGTATCGTGATTCTTATGTGAAAACGATATGTTATTTTGAGTAAATTAAAAAAAATCTGTGTTGTAATTTTTTGTACCATCTTTTATCCATTTTAAAAAAATATAGATAATTTATAAAGTGAAAATACAAAAAATTTCCAACGCTTGTAAAGATTTTAGTTTGAAAAAAAAAATGGTGCACCCTACAATTACTTTTAATTTATTTTAATTTTTTTAAAGAAATACGGTTAAATAGCTGAAAATAACTAAATATGACCGTGGTGGTTATATGACCAACTAGAGGTAGAAAAATTGTCAAAAAGCTTTTTTAGTTAGCACTTCACAGCAAGATTATGATCGATTTCTAAAATAGCTAAAGGCTCTTTTTACCAATTTATTCGACAAAGCCCTATAAATACAATAATTAATAGTAATATAAAAAATACGATCAGAAAATGGTACACATATAAATGCAAATAATACAAATAATAAGCGATTGGAACTTAAATAAGTATCTAATATAGTGCGTTTCGCTATAAAATTAAGAACACATCTAATATTTTAATTTGTTGCTGAAGTAAAAATCTAACTATAATACAGCACGTTAAACCAGTTTCCGAAGGATAACTTGATTCAGAATGGCATGTTCTTATTATCGTATATTTTTTGCTATTTTTGTTTTCTTTTGGTGCTTTTATTTGCAAAATAAATATGGGTACGGTTTGAGTAATAATTATATTTCGAATTCCCATTTTGAAAAACATAGGTAATATTGTGATTTTAAAGCAACTTTCGAACTGCATGTAAATAGCATCTATTACTTAAACAAATTATTACATACTTGTAATAATACAGTGCAGCTGGATTTTATATTCGTTTTTTAAAATTTTTTTTAGTTTTCTAAGACATTTGCGTCACGATGACGCATATCTTATAACACACATTATTTTCTAGAATCCCATCGCATGTCAAAACATTTCACTTTCAAACAAGTACGATAAATATATGTATACTCTAGTTACTTTCAAAATAGTTTACATAAAATTTAAATCATTTTACTGAAATACAAAAACAACTTATCTACCCCTGCGTTATTTGTTTCTAGTATCCTACGTATTTAAATAGTAAAAATAAAAACTTCAAATAAATGAATTATGCTCTAGGGCACGGGTCAACAACACTTTTGGATGATGAGCCATTTAAAAAAAACCTATATTGTTTTAGGCGATCGATACATTCATGCGTTGTATAATGTAATATGTAATGATTTTTCTAATTAAATATAAATAAGTAGGGGAAGGTGTTCTAAAATGATCCCTCTAATATAAAAACGTTGCTATAATATGGCTTAAAGGGAGATTAATAATAACAGATACATTTTTATTTAGTTGTATGATATGGTATATATAGTGCAATATGATTAATTTGACTTATGGTATGGGTAAAATGATCCCTCTATCTACATTTATAAGTTTCTGAAATCTGGAATCAAATTGAATCTAAAAGTAAAGAATTTTTATAAGAAAACACTTTTATCAATAGTTAAAGGTAACAAAATTAATTTTTTGGTCTCCAATTACTACATTCTTTTTTCTTTTCGTGCAATGTGATTTTCTCATTGGCTTTTTGCTAGTCTACCAATTTGTTTCAAATAATCTTATGAAATAAATGGAAACATTCACGTTAGTAGATATGTCTGAACAGTTTTCATTCATACAGGCAAAATGATCCCGAAATCCTGGGAAAGATAATTTTGTCCTAAAATACGTAACTCAAATAATTACTGAGAACACATTATTCCGATGGCTACGGTAAAATAAAAACTCGGAAAAGGTTTAACAAGAACTATGGCGCAAGTGGACACACATTATTTTAAGGAGGAAGTTACATTCGTTTTGGAGTACATACATATTTATCTAAGATCGATTGGCGTGAAAAAGCTTTTTTTCGTTTTAAAACTTTCAAATGGTGCATCAAGGTGCACCACTATAACCATTAACTCAACTGCCTTTGTAATTCCCACATAATAATGAACAACAATAACAAAATCAAACCACACATAACAGCAGCAGGATTAAAATAAAATAGGAGAAAAATTTTATCTACAGGGATCATTTTAGCACATTTTTCCATATTTACTTTTAAATAGCAATACTGGAAAAATAAAAATTAGTAACGATTTTGTTTATTTGCTATAACACCGAAGAACAAAAAACTAACAATTCTAAAAGAAATAAACTAAAACTTCTTTTATATAGAAAATAATTTAAATATCTAAACAAAAAAATTTAATGCAATTTTCGTTGTTCAATATTTTTCGATACCTAATTCATTTTTATTGAGTTGGATTAGAGATATTTCTAAGATTTGATATTCTGGAAAGATTTTGTACATTTTCATCTGTTATTATAATTTTAAATAACTCAACCTAGAAAAAGTTTATTCAATTAAGGATGGGTATGACAACTTGATTTTGCGACATTTATTAAATTATGAAAATGATCCATTAGTTGTAGGCTTGGAAATTAAAAAAAAAATATGAAATTATGTTCCTCAAAATGATTTATATTTATTGTTTGATTGTAAATCAATTAACTGTAATTGTAGATTGTCTGGTGCTTTTACAATATCAAATCGCTTAGGTGAATTTATGTATTAAAGTACGAAATGAATATAAATAAAATAATAATACGTTTTATTTAACAATTTTTAGTTTTTACTGAAGACTGAATAAAAGTTGTTTGTGAAGCTTTTACCCTCCCTCCTGTCGAATTATTCAAAGGCATACAAGGTTCAAACTTTACTATAGAGTAAAGGAACTCTGCTTGTATGTACACTGAGAGGACGTTAATTCGTTCCCAGTAGTTTTCTTAAATAGCAACGTCGCGCCTTTTCGGTCTGTATGTTGTCGATAATGTAGGAAACAATAATATTGCGAGCAGAATCGCATCTATTGCTCGCTAGTTTCCTGACTGTTTCAATGTTTACATACTTAATATACAGGGTCTTACAAGTTGATGGGCTATTAGTATATGAATTAGTAGAATGAATTCAATTCTGAAACTTGGGCTCATTAGGTTATTGTTTATGCCGCTTCTTTTAAAAATATTTTCAATTTCGATTAACATCCGGTTATACCGGAAGTAGATGTTAACTTTCTTATTTTAAATGGAATTCGAATATGTAGTCAAAAATGGGTCATTCTATTTAAAAAAGTTGACTTATGCCTCTTTGAAGTTGACCAACTTTGACCACAAAATTTGAACATCCTACACATTTTAGTTAAAAACCACAATTTTTTTTTTAATAATGTGAATAGTTATAAATAATTGTTAGGAGTTATAAAGCAAAATCTCAAATATTAATTGAATTACGGTTTTTTAAATGTTAATGTGCAGTTGTCAAAAATTTTGAAAAAATTAAATAACTCAAAATTCATCAATATTTTCGGAGTAGTGCCTCCTATAAAATATGCATGAATTCAGATTTTCTATCGGATAATGTAAAAAAAAAATTCCGTCATTCCATTTAAAATAAGAAAGTTAACATCTACTTCCGGTATAACCGGATGTAAATCGAAATTGAAAATATTTTTAAAAGAAGCGGCATAAACAATAACCAAAAGAGCCCAAGTTTCAGAATTGAATTCATTCTACTAATTCATATACTAATAGCCCAACAACTTGAAAGACCCTGTATATTAAGTATGTAACAATGAAACAGCCACGCGAGCAATAGATGCGATTCTGCTCGCAATATTATTGTTTCCTACATTATCGATAATATACAGACCGAAAAGGCGCGACGTTGCCATTTACGAAGACTATTGGGAACGAATTAACGTCCTCTGAGTGTACATAGATAGAATACCTAATTTTCTTTCTATTACTTACTTTTTTAAATATACGTAGAGAATAATGAAAAGCAATTTAACCTTTTGACCCCCCCCCCCCGCCCCGTCTCTAATAAATTGAATATTCATTTAATAGTTAATCCTGGATCCTATTTAATGCAAACAACAAGGGCACGTTCCATTTTATACTACCATTCTTTTATTTAAAAATGCTACACTTTTTACAACCTGGTTCTGGAGAAAAAAATTTCCTTTTTATTCAAATAACTATAGTAAAATCTGCATTTAATTATATAACTTTATAGCGACACGAAATGTAAAGATATATATGTATGGACAACTATAATATATTATAACTAATGGAGATATATTTAACTAAATGAATTAAGTGCCTGACATTAATCGACGCACAATTTAAGCCCGACATTGTTGCAAAATGTCTGAAATATCATTTGTAAACCTGACAAATGGTAATCCTTGCTATAATATATCCACTCACCTACGACCCCTACCTCATAAAGCTAAATTGCTTATAATTTTACATATTATCTACTATTTCAATAATTGAGAAACGTAACGAATTGGTAATTATTAAAAAGCATTTTTAATTTAAACGTAAACAAATTTAAAAAAACGTATTTTCTAATAAATACATTTTTAAAAATGTTGGCCACAAAATTGTTGGGCTTAAAATAACATAAAGTATTCTATTGTAATTGTGAATTAATTTAAAACTACTTGAAATATTCATGAAACTTCGTATATTGTACCTATTGCTTTTCAAATATAATTGTTTAGGCAATTTAGGAAATATTATACAGAATTTCCCATCACACATTTTTTTAAAATATGTACTACCTAGTTTAGTATTGTATAAATAAAAAAGTGCCTATTATACTTATATAAAATAGTTAATTTAATATGCTTTAGACTCGATTAATCGTTATCTTAAAGACATACCTTTGATTTTTTCTGCTTATGCTCGTCCTCCTCCAAAACAGAGGTCCTGATCCCTTTCGGTCTAAAATCCACTGAGGTTCACTAATTAAATTTTCCATCATCCGGATTTCGTCCCTAGGCTTCCGTCAAATTTCAAACAACTTCCTAAACAGATATTTCCACTTAACTACCAACATATAATACTTTTGCCGTAATTAACAACGTACAGCTTACTCACTTAAACTCTCCTTACTGAATGAACTTTTGCATCAGTTCACGAATATATAAGGCGTAATTATTATCTGTATCACGAGCCTTTTTTCAAAATCCACGTTTAGCACTTGCTTCTAACATCTGATTAACGACCAATGACTTGACCCATCAATCAGCCAACCAACCAGTAAGTGATAACTCGTTAAACTAGAGAGTACGCGAAACAACTAGTTTGATCAACTTTTTTCTTCTGTCGTTTCAATGCTGATTTTGCATTTGGTGCGGTGAAGATAACCTACAGACACGCGTATTGTAAAATGATATATTCAAGTATAGATTATTATTATATTACAAACTACGTATTAATTCAAATGATTTAACCAATCGCGTGTAGTACTGGAAAATTTCTTTTACGAGACCATTTCTATTTTAAGTATCAATAATAAAATATACATAAGACTTTTTTACATATTTGTAGCTATTTAATCGCAATTGACCTCAAAGTTCGTGTTGAAAGAATAAAAAAACTGCATTAAACGAATTCATAGCCAACAACGGTCAGAGAAACTTTCCCATCATATTAACTTCTTTAACGATGACTACTAATTCCGAGTTATAAAGACAAAATTTTACAAAAATTTAACGAAACCCTGTCACTATTGGGGACATGGAAGCGAATCGTAAATATTAATTAGGAAATACAAAGAAAACTTCAAGTGTTGGGTACAAAGGGCAGGATAAGCAGAATTAAATAATTTGAAAACAGACTAACGTAAATTCTGTTATTAGAAAAGTATGTAGGATAGTTTTAAATAACAAATAACGAATATTAAGGCTACAAAGAGGAAAATAGAAAAAAGAATAAATAAGGACAACTTTTGAGTGATAAAATACAAAAAACTAGGAAGAAAATAACAACAAAACCCCTTAGAAGCACCTAAATTAGCCAAACATAGTAAAAATTGAAATATATTTTTGAAACCCATCGACCCCTTTATCGTTTTTCGAAATCCCTATCAACCCCCATAAAAGTAATTTTCTGTTAATTAACAATAAAATAAAACTGTTGATTACTGTGTTGTACATTTATTTTATGATTTTAAACGTTTATTAAATTAATGGTACATTGTGTAACAATAATTTTATGAGAAATATATTAATGATGAAATTAAAATACCTTAATATTTATTAAATAATAAATAAAGTAACTACAGATTTATTGCTTCTTAATCAATGGATGGGTGTACCTGGTGTTTTTTTCAAGGTTCGCTATATTGGGTTCAAAATTGGTCAATTTTATTCTTAAATCCCCTCAAAACTCCACATTTAATTTATTTCTGTACTTACAATTAGTTAAGATTGAATTTACGTGACTGAAACCGGCTTCAACCATATAGGAACTTGGAAATGCTAACATAAATGGCTGAGCTATTTCGTAGTTTTACATATTTTTTCATCATATTCATACATACTCAATTAGATATGTGTGATTTGCGTATTAATAACTGTTTTTTCTTCGACCCCCAATCGACCCTTCCGATTCGGATCAACCCCCGCTTTTGTTAAATAGACCCCTGGGGATCTATATAGACCACTTTGGCGGCCTCTGCCCTACATAATAATTATGATAGGAGGGCAGTATTTATACATGGTGAGCTATTGTAATCACTAGGTGTAAATATTGCCTATGAAAAAATGTTTCTGACAGAAGTTCTTCAAGACAAGATGTACCTGTACCAATGAAATGACAAGTGAAACTTAATATCTGACGATTTTTTAATGGGAAGCCTTAATTTTGACTCCAGATTCTCTGCATTTAAAAAGTATTTCATAACCTGTAGGTACTTATAACGTTCTAAGTCAGGTAACGGCTAAAGGCTTATCTAGAATGAAATGCATGAAAGTATAATCTTTAAAATTCAAAATTGCATTGTAGTCATCATTCCAAATCAAATCAATCAGTCATCAATTAGGCTACTAGGAATTCGCCGTGACAGAATTATAATACTATCACATCCTAATTCAATGTCAATTAAACTTTTTATTAATTAATAATTTGTAATCACTTGTTCTTCGCTTCTCTCTTGTTGCTGTCAAACTAATACTATCAAAAACGTCAAAAACTATCAAACTGTCCATCGCTGTCGCTTATAACAAACCGAGCGGCATGGTCTAGTGGTCTAGATCATTGCTTAGCATTCGGGAGGTCACCGGTTCGATTCCGGGGCCGGCTACTCTGGTCCAAGTTTTTCTGTGGTTTCCTTGGATAATTTAGGCAAATGCTGGGGTAGTAACATTCCACAGATAGTCTTTCACTTCTCTTCTGTCTTCATTTCGTCCGTCTCATCTTTCTTCCCCCACACCACCACCCACCCATTCCCACGATTCCTGAAGGAGGCTGAAGAGGGCCTTCCGCCCTACCCCCCCGACTTTGCACAAAAGTGTAGGCCGGGGGGGACAGCCCGCCCACCAATATTGGTGGGAATGAAACACCCAAGTTTATTTGTTCTTTTCTTTCTTCGCTTATAACCATAAAACTATGTATTCGAATATTCCAACAACGGCTTCTCGATCTTTCTGGAACGCGTCGTGGGTAAATTCCACTCTATTTTCGCAATCGGCTTGGGTCAATTCCACCCAAAACGCTACGTCCGTCACAATACAATATAATATAATTGGGTGGAGACTAGTTTCACCCTGTATTTACATTTTCATTTATTAAAATGTTGGAAATTCCCTATATTTGCGAGTAATTAATGACCGAGAATTCCACAACTAATTCGCCGAGAGGGCGGGCGACAATTTCCCACCCCTAATTTACCCACCATAAATAACGTCTTACTCTATTCCGGGGGATGTTTTTCTGCATATCTGCAAAATTTAACTCTTTTTCGAATAAGTCAAGCTTTTCCATCCAGACAAATCCCCAAGTCCACCATTAATTCTCCGAGGGCGAGCAAAAATGTCCCATCCTCTTTCACCCACGATAAATAACGTCTTACTCTATATCGGCGATATTTTGCGGCACAATATTCTACGACAATTAACTCTTTCTCGAATAAATCGGTCTTTTCCATCGCGAAAAATCCTAAAGCCCACAACTAATTTGCTCGGGGCGACTGACAATTTCCAACCATTAATAACGTTTTACCCCGTTTCGTAAACTTCAATTTTAGTGTGAATAAGTTGGAAAAACATTCGCCACTAATTAGCTTGGGGTGAACGAACAGTAAATTCCTACCAATATATCTTACCCTTCTCAAGTCTTTCTTTCTGTATACTCCATAAAGTAATTTCTTTGGAAGTAAATAGAATAATTTAATCGGAGAAAATTACTCAAATCATCCACAACCAATGAAAAATTTTTGTGAATAATCTAATTATAAGTAAGAAGAATGTTATAGTGATAGGGGGGGAGGGTAATTATGTGACCCCAACCTTAGTCATTCTTTCCGAAAAATAAGTCCAAAAAATTTACTCTACACTCAATTCTCTCGATGCAGACCAAAATTTTACATTTGAAATGAGCATATAAATAAATATATATTTTAATCTAAGCCTAGTGAGAGAGATGGTTAGCTGGAAAAATCTCACACCCGGAATAGGGTAAGGCGTTATTTATCGTGGGTGAATTAAGGGTGGGAAATTGTCGCTCATCCTCGTCGAATTAGTTGTTGACATGGGGATTTTGTCGCGATGGAAAACATCGAGAAAGAGTTAATTTTTGTAGAGGTACAGCAAAATATCTCTCGGAATAAGGTATGACTTATTTATCGTGGGGAATTAGGGATGGGAACTTGTCGGTCGCCCTAGGCAAATTAGCTATGGAATTTTCCGTAATAGTTACTCGCAAATACAAGGAATTTCCACAATTTTTAGCAAGTATAACCATGAATACTGGGTAAAATTAGTCTCCACCCAATTCCGCGCATTATAATTCTGTCACGACCAAATCCTAGTGGGTTAGTTGTTGTTATTTTTTCATCTCATTGATCTCATTAGGTTTTTCGGTAATTTTTTATTAAGTTAGCAAACATAAAAAATTTGTTTTAAATAATAAACGACAGTATTTAGTATTAGCGGATTTTAGCGATAGGCATAAATAAAATAGATCACAAAGCACATGAAATATCAAAACCAGTGACATTAGAGAGAATTGAGTCAAATTACTTCCATATTTATTTTAAACATTAGTTAAGACACTTGTTACTATTTACATGTTGGCTCTGTTCTTAAGTATATATACATCGCCAATCACATGTTTCGTAAATAGATTCAGTTGTACAAATCATGCTATTGTGGACTCAATCCTTTTCATATTCAGTAAAATGAATACAGGACAGATTACTCATTCCAAGTTTGATTATTTCATACACATGCAATCTTAAATTTTATGCGGTAAAGGTGTGTTTCCAGAAAGTAAGACCTCATATAACGAATTGAAATTTATATAGTAGTAACCTGTTAATTACATTTTTATCTATAATTAATGAATTTTACATTTACTTGATTCATTCACTGTTACCTTCTAAAGAAGCACAAAAGTAGCGAAACAATTGTAAAGGTTTCAATAAATAAGTGTGGAAATTAAACAGTGTTATTTACATTTTTATCAACTGATACTGTGTTACAAAATTGTCTTGATAATACTTTGACGCAATAAAACTCTGAACTTAAGAGAGTTAATTTAAAAATTTAATGATTTTGTTTACATCCCATCAAGTACTATTATAATTGCAACATAAGTACGTAGTAATTGTATCAATTCAATGTTCTTTTGTTAACGGGAATCGTCTGTGACTACGGAGGAAAGTAATTTTCAACTATTTTTGTCTCGTAAGATTCCCTTGAATTTTAAGATTTCCTCAGTAAACTAATGAAAAATATTTTTTTTTCTAAATTGGCTTAAAATGGCAAAAGATTACCCGCAGTTTATTTTAAACCTCAAGTTATCCTATTCGTATTTACTTCAGCTACTTACCCAAGCAAATTTCTAAATTTTATGTTCATACAAGACACTTTTTTGTTTCATTCCCATCCGGCCCTAAAAACTAATTCTGTGACCTAGACAAACCCGGATTATCTATAGGACGGAATTAAAGAAGGAATCGTGGGACAGTGTGGGTAGTGGGTAAGGAGAAACATTTGAGACAAACAAAATGAAGGCAGAAGAGAAATTAAATATTTTACAAAGATCGAGTGGGACGTGTAGAATTTTGTAAGCATTTACGCATTTTGACCTAATCATTCAAAAATTCATTATTCATGAATTTATACTATTAATCTACCAAGATTCTTTCGAATTTTAAAATTAAAAGTTAGAAGAGGAGCAATTTAATAACAATTTTAAAACTCTGTATAAGTGTAGGTATATCTACGTGTAAATAATTATTGAACACATGTAGGTAACAACTGAAGACAATTGAAGAGGCAAACCAGTTGTATAATATCATTTATGATACAATAAATTATGTTATACTATCCAAAAGAATAATATTTTGGGTAATAAAAAAACCTTTATTTTCAGTTTTTATTTCGTGCTCTTATCACTTGACTTAATAAGCATTGAAAAAGGTTCAATAAATTATCGTAAAACGAAGTTATCAAATGTGATTTCATAGAATAGATATTTTATTTGCTGATGTTTTAATAATCCTCGGACTTTTTAACATATGACCGACTCTGGGACTCTCCTTTCCTGTAGTATCAATCACGTCACCTTTTTTATCATATTTATGTTATTTATTTTAGTATGGGCACGTATAAGTTTTGAATATGATAAAATAAAAAACGATTATACCATTTTTATTATTTAAAATTGTCAACAACAAAATAAAAGCAAAGCAGTAAAAATGTTGAAGCACCTACTTCGTTCAATATTTTCTGTTCCTTTCAATATCTCATTTTTTGATCAAATAAACAATAAAACACTTCATTTAATTTTTATTTACTCTATTCATGTTAGGGCATCTTCAGGAGATAACAATATTTCTTAGTTATATATTTCTGAATTAGATTTTAAACTATGTCTGGATTAAGAAGTGTTTAAGAACAGCAAGAACATTATGGATTAAGGAAGAATTTAAAAAAATGCTTCAACATACGCAATTCACTTATTGTTATTGTATGCTTGTTTATAGGTTATACACGGTTAACAAAAGCTCTACACACATTGGAATTGTCAGAAATTACGAAATAATTGAAATTAAAAACGCTCTAAATCAAAAACAAATCTAGGGAATGGCTAAAACAGTTTCGAAAACAACCCCCTCCTTAAGTCTAGACATAGTTTAAAACCCAATTTAGAAATATATAAATAAGGAATATTGTAATCTTAGGTTTAGTTTAAGCATAAACAATGTAAACTCCTGAAGATGCTCTAACAAAGCGAAATACGTATAGATTAAATAAAAATTAAGTGTTTTATTGTTTAATTGATTTTATAATTAAACATGTTTCGCCAAATGATAACTGCAACTACATTCAACTACTTAATTGAGAGCTTCAGCGTAGGAGTGTACCTATTGCTTCTATCTGTAGACCCGTAAAAAAATAGTGATGATTTCAAAGGCATTGAAATTCATAGTCAAGTTGTAATGAGGCTTCTGGATCTACCATGGCTATTCATGAATCATAAACGTTATAATACTTCTGTGAATCCGCACATTTTGCAATAATATAATTAACACTCAAGAATCAAGGTTGAAATATTTTAGTTTAGTCAGTACAATCTCTAAAAATATGTCCATTTTTGTTGAATTATTAATTGTTTTGTTTTTGTTAAATGCAATAAATGCATTCTACGTAATCAATTGAAAACAGGGGTGTAAATATTTAATTTTTTTTAAATTACATACCAGAATTTATGGTTTTATAACCACCTACACATTCATTAAAAGTTGAGTTAACATATAAGCTTAGCAGTCTATACCAATGTTGTTTTATTTGGTTTCCGAAATACCACTAAAGTAATTTTATTATTGTGTGGAAAAAACAGCAATGTTTTCTGCCACAATCTATCATCGTTTTATTAAATCTTAGCCCATATAAAAATCGCCAACATATGACACGAATGAACTATAGGCATGGCCCCCTGACACGAAGACAATAAATAAAGAAATAAAAGTCACGGATCATTTATTCAGTTACAAACAGATATATGTGAAGGAACATTGCCAAACAGTCGGGTAAATGTCGAACGACCCAACGAAAACATGTTTTTCACATAAAGTTGACGTCAACCAGTAGATGGCATCGACTTATCCACATTTTGTTGCATCCAATTCCGAATTTACGAAAGCATTATTAATTTATATAAAAAATAGGCAATAATATTTCCTAATTCGTGAAGCAAACAGTTACTAATGTAACCAAAGCATGTACGTGTTAAATAATAACTAATAACAAGATGTGTTTCGTACGAATCATCAAAAGTTTACAAAATATAGATAGAAGTTCATACCTTTTGTAAAATAGATTAGACATGAAAATTTACATACATTCCATGTGCAACGTGGGCGAGAATTAAGAATGGATTTTTAAAAATTCAACGTTAAAGGGGTGAAAAGGGGGTTTAAAATCTGAAGCACTGGTCAAGGGACAGTCTCCACCACCGAGTTAGAAAGCTTAAAATTTTTACTTATTGTTATGTTATGTTGTCTAAGATATTCGAGTTTCAATTTTATAGATAATTCAATTTCTTCAATTGTAGAATAGGAGTGTCAAAACTATTTTCTGCAAGTGTAAGTTACTGCAATACCCAATCATCCTCACGATATGAAATTCGATGTTATTACGTACATATATATTTATGTATATAAATGTTTTCTTGAAGAATCCAAAAAAAGTAAATGTGAAATAGTGACCAGGTTCGGTGCAACTGACTTTCGAAATTTTGTCATTTTGTCAATAAGTAAGAGCTTTATTAAAACAAAAAAGGGAAAGGGATGAGGGAGTTTCTATGGGAAGAATGGAAAGGGGATAGGGCGCCGGGGTATCTAAGAGCAGGAAAAGGTATAGAGATAATAGGTAGATTCAGAATGGGGAATGAGTGTAAAGAGAATAAGTTTTGGATGGAAGAAAGTAAGAGATTGTGTAGAGTATTTAGCGAGAAGAGTGAATTAATGGCACATGTATTAGTGGAAGGAACAGGGAAAAATTAAATGGATGAACTTAGAAAGGGAATAAATGCAGACAGTAATGGTCTGACTTTATTAAAACAAATTTTAGCAAAAAGAGATAATAAAATCAACGGAGAACTGGGTTGGCACTAGATGGAACATTTTTAAGTAGGTACTATAAAGAAAAGAGCACTCGGTGAATAATTCCATAAATTTTTATTAGATACTTTATACGTATTTCGGCATTGACGCCATCGACAGGAGTTTAAGAATAACTGAAAATAAATTGGTTTGTCCAGGTATAAATATTGATTACTGAGTTTTACCCTTCGTAAATGTGTGGGTTTAACAAAGGTGACTGGCTTAGATCTAGTTGTTCGTTGAGTAAATTATTCTTATCGTTGTCAAGAGCTCTTTTGATTTCAAGTGTTTCTAAAGCATTTAATTTTTTGCCTTTATCAGCTAAATGAAGGATTTGCACGTTATCCTGAATATCTGTATTTTCAAAATGATGGTTAGTTTTTATTAGATGATTAGCAAAATTAGAATTGTTTTTTGTTAACCTGTAGCTTGCGACGTGTTCTTTACAACGGCTAAGAATACTTCGAGCCGACTGACCTATATAATAACAGTTACATTCTTTACATTTGATTTTATACTTATACACCACTATTATTTATAGGGTTAGATCTACAAAAGAGATAAGGAAAGAGAGGGAGGGTAAAATACAAGAAAAAGAAAAAAAAAAAGGAAGTAGTACCTGTATATACCTAATAATAAATTTATGTAAGATGTGGAATAAAATAAGTTTTTTGTGGATCTATATCAATAACTTTTTTGTTTTAATAAAGCTCTTACTTACTTACATTTTGTCAATAAAAAAGAATTGAGATCAGAACGGATATCAAGTTACATATAAGTTGTTACCGAATTACGTTGTTTGCAATTAAATTTATGTAACTATAACTTAACATGTTTTACATTTATCACGTTAAACATAATTTTCTGATAATAAAAATTTGCTAAGCCATAAATTTGATATCAAAGAACGTACTTCGATTATATCCTAAATGAAATTTGACATCTGGTCAGATTTCAATTTTTTGTCGGGTTATCAAAATGGTCGTTTATTTTAAAGTGGTTGAATTTTCTGGTACGGTCATGATATCAAATTGACAATTAATTCACTTGTGCGATAAAATACAAGGAACTTAATTTAAAATTGGGAATTTGATATCCACTTTTGGTATGACCGAATGTTTTACAAAACTAAAAATTTAGAAATGTAGATCCAGAGTTTTAATTACTATATGATTAAGATTTAATGAAGTTATTGTTGGTTCCTTGTGAAACATGAAAATAAATAAATAAATTAAAAAAAATTGGATTAGTACCTATGTTAGACAACAAACCTTCTTTTGGATTATTTAAAATCATTAAATAACAGAATACACACACTGAAATAAATAATAAACTCCTTAGATTTGACCATTATCAAAAACAATAACTCTTTCGAATTTGACGTATACAGGAAACCAACTACAACGGACACTATCATTCATGATACATCAATACAGTCTAACCAAATTAAACATTCCGTTTTCCATAGTTTGATTTTAACTTCTCGCTAAATGAAGCCAACTTTGACAAAGAATTAAAAATCATAAAACAAACAGCTTTAAACAATGGTTATAAAGTCTCCCTAATAGGTAATATGGTTAATAATAAAATAAAGATAATTTTTAAGAAACAATTGTATGCTGTACTGAAAGAAAAATCTAATAGGTACCTATAGCTTTATAAATTACTACCCCCCCAATTAGCAATAGTGTTTTAAAAAACTATCCACACTGGGACAAAAAACAATATCAGTTAACAAAAACAATGTAGGTGAGATTTTAGTAAACAATAAAGATAAAAAAGATACATTAAAGAAATCTGAAGTATACCATACAAGATTAATTGCCATGATTGTGAGGCATCTTATTTTGGTCAATCTAGTAGAAATTTATCTATTAGATTAAATGAACATAAAAAGTCGATTAAAAACTAAATTCATAGTACAAGCATTGCGTTACATTGTATAGAAAATAACCACAGTTTGGATGAAAATATTATTTTATTACACAATGAACTGAAAGGCCGAAGATTAGACTTATTAGAAATTTTTGAAATTAAAAAATCATTTAAATTTAACATTAATACCATTAATGATAGATTAAATTTTAATAACACCCCCTGTATAGATAATTTATTAAAAGTTGTACGATCACACACAATGGTACCCTTACATCTATAACTTTTATTGTACCTAGACGTTAATGTGCATAAATAGACAAATCTGTTTTGTAAATACTATTAAGTGGTTTTATTTATTTACTATATGATTATATGATTATTTTCTAACTTTTCCTACTACCAGTTTTCCATAAACATGTAATTGGCCACTGACGTTGGGCCACCCTGTATAGTAATGCTTGCAGTCCATCTTGGATAATAATACCCAAAAAGAAAATAACTTTTGTCCTAACTTGAACCCTACACTGACTAAGTGAACTATTCTCATTAATTTCCATTCATAATTCATTGGTCCTTAGTTCTTCGCCTACACACTTGCCTTCATATGCGTGAATATTAATAATTGAATTTTATATCCTCAGGGGACGGCTGATCGGGTGAAAAGGTCGTTTCTGTTAAGAACCTCAAGTATGATTCGCCTGAAGGTCCCATTTAAACGCGTGGGCTTTTTTTCTGATGACAAACACATTGGAATATAACCGCAAATATAGTAAATATTATGTATTCATATTTAATTTTATAAATTTTATGGCTTGTCTAGATTATATTATCTGTTGGAGATTTATTGTGTATTTGTTTTATTTGTTTATTTCAGAGATCTTGACAAAACCAAATTGTTATAATCCATAAGTAAACTTTTTCTTAAAAATCTGAGTTAACATAATAGTATAATGTATGTAGTATTTTATTTTAGTCATTTGGTAAATTATATTTTACGAATTATGAACTGAGAAAGGAAAACAAAAATTTGCTTACATCAGACCCTAGAAAATATGCATACCTACAGGTTCATAAGAAGAAAATAGGTAATTTATTAACAATTCTTAATGTTAAGTTAAAGTCGTTTTGAGAATATCCCATTATTACTATGTAATTTAAAGAGGAAATAGATTGCACCCCTTGAATAGTTAAACAAAACAAATCAAGTGGTTGCTAATTGTGAAAATTGAAAGTAAACATGAGTAGGCATTATTACGTAATCATTATTTGTAGATCAATGCGCACACGCAGGTCGCCACAGTTCACACGAGCCAAAACTGATCACTGCTCCGTTCAAACAACAACTTATATATATTTATTATTTTCTATACACTATACAGTGCAATTATACCTAGTCCTTCTGAATAGAGAAGGCACAGAGCATCATCGATGACGTTATGCGCAAAGTCGAGTTTTAAGCACGAAACAGCTGATAGACCTGTTGAAGTGATGATTCAGTGGCGTCCGTTCGATATTATTTGTGGTAGTAGTTTCAGATTAGACTCACACGAATTTTCGCTAACAGTGAACGATACCAGCTCAGAAGACATTTCCGCAACTAGTTCTGATGAAGGTGAGCTAAGTGGAGTGGAAATATTAAAAAACTTCATACTGTTTTGTATTTTTTTGTAGTTGTATAGGAACTATTGAATTTTTCAGTATTAAAATTTTCACTAATGCAAATATTGCTTTTTTGTCCTTTGTATAAATGGATAACCTCTATAATTATTCGATGTTATATTTGGACGATTTAAAATGAAATTAAGACAATGGGTTGGAAAATTTTTGATTTTTTATAATTAGGTACAATAAGGCAATTCACACTTTAATTAACTCTTTTTAATAATTAATTTTGCAAGTGTACAAAAAGACGTTCATTTGTACACTTTTTTGATTAATTCCTCTAAAACTTACAATAAATGTCTTACATAGTATCCAAATTTTTACTTTTGGTAATTTAACACAAATTTGTGAACAAGTTAAAAATAAATATTATAATTTGGATTGCTGGTTTATTGAAATTTTCCATGAATAATACTATTCCACAAATAATAAAATAAATTTAAATTATTTAATTTTTTTACGTTTATAAACTTAGTTAAAGCCCGTATGTTACGCCCATGCTGAAGTCATCTTAAAACAATTACGTCATTTTCTCGCAGAATAGTAATGACGCCTCTGTGCCTTCTCTATTCAGATGGACTATACTAGTGATGGGAATTGTCGTTACTTTTCAGTACTCGTATGTAATCGTTACTTTCGGATGTGGTATTCGTTACTTTGTATTCGGTACTTAGTAATCATTAACGATAGCCGGCAATAGGTAGGTATTAACATCAGCTGGAACCGGTAATGATGCGGTTTATAGATATATACACTTTCACAAATGTATATATGTATCGAGTACAGACTTTTATACTACCGAATTTGAAAAGCGACCTGTACTGAATAATAACAGATACGACAGATACGTAAACAGACTTGAGAAAGAGTAATAGGTAAGTTGAATAACAGTGAGCGCTGAGATTTCTACCTCAGTACTTTCGCTCCTATTCGAAGTCGTTGGTGTTCGTACGATACCAATAACAGAAACATAGTACGAGATACGATATACGATTTACGATACATATACGATATACGTTATACGAATTAGCACGTACGCAGATACGTAAGAAGCGAGTCGGTACCGAGTAACGATTACTTTTGAAAACGAGTAATCGTTACTTCGGGTATTTGGAAGTAACGGATATAAAGTATTCGTTACTGTATTACCCGCCCATCACTAGACTATACCAATCAAATGTATACAATGAGTGAGTAGACGTTTCTGTATTACATCTATCGGTTAGGTTAAGTTAGGTTAGGTTGGGGTTCTTTGAATTTGATTTTCAACCCCATGTGCTTGTGCAGTAAGAGGTTGAATAAGCTGTACGAGTTTAATTATAATTTAAAACCTTGCAAAATTAAATCTGTTGCACTCTATAGGTATTTAAACAGGTATGGATAATTTAAAAAGGTTTTTATCGTCATACTTACAATCAATCGATGAGTGAAATTACATATGTAATAACGATAAAAATTTCAATAACACGGTTATTTATTACCCATACATATAACAAAATTGTGTAAGTATTTCCAATTATTGTTTCACAATAATAAACACATCTAAAAATATTCCATTGTAAATCGAAGCTAAAAATTTAAAGCGAAAAGAGGGTTCTCCTTAAATATAATATTACATTACTGTACTGTTCTTTGTACTGTTTTAATTACGCTTAATTTTTGAACAAAACCAACTTAAAGTTCTGTTAAGTTTTATGACTTAAAGGAGTTGGGTATAATACCTAGTAATTTTCGCTTATCATGTTATGAAAATTCAAAAATGTTATTGTATTTATAGCAACTCCAAGTATTTACCATTATATTTAGATTAAATTGATAAGAAAACAATAGAAAGTCATATAAACATTATTATTTCATAATATTTTGCCATTTTCGACGTTTTTTTTTCGATCTTTTATTTATAAAAAAAAAATTAGGCGCTTTATGCGCAATATTTTTTATTTCTCGAACATCGGTACATTGAGCGCGTAATATGAATTTTTTAAGAAATAATTGTAAAAACGTCAAAAATGGCAAAAACTCAAGAAATAGTTTTATGTTTTTTTCATACGATATGCTACTTTTTTTCTTGTCAACTTAATCTAAATATAAGGTAAATACTTGAATTCCTTAAAACTATAATTAAATAGCATTAATCAAAATTTTTAAATTTAATGACTATTCTGGACGAAAATTACTATCTACAAATTTAACCTATCTCCTTTGTAGAAGAATCAATTCATTTACACATCGGTGTACGAATCAGTCTTCAAATCAATGATACAAGAATGAAAGATAAACATAAATTTATTAATTACAAGTGACATACCTGAAAGTGTTAAAATTGTTGTTTTCTAGAAGGTGATAAAGAGTTAAGAATGAATTGAAGCAACGCAACTCATGAAGCTTATGCAGGATCACAAAACAAAATTTATTAGGAGTGCAGTTTTTCTGACCTCTGACACCCCTTTATACCCTTTACAATTAAAAATGAGTTTTTCAGATTGAAATTTTTATTAGGGTTATTCAATACCTAACTTTTCTGTAGTTTCATCGTTATAGTTGTGTCCGATAGATAGCTCAATTTAAATAAAATTGAAACTTTGAATTTGTTAATCAGTTAAAACAAAGCAATCGTACATACAATGGGACCATCAGTAAGGGATGAGAAAAATAATAAGTTAACCGAGGCTAATCTGGAACACTAGAAAATTATTGGGGATAGGATTGGGGGTTAAGAGGTAGAGGCTTAAATTGTAGCACGGAAAATGTATCATTTCTAATATTGTTAATTGTTTAATGTAGTTTTGTCTTGGAGATCGAATTGTCTAAACTTCAGAAAAAAATGTTTTAAAAAGATATTTAATATAATCTTTGTCTTTTTGGGACTTTGGGTTATAACATGAATTTGAAAGTAAATATAAACTATTTGAATTTCTTTTTTCTGGGGAATTCTGTATTAGGCCTCATAGGCCTTTCGCTTAATATTAAACATACATTTTAATTGTTAATAGCACTGTATTGATTTATTTTTCATTATTAGTGGAAATATCTATAATTTTTTTTCCAGATACGATAATATGTAATGTGAAATAGTAAAAACAAAATAAAAAAATTGCGAACTTTATTCCCATTTTAATCCTATTTTATTGTTAAAAAATACTTTTGCGTTAAACACTGAACTACTAAATATTGATTAGGTTACTTTCATACATGATTTACATACATATGTTTCTCTAATGGTATACTTACGTTTTTACAATTTTAGAGTAACTTTAAGTAGTTTCAGATGCGTCTCCTTCCACCAACTGACCTTGCTATGTAATATGTTAGATATTTTGTATGTACATTAATTTAAAATTACGCTTCTGTACACTTTTTTTTAACGTACAAACTCAAAACCACTTTGGTTGTTTATTCCGAACTTTTTCGTTATTCATTCATACTTAAGTTCAAATCGATATAAGACAATACTTACTTGCTTAAGTCTTACGCATTGTTTTTCAGACATGCGCTTTGCAAATACCATCTAATTAGATATACACAGATACTGATATACAATTCGACTTTGATCTTCCACTCACATACAAACATTGCTCGTATGTACAAATCTAATTGTTTTACATTTTACATGAGGAGATAAACTAATAAATAATCGCTGTAATGGCAGATTATGTTTTTTGTACTATTTTCAATTGACTTGCAAACAACCAATTCTTTTATTCTTTATTGGAATTTATGGAGATACATTATATACACATAAAAATATTTATCTATATATATGCGTAGTACCTACATACATAATTACTCTTTTGATTAAAAAAACTGAACTTTTTTATGTTTTATTAACTTCATTAAGTAAGCATATCTATAAAAAGTTAACAGAGGCGGGTATTGGAATAATAAACCATAAATATTCTGAAAGAGATAGTTATGATTATTGCCCTTGATGTGATCCAATATCCATCATTAGTGACTGGTGTATAAGGTCACAGTGTGGTCATATCCCAGTGGTATGTCTTTGAAGTGATAAAGAAAAGAGAAAAAAATAATAAAATAAAACGAACTAATATATAAACCTCAGGGTAAGGATGTTTTGGAATAACATTTTGAAATAAAATGGTCTTATTTTCGGAAAAATTAGTTTCTATCAATAGAAATTTGACAAAATGAATATTGTTACTTTTTGATTACTTATTGTATCTCTCATGTACTCAATTTTATCTTAAACAGAAAGTTGTTTTACCTGCTACACCTCATCCTGTAATCTGTACCTACTGCTTAAACAACAATGGAATATTTATTCGGATGTTAGAGCGCAATTAATTTGCTTCCTTATATTTTTCAACGATAAATCCAAATCTGCCAAAATATGCGTGCTTGAAATATAGGGATGGAGAAGGGTAAAACGGTTACAATGAGAAACCCTGGAATTGTGAATGGCACAATAAGTATTTTTGCAATTATAATACATTTAGAAAACCCACCCATGAAGGAGTAAAATGCTACTCCACGAAATAAACGATTATATACGTTTATTTGATATTTTTTAAATCTGTATCACGATTATGAATAAGAGGTGACTTTCAGCAACTCCAAAAGTGGTTTCGAAATAAAAAAAAACTGTGTTGGTTATTATTTTCCTGTTCGTTTTTTTTTTTTTTTTGTAGATGGTCTGCAATTTTCATACAGGGATTATTTTTACTTTAGGGATTATACCGGTGCTTTATAATTATATAAGAATCGACAGAAATAGCTTCTGTATACAAGATCAATTTGGAAATTATAAATAGTTAATTAAAAATATATACACAAAATATACACGGGGAGGTATTAGAGAAAACGTAGGAATGGAAACCATTGTAGAAATTAATAAGGAAAAGGAAAAATCAAACGAAGGGAGGTAGGACACCTCAAATTTGAACGGCTAATTATGGGTAAATTATTAAACGGTCTATACAAGCAAATTTTTACTTGGAACCAGTCTATCCCGTCAAAAATGTCTGTAAAGTTTTGAAGTACCAACTGCATTTATTTAAAGTATATTAAAATTAGAAATAATAAAATGTTTCCTCGAAAACGTCTAGACGGATAAGTAAGTGATGGAAAAAGCCGCAAACCATTTCATTTGACGCATATCTATACAATGGGAGATGACAATTTTCATTTTTTAAATATCGTCCACATTATTAAAAAATCTGAAAAAATCGGAAACGCGTGTCTTTAAATAACATATTTATGATAAAAAATTGGATGTCAAACGAGACGTTTAACAGCGCAAAAACAATTTGGTAATTTTTCCTTCGTGAATTTTACTTTTGCAAAATATATACAGAAGTGCATTATAACGTAAAGAAACGCCATGATGTTTTTAAAAATTTTGAGATAATTATTTTTCAAAATCCGCCATTACTCGTGTAATAGGGAGGCTATTGCGTTAAAAATTTTACAAAACGCTTTTAGGATAAATGGAAAATCGACAGAAAATTTCATTTCGTTTGGGGACACTTCTTATATGGAAACCCGGCTATGTGCCCTTTATTTCACCAACAGACTATATTCATTGAATGGAATAATATTACAAATCGGTGCAAAACAATGTTCTGAAAAAGCCATTGTGTTGGCGAAATAATTATTGTAATTACTGTTTTATTTATTTAATTTAATTGCAAGAAATTAAATAAAGATATTTTTGATACTGTTGTTGCTTCTGACGGTTACAATTTTCATATTTTGTTGGCATTGTGTTGTCTAAGATATTCGAATTTCAATTTTATAGATAATTCAGTTTCTAACGTTGTAGAATAGGAGTTTTAAAACTATTTTCTGCAAGTGTAAGTTAGTGCAATACCCAATCATTCCCTCGAGGTGAAATTCGATGTTATCACATATATACCTATGTATATTATTGTTTTCTTCAAGAATCTAAAATGTGAAATGGTGACCAGGTTCGGTGCAACTGACTTTCGAAATTTTATCATTTTGTCAATAAGTAAGAACTTTATTAAAACAAAAAAGGCATAGGGATGAGGGAGTTTCTATGGGAAGAATGGAAAGGGGATGGGGTGCCGGGGTATCTAAGAGCAAGAAAAAGTATAGAAATAATAGGTAGATTCAGAACGGGGAATGGGTGTAATCAGAATAAGTTTTGGATGGAAGAAGGTAAGAAAGAGATTGTGTGGATGAACTTAGAAAGACAATAAATGCAGACAGCACATAATGGTCTGACCTTATTAAAACATTAAAACAAATTTTAGCAAAGAGAGATAAGGAAAGAGAGGGAGAGTAAAATACAAGAAAAAGAAGAAAAAAAGGAAGTAGTAGCTATATATAATAATAAATTTATTTAAGATTTAGAATAAAATAAGCTTTTTTTGTGGATCTGTATCAATAACTTTTTTGTTTTAATAAAGCTCTTACTTACATTTTGTCAATCAAAAAGAATTGACATCAGAACGGGCACCAAGTTACATACAAGTTGTAATCGAATTACGTTGTTTGCAATTGAATTTATGTAAGTATAACTCAACAGGTTTTATATTTATCATGTTAAACATATTTTACTGATAATAAAAATTTGCCAAGCTATACATTCGATATCAAAGAACGTACTTCGATTACACCTTACATGAAACTTGGCATATGGTCAGACCCCCCCCCCCGAACACCGTTATACCGAACTGGTCTCTTTTTCGCGCTTATGTTTTTGCCGAGATATTCTTTTCTTTGTCTACATATATCAGTGAAATCAATAAAAATCATACATTATTTTGATGATTTGTGTATATTTTGGATTCCTTCAGCTAGAGTAAAGGCAAAGATAAACAAGGCTTAGATGCGCCAAGTTTTAAGGGTTCCACACCTATTATTGTTCTTAGAGGACATTTATTAAAATCGCATAATGAACACCTTGTAATTAAAGATAGGTTATCATATTAAAAACAGTGGCTAATAGTTTCTTGGGGATTTATTCTTAATGATAGAACGAAAGGTACAAGTACAGCTGCCCTTCATTCTTGCAGTAGATACTTTTGCGCATAAAAACACGTATATCAAGCTAGTACGACAAAATTATTTTTCCGATTTCTGACTTGCACTATAAATTGTCGCTAATTTGTTACCAAATCCGAAAATTTGTCGTTCGTGCCGTTTAGCCATAATCAGCTGGTATGCTAGCTTGATATCAAGCTAGCACTACACATAGCGTATCTCGAAAAGGAAATGTCGTAGGATACTAATGTAAAGAGCATAATTTGTCACTGAAAGATGACACATTCAACAAATTTGTCGCTAGTACGATATTATCTCCAGCCGATAAGCGAAAAACTGCTGGAATACCATCAAAAAATTAACCAAGGAGTTCTTTGTTACAGTTGTTTTAAGAGATCGGATTTATTTACCAAATTTTTTAAATTAGGTTTTCCCTGTCTCCCCCAAGTTGGGCAACACGTTACCTTTCGAGAGTTTGATGGCTTTCAAGCAGTTTTTTGCTTATCATTGGGAGGGAGATAAGACTAGCAACAAATTCTTTGAATGCGTCATCTTTCAGCGACAAATTATGGTCTTTACAGTAATATGTGTAGTGCCAGCTTGATATCAAGCTAGCATACCAGCTGATTATGGCTAAACGACACGAGCGACAAATTTTTGGATTTGGTAACAAATTATAGTGCAAGTCAGGTATCGGAAAAATAACTTTGTCGTGCTAGCTTGATATACGCCACAAATACTTGTCTTACCAGAAGGTTGAACGATTTATACTTGCTAATAATATGTATTGTTCTGCTAGAATGCTAGTATAAAGCTCAATTTCACAAACTTACTCGAAATTTTCAATAGTTTACTTCTGACTTTATACAATTGCACTGACAAACTACTACTAAATTTTTACATCAGTTTGTACTTTAAAATCAAATTAACGAAAAACTTTAGGAAATTTAACAAAATCTTATAGAAAAACAATATTTTTATCTTTTTCAAATGTTATTGTTATTTCTGTCTTTCGTTATTAAATAATGTAAATTTTGAGAGGTTCTCGCTTTTGAATCGATTGTATTACTGTACCGTCGAAAATTCCATAATATTAAGCAAGTTCTCCAAAATTCTAATGTTTAAGTTTTTAAAAAGTTTGGAAATATTCTTATCAATTGAAAAACGGCATGTACCTACCGGTGGGTGTCTGAATGTTGCGAATATAATAGAATAATATGTAAGTTTCAGAACTATGACGATATTCTTTGAATTTTACAAAATTTCCTTAAATTTTCAATATATGTAAAGATGTAAATTTTAGTCAAAAATTCCATAATATTTTGCAAAGCTCTTCAAGTTTGTAATAATTTCATTTTAAAAGGTGAAAATATATTCATCAATTTGGGAAGACAAATGTAGGTGCCTAAGATGTACGAACAATAAGATTGAGAAACTGCTTGAATTTTCCAGAGTTTTGTAGGATTTTTATTTAAGTTATTGTCGGAATACCCGAAAATGCTACCTAATATTTTTTGCGCTTCGAGATGTTTGGAAGTTTATTAATTGTCAATTTAAAAGCCGGGTGTACCTACCTACCGGTGGTTGTCAACAATGTACAAACATTAAATAACGTTCTTCAAAGTTTCGGAATTAATAAGTTAATCCTTGAATTTTCCAAAATATTTGTGATGTAGGAATCAAGTTTTTATCGAAAATTCCATATTTTGCAAAATTCGAAAAATTTAAAAACGTCTGAATATACTCATCAATTGAGAACCGAAATATATCTATCAGTAGGTTTCAAAGATGTACGAACTTAATAGAATATTCTGTATAGTTTCGAGACTATTAAGAATTTCTGTTAATTTCTCAACTATCCTCGAATCTCCCAAAAGAATTCCAAAGATTTCCAAGTTTTGTCAAAAATTAATTTTGGAATGTTTCAGTTATTTTTATACCCAAGCGTTTTTATATTTTATGGAACCTAAAATTTATATCGTTTTAGTCTCTTCCTTACCCATACAATAAACAATGCTGGCCCTTATCTCTTTGTAGTGGTATACAAAATCCTAGTTCCTTTAAAGAACCATTATAAATTAAACCTTCCCTGGAGCAGCGGCTTGTTATGTCAATACTTACGCAGCTATTTTATAAAAGCTAGTCCAGTCTATGAATACAATCCTTTATAAATGAAAGTACGTCTATTAAACCTCGGTGAAACTGGCAGTGTTTGGTGTTTACAGTTATAAAAATTTAAAATTTAAATTAAACAGAAAGTTGTAATCTTCTAAGTCTTTTAGGTTTTTGCAAAAATACATTAAGGTTTATTATAGGAATACGTAGTTACTGAGTTATTTGCTAGAAGAAAATAAAATGAACTTCTTTACAAAAACATTAGATAATATAAATCCTTTAATAAACCTAAACCCTTAGTTTTATTTGAAAATAACAAAAGATGTCGAAACTTTCTCCGTAAAATTTTGTGTTTATAATGCTCTATTGTGTTGATAGTTATTAATTATTGTTTAAATTAAAAATAACAGAAAACATTTTTAACGACAAGTTTTTAAATAAAAGAAAACATTTTTAACGACAAGTTTTTATTTTGTTTCAGCTTCCTCCATTAGGCACCTTTAACGAAAAGGTAAGTTGTTCTGCTTAATAACTCTCAAGTAAAAATGTGCAGTTTTGCCTTTTTAGTTCACTTATAGACCGTCGTTGTGTTAACGCATAATTAAGTACAAAAAAGAACGGAAATCTGCTATTCAACTTGAGTTATAAAGTTCATAATGTAATCTGTAACGTACATGTTAATCAGTAGTTTTACGCATTTAACTTTTGCTATATTTCTAGCAGATGGCATGACTCGTTTGATTCGCAGATATTTTGAAAGATCAATTTTAATTTGCCTTATTATATTAAAGTGATTGATACACATAAACTAAATAAAATTAAACAATTTTTGGAATTTTTAATTGTAAAAAATAAATTATTCAGGTGCTGATACTGAATGATCTATAAATCAGGTAATCTAGAAAGTAAAACTGTTAATTCATAGAGAGGGGAAAATAGTAAAATAACGATATAAATAAAAACATCGCCAGAATTGATTTTTATTATAAAAGTGGAAATAAAATGACGCATCATGAATTGTCTTTATAGATAAGGAGAATGAAATCTCTCAGAGGAGGATTGAGGAATAGATAAGGTTCTTACAGTGGTGCCTAAATTTTATAAGCCTTCAACAAACCACTAAGTTCAGCATTAGCACACCTGCCATAGGGTGCTTTTGTCCTTGAATACCCACCAACATTTTGAAATCCAAGGACTTTAAATTACCAATTATATTAAAAAGTAATTAAATACAAAGCCCCAAGTATTTGTGAAAAGAGCTTCAAGCACATTATAAGGGCTGAAATTAAACCAAGTAGGCTTTAAATACATCAAAAATCTTCAAGAACTTGTGATATTTTTGTCCTGATTTCAAGCGCTTCCAAGGGGTTTCAAGCATCTTAAGGGGGCTTCAAATTTATTACAAGAGCTTTAAGCACTTCAAAAGTACTAGAAGTCCTTACAAAGTACTTTTATAAAGTAATTCGATTACAAGTCCCAACTATCTGTTTGAGAAAGAACTTGAAATACGACAGTGCCTCTGAGCTTTCAAAAGACTTGAAGTATATGTTTTCAAGCACAAAGCTTAAAGCTCTTCCCAGCTCTGCTGCCTACCCAGTTCTTCTTAAGAACTAATCTACTTATTAGTATATTTCAATGACCTTGCTCTATATTTAAATTGTAAAATAATTATTGTTTAATAAGAATTGTGTGTGTACAAAATAAACTTGGCATGTACACTTATTTATATATCGAAATAACTGATAATTCGGATTTATTCATATTTATAATACGTAAACATTGAAACTATTGATACAACCTTTTTTAGTATTTAGGTTTTAATAGAAAAAAGTATGATTTCGATTTGAAATAAACTTGTGGATCGATAACCAGCCGATGCAATACTTTTCTATTGTTTGTAACTATGAATATTATGTTGATTACCAAAACCCTTGAAACAAAATTGTTTAATCCGTATTTTTAATTGAACATTATTAGGTGATTAGCATTAAGATGAACCAAATCCCATGATCTGCGAAGGGCCTGGTCCGTCGAGCCAAGTTCTTTGATGTGTCCACTAACGATAAAATGAAAAATCTGTAATTGTGCCGGACTGGGTCATATCGCGGATCAAATTCTTTAGTGTATGGCATAGAAATCCGTCGGTTTTTGAAGGGCGATCCTTCAAATATTAGATACGCGATTCCTTGAATAGGTTTTTTAAAAGTGCAATTTTTTATACGTGCGCCCGGTAAGTAGGTACCTGTAATGACGCGAATGCAACGGATTAGATCCGCTGGTAATTCGTAAAAGGTAGACATACACAAACAGAATT
This sequence comes from Agrilus mali, assembly GCA_029378335.1. Lineage (NCBI taxonomy): Eukaryota > Metazoa > Arthropoda > Insecta > Coleoptera > Buprestidae > Agrilus > Agrilus mali. Next base: position 21,604,231 of record CM055656.1, read on the forward strand.
TTTAAAAGATTTGGTCCTTTCCGAATACCTTTAAAATATCCGATTGTGTGTGAAGGTAATAAGCTCAACGGACCTGATCTGTCTTCGGATCCATAAAAACAAATCGATGAACTAGATCCGTCGGACTTGTTTCACTGTTTACGATCTACTGGAGAATTTAATCCGTTGCGTTCGTTCCGGTACAGGTATTTCTCCGGTGCATGTAACTACAAATTACACTTTAAAAAATTCGCAGATCTTTTGAAACTGTTCAACGGATTGCTAACGTTTGAAGGGTCGTCCTTCAAAAACCGACGGATTTCTATACCATACACTGAAGGGTTTGATCCGCAATAGGGCCCAGTTCGGCAAAATTATATTTTTTTTATTTTCACATTAGTGGACACCCCAAAGGATTAAGTCCGCTTCGCAGATTGTGGGATATGATTCTTTGGATCAGATGTTCCAAAAATTTTGTTCGTGTGTGTCTACCTATTAGGGGTAGGTACTTCCCCGGCGCACGTAAATATGTTACTCTTTAAAAAATCCTCAGATCCTTTGAACTGGTTGGAAAATAGATCAGGTCAGTTGAGCTTACTTTTATACATGCTCGGATATTTTAGAGGTATTGTTCTAGAAATCCTTTAAAAACACCTATTTAGACGTTTGCAGAAACAAAGCGTATGGTTACAGTGATAATAATTTTGTTTGTAATTTTTTGCAAGCTATTAAAATACGTTTTGTAATTTTAAAAATAAATAAGATGCCCCGAAAAAATTAAAAACCGATGCAGCTTGTAGTCATCAAAGAGATATCGACAATTTATATAATAACTCTATTACTCCATGGTCAGTTATATATTATATTTCAGCTGTTCTATTTAATGTATGGTTCTCATAATTTTATAGTAGGACTCCAATTCATTAACCCCATCCGAAAAAAATAGGGTGTAAAAGTGGATTACATCAGCAGATGGCGAAATATTATTATTTATCCGTGTTTTACATAAAAGCCTTTAATTTTAACCGTAAAAACCCATGCAGCTTGAGGTTGACTACAAGTGGTCTTTTTTAATTTGTTTAAATGAAAATGCACTTTTAAATAATTTTTACAAAATTTTCAATTGTTCTATTTTATTTTTTGTTCTAAGTCGGGGGCCGATTGTTTTTACTGTTCAAAAAATAAAAAAAAATGCGATTGTTAGAACGATTGTATTATGCATTTATTAGACTCAATGTTTTGTTTTTAATTAAACTAAAAATATTTTATTGTATATTATTATGTATTACATATTGTATATTATTACATACATTTTAGTTTTTACGCTGAAACTATAAATATTCTATATGCAGTGGTACCTCGAGATACGAGTGCCCTAACATACGAGATACGAGCTGTCGAGCGAGCGAAGTTTTGTTTTAAAATAAGTACGAGTGACATTTGAGATACGAGTATACGCTGTCGAAGCATCTTTGCTAAGTTTTTTATGGCTTCGCGCTTTTTGTGCATTTACATACTTTATATATTTCTTTCTATAACCAGGGTCTGAAGAGAGTGGAAAGGTCACTGCTCAGAAGAAGACTATGTCTATTGAATTAAAGCGTCAAATCATAGAAAAAAAATGAGGAAGTGTCTTTTATTATGTTTTTATTCAATATTTGTCATTTATATATACATTTTTTTTATTCAAAAACCCGTAACAAAAACAATTAGGGGTACTGCGACCGTACCGACCGGGGTCGATACTTTCTGGTCAAAATAGTGCTGGACAGGTAAACAAATAAAACAAAAATAAACCTTCGGAAGTATTTATTTATTCAAATAAGAAATTGTGATCGTCAATAGTGGTAGGACCTTTAGATTTCGTTGTGATAATAATAGTAACTGAAAATCAGACTCTTTTATGAGTTCCGTACAAGCTATAGGTATTAACAAAGAAAACACAAAAAAACCTGTTTAATTCATTTATTTTCTTTTCTATTACTACTGGGGAACCTGAATGATCCAACATATGTTGCAAAGGGTTGGGGAAACCCCAGGAAAACCCAACCAGATCATTATAACTTACATGTACCTTCAGAACGTATAAACACAATGTTTTTATGAGACTTTAACAAAAATGGCCGTAAGCTGGTTCTAGATAGAAGGGACAACAACGAGCTCTTTATGTGATAATTTAGGGCAGTAACGGGTATGTCGTAGTACAAGTGAGTACCAAATATGTAAGGGGGTTGGTACAGAGTATGACATCATCAAACCGTGCACCAACAATAAGTACAGGTGACCTCTCACATGTTCGTCTTGACCAGGGAGGAAGGAAGCCTTGCTAGACGGGACTATAACTGTGATTATAGCCACACCTGTAGTAAGCCATGTTCTACTTAGGTAGTTAGGTAAGACATGTTAGGTACCTGTTGTCTGAAATACACTGTGGGTTTGTGTGTGTGTGTGTGGGTATGCATACACTAGGTGTATATTATTTCAGGGTAATTGTATACACGGTGAGTGTTGGCAGGGTGGGGACATACACTGAGTGTATGTGTGTGTGTGTGCACTTTGTGCGTTGGTTTGTTTTGTACAGTTTGTACATAGTGGGGATCCAACACTCGGTGTATGGGTTGTGTTTTATATACTTGGTATATGTGTGTGTATGTGAATATACCCTGTGTATGCATATAAGTGTATAAATTTTGTGTGTATAGATGGTTTGTGTATTCAGAACAACAAAGCACGTCACTTACTAATGGACTTCCTCCTCTCGGACCAAGAGGTCTTCAATAGAGAGTATCTCCTTTTAATTTAGACAAAGATGTGTTAATGTATGAAACATTTGACACACCAGTTACCAGACAAATGTTTGGGCTGCTCGATCTTTAGATCCAGCTTGTCGAGTGGTAATGTTTGATTAAACCAAAAATGGTTGTTGTCGTATCTACCTAGTATCAACCAGTTGCCAGAACTAAAACAAAGTAATGACGATTGAAATTGTACTAAGGTAAAAATTAATCATAAGTTTAACTGTAAAGTAATATCATAAAGTTGTTACCTAGAGTAAAAATAATCGAACGTATTTACAAATTAAAAGTAATCAATCGTAATAAACAGCACCTATAGTTAAGAGAATAAAACAACAAAAATAAGATTATTAAGAAAATTAAAGTTCATCACCTTTGGGCCATGGTAGCTATGTGGGAAAGAGATATATTAAGTCATAAATCTCAAGTGAGAAAACACAACAAAGACACAAACAAGTGTTAGTGGTTATACCTTCACTTTGTGGGTCGTTCACGGCGGGGTTCCCAAGTACTGCCGCAAAGGGATCGGCTCGGTTGGGGGTCGTCATCGTGGACCGGGTGGCCGAACTGGAATGTCCTTTTCGAGAAACCAGTGGCGGGACGTGGGGGGTGGACGCTCTCCTATTTTACACGTTCCGCAGGGGCAGGGAACGGCCAGTGCGGGGGTGGTGAAATCGGCGACGCGCTCTATGTGGGCCCAGAAGGTGGCTAAGGACCAAATAAACCAGCGACGGCGGTGATTCGGTTGGGCACCGTGGTCAGAGGTGATTCATGCTGTCCATCAGGATGGAAAGTTGTTTGGACGGCGGAAACTCGCTCAGGGGATCGGAACAATTGAACCCAGACAATGGAACCGAGGGGCGGACGGAAGACTCGAGGATGGACTTCCCCAGGTACGTCAGACCAAAACCAGGTGACGGTGGACTGCACTCTACAACAGCCTTTGGTTTGCCAGAAGATTTAGGTTAATTAATATGGAAGGGTTAAAGGACGTTCGCTCAGACTGACCGAGCCAGCCAATTGAACAGGTGGTAAAGGACGTTCGCTCAGACTGACCGAGCCAGCCAATTGAACAGGTGGTAAAGGACGTTCGCTCAGACTGACCGAGCCAGCCAATTGAACAGGTGGTAAAGGAACGTTCGCTCAGACTGACCGAGCCAGCCAATTGAACAGGTGGTAAAGGACGTTCGCTCAGACTGACCGAGCCAGCCAATTGAACAGGTGGTAAAGGAACGTTCGCTCAGACTGACCGAGCCAGCCAATTGAACAGGTGGTAAAGGAACGTTCGCTCAGACTGACCGAGCCAGCCAATTGAACAGGTGGTAAAGGAACGTTCGCTCAGACTGACCGAGCCAGCCAATTGAACAGGTGGTAAAGGATCGTTCGCTCAGACTGACCGAGCCAGCCAATTGAACAGGTAGTAAAGGAAGCTCTCTCAGACTGACCGAGCCAGCCAATTGAGCAGGTAGTAGGTAAAGGTAGGTCTCCCTCTTCCTTGCCAGGGTAGGTGGAATGTCGGAGACTCTAATTGAGCAGGTAGTAGGTAAAGGTAGGTCTCCCTCTTCCTTGCCAGGGTAGGTGGAATGTCGGAGACTGATTTTACTGGAGATCGCGAGTCCTTTTATACTCCAAAATTTACCCTTACCATCGCGTGAGAACCGCGCTCGCGAGCTTCCCCTTGCTTCACCTCAGCGCTAACACCTACAAGCTCAAATCAGGGTTGAAATATACCTATACTCCTCTTTTACATAACGCTCTTTCTTTCTACCTATCCTAGTGTGTGTGTCCACACGCTCTCTATCGTATCCCCTGCCTGCTTCCCTACCGAAAATACCTATCTGCTAACCTAGCTCTCGCTGTCTCTCTCCTAACATCGGAATATAGATAGCTACATCTCACTCGTGATCGGACATAAACCAGATGTAGGATGACGGTTACTGCACGCTGCAAAAATTGACACCAAATGCACGATTTTATGTGGCTTAAATTTTGAAGACAAAAATTATTCAAAATTATTTAATTTTACTGAACTAATTATCGTAAAATGTTAAAGAAAACTGATTCGGCTAAACTGACTAAAAGCACGAAAAGGATTAACTTTGACATCAGACCAACATTATAATAATAATAATATAGGAAATAAAGTAAACAAATGAAGGTATATTTGCAGAAATTAATAACACCTGGGTACAGGTGGTTACAGTACCTAGCATTTTTTGTGCTGGAACGGATTGATGGCATGCATTTCAATTAATTTCAACGAGGAAAATTGCTTTGAAATACGAGCAAATTGACATACGAACAAGGTTACGGAACGAATTAAACTCGTATCGCGAGGTATCACTGTATATATTAAAAACAAAAAACTAAAATAAAAGTTATAATAGATAAAATCACAGTTTAATATTACTTTTTGAAAGATATTTGACATTGTTGCAAAACAAGTCATCAATGTTTTGGTTGAATATCTTGAGCTGATGAAACTTTTAAAATTGGTGATATATGAATTGAATTGAGTTTTTATTTTCCATTACACGTAACAAAAGATAAAATTTTAGGAAACCGATCTACAAATAAATTTGCATAAAATTCTGGAATTGCAACTTCCATGCATTTTTCCTTCGAGAATGAATCGCATTGGATATCAATTAATTCCATTTGTATGTTTTCACCAACAATATCAATATTTATTTATTTATTTATTTATTTATTTAACGGGAGGACCCTTTTACAGTAAAGTGTTACAAATTTTTTTCATAAGTTGCATCGAGTATATATAAATATATGTATACAAAGTGTCTTTACAGATATTACAATGATGTAAGTCATGCATATAACAATGTGAGTTGTTGAAGTTTCTTCTTGATTGTTAGAATTGAAAGTTGTTGGTCAATATTAATTTTTTTTTTATTGAAAGATATCATTGCTCTAATAATTGGATGATGATCACAGAGATTAGAAGGTAATTTTGGAATAATAAATGTTATATTTCTTTCTCGAACTACTCGATTAGGTTGGTATTGTACAATTAAACTACTAAGGTTATTTGCATTAATTAAACCATTTTTTACTTTAAGTAAAAATACAATGTCAAGGTAATCAGAAAAAGATTTAATAGTCGGGATTTTGTATTTTGACATGTGATAAGAGTAGTCATGATTAAAGGGATCTATTGGTAATCCATCCAATGCTGCTACGAATCTTATGAGTCTATGTTGCACTTTCTCTAGTTCATACCATTGTTTGTTAACGGTAGGAGCCCAAATTTGTATTGCATAAGTTAAGATGGGTCTAACGTAAGCTTTATAAAGAGTTGTTATTGTTGTAATATTTTTAAAACCTTTAGACTTGTGCAAAATATAATATAGTTTTTTATATGCTTTACTAACAACATTCGTTACGTGAGAAGAGAAAGTAAAATCAGAACAAAAAAGTGCACCAAGATCCCTCATCTCAAAAACTCTTAATAAGGCATTATCGTTAATTTTGTAGTTATATTCAATTGAGTTAGTGCGAGAGAATGTCAGAATCGTACATTTATTAATGTTAAGACGTAGAAGATTTTTCTCAAACCAAATATTTATATTATCAATATCTCTTTGTAGATTGACACAATCTTCTAACGATTCAATCATCTTAATTAACTTCAGATCATCGGCGTATAATAGAAAGTAGGAAAATTCGATGGCATCTTTGATGTCATTAATAAAAATGATAAAAAGTAATGCTCCAAGGTGCGAGCCTTGTGGAACACCTGATGGTGCAGATATCGATGATGAGAAATTATTTTTTAATTTTACAATTAAAGACCTATTTGACAGGAACGACGCAAACCATTCTAATAGATCGCTTTTACAGCCATACTTAGCAAGTTTTCGCAGTAATAACTTATGTGAAACCTGATCGAAGGCTTTTGCCACATCAGTATAAATTACATCAATTTGTTTTATTTGGTTTAGTGCATCAATTATAAAATTGCATTGCAATGCTAGGTTTGTAACAGTGGAACGTGATGGAACGAAACCATGTTGTTCATCAATTATAAATTTATAAAAATAGGGCGACAATTTTTTGTACATTATTGTTTCATAAATTTTCGCAATAATATTTTGGACAACAATGGGACGATAATTATTAATTATTAATTTATCACCATTCTTGAAAGTTGGTTTTATAAAACCTTTTTTAAAGGCATCCGGATAAACATGCAGACATTGAGAAGCTTTAATTATAATCCAAATTGGTAGCGCTATATATTTAGCTGTTTTCTTAAGGAAAAGAGCATGTACTCCATCCGAACCTAATGGTAGATTTTCATTCAGATTCAATAATTCAAATTCAACTTCAGCTAATTCAATATTCACGTGCTCCATACCGATGCCATTTATGTCATTATTTACATTTTGACACTCCTCCATTAAGTCCGAATTATGATTAGTAATAAAACATGATGAGAAGTGCTCCGCAAAGTAGTTTAAAGTGTCATTTATATTCTCTGAAATTTTATCGTTATACTTAAAACCCTTAAATAAAGTGGTTTGTAAATTATTAGGTTTGACGTAAGACCAGAAATTACTACTGTTACTAATAATGTTGCTTTCAATTTGCCTAATATAATCATTTTTTAATTGAGATGCTAAGCGACGACAATGCGACCTTTGTTTCTTAAACTTATCTTTGAAAAAATCTGAGTTTGTTTGTCTATATTTAGAATGCAGCATTTTTTTGCAATAAATTTCTTTTCTTAGCATAGAATTGAACCATGGAGAACTGCTTCTAGTATGTAAACGAGAGAGAGGAGTGTGACAGGATATAATTTCAAAAAGTTTAGTGTAAAATTTGTTTAAAAGGTTATTTACATCCTGTTCATCCTCAAACACTGTGTTCCAACTAATTTCATTTAAATCATTGCATATGCTGATGTAATCTGCTTTTCTGAAATTAAAATGAACAAATTGGGACTCATCAATTGTTCGCGAAGAAGCATTGTATGTAAAAGAGAGTTCAATGGGGGGGTGGAATTTATCAATTTTGCACAGATCCTCAATCGCTTGATAACACTTAAAGCTATCAATATTTGAGAAAGTTAAATCTAATGAGTTACAATCATTGTGATGAGAGTAATGATTTTGAAAAATATAGTTAATATTACATTTGTTGACACAATGAAGAAGATGGTCTGCTGCTTTCCTTACTGCTGTTGCCGTATTAGAACCTATACGATGCACAAGTCTCCCATCAAAGAACCAACTAAAGCCTGGTAAATTAAAATCACCTAGCAGAAGATATGAGGAACTGTCATACTTTTCAAATATTTTGTCCAGATTCACACTCAGCTTATGAAACTCATCTTCAAATTGTCCTTTTGGCACATTATTATGCGGAGGCATGTATACAAGAATTAAAATTAAATCAATGTCACCAGTCACAATTTTCACAATAAGCTGCTCAGAGTGATGAGAGTGCCGTAAGAAAACTTCATGATAAATGTCGTTATGCAAGTAAAGCAAGACACCTCCACCTCTAGACTTCTCAGAGATAATAGTATTTCTGTCACATCTGATGAGGACATACGAGTTTAGAGCAAAATTGTCATCTTCATTGCTTGTAGTCAGCAATATCGAATTCCGTTTCGGACAATTTAATTTGAAGTGCATATTCTTTAAATTTTAATATATTGACAGCTTTCAAAGTGAGACGAGTTTTCTTTTTCTATTTGTTTTCCCCAAAACAATGATTTTTGTTTAAAAGCGTTAATAATATCAAATAGAGTTGTAACACATGATTTTTGCCTTGAAGTTTAAGATTAAATTGATGAAGATGTCATATAATATCAACTGAGAAATAATTTAATTCAGCACATTCATAATTTTTTGTTTCTAAGAAAATTATAATTTCGACCAGCAATTTGAAGAATCGTTTTAAATAACAAATTCATATATTTTATCAAAAAAAATTTAAAATGTTTCGACGGGCTGCAATCCATATATTGGCGGGCTGCAAACGGTCCACGGGACGCGTGTTTGACATGCCATGCCTACTATACAGAGTGTTAAAAGTTCACCGACAAACATTGTCATTTTAAAAATTATTTTTTTAGCAACAGTGAAAATGTTTCACTAAAAGGTGACGGAAATAAAAATCAATTTAACAATTTCATTTTTACTTTATACAAACCTGTGTAGCAATTTTTTCATAATTCTGAAAATTTTAAAATAATTGATAATTTAGAACAACTGCGTAAATGTATAAGTATCATTATTCTCATTTCTGACTAACTTGTTTACATTCATAGGTCAGTTTGTTTTGTGAATACTAGTCAAATAACAACCCAAAAATGCGTACAAGAATTAAATAGGAGATAGGTACGTATGTACTATGATGATTGATGGGACAAATACATTATGAAAAAATCATTAATCTAATCCTAATAAAACATATCTATGTACCACATAATAGGTACATAGATTTAGGCAACGTATACGTAAATGATAGATAGATGCTCATTTGTAAGCATATGCGTACATACCATATATGCGATATTCGGAAGTTTCATTATTATTAACGCTGAATGCCACACTTTTCAAGGTTATGTAAAACAACTTGATGTTATGCAACAAAGTTAAACTTGACCTTCACCTACATCAACACTACCAAAAAATCAACAGTAAATTTATAGCGACGAGTTTGAAATTTCATACACATCTTCAACTGCTTTCAACAAAAGTAAAGTATAATGACACGATACAAAATAAACACGTACTATTACAAATCACTTAAATGTTGAAACATTGAAACTAAAAAACTTTTGTTTGAGGTGCCGTTTCCTCTTTAGGTACCCATAGGTACCGTATTTCTGATGAAATATCTAATAGCATGTAGGTATTAAAAAACCTTGTAAACAACAGCTTTATTTAATTGAAAAAGAAGCAAAAAAAATTGACGCGTGATTGCTCAGATTTATTTTTATCTGGAATTTTTTGTAAATTTCTTGTCAATATTAAAGCACGTACCTACTCTGAATGACGTTTTTATTTATTTATTTTTTTCGTTGGGGTTCGGGGGTTTCTACCAGGAGTCTTGAAGTTAAACGAAAAATGATTCCCTAACTCAATTTCTAAATCAGTTGAGAATGTGTCATCGGAATTTTTTCCGAATATTTTATTGAATTGTAGGTACTTATGTACGTATGTAGATAAAAATTTATTTTGGAAATTGTTTACAATAAGACATCCATGGTCAGAGAGCTCGGAATTTGAAAGGAGGGAACGGATCATCATCTTGTATTACAACTACACTAAGAAAATATGATGGCATACAGGTAATACCGCAGGGGGTGGAAGTGTAACTCAATTCAAACCTATTTTAACCTAGCCTCATCCTGTCATTTTTCTTTTCAGAATATTTTCTTCCGGAGACTGAATTCTTAATTTTAAAAATACGTGTGATATATCGTAAAAAACAGGGTTGGATAATTAATTCATCTTAATTTTGCTTTCTAATATTTTCACCTCTACCCTAGATCAAGATCAAATTGTAGGTCACTATCCGATGTCTCCTTCTCAACCCTGCAACTTTTACAGGCATTTTTCGATTGGTAACTTCCCTGCCGATATATTTAAATGGGTAAATTAAAATGGGATACTCGGTATACTTTTTTAAATTTTTAAATTATACGACCTATCGCCCTCGCGCCACCACCCTCCACCACCACATGATAGCGCGTTTTTAGGATTGTACGAAGATATCTCCCCCCCCATTCTTCGTTCGTAGTCCCATGTTGTGGATAATTACTTTTATTTTTTTTTCAAAATTTTTTCAACTTCGTTATTATATGAAAATTGCTCCATTTTTTAAATCGTCATTTTGCATCAGAATACGAAGGTTTCCCTCAGGAAGCCTAAAGTTAAACGAAAACCGACTATTGAGTCAATTAAGTGTATATTGTCATCAGAATTTTTTTCGAGTTATACACATATGCCAACGAAATTTATTTTGAAAATTATTTACCATATGTATAATGGTTTCACGGCCGGAGAAGCCGGGAAATTGAAGGAAGTCGTGGAAAATGAAAATCAAACTTAAACCCTACCTAATCTACCATAGTTAAAAATTTTTGGAGCAATTTTTTTCTGGAAGCGAAGAATTTCTATACTTTTATAAGATATGCGGTCTATGGTAAAATAAACCCACAAAATCTTAATTTGGTTTTTTAAAACTTATGTTTTCACCTCTACCCTTGCGCCTTCACCTTTTAATTTTATGTTTTTTAGTGGGTCATCCTCGCCCCCTCACTCAAACTTGATGATAGTATTTGAAGGCACCTTCTTTGTTAAACGAAATTTAAAAAAAGTAAGTTAGTAAAAATACCATGCTATGCTTGTCATTGTGAACTTTCACAAGTTCTCGAAAAAAATTCTAAAATGTTTCTGACCTTCTACACCTCCATAGATAGATACCTACCCCAGTATATTTTTTTCAGATTTAATTTTTTATTAGAACTTTTATTTATAGATTTTTCAAATTATAAATTCTTATTTAAATTTGTTAAATTTTCAATTGATGACACAAACAATTTATAAAAACCGCAATTTTTATAAATAACCATAGGGGTCTTAGTTTTTTCGTTTATTGTACAATGTTTGGTTAAACAGCATTTAAAGCTTTTATATCAAATCCTACAAAATGAGCCAAACATGAAGGTTTGCATAATTTTTGCGTCCGATATCAGTCTCCTTCATTCTTTATTTTAGAAGTATTATTGAAATATGCTTCAAAATTTTTATACAAATTATCTTTTATTTGTCGAAATAATACACGTTCTTTGAATCAGTTAATGTTTTAAATTTATTAAATGTTAAAAGTAAATTATATTATGTTTTAAGTTTGAAGAAGGCCAGTCAATAAAAGATATTGTTTAATCAGTTCTGGACATAATAAAAAATGTTTATTCTGAAAAATTTATTTTCTAATCATTGATAATTTAGAAATAGTACATGTAGTAAGAAAAAGTTTTAAATTGAATATTTTAGAATCTTAGAATTTTTTAAGTCAAAAGCTGTTTCAGAAAAGCAATTACTAAACGACCAAATAGATACATCTTTTTTGACAACTGTGCAACACATTTAAATGATAGGTATTTCCAAATAACCCTCAGCTGTAAACCCCGTACATTTCACCTAGGCTAATTCACATATATATAATATGTATATTTACATGTTTACGTATTCAATTTGAATCGCTTGAAAATGGCAATATTTTGCGGAAACTGTGGTCGCAAATTTTGTGAAGAAAATAAGTTCATATAAAAACAAAGTTAAGTGTTGTTTATTTAATCGTAATATTTATTATGTTTTTAAGTATGTTCCTTTTTCGCTGTCAGTTTGGCGTTTTGTTGTGGGCGTTTCCAGAAGTATTTAAATGGCAACCTTTTTGGTATTGTTCATCGGAGAGCTTTTTATTTTATGCTCCTTAAAAATGATAGGTCCCAAACATCCGAAAAAGTAAAAATGTCAAGGAAATTTCAGTTTAGACCCATTACAACGGCTATAATGACGCCAACGCGCAAAAATTTAACTACACAATTGCCCATTTGCGCTGCGTGTCAACTACGCGAATAGAAGCCCTTAATTAAATTATACCCGTGAGTGTGTACCTACATATATACGTTACGTAATGGCCAGATCACCTGACAACACGTTTATTCTTATTGCAGCCTGAAATCTTAAATTACAGACATTTTCAGCGCTATCCCAATCTCAAGTTTTTATAATATGAATTCTGGCGTCGTGAAAATAGTGTCATAAAGAAGAGCGAATTTTATATGGCGTTTTTAATGATTTAATAAATTAAAATTTGTTATACAAAACAAATAAACAAATATATATAAAACTACTTGCCCAAATAATCATCAACTAGGGGCGTTGATAATGGCAGGGACTTTTAATAGAACATTAGGGCGAGTAATAGCGATCACCCGCTACACCACCCTAACCCTTCTCACTCGCTTGCTTGATCTTACTGACCGTCTGTCTTACTGTCTTTTCTGATTAACTTGTTCTTTTATAATGATCCACATAGTGCTCTTTTAGTTACCCCCAAACGAAACTTTGGAAGTTAGTCACGGCCTACATATAGGTACCGTACAATTATGTCGATGTTGCGGGTGGCGGTTCAATGTTTCGTAAATAAACACGTTGCATATTTAAATTAGAACAAATTTAATTAATGAAATAAAAAACAATTAAAGATAAATATTATTTTGGAAAAATATGAGCACTAGGTATATAACAATATATACCTACGTATATTAATTAGGTCGTTGTAAAATGTTTACTTACAACTAACAAAGGTAGTTAATTGTCTTTGGATTAGAAAATTCTCTGGGTTTTGTAATTCAAAAATGTATACAGGATTGCCAATAATAAACTGTTCATAAAAATCTGCTCATTGCGAATATTCATCAAATTAAATGTACTTAAGGTGTCCAGAATATTTTCTAATCCACTTTATTTTCTCTGAAACGAAATGAAGTTTTCTGTTGATAATGAAACGTACATATGATTACATAATCGTATCACAGATTGATGTTTATTAAAGTGACAAATCGTCGTAGAAGTTATTGACCTGTCCTAAATATTTATTATTTAATAATAAAATAGTGTATTGTAAATATGTGCAAATGTGAAGCGTTGAATTTGTGATATTCGAAGTGGTTTAATCTGATCTGATGAACAAAATTCGTATGGAAATATTTTGTTGTAAATTCAATTTTTATATTTAAGATCCATTTTAGGAAGGATTGAATTTGACACTGTCTTTATTATACGTAATTTATGCATAGGTAATAGAAAATGTTTTTATATTTATAGTAAATTTGATGGCGTATAAATTATTTGTATAACGGTAGATACAACAAAAAAAATTTAAAAGCCTAAAGAACTATTAAAAATTATGTTTCAAAATTTATATCTTATATTTCACGATTAACGCCCAAAATATTTTTTCTTTTCGATGAGAACCTCACGAGTTTGCAAAAAATATGCCGATAAATAAAACGACTGGACCTAAATTAAAAAGGAAATAGTGAATGTAACATCTTAAATCTTTCATTTATGTTATAACACAATTGATAGAAAAAACTTGACTTACAACAGCAGGTACCTACCATTAATTTTTTAGAGCTGGAATCAAATAAACGGCATTCTAATTAGGAATATTTTCTTTGAAATTTCTTTTAAATATTGGACATAATTTATGACAGTAGTTTTTTGATCTTACAAAAAGATACTTGCCTTCGATGGATCGATTGTTTTCTAGACAGTATTAAATTTAAATTGATTTTTTCTTACTTGCACTTAAACAAAGTTCTCTCTATTAAAAACATATTGTGGTAAAACTTCTATAAAATAAAAAGTACATACACTAGTCTAATAGATATAGTGGAATTGAAATATATAGGAAGTCATTTTTATTTGATTTGTGAATGATTTTGGTAAATCGGGAACTTTTTAAAAATTATGACGATGTTCCTGCCATTTAAAGCCAATAATGGTTTTTGGTTTAGGTCTATCACCCTAGATAACATAATAATCCTAATGATCTCCGGACTGTACCGTATCTTTGAGACATGTATAATAAGTTGATCTTGGTATTTCAGAATTTTATGAGTTTTAGAATTAATATTATATGTTGGAAAATAGATTTGTTCCTGTTTTGTCACCTTCCTTTTTAATACCTGTCCCCAGGAAATAATTTATTCCTGATTTGTAACCTGCCCACATGAAATAAACTAGCTACCTCTAAATTACTACTCACAATCAGATAAATTATTAAAATCGAAATAAAACACGTAGTTTATAGTTACAAATTTGTTTATTTGTTAACACACAATAATTATTTCAACTCACAGAGTCTTCTTCAGGTGAAGATATATAAACTAAGTATAAACATACAGAGTCATATATGTATACTAACTTACAAACAATGGGTAGGCAATACAATCATTTAAGGCTAAACCTTTTTTATTTAATTTGTTAATTTCTATTTTGCTAACAGATTTAATCTTCTACTTTTATTTACTATGAAGAATTTTGAAATCTTCATTAAAATTGTGTTTAAATTCTAGAAGATGTTCTGCGTATGTAGATTTAGGATTTTTGTTTTTAAAACATGATAAATTATTTACGTAAGTGTTAAATTACTTAGATCAATCTTTCTTCACACTTATTCCAGGCTTAGGACAGGCAAAATAAAAAGTAAACTTTAATCACAGCAACCATTTCATACCATACATAACCTCCTGGTAGTGCATAGCTCTTTTCGGTGGTGCATGTTTATTTAAATATGTACATATTGGATACTAAATAATCGACTTTACCCAATTATTACGCCGCGGGAGTGGGGACTATACGACAGCAAAAGGGTAGGTGGCGAAACAGGAAAAGAAAAACTGGATTCAGCTAAATTTTTTATGAGGTAACAAAACAGGGAATTTCCGGAAAATGCACGAGAAACGTGTAGGGCGGATCATGTGCTAAATTATCAATAAACGCATGGGCGGTTCACCCAAAGGTCGTGAATTTCTGAAATGCCGCCCTGTTGTTTTGGTTTGGGTGTACTTGTTTCCTCATAAAATTTTAACTATTTTTTTTAAATTTAACCCAAATGTGTAAAAATGTTCTGTTGCTTTTCCGTTAAATTTGCCTTTGATTGGTCGATTAGTGTTAAAGAGACTTGTTCAGCTTTCTTCTCTTTGAGATATCTATTTTAAATTAGATGTTTCGATTTTATTTTAAGTTTCCACTTCTGTCTATATATTTACCCAAATTTTGCGAGTGGAAAAACGAAAGGCAACGGACAAGTGGAAAAACGAATCGCAACGGAAAAGTTGAAAAACAAATCGCAACAAAATTTTTACTTGAATTTTTACGGGCAGGTTTTCAAATTGGGCAAGTACGTTAATCATCTGCCCGTAAAACTTCAAGTGAAAATTGTGTTGCGATTCGTTTTTCCACTTGTCTGTTACGATTCGTTTTTCCAATTGTCCGTTGCCTTTCGTTTTTCCACTTGTCCGTAGCCTTTCGTTTTTCCACTTGTCCGTTGCCTTTCGTTTTTCCACTTATCCGTTGAAGTTTCACTTCTACTGTGTCCCAGCAAACATTAATTTTTTTACTATTTGGAGTCTACTATCTGTAATTCTAAAATTCTGCGAGGCTTGCTAATTCCTATCACGGGTTTTTCATTGTCTTTTTTGTCTTTACTGTCATATAAATTTCTAAAAAAAAGTTCTAGGTCAACAATTTATATACATGTCACCCACCAACTGTGGTTATTGGGTCTCCACAGCCTGCCATGAGCAGTCAGTAGAGGGCGGACTTTCCGCTTGTTGTTTGTAACTAAGTATTATTTATTATAAGTTTGTTATGTGATAACTATAACATTTAAAAAGTGTAAATACATTAAAGTATTGGATTTTTCGAGGATGTTTTACTCTTTACCATATATGTATAATTATTTGTTGTGGGTTATATGGCATTGAATTGGATGTCTTAATGATACTCTTAATGAGTTAATAGTTTTGGGAGCTTTTATTATTATTATTTTCGACTTACTTTTATATTAGTAGGCTTGGGAAATGCTTCTGATTTGTTTATTAAGTTGAACAGGTACCATAAATCAGATATAAATATCATTTATATTTATTTCTTGTAGGTATTCTTACAGAATGAGAAGGTGAACTTGTTTTTCTATTTATATTCGTATCGTTGCTATTAGTTAACATTTTTTCCCGTTTTTTCCTGTAAATAACCAGTGCAACAACAGGAAGTGCATGAATATGAATACACTTAATAATAGCGTATTAAAATTATGGGGGCGTTTTAGTGTGTGTAAATAACGTACCTCTGTTAGATACTCATTTATTTGAAACATTTACAGTAAAATATGTTTTAAACAAATATTTTTATTTAAAAATTTGAAAAAGTTACTAATTAATTTAATAACTACTTTAAAACAAAGTTTCGTAAAATTTTCGAATTGTAGTTATTGTTGTATAATTATGTAAAGAAATTGTTTGAAAAATATGAAATACCTATGCACCGTAACATAATACAGCAAATAAATAAGGTATGTCACTATTTATTATTATCAAAAAGATTAAACTTTTAAAGATATGTACTTACGTAACATTTCATAAAAAATACCTGTTTAAAATAAATAAACGTATGTAGTACTAGAAAATTCGTTACAGTATTTACTTTTCCTACTAAACTGACGACGCTGTGTATGATACTTAGCAATAGGCACCTATACTTATTTGAACCAAATTATTAAAAACAGTTATTGGTCAGTAATTTATTGAATCCTTATTAGCTGCCTGGAAAAACCATTTACCAATTTGAAGTAGCACTTTATAGCAATTTGGTATTGTTGAGTTATTGCAGTAGGCAGGGTCAGCCTTCGCCTTCCCATGTAGGAACTCCCAGTCTTGAACGACGGGGCCAAGCTCGGACTAACTCTGAGCAACCGAGCTTCGGCTTTTCAATGCTGGCCCAGGCCTGGGTCGATCTAGTGCAACTTTTTTTTATGTTGGCCCAAGCTTGGGCTAGCCACAAACAACCAAACCTCGGCTATTCAATGTTGGTCCGAGCTTGGGCCAGTCCTTGAGCAGCCGAGCCTCGGCTATTCGATGTTAATCCGAGCTTGGGCCAGCTACGAACAATCAAACCTCGGCTATTCAATGTTGATCCGAGCTTGGGCCAGTCCTTGAACAGCCGAGCCTCGGCTATTCGATGTTAGTCCGAGCTTGGGCCAGCTACGAACAATCAAACCTCGGCTATTCAATGTTGGTCCGAGCTTGGGCCAGTCCTTGAGCAGCCGAGCCTCGGCTACATGATGCTCTGTTATTTCAAGGTTTTGCTTACGTGATCTGCCCTCGGAGGTTAATCAATAATTGCACGTGTTCGCGTTGCTTGCCGCCTAAACAGTCAGTGTGTCGTCGTAAGGGGGTCGCGAGCGCGTTTAATAAATTGCATTGCCTATCAATTACTAACCAAATATGTTACCTTTTGAATCAAACATATATTTAGACTCTTATCTAACATCAGTGGTTATAATAATATCTCTAGTTATAAGTCTACCGGTAATAACTTTTAATTATGTCTGATTCTGATGTTTTGTACGTTGTGGTTGAGTTTGACGGATTAGTCAATAAAAAAAGTGCGTGGAGTTGTTGCCAATTTCTTGGTTATTAGATGATGATAGCAGGTGTTATTATCCTCCCAAGAAGGACAATGACAAAGTTGATGAATGGATAAAGGATCTACAAGATGATCCTAATGATAATTAGTCATCATGTCCCATTAACATCATTGCAAAAGCTAGTCAGTAAAAAAAATAATAATTACTAAATTTTTTAATTTGCTTGATCGTATCATTTATATTTTTTGTTTGATTTACAGAAACAAATTTTTCGATTAGAAACTATCGGTTCCACAAATTGTGCAGCAGACATTAATAAAATTTTGAAAAAATTAATTGGAAAAGACGTCCAAATACAAATTAGTGGATGCGGCAGAATGTCCAATGGAGTTGGAAAAAAAAATTTTCTGCGACTGAATTTTATAAAATTGTAAATGGTAAATTAAATATTTTAGCAATTAATGTGTATAGTTATATTTTAATTACTCAATAATAAACATTTCAGATTTTATACAATCAAAGTACAGTCAATCAACGGAAAACTGCAAATTATCCATATTACCAGTAAATTTCTAGCAGGTGCGAAGGACAGAGACGGCGGCCGATCTCAGCGATCGAAAAAAGATTAAAAAAATAAAATATTATTAATATTATTAATATGACTGAAGTTGAAACTATGTAATAAGTGTAATTACTGCTACATTAATCCTCATAATAATATATATCTCGTACAATCAATTATTTATTTGTTGAAGTACAATTTATTTATTTATTTATTTTTTAAGAATTGTAGAGTAAGTATATTTTTATCGCTGACAATAGTTCAGGATTGGGCCAACATTCATTGCCAGTCATGGGCCAGTGTTGTATATCAAGCTTGAAATAACGTTTACTACCAGTCTTGGTCCAGTGCTCTTTATCAAGCTTGAACCAACGTTTATTGCCAGCCTTGGCCCAATTTTGTAAAACAAGCCTAGGCCTTAGTTATCATCCCAGACTTTAATTAAGGTTGGGCCAATGTGGGTATGCAGTTTTGGGCCAAGCTTCAAAAGGATTGGTGCAGGCTTGAACCAACGCTGGGCCCATCGTCATTTCCTACATGGGTTGGCGCCCTTCGGAAAATTTTGGGCGACGCCCCTGTAAGAGCAACATTCTTTAAGTTTTCAAAAAAATATGATACTGATTAACATTGTATTATTTCTTCATAATTGTAATAATTTTATTGAGGTAATATAATAAATAATAATAACCTTGTAATAATTGTTTTGTAAAATGGTATCAATGAATGATAATTTGTTAATATCGCCCGAAATATCCAAACCAATTTTTTTTCATTTTTTCTTCCCCTAGTGTTTATAATAAAATAAATAAATGAAGTCTTTACCCCTTAAAGCTCTGAGTATTTTATTATCCAAACCAATGTTATACATGCTTATTCATGCTTTTTAATAATAATTATATTAATATACAAATACTCATTTAGTTGAATTTTTATACAAAATTCACTCTTCGCGCTTTTTTGCAAACACTTTAATAACATCAGTAATTTCAAGTTCCTAAGCTTGAATCTATCTTGCGACATGGTTGATCTTAAATATGTTTTTATAAGCTTCAGTTTTGAGTAACTACTTTTTCCTGTCGCTACTATCACAAGTATTGTTAGTAATATTCTCATAGTAACCAATTTGTTTGGATGCAAGCCCTTTAATTTACGTTGTTTAATAAAATTCAGTATAAAGAATGAACTGACTCTATCACTTTTTGTCCATTAATAAAAAATGTTATATTTATTACTCTTCCCATTGAATTCGTCTGATTCTTAAAAACTTGTTAACAAATTGTATAAATTTAACAAAAAATTGTGTAAATTCATAATCAGTTTATATTTGGTTATCCAACTAACGAGGGGAAGTACGTATAAATGCTCAGAACTGGATTGTTTCATTTTCGTTAGAAATAAAGTTTTGGAATACGCTTTTAAAAGTTTAAAGTTTGCTCCTTGCATAAATATTAGCGATTACCTACTTACGAAATATTGTACATTTTTTCCTTTTTAACATTCGGATCTTTGTCTAGTTCCTTTTGTATCTGAACATAAAACCGAATGTCCCATCCTTTCTCAAAAATACCAACCTATCATAAAAGTGTTAGACCTTCAATTTTTACTTATTGATCGGATGGACAAATGTAATACAGATGTGCATTTAAAAATTAAAAAAAAAAAAAGCGTAGTGGCGTTCCTATAAAACCTAAAACATCGCTTCTCCTTAAAGCCAACCCTAGCAGTAAGCACGGCATATCGCCGTGGTCTGTATGGTTACTCTAGGATGGTCTCCGGGATTACTAGTTCTTAAGATGCGCAATGGCAAAAAGTAACGCCTTGCTGGCGATAGCCACCGAGATGCATTTGCATGCTTGGTTTGAAGCAGAGTACTTTTCGTTCGATTATTTCGAAAAAACGGGAAAACATGTGGCAAATGCCGTAGAGGTTCGGAGTTAACGGAAGTAAAGATTTGTAAAATTTGGTTTCGATTTATTGAGAGGTTTAAAAGCGAATGAAAACGGCAAAAAAACACGATTTTGCGTTGTAACGAAATCCCTGTCAACTATCTCCTCTCATAATACGACATCCCGAAACTATCTGACCATTGTAACGTCCAGGGAACAGATTAAACTTTATATCTGTTCTACTTTCAGTGTCTTGGATGTTATCGTTATATCGGGGTCTATAATTAAAAATCTTTCATTTTGACGCTTTCGAGTTGGAATTGAACGATAGAAATGTGGGCGGGTACAAATGTAATCGATTGTTATGCATGTGTTAACCTCAAATTTTGACGTTTAATAAATCGTCTTATTTAAGTAAATCAGACACAAAGTTAACAGTTTTGATGTAAATAATAATATTAACACTAAATCAATAAGTTAATATTATGTGTGAAAATATTTTCTGGAAATTTTAAATAACGAAATTCATCAATAAGGAGTGCTGTGTAAATAAATAGGTAATTAGTAAGATTTGAAATGCTTCAGAATATATTTTGTATCAATTTTCATTTAAAACACAACTTTTAAGGCAGATTTAAGGAGTCAATGTACTGGTTTTTATTGAGATACCGGTTGGTTATAGGTGATTCTATCTGCAAACATACCTACCAAGCAATATCATAATGGTTTAAATATAAGGTTGCGGTGTTTTGTTTGCATAATACGTATTCTGAGAGCCTATCTTATGTACCTAATAATAAACTTGAAATTATGAGAGCTAATTGTAATTACAATAAAAAGATGATTGACATTGTGCAAGAATAGGACACCGTATGATAAAACATTTTTAAATTTGATGCAGGAAAATGGCTTACTATAAATAGTGGGACTACAAGCATGAACATTTAAGCAAGATATAACTATCTGTACATCATTATTTGGTATTTTGTAATTTTAGGTTTTATTTCTTTTAGAAATACATGTTTTTACTATTCAATCCACCCTATAGAAGTGTGTATGTTTAACTCTTGCAAAAGTAAGTTAAAGTAATTGATGTTTGTCAAGTTATATATCATATAATTAACATATTAGCTACACAAGTTGTTAATAAAACTAGCAACAATGTATATTTCACTGATTATATCACTAAACAATATAAAATACTTGCATTCCAGCTTATTGACCATCCAAGTTGATATAAAATGTAGTTAGCCTCTATGTTAATTCAGAATAATGTTTATCTATAAATTAAAATAAATAAAAACTCTTGGAGATGTTTCACAGTTTTTATTTATTTTAAATTATAATTAAAATGTTTCACCAAGAGCTAACGGCGTCCTCCTTAAATAATGTTTATCAATTATATGAGTAAAACGGGTTTATTTATATAATAAATGATATCTTGGACCTAAAAAGCGACATATTAAAACAAACATAAAAGTATTAAATTTTTTTTATAAAAATCAAAGGTCTGGTGGAACATCTAAAACACACCCATGATCACTATGACAAAAATGTTTGAAGTGCTATGCACCACAGAAAAGTGCTATGCACTATCAAGAGGGTTTTGTTTAGGTTACGGTATGGAGTAGTTGCTGTGATTAAAATGTTTAGACTGCTATGCACCACCGAGAAGTGCTATGCACCACCAAGAGGTTACGGTATGGAATAGTCGCTATTATAAAAATGTTTGAAGTGCTTTGAACGACCAAGAGGGTTTTGCATAGGTTACGGTATGGAGTAGTTGCTGTAATTAAAATGTTTAGAGTGCTATGCACCACCGAAAAGTGCTATGCTGCATAGCATATGCACCACCAAGAGGTTATGGTATGGAATGGTCGCTATCATAAAATGTTTGAAGTGCTATGCACCCTCTAGAGGTTACGGTATGAAATAGTCGCTATCATTAAAGTGGTTAAAGTGCTATGCATCACCAAAAATAGCAACTATCCCTCCAAATTTGGAGGGGTTACACTAGTTATGTATTATATTTTAAAGAATATAAAAACTGCCAATATAGTGTGCAAAATGCTACGATATTATATATATTATTTGTCGTAATTTGTCGAGCGTCGATTGTATCTTTCTTCCTCCGAATGCGTTCTCTTTCTTTCTTCTACGCCGACTGTAAAATCTTCAGAGCTCATCTTAGAGTAATCAAGCTGTACTGATACTATTAACTATTACATTTATTTTCGTTCAAGTGCATATTTAGACCAGTGCACAGTGCTGAAGCCTTCAAAAATAGTAAAAAGTGAAAAAAAATTATAGTAGGATGAAACTCATTGAAAAAGGAAAAATAATTTACGGGCGATCTGAGGTGGGGAAGGGGAAGGGGGTGAGTTTTTAAGGGTAATAAACGGTTTTACTTGATTTCTCGAAAAACTACAAGTCTTATGGAAAAAAGTTACGTGGCAAAGTTGTAGGTAATAAACAGATCTGCAACTTTTGTATTTACACTTTTTTCACATAACCTAAAAATTTATGTGAAAAATTCAAATCACCAACTTTTTAGATTTTTATTTTTATCTTTTACAAAAAACTTTTTTTCACGTAATTTGGTGAAAACTTACCTATTTATGGGACATAAAGTTGGTTATTTGAATATTTCACATAAATTTTGAGGTTATGTGACAAAAGTGTAAATACAAAAGTTGTAGATCTTTTTATTACCTACAACTTTGCCATGTAACTTTTTTCTATAAGACTTGTAGTTTTTCCGAAAATCAAGGAAAACCGTTTTTTACCCTTAAAAACTCACCCCCTTCCCCTTCCCAACCTCAGATCGCCCGTAAATTATTTTTCTTTTCATTTCTGTTATATTCTCTTCCTTTTCCAATGGGTTTCATCCTGCTATAACTTTTTTTGGTTTCAAAAATTATCGACCCTGGTCTATATGGCAATTTGCTAACGACTTTTTCTTTAAAAGTTTATTTGATTCGGATACTAAAAAATCTGAGTATGCGTTTAGTTTAAATGATTATAATCATTGATCGTCCTGATGGAAGGTAGATAATTTCATAAATGCCGTGTAGAAATCACAGAGGATCCTTTTTGGCAAATATAAACATATTTTTTCAAAATGTTTGTTTTAAATATAACAATTTAAACTATAGTTTATTTATGTATTAAATACCGTAGTTAAGTATTTGAATACGTTCGTGTGCGCTTATAGTATCAGAGTGCGTAATATACCTTTTCAATCTTGTATTTGTTCCTGAACGCATACGTATTTCTTAATTATTTTATTCTGCTTTGTGAAGTGGTGAAACCAAAGAAATTGAAGATGTTTTAAGACTTTGGGGATGTAAATTAATAGATATGAATTAATTTTTTTTGTTAAAATGTGCATAATTATCTATTTGTGTAAATCTTACAGAAAATGATATACCTATCATCAGCTGTCTTACCTTATTTTAAAAAATGAATAAATAAAGGAATCGCTGAATTTGAAATGGTTTTGAAATAAGCAGGATTAATACAGAAACCCTACAGGTATTAAGGAAGAAATTAACGAAAATTCTCAAAGTAGTTTTGATTTTAATGTGTTCGGTTTTTTAAGTTTTCAGTTATCATTGCCAGATCTTGAACTGATAATTAATAATTTGAAGTTTTATAATCGTTGTGTAATTTCCCTTTCATTAATAATATGTTTCTGTTTTTTTGTTTATTATGATAATTTTAAAGTATTTTATAAAGTATGTATGTGTTTTTTGTTATTTTTCATTCAAAAATACTTAAAACAACATAGTTTATTTTTAACCAAACTAATAAAAAATATCAACTATTTGTTTTGAAGTGAAAGAAAAATATGCAAATTTACTTTAAGTATACACTAATTCTTACTTTGAAAACGATTATAGATTTGATAGAAAGAATTATTTAACATTAAAATCACATAAGTTGTTCTCTTGAGTTTGAAATCACTTTAACTTTATTCTAAATTTCACTTAAAATCAAATTTCAAACATATGCATTTCTTAAAAGAAATATTTGATCTATTTTCTGATACACGAACGTACATCAATTCAAAATAAAACCAACGTAATATTTTTTGTCGATGTATGTGTGTAGGTTCAATAAGTCACCTTCCAAAACGAAATTACTAGTCGGTTAAAGTAATGTGGTCCCTAAAAAATTTACAGACTGCGTAGAAGACAGGATCAGAACGCATTTGGAGAAAGAAAGATATAATCAACGCTCGAAAACTACAACAAATAAATATACGATATTTAAAAGAGGAGCACCCCCTGATGTATGCTCTCTGGTATTCACCCGTTTAATTTCTACCTGAGGTTTTCGGTACTCCAAATTACAGCGTCTTGGAGAGATGTATCTATTTTTAATAGATGCAACTTCTGTTATTTTCAAAGTTTGCCAAAAATATAATAATTATATAAAATATCATGTTCTTTTTTAAAATTGAATTGTCGGACGGCTTAGTGTGTTCCCCGACAAGTGCAGTTTCAGGTCAGAAATGCAACTGCCTCCCCAGCAAGACGTAAATGTTTAGTGTTGCGCATTTTTAGGGATGGTAAAATCAGAGGCCATTCTAGAGTAATTTACCAGTACTTTTTGTTTTCTCTTTCTTTTCTCGCACACATTTTCTGTATGTACGTTTCCCATTGCCATTGCTATTAGATTGATTGCTTATTGAAAATGTTTTTCAGGTTTCATTCTCTACTAAAACATTACAGATATGCAAAGGTATTACCTACTACAGAATAGTTGTTTGATATTTCCGTTGCATGTCAGTCGTCTTTATTGCTTTTGTGGTCATGCAATAGGTAGTAAAAACTGAAAAGTTCGGGACTGTGACATTTCATGCCACCTTTGTTCTACAAATTGCTTTTGCATTACTTTTAGCATTTTATATTAGAACTACGTATATTTTAACATTTTTTGCTTTTTTATATACATACCACTATTATTCATTATACTTAATACATGTATTTCTACTGCAATATAACACCAGCAACGATCAATGGGAAAACAATTGGATTACTAGACGGCTGAAGAATTCCCTAGAAAAAGGCTGAAAAGACTATATAAAGGTGAGATGGCACACACCGAGTTAGTTGACAGTGGACAGCTGATGTTTGGAAGCGAAGCGATCGATAGGCGAACAACAGACGATAGATAGATAGTGTCTACATTATAGCGAGAGGCGAGCGGGAAAAGAGACTTTTTAGTGAAATAAATTGTGTAGACTTGTTTATAACTGTAGTGTAGTCAAATAAACTTTAGTGATTAAATAAATTCGTTGTTTTGTTTTGTTAATTGTGTTTTCCGTGACTGAACACGTGACATTTCGTTTCAGGAGTGCGATAGTAAGGGAATTGAAGATTCCCGAAGAAAGGTAGTGCGACAGATCGTAGAAGAGGTCCGAAGCGAAGAAGAATGTTGAAGCCTTATGCCAGTAACAAGAAAACAATCAGCAATAATGGAAGAACAAAGAAAGGCTTTAATGGAAATGATGAAGGCAATGAAGGCAGGCCAGGAAGAAATGAAGGAAGAATTGAAGAATAAAATGGAAGCTGGACAGGACGAAATGAAATTAGCACAAGAAGAAATGAAGGAAGAAATTAAAGCAAGCAAAGAAGAAATTAAGGCAGTTCAAGAGAAATTGGTCGAAGATATAAGGACAATAAAAATTGAGCAAGAAGGATTAAAAGAAGAGTTACAGGAAGTACGACAAGAATTGGAGATACGACAAGAAAAGCTAAGAGATGAGTTAAAAGAAGAAGTACAAAAGGAAGTAGAGAAGATGAGACAGAAGTTCGAGAACACAAAACCGGCAAGTGAAGTAAAGTCCGAAGACACTGCCAAGGCGATTAGGATTAAACCACCGACTTTCGACGGAAAAGTTTGCTGGTCTGTGTACAAACGACAGTTCGAGGCAGCGGCAGAAGCAAACAATTGGAGCGATTTTGAGTAAGCAACGGCGCCAACAACGGGACTTCTCTGCGCTGCTAGAGCGACTTAAAATGAGATATGGCGACAAACATTTGCATCAAGTGTACCAAACCCAACTAAAGTGTCGCAACCAGAGGACATCAGAAAATCTACAAGAATTCGAGGCCGATGTGGAACGTCTAGTTAGATTGGCCCATCCTGCCGCTCCGCAGGACTTCGCAGACCAGCTAGCAGTCCAAACATTCGTCGATGGCGTGAGGGACACCGACTTACAGCAAGTTCTTCGTTTGGCCCGCCATAAGACTGCGAGTGACGCACTGGCGCACGCCTTAGAATTCGAAGCTGAAAAACAAGCTTCCAAAGGCCACGTGCGTGTACGCCAAACAGCTGTTGAACACGACGAATGCAAGAATGAAGTCACAAGGCTGATTAAAGAATGCGTCGAAACTGTCAAGAAGACTACCATCAACGACAAGAGAGAATCGGCCAAATGTTGGGAATGCGGGAAGGTCGGTCACTTTTCCCGAGACTGTGGCCAAAACAAAGGAAGACCAAGGTGCTGGGAATGTGGAAGGCACGGAAATTTACAGCGAGACTGCCCGGCCGATGAACGCCGTGCGGACCGACAGCAGCCAGGGAAACTAAAATCAGCCAACTTTGAGGGGCGCAAGTTGGCTTCTCCCCACCAAGCCCCAGCAGAAATCGTCGTTTCCCAACTAAACGGAAGCAAGTCCTTATTCATCGAAGGTCACATCAACAACAAGAAGGAACCAGTCAACTTGGCAAGGATCTGTCAGACGATGGTGGAACCTGAAGAAAACTGGCAGAACGAAGACCTGGCGAAAGACCAAGATAACGACGAAGACATTAAACCGATACTGCGGTGGAAAAAAGCAGGAACAGCACGACCTACCTGGGCAGATGTTAGTAGTACGAGTACCATCACGAAGAGCTATTGGGCCTTATGGGATTCACTCATCATCGAGAATGGGGTACTAAAACGAGTGTGGGAAAGCCCTGACGGAACTAAAATTCGACATCAAGTAGTTCTCCCGAAGAACAGAGTCAATGAGGTGCTGACAGAAGTCCATGGAGGTGTTGGTGGAGGACACTTCGGAGTAACAAAGACGTTGGAGAAGGTGCGAGAGCGATTTTATTGGCTAAAGTGTAGAAGAGACGTCGAAAATTGGTGTAGGAAGTGTCCAACGTGTGCGTCAGCCAAGGGACCTCAGACTGGAAGCCGAGGGCGAATGAAACAGTACAATGTTGGTGCCCCATTTGAGAGAATAGCTCTGGACGTAGCAGGACCATTCCCAACAACAGCTGCTGGCAATAAGTACATCTTGGTAGTGATGGACTATTTTAGCAAATGGCCCGAAGTGTACGCAATCCCAAACCAAGAAGCTACTACGGTCGCTGGAATGCTGGTGAACCAATGGATCAGTCGGTATGGAGTTCCGATGGAGATCCACTCTGACCAGGGACGGAACTTCGAATCCACGGTATTCCGGGAAGTCTGTGAGCTGCTAGGAGTACAGAAAACTAGGACCACTCCATTACATCCACAATCTGACGGAATGGTCGAACGGTTTAACGCGACGCTGGAAACCAATTTGAAAAAGGTCAACGATCACCAGGCAGACTGGGACCAGCACATACCTTTGTTCCTGTTGTCCTATCGAAGTGCGGTTCATTAGACCACCGGCAGAACACCAGCCAGCATTTTATTTGGAAGAGAGCTGAAGTTACCTATGGACATCCGGTTTGGACACCCAGAAGATCGGCGACCTTCGGCTACCGACTACGCACAGCAGCTAGAGGAACGACTCGATACCATCCATAAATCCGTTCGTAACAAAATCCAAGTAGCGAGTGACCGCATGAAGACCAGGTACGACCGGAGGGCCAACAGCACAGGATTCAGAGAAGGGGACCAGGTGTGGCTTTACAATCCTGTCCGTCGAAAAGGGCGCTCATCGAAGCTACAGCGAGCCTGGGAAGGACCTTACACTGTGGTCAGAAGGCTGAATGACGTGGTCTACTGTATTCAGAGAGGACCAAAGGCCAAGATGAAAGTTGTACACTTGGACCGCTTGGCGCCCTACAAAGGTCAAGACATTGATCGGGACGATCAATTCGAAGAAGGGGGCAGTGTTACGAGTACTTGCCAATTAAGTTGGTGTGAGCATAATTAACGAACATCTTCCCTGAATACATAAGGAATATTCCCGGCTTTCCTGAAACATCTAGAAAACACCAGCAACGATCAATGGGAAAACAATTGGATTGCTAGACGGCTGTAGAATTCCCTAGAAAAGTGCTGAAAAGACAATATAGTGGATATGACCAATGGAACAGCCGTAACAGTGGAAACGGAGACTAATAAGGTTTTTTCCCGATTCCTTACGTGAAGGGTCTTTCGGAAAAAATTAAAAAGTTGGTCCAAAAACATAATATTAATATTGTGTTTAAACCCATTAATATGAGCTCACAATTTTTTTCGAAACATAAAACAAAGACCAATATTCTCCGTAAAACCAATGCCATATACAAAATTCCGTATTCCAACTGTGATAAAGGGTACATTGGCCAAACAAAAAGACCACTTCAGATAAGAATTCGTTAACACAAAAATGACCACAACAAACAAATTGTGGCAAACCCTCAATACAAAACTGCCCTTTTAAAACACTCCGTGGAAACTGGCCATAAGCCAAACTTTGATAATACTAACATATTAATATATGTTGAAAATAATTACTTCAAACGACTTTTTCTGGAATATATTTTAATACATAATAAAAAATCAGTGAATTCTCGATCGGATTTGGAGGATAACCTTATTGTTAACAACTACTTTAACCTATACAACAAATTTAAAATAAATAAAAACAAACAACTTAAAATTACATAACTTACTAATACTATTAAACCTACTATATATCCTAAAACTACTTATTTGCTATACACTAACTCTTACTTTCCACTAATACTGTACATTATTTTAAATTTTTCTAACAAAAAATTATCGTGTTTTTTAGTTAGTTTTTATTATAGCGAGTCTTATAACGTTTAATTGTAATTATGTACTGTTAGTGTTACCACGTGGTTACTGTAAACGTTTTTA
This sequence comes from Agrilus mali, assembly GCA_029378335.1. Classification (NCBI taxonomy): domain Eukaryota; kingdom Metazoa; phylum Arthropoda; class Insecta; order Coleoptera; family Buprestidae; genus Agrilus; species Agrilus mali. Next base: position 21,633,736 of record CM055656.1, read on the forward strand.
ACATAACTTATTTAATTATTATTTTATTTATACAAGTTTTTAGTAGTAATAATATTTATTGTTTTATCGTTTTAAATGTTGTTTGGGGTTAATCGTACTATTGCACCAAATATACAGCTTATGTTTCTTAAAATATAACACAAAAAACCAGTAAGTTACTTAATGTATACTGTAAAATTCTGCTGTATAACAACTAATATTTTTTTTTTTTTAGCCTTGATAAAGGTTCACATCAGAACCGAAACGTTGGTGTCGTTTTTATAATAAATGAACTCTTTACCCCTTAAAGCTCTGAGTATTTTATTATATAAAGGAGAGATGGCACACACCGAGTAAGTTGACAGTGGACAGCTGATGTTTGTGTTGCGGTTGGTTTAGTTATATGTCCTTGTAGTATAAGAAAACAACTAAATATATAAACCACAAACATGAATTACTTTATTAATTAACAGAACGAACAGAACGAAGTTAAAACGGTTGAGAGCACTGCGAGAGTTTAAGATGGAAGCTGAAATCGATGAACTACTGTGTACTACTCTTAATGCGGTTGATGACTCAATTTGGCGCGAAACTTTTCTCTCCGTTTAAATCGATATATTCATAGATGTATGCGTGAACCAATCAGAGAACATAGATACAAAATAAAGTTGAGTTCAATGGTTCAAATCATAGATAAGTTCTAACACTCTTCCACAGTACTCTCCCGCCAGTGGCAAGGCCACGAAACAACAGTTTACCAAAGGTAAGAGTACAAAAATATAACAATTAACAAATTGTGTACAAAAAGAATAGAAAAATAGAGTATTATAAAAGTGTTAGTTGGTACAAAGCAATGTTTTTAATGTTTTATAAATTGCACATGCTTCTTGCGGTATTGTAACACTTGTTGCACTTTAGCATAAGAATGATCGTGAGCAATGGGATCATCATTAAGTAAAAATGCCGGTTTGAGGCGATCTATGGAAATGTTTGTGTTGCTGCCGTTAACATGCACTGTAAAATATTTTTCAGAACGGTTAACTACGCGATACGGACCATCAAACGGCGGTTGAAGGGGTTTCTTGACCGCATCACGACGCACAAACACATGTGTACAGATTTTTAGATCTGGAGAGATGAAGATGTTTGATTGGCTGCGTTGACGTTGAGGTACAGGTCGCAGGAGGTTGATTTTTTCTTTAAGTTGTTGAACAAACGATGATGGATCCAATTGTTGTAGGGAAGAACGAGTATGCTTTTGTACTTTTGCTTTTTGGCAACCTATGCAAGAACGAGTCCAGCGAGTAATATCTTTATTAATGGAGGGCCAAACGAATTTGGTTGTAAGAAGTTTTGTGGTTGCACGAATACCTGGGTGAGCCAAGTTGTGGAAATTGTTAAAAATTGACTTGCGAAGAGGCGATGGTACGAAAGGACGAACTTGGGATTGACTTATGTCACAGTAAATGCGAAAATTGGTGTCCGGGAGTTGGATTTGACGTAATAAAAGAGAAGTAGAATTAGGATTTTGAAGAAGTTGTTGTAATTCAGTATCATCTTGTTGAAGGTGAGCAAGTTGCTCGTAATCTATGGGATTGGGATAACGGTCCGGAATGGTAATTTTATTGAGTGCACGATAATCACCTACCGTACGCCATTGACCATTCTTTTTAGAAACCATATGAAGAGGACTCGCCCACGGGCTATTAGAGGGACGGCAGATTCCCTGCTGTAACATATATTCAAATTCCTGTTTAGCAATACGAAGCTTGTCAGGGGGTAATCGACGGGCTTTAGCAAAAACAGGAGGTCCATTGGTTTCAATATAATGCGTGGTGTTGATTGAAGATGGACGTGTTGAGGGCTTAAGAGGGTTGTCAAAAGTCGTTAACCCGGGAAAATCTCTAAGAATGTCAGAGAATTTAGAATTTGGAGCAATAGTAGATAAAGATAATGATGGAGGTGCAGAGATACCTGGTGAGGAGATTTTGGTTAAGGTATCAATCAATTTACCTTGTCTAAGATCAATAAGAAGATTGAAGTGATGAAGAAAATCAGCTCCGATGATAGCGTTTTTTGTGTTGGCGATGATAAATGGCCATGAAAATGATCGACGTAAGCCGAGGCTAGTTGTTATTGTTTTAGTGCCAAAGGTGTCAATAACAGTGTTGTTGGCTGCATACAATTTAAATTCCGAAGGCTTGAGTCTCGCTGAGGAACGTGGAATTATTGAAACGTCAGATCCTGAATCGATTAAAAATTTGATCTTAGTTGTAGGATCATAAATGATTAATTGACGACTGGTGTTTTTGAGAGATTCTAGGCGACAAGGAGTATCCGCGTCGTTGTTCGGCTTGTCCGACGCGGGTTTTAATTTTGTTGCTTCTGTTACATTCGGGTGTGAATTTGTGACCGATTTGAAGTATTTGCAAGGAGCACAACACTTCCTGGCCTTGCTTTTGAACTGACAGTGATACCAGCATAAATCACTATTAGTCGGACGTGAGTTTGGAGTTTTTGAGCGGGCCCTGTATTGCCGATTAAAGTTTTTTGTTAGACGCTCAAAATTCCTACGGTACTCTGATTTAAGTTCTGCTATTTCATTTGCTAGTTTTTGTATTGTATCACCGAAATTGCTGTTATTTGCAGTTGTAGAAGCGACGCTACGAGGTTCGATTTCGGCAATTTTGTCTGCCATTTTGGCTAATTGCTGAATTGTATCAGAACTGGTAGTTAATATAGTTTGTATGTGAGCGGGAAGACGTTGCATCCATAAAATTCTAAGAAGGTCTTCTGGTAGAGCTGTGCCACCTAATCTATTCATTTCGTTGAGTAGGTGTGACGGCTTTTTATCGCCCAATTCAACGCCTGATAATAATGTACGAAGACGTTGTTCATGCGAATCAGAGTAAATGTTTATTAGTCTCTCTTTAATTGCAGTATACTTGTTGGTCAAAGGAGGAGAAATTAAAATATCTGTTACCTGGGATAAGATCTCCGTGTCGACGGCACTGACTACGTAGTTGAATTTCGTTTGATCAACAGTAACATTTGCGAGTTGAAACTGAGCTTCCAATTGCAAGAACCAGACCTTGGGATCGGATTTCCAAAAAGGTGGTGCTTTCACAGCAACTCTGTCAACCTGGATTGATGGCGTTGTATCTTGAGATGGATAAGACATCTTCACAGGACACAATGATGGTTGGTGAGATTTAAGACTCGTTAGACGCCAGTGAATGGGACGTGTGTTGTCGAGCGCGTGTTCGTTGGGCGCGTGTTCGTCGGGCGCGTGTTCGTTGGGGTCACCAAATGTTGCGGTTGGTTTAGTTATATGTCCTTGTAGTATAAGAAAACAACTAAATATATAAACCACAAACATGAATTACTTTATTAATTAACAGAACGAACAGAACGAAGTTAAAACGGTTGAGAGCACTGCGAGAGTTTAAGATGGAAGCTGAAATCGATGAACTACTGTGTACTACTCTTAATGCGGTTGATGACTCAATTTGGCGCGAAACTTTTCTCTCCGTTTAAATCGATATATTCATAGATGTATGCGTGAACCAATCAGAGAACATAGATACAAAATAAAGTTGAGTTCAATGGTTCAAATCATAGATAAGTTCTAACACTCTTCCACATTTGGAAGCGAAGCGATCGATAGGCGAACAACAGGCGATAGATAGATAGTGTCTACATTATAGCGAGAGGCGAGCGGGAAAAGAGACTTTTTAGTGAAATAAATTGTGTAGACTTGTTTATAACTGTAGTGTAGTCAAATTAACTTTAGTAATTAAATAAATTCGTTGTTTTGTTTTGTTAATTGTGTTTTCCGTGACTGAACACGTCACAATACGTATAAGTGACTAATGACTTACCATACAATAAATTTCAAAATCATAAACATTCATATGATAATAGTTTCTTTATTGTTAAATAAAAGCAAATGCCCCAACCCACTAACTATTTAGAAAAAGATATATTATCATATGCTGAACAATTTTAATCTAATATAGTCCAGTCGAATTAGCATGAAAAAGCAGGTTTGCTTCGGATTTGAAGTATATGCCGGAAATCTTATGAAAATATTTTTAAAAATCATCTAAAATCGCATATAGTGGAGCGTAAGTGAGTTTGGAGGGTGATCTCAATTATTTAAAAAAATAGCTTTTTTATTTTGCGTTTTTTCCCCTTCTCGGTCCAATTACTCGAAATCTATCACACTTACCGTGAAAATGTCCTAGGACCAAAACGAACTTTATAAAATTTCCTACAAGATGAGTACATTTGAAAATCCAAAATATTTTATTTTACTGTTTTTATTATAAAAAAACCGGCAAAAATTTACTCTGAAACTAATTGATTTTTTACAAATACTAAAAGTAGATAAAAATTAATTAAACTCGAGTTTTGAATACCTCTAATTATGTATAGTACCTATGTGTAAAAAATTTGGTCCAAATCGGTCTGCTAGTTTTTGCAAAATTAATTTGTTAAGTAAATTGTTTAAAACGATATTACGCGCATTACACAAAATTTAAACCTTAGTAAATGTTTTTACACGTAGTGCTGGTGTTATGCTTTAATTTTGGAGAGTTTTTTTTATTTATTTTTGTTTTTTGTTACAACTTTTAGAATTTTTTTAAAAAATTGAGTTATAAACAATGCAACTTTTTATCAACAAAAATGAATTTTTTGATAAAATAAATAATGGGGTTAATAGATCTTTTATTTATCTTCAATTTGCGCACAATCTCGTCACGATAGGACAATTAGAACTCGAGCAATAATCTTTCAAAGTTTATGTTAATTTACGGATAAACAATTGCAGGTAGTTAAAACTGTTTACTATCCAACTGTGAAAATACATTTTTTTTATATCTGCAAATCAATTCTTAAAAAATTATTGTAAATCAAGTAACAGAAAACTACTGTGGAGGCCCGGGCGGAGGAGTGGGGTGGGGTATCTCGTGCCGGAGGTCGCGCGCTCCAAAATGAATTAGCGCTGAAAAATTCACAATATCTTGGCTTCTACAGCACAGAGACACAAACTTTTTTTAAATTTGATCTAGAAAAAGTTGATGATTATTATTATTATAATATTGACAATGATAAATAAATATTACTAGAGGAATGTTGATAAATTTGGAAATTTAAATTGAAAACATTTTTTTTTCTATTCTTTTAATAAATATTTTTTGAATAAAATAAAAATCATAGGTAAACATCATAATTTTATTAATTTCTATTTAATATTTAACTTTATTTCAACATACAATTAATCAAGTTACAAAAATAATAATTAAAACTTATATTAATTTTGCTTTTTTTGAAGGCTGAACTATCTCATCTGTAGTCTCAGTCTCATAAACTTGTGCAGTGTCATCTTCGACTTATCCTTATCAAAAAATTCAATTTTGTTGATAAAAAGTTGCATTGTTTATAAGTAACTCGATTTTTTTAAAAAATTCTAAGTTGTAACAAAAAACAAAAAACTATCCAGAATTAAAGCATAACACCAGCACTACGTGTAAATTTTGTATTCTGCGCTGAATATCGTTTTAAACAATTTACTTAACAAATTAATTTTGCAAAAACTAGCAGACCAATTTGGACCAAATTTTTCACACATACAATGCATAATTAGAGGTATTCAAAACTCGAGTTTAATTAATTTTTATCTACTTTTAGTATTTGTAAAAAATCAATTAGTTTCAGAGTAACCTTTTGCCGTTTTTTATAATAAAAACAGTTAAATAAAAATTTAGGATTTTCAAATGCACTCATCTTGTAGGAAATTTTATAAGGATCATTTTGGTCCTAGGGCATTTTCACGCTAAGTGTGATAGATTTCGAGTAATTGGACCGAGAAGGGGAAAAAACGCAAAATAAAAAAGCTATTTTTTTAAATAATTGAGATCACCCTCCAAACTCACTTGCGCTCCACTCTATGCGACAACGTAAATACCTCTATAACTTTATAAAATTTTGTATTCCCTTCCCCTCGGAGTCCAAAACCTCTTTTACTTAAAATACGAACCCTCTATAACTTAAACGAATAATTTGGGCATCGCATCTCAGTAAGTAATAAAATTGATGTAGAAAATGTGAATTGTTTGAAACAAAAAAAAAATACCAACTTTTTTATGTAGAATAAAATAAACTTGAATAAATGTACCTTTAAACCTAAAATAAAGTACGTATGTATATAATAACATTTCGAAGTTTCATTTGCATTTAACCTATCTCGTCTATCTCTATAATTCCTAAACAACGCTTATAAGCGGACCTCTGTAAGTAAAAATATAAACCAATCAAAACTCCTTAACTTAAACCCTTAGTAAGTAAAAACCTCAATAACTCAAATTATTTAACGTTTCCCTGGGTCTTTATCTTATCGAAGTTCTACTGTACTTAAAATCCGAAGCAAGAATGCTAATTCGACTAGACTAATAGGACTGTGTAGTGTGTACGCTTTGCCGATCATATGAGAATCACCAGTACTGTCGGTGAATTCCCTCGGGCTCGCAATATTGCTCAACATATCAAGTAGTATTCGCTAAAAAGAGTTGACTTATTGGGAGTGTCCGTTAAGGAAAATTTCACTGTATATCGTCGTCTGTTCCAATCTAAATACATGGGATATTATCAATGAATCTAATTAATGGATTTTTGGCAAAAAAAGATTTTCTAAGTGTTTTTTATTTAATTGATTAGGTATTCTGTTTTTGGTGTCATAGGTATATTCCCATATTTTGTGAACAGTTTTATTAAACAGTAGAGACCTATTAAGCGCTTGCAAGCAGTGGCCTAACAATAGGGCCTACCCCAATAGTTAATCAAGAAGGGAACATACTAAATTCCCCTATTCTATTAATAAAATTGTTTTCGTAATTGTTGAAACGAGTTGTTAATTCATTCTTTAAATTATTTACCTTTACAAATAAAATACACACATACAGATATATTTTTTTTAGTAGGTACTGTTTGGGCTGTTGCCCTGAATGTGCTGCTTGGCATTAATTGGAAGGATCAAACTCAATATGAACTTTATCATATATTAAAATAACATATTTACTTTAACAAAAGCTCTTACAAACACGTCTTACATTCGAGAATACTACACATACGTTTTATCGATCTTAAAAAACACTGAAACAACTGTCAATTTTACTAGCCATGGAAGTGTCTAAATAAAAACAAACTTCATAGAAAATATGAAATGAGAAATATAAAACATAACATGATGTATAAGAATAAAAAAATAAGACATTATGAAAATATATGAACAAAACTGTTCAGGTACCTACCATTTTTATAATGTTTATGTACATATTATATACATATAAATACATATAACAAAATTATTATTTCCTTTTTTTTTACTTTCTGATATAAGTAGGGCCTCTTCATCAATTATTGAAGGGGGCCTTGTATTTTTACGCCACTGCTTACAAATAATCGTTTACATCAGGGTTGGAAAAAAAGTTTTTTATAAAATTTTTGAAACAAACAGTTTAAAATGTTTAAAATATGTGTTCATATGTTTTATATGATTTATACCTTTTTCTCTCGTTTATTTTAAACGCATGTTTGAAACTTACCATTCTCTATACAGGTAGGACAAAACGTTCACCGAACGTAGATTCTTCATCGGTATTTTGTTTATTAGTATCGCACAAGCACGTCCATCTGAAAATATCTCCTACTTCTTTGAAACTAACCGAATTCTCAAAAGCTTCCGACCAGAGAATAACACCCCTCAAAAGATTTAAATTGAATTTATTGAACATGCTTTTTTTATTTTCCATATGAAAAAGTGGCAAAAAATATTTGTACGAATTTATCAATACCACGTCGTATTTTTCAAGAAAACCTCGAATTCTGTATCCAGAAACTACAGTCGTTTAAAAATATTTTGTGAGAAAAATTATCCAAGCCAATAAATAAATGAGGTTTCTTCTAGTAACGAGTGAGAATGTTTCCTTATTTCATACCTACAACCAATAATTCTTCTCTAGCCAAATGAATTTAAAGGATGTTTAATATGTTACGCTTTATGTCTTAAAAAAAGTTTAAAACACTTTAATTCAAAACATGTTTTATTTAGATTGTGTTTTAAACAGTGTTTGAAACACGTCTCTTAAAACACTTTGTTTTAAACATGCCAACCCTGATTTACATATTCGTTAAACTTTTAATCTTCACTTTCTCTAAAAATCCTGATACATTGTAGCGGCGATAATCCATATTTTTGTTTTTAATGAATTGTGTTACTATTTGTTAACAGATTATTTATTTAAAACAATAACAATGTTTATCGTATTATTCAAATTCCAATCCCAATATTTTTTAACATTTAAATAAATTTCTTGCAAGTGTTTTATCTATGGTTTATGTTTTCTATTTGAAGTAGAAAATGCAGTGTTGTAGTGTGTAATGTTATACTTTTTTTGATTTAATCCTCGTATATGAAAATAAGGACATCAGCAAGAACGAGATTTAACTGGTATATTTTTATCGGTGACCTACAAAACAGGAAGACTGCAAACAAATAAGCGAAATGCGACGAGGATAAGCTGTTTACAGAATTGGCAGTTGAGAGATAAATGATCGGATGAATTGAATGGTTTTCTTTAAAATTAATGGGAAAACAGAGAATCTGTCTGTACCTTTTAATAATTTACCCATAAATTGTTTAAAATTCTTGTATATGTTCATTAATGATTTCGTTAGGAATTTTAAACTTTTCAAACAAATTTTGACAATTGTGTACGTTTATGTTGATTTTAATTAAATGGATGAATCAATTGAAAATTAAAAAAAATGCACATTCTACAGCAATAAGAAGGTCATTTGTTATTGATAAGAATATAAATGATCAAATATTAAATTATATTGTAAACCTATATACATTTTATAAAAAAATCGTTTTTAAAACATCGGATATTTCAATAATAGGATTTGTAATTTGGAAGGAGCCTCAACCAAAAGGCGACTTAAAAAATAATTGGTCAGCGTGCATCAATTAATCAATAGTTTTTTTTTTGTAAAAAATTTTTATTAAATATTAATAAAATATGCATGTGGGGTAGGACCACCAGGTATTCGGAACTTACTTAAAGGGGAGCAGGTTTTGCAAAACAATCACAGGGATTGAAAGACTTGAATTGAATTAGCATTGAATTGGAACTGGAATTCGAACTAGTGGTGAATTTGAAATGAAAACCTGAGTTTTGTTTACAAACGTGATCCTTTTAAAGAGTTCCTTCCCCCTTATTGTTTCTTGACTATTTAAATACATTAATAATTGTTACAATGGGTCTTTCGGAAGTTAAAGATATACTTTCTATTTCCATTTCTCATAATTGACTGTTACATACAATTATCTGTTTAATATTGCAACTACAACTACTACATTACAAAAGTAATTTTCAACGGGAAACATAAGTTTCCATAAAAAAACTAGGTAATTTATTTTTTTGCTGCTAGATTTCATGCCGCCAAATGAGAATTCCTAATACATCTACTTATTTAACTTTCCAACCCTACTTTTCTCAATTGGTTTTGGGACTCATAAAGAACTGAAGCGGATGTTCAACAAATTTTTACTTTTCTTTTGAAAAGTTAATTCAGTAGAACTAAACTTTTAAACCTTCTCACCTCGAACCTCGGTCCATGTTTTACCGCCACCAAGATTTTCGAAATAAATGGCTTTATTAAATTGACATTTCTATATACGATATATCCGTGGCTAACGTCTGTATTTTCAATAGTAATATCGGACCACGACAATCTTTATTGATTGCATCAAATCATTCTTAATATATTTAATTAACTAACAAATAATGTTATGTGAGTCAAAGTATAAACTAAACCCTTTCGTACGATCCAAATAAATAGGCAACACATTTCGAACCAACACACCAGCTTCAAACGGTAGACACACTAAACTATTATATTCATAAATTATAATAATTTGATATTAAAAATATACATATGTAGTAACAGGAATCGGGAATGGTTGTATATTGTTTATTAATTTATATGTTTAAGAAGGCAAAATAATTACAGGGAAAAGTTGTTAGTTGTTTTTTGTAAACAAGGTTGAGTTCAATAAATGTTTTTCGGCACTAAATTATTTTTAATAAATTGTAACTTACACATATAAATATCTAATTTTTTTGGTGTTCTGTAGGTACCTATGTAGCACTTACACAAGAGTTGCCTCAAAAAGCTTACCTAACCAAACCTGCGTTTTTTGAATATGCATGTTATCGTCTGCTCACGTGCAAAGAAATTATCTATTTACTTATATTTTCCTTAGTTATACGTAATTTTAATTAAAACGGTATATTAGATAACCCAAAAAAAGCACTCCAAGAAATAATATTTTTGTTTGCAATTAATATTTTCCATTTTATACAGTCAGGCCCAACTGGCGAATATGTGGTGCGGAATTAATTAATAAAAAAGAAATTGATGAGACGAAATTTCCTGAATTCTCACCGATCAGCGAAGAACAACGTAAAAGAGAAAATATAAGATCATGACATATATTCCCATTGGGAATTCAGAAAACATTCCTTATAACAAAAGTAATTGAGAATATAGGCCAAAATACGTTCAAATGGACAGCTTTAATTTTCTTGTAAATAGATTACTTGGGTTTTCCCTAAATAAAAATATGAAACATACAATTAAAAATATGTCCAAAGAAAATGGTTATAATTCTGACATCATTGTAATCACAGTAATCAATTTTAAAGTTAAGAATCTTGTATCAAAATCCACTATTTTTTAAAGAAACACCAACAACTAAATCAAAATTCACTGAACGTCTTGAAAACTGAAACTTGAAACTGCTTATAATTAAAAATTTAACTCCGTTCAAATAATTTTTAGTAACCCTAAGGATAAGACTCCTCTGAAAAAGTCGGGTATTAGCGGTATTAGTTGTAGACTGTAATAAAAATATGCGGGTCAAATTAGACGCTCTATTTACGTTAGGTTTAAAGAACACTTAACCTATGCTAGATTTGGTAGAACAGAAAAGTCAATAATTGTTCAATATATTCTTAGTGAAAACCATAGAATTAGTATTGACAAATATTAAATTAAAACACAATTTTGGTTACAAAATTTTTTATTGTAAAATAATCCACAATAAGTATTTCGCCACACTGTGGCTTCTTCAGGTGGAAGAAATATTTAAATTGAAACTAAAGACAATTTTCTTATATATCTACAAAAATTTTTGATGGAGAGGGCGTACATGTCTACAATAACACTATTGAGTTTAGTTTACCGAATTTGTAAGGTTCATTAAACATGTTCACTCAATCGTAGCCCTTTGTTGGTATTTATAGGTTCACATTACTCTTAGTTTTTATTTCTCTTCAGTCCTGAAAAAAAGTAACTGTTATCGAAAAGCGCTTCGAGCGTTTAGTGTCGTGTCTCGCTGTTGCGATTTGAGCTATTTAGTGTTCTACAAAATCGCAAAAGTTTCCCAGTCTTCAGGTTAAAAACACTTCTTCAAAACAATTGATATTGATGTATTTTTGCGACCTAATTACCTATAAGTACATGGTGCATATAAGGTGTACACATACTTTCATTAATTGTGTTAATGTGTGTGTATATGATTATTTGAGGTCGTCGTTTTTGTTTGATTTAATTTATAACGTGTTATTAAAATTCTTAACTGATCTATAAAACACCTAAGCAGTAAATGTTAAAATGTCAAAGTGCATATTAGTGTCAATTTATTTTTATTATGCATACAGCACGTATCTGCATAATTATAATTACCTTCTCTGATAATATTTATCATTTGTCACTTTGTTTCAAACTGCAAATTGTTTACCGTTCTTATTTAAAAAAATGCCAAGTAATAAATTTTTTATTATTACAATTGTCATTGTTTTACGCCTACTCTGGCGTCTCCCAATGGATGAAAAGGAATTGTTCGCGCGTTCGATTGTAAACAGGAAATGGTTTTATTACATAAACTGGTAATAATTGTATTTGTTAATTATTCTTATTAGCTTACTGATACTCAACAAATTTTCTAGACATTCCCAACATGCAGAAAGACTAGAATTGCCTTTTGTTTATTTGCATTAAATACACACATAGTGAATGAGTTCATATAGGTATAGATATATATTTGTATATCTTATGATTACAGAAAATTGAGTAATTTGTCGGTGTGTAATTGTTTTCAATTATTGAGCAAACTGTCTATGTAAACAATGTTAAAATAATTAAATACCGATACATATTTAATTATATCATAAAAATAATAGAATGCGCAACATATTGGAGACGTGTTATGCAAATAAAAAGAAACATTGTATATCTCTTTCACAAATACAAATAAAACACCACGTTTTAAGTTACAAAACTAATTTATTGACCACAATGATCATTTTACCACACAGTGGCTTCTTTAGTAGGTATATCGTCCACCTGAACACGCGACTGTGCGGTTAAATGATCATTGTGATCAATAATTAGTTTTGTAACTTAAAACATGATGGTTTATTTGTATTTGTGAATATGGAGTTACAACAATTAAAAGCTTCCTCGATTCAATATATCTCTTTGAATTTTGGGCGAACACAATTGTTAGTAAGTCAGTTGTAGTTGTACGGCCAATCAAGAGCGTTAGTGTAAATTAAACAATGATAGAGTACCTACCACTATTTTCCATCTTACTTAAATTTGCAAAGTAGCCTGAAACAGTCCTACTCTAATGTAGCATCCCTATGCATTAAATTTCTTGATTAAAATGGTAATTTTCTACTTGAAAGATAACCGCTGCGGTTTCTTGGCTGAACATGATCTATTTCTTCACATGTTTTGCAAGAGGAATCAAATAAAAGTATGTTCATTACAGTTAGGACTAAAAGGTTACTATAGGAAGCGACGACACGAAAAAAGGGAGCGTTGACGTGGAGGTCTTCATCATTTTAGTATGCTGGTATATTATATTTTTGGTAATCGTCTACAACTCAACATGCTGATCACGAATATATAGCTTTATAAGGTGACCCTATCGGAAAAGTCAACCCATACTCAATAAAAAATTCAGAGCAAAACCTTTTTCTTCGGTTTATAATAATAACATTAATAATTTAGCGTCTTTAAAGTTAATATTAATAAAAATATTAACTAATAAAAAAAACACTAACAATAAAAATAAACAATTTATGTACAGAGATGAATAACGAATAAATAAAGATGTATATACAAATGAAAAGATGCTAGATGCAAACAGATAGACAAACAAGTAACAAAATTTCAAACACAAGAATAGTGGAAATAAAACAACAAAGACAACAAAATAAACATAAACAATGTAGGCAACTTACTTATTCAGAAGCGAAGCGTAGAATGTATTGAGAAGGAAAATTTAGAGGGTATTTATACAAAAGGGTTGTTAGTAAAATAGATGTGATAGAAAGAAAAGTACTGAGACTATGATGACACTGGTTGTATAAATCCGTAGAATTGAATAGATAGGAAGTACAGAATTCAAAAGAAGGCAATTAAAGGTAAAACCAGCTATTAGTAAGGGGTGCATGCGGGTACAGGTGAGTGTGAAATTCTAGGTAAAAGTAGTAATAGCAATAGTGGAACAATAGAAAGGAAACAAAGGCATACACAAGATAAGAAGTTCATTGAAGTGATATTTACAAAAGTAAGAAATATAAATTTGAAATAAAATGTACAAACTATTTACAAAAAATTAAAAAATATTGCTTTGCCACAATAATAACAAAAGTCAGATTAAATATTGTTCTTTGAATTTAGTGAAGAGCCACTAACAAGATAGTAACACGTCTAAAGAAATTCCATCTACATCCAGTGGTAATAAACAAAAATAACTTAGGTCTTCTATTAGTTAATAACAAACAAAAAATTGATAAACTAAAAAGAAATGGAAGTTATCCAATAAATTGCAAAAATTGTAATGCGATATATATTGATCGGAGTGGTCGAGTCTTTTATATTAGATTAAAAGAACATGTAAACTATATTAACAAAAAACTTTGAACATCAGGTTTATCAGAAAATTGTGTAAGTGAAAAACATGAAATACTCAGATAATCTAAAAATACTTCATATTCAACCTAAAAGCAAAAAACTAAATTTATTAGAAAATTTAGAAATCAAAAAGCATTGTTTTCAAAACTCAATCTAGTGAACAATCAAATTGAATTAACAACAAGCAATACTCCTTTGCTATTAAGTAATTTATAATTTCATGTTTTTCACCCCTTCCCTTCTCCTCTTCATTGAGGATTCATGTCGTAAAGTATAAATACCCTTCAAATGTTTCCTATTATAAGTATCTTATGTAGGTACTCTTGAAAATGACCGTTTTGGTCGAAACGATTCGTTGAGCTAATAAATAAGTGTTGAAACAGTTCTAGTTCTTTTTTATTCCCGAAAAATATGCCAAGTGGTACTTTCCATGTCTAACAAGTATATAGGTACATGTTATAATTAACTATTTCGGTAATTGTAGTCATATTTAATTACATATTTCTGCTTTAATAATTGTATACTTAAGATATACTTAGTCCGGTCAATTTAGAAATTCGAAGCTACATAAATTCCCACCAAGCTGAAAATCAGTAAGATTGTTTAAAATATTATTAAAAATAAAATTTGAAAGTTGCCTATCTTTCCCCTGTATGGAAACAATTTTATTCAAGGTTAAAGGTAAAAAAATGAGTTTTTGGCGATTTTCAGAACGGTAAGTTTTATCATAAAAATACTTCAGACAAAAATTGTAGATCATAAAATGATCTATAAAATATGTATTAATATTTTTTTCCTAACAGCCACCGTTTCTGAGATATCAGGTAAAATGAAACCCAGTCCCTTATTTTATACGCCAGTGTAACCTCGAGACAACATCTGTCTCCTGTTCAATTGTATGCGTGGCTAGGGTCTTATACCTGCCTTATGTCAGTGTGCCCAATAAATGAAATACTGTTAGTCTCAGAGTTGCCAGATTAGGGGATTTTCCCCAAAAAATAGGGGATTTTGTTTCCTTTGGGGTATTTTTTGGGGATATATTTTTCAGGGAAATTCTTCTGGGGAAAATTTTTCCTCTACAATCTTTTTCCTACTTGCACTAAATATTTTCTAGTTCTTGGGGATTTATTTGCCACATAGCTTATTTTGGGGTATTAGAGATACATATTTGATAGATAATTTTATGATCTACAATTATTGTCTGAAGTATTTTTATGATAAAACTTACCGTTTTGCTGAAAATCGCGAAAAACTCTTTTTTTTTCATACAGGGGAAAGATGGGGAACTTTCAAATTTTATTTTTAATCATATTTTAAACAATCTCACTGATTTTCAGCTTGGTGAGAATTTATGTAGCTTTACTATTATTTTTTGGTCTAATTTGACCGGACTAATAATCGTTTCCTAGCAAACAGTGATGTGGTGAAGTGTCTCGTGCACATTACACATAATAACAGACTATCTGACCCTACGTTCATCAGTTGTCATTCACCATTCAACAATCTTACCAATAAATAATTTTATTAGAACGTTGTTTCTTTGATATTGCAAGTCAGAAGTTATTATTACCTTAAAGAAGTTGAATAGTTAATTATCAACAGGTAAGATACTTCAAGCTAGTAGTTTATTATAGAAAAGTTGTCCAAGCAAATTAAAATAAGTTCTATAGTTAAAGTATTGGATCTGTGATCCCTTATAAAGTAAACCATTACTACATTTTTTTAATATTGTATATTTTGGATCGTCACTACAACTAAAACCGATTGTAAAAATTGAGTTCAGTTAGTTGTGGATAGGTGAAGCTGATGATTTAAAATTCAGTTGTAAAATTTTTCCAATACATACTTACGACAGGTGAAATTGAAAAAATATTAATCATAATAACAAGCTCGTAAAAATTGGCTCATCGGAATAATCAGTTACATGGAAAAGTTTCATTGATAAAAAATGACTGAACTTTCCTGGTTCTAATAGAAATTCAAATTGGATCATAAATTTATTATAATTATGTGTTTTTTCTGTTGTTTTGAAAGAATACTGTATTTATTTATAAAATATCAAGGTCTGTGTTGCATACATATCATCTGTTTTAATTTAAAAAAAGGTACACGGGCACGAGGATTTTTAATTAACATACGAAATTATAAAAAATGACTTAAACTTTTAAATAAAGAAAAACATGTCCATTTCCTACATCATAAACTTATTTTAATTAACGGATTATACTTTTGCCCTGAAATGAGATATTGTACAATAACGAAAGTAGACTATCCATGTACCGTCACTAGGTATATACAAAGGCTGTCTCAAAAGTAAATGTACAGGGTGGGCAAATTTCGATAACTGTATAGAATAACTATTATTACCTATATATTAAATGCTTCGAAACGTTGAATGCGATCAATGCATATGATTGAAAGACAAAAAAATATTTTTAAATAAAGCATAGCCAAACTATGATTCTTACTTAAAAAACACAACTTAGAGCTAATGTTATTTTAACCAAGATGTATTTGTATTAAGACCAAATATGGTAAAGTAAATTAAGTAAATCTGGTTCTAAAGTTTCTGAAAAAATCCAAATCCACCCGACTTCAACCTCTTTCCCAAAGGAAATCCTTAGAAAGGTGCATTTTTTATTATGGAAACACTTCGAACAGAAATGACTCAACAGATTCAAATGCTGAGCAAGGAAAAGACACTGAACTAGTAAATTAAAGCGCTTCGGCACCCTTTTTTTCCGCTGGAGCTAATTATGAAATACTTTTAAAACAACCCTCGTATTTAATAAATATGAATTTCGAACATTTCAAAAAACCATCGAGCAAAATATTCGTGCTAATCCAAATAGCTTTTGGAATTTTATTAAATTCAAAGTGCAATTAAAGATATTTCTAAAGTAATAAAATGGGATGGAAAAAGTTTTGAAGGGCCTGCCGACATAGCAAATGCATTTGCGCAGAATTTTACATCTGTTTACGAAACACCAACTGCAGCAAAAAGTAATTATGAATATTTTCATCATATTCTTTAATTTTTCATGCATAACTATAGATATGGTCAAAGCTACTATAAAAAAACACAAACCAAAATAGCTGTGATAATGTTCCCTCTTATATATATATATATAAAGGATGCTCAGAATATTTACCACAACCCTTAGCATCTAAAACATTTCTTTAAAACAAAATATTTTCCCGGATAGACTAAAATCGGCTGTAATAACGCCAGTTTATAAAGCTAGCACAGTCAATGACATTAATAACTATTGTCCGATTAGTGTCTTAAACTATTTAGCGGAAATCTTTGAAATTGTTTATTTAAAGACATAGAGACAAACATACTTCCTTATATATGCGAACAGCAGCATGGCTTTGTCAAAGATAAATCTACTGTTACCAATCTTTGTATATTTACAGCGCATGCCTCAAATGCAATTAATGACAAAAAGCAAATGGATGTAAGGGAACGTACCCCTACTACGTGACCCATTTAGGGGAGAAGGTCTTTAAAATGCTAGGCTCGGTCACAGGAGTGGGGGGTGGCTTAGATTTTTGTCAAGTAGTCGAATTCGCCTAGAGAAATCTCGCGCTTTTTCGAATTAAATTTGAATATGGCGCGGTGTTTAGTGCTTCTTAAACTCTCAGTCAATAATGACGAAAATCAGCCAAATTATTTTTATTTGTTTCACTTTTTGCGTGCGAAATGATTAAAATTCGCATTCACAATACTACGTAACAACTTGGGGGAGTTGAGGGGAGTCTTAGCATATACTACGAGTGGTCACCGAGGGGAGGGAGGGGTCGGGAAATATTAAAAAGTAAGTTACGTGGTATAGGCACGTTCCCTAACCTATACTGATTGTGCCAAGCCTTTCGACAAAATGGATCATCAGATTTTGCCGGAAAGATTGATTAAATTTAATCAATCATTTAGAACACAAACCGCGAAAATTGGGATTGATAAGTCCGAATACTTTACAGCTACGTCTGGTGTTCCACAAGATAGTAATCCCAGACCCATACTATTTACCATATTTATAAATAGTCTATCAAATGCTATTCAGTTTTCTGAATCTTTACTCTATGCGGATGATTTCGAGATTTATTTCTTCTAAAAATGATTACATGCAATAAATTGCAAACTAACTTAAATTCTGTAGCTAAATGGTTTAATGACAGTAATATGTTTCTTAATATAAACAAATGTTATGCAATACCTTTACACGTAAAATACATTTTCCATGATATAACAGGCGGGCTGAAAAGTTCGTAGGCTAGCGTAGAAATTTTTTTTTTTTTTTTTTTTTTTTTTTTTTTTTTTTTTTTTTTTTTTTTTTTTGATAGATTTTGATTTTATTATTCAATATGGTTCCTTTCGAGGGCGAAACAACGATTATAACGGTCATACAATTTTTCGATACCATTTTTATAATACGATTTGTCTTTAGTCTCAAAGTAGGCTTCAGTTTCGGCGACTACCTCTTCATTTCTGTCCAGCGAGCATCCCCTTGAAGTCTGACAACAGAAAAAAGTCGCTGGGGGCTAGATCTGGAGAGTACGGTGGATGCGAAAGCTATTCTAAGCCCAATGCATAGAATTTTGCCATCGATTTCATTGATTTGTGACACGGTGCATTGTCTTGATGAAACAGCACTTTTTATCCATTTTTTCAAAGTAACAAAACTTTTTTTACTAAAAATGCTATCACTCAGATACTAATAGTGCAACAGCTGTCAAATTTATACACGCGTCTTTCGAAGGTTAGGGCTAACTAAAAATCATATGGATTTGATACTAGTAGCCATATATGGGTCAGCCTACGAACTTTTTAGCCCGCCTGTTACGTCCTCTTGAGAGAATAACCCTCTTTAAAGTAGAGATTGTGTCAAAGATCTTGGCATATACATGCAACCTAATTTGAAATTAATAGTCGAAATTGTGTTTAAAGCTGATCGCTTGGTGAAACATTTTTGAATAATTTTTTGAATAATAAAAAACATAACAACCAAGTGTCTTTTATTAATCAAAAAAATGTTGAAATTTAATTTACGCTATCAGAATGTTGTTAATAAAGCCTACAGAACACTGGGGTTTATTATAAGGAACACATCATACTTTTGCAAAATAGAAACAATGAATTTATTGTTTAATGCACTAGTTAGGTCACATCAAAAATATGCTTCAGTAATTTAGGCACCTCAAACACAAACTAATATTGACCTTATTAAACGTGTTCAAAAGAGGTATCGACACATGTATTTTAAGAAAAATAAATGTTACCTTTGCTTGGTATCCTACAACGCAATGTTAGCCAGTTTCAAAATTAACACATTACTGCAAAGAAGACAACAACACACTGTGATTTTTGTATATTAAAACCGAGCGGCATGGTCTAGTGGTCTAGATCATTGCTTTGCATTCGGGAGGTCACCGGTTCGATTCCGGGGCCGGCTACTCTGGTCCAAGTTTTTCTGTGGTTTCCTTGGATCATTTAGGCAAATGCTGGGGTAGTAATATTCCACAGATAGTCTTTCACTTCTCTTCTGTCTTCATTTCGTCCGTCTCATCTTTCTTCCCCCACACCACCACCCACCCATTCCCACGATTCCTGAAGGAGGCTGAAGAGGGCCTTCCGCCCTACCTCCCCGACTTTGCACAAGAGTGTAGGCCGGGGGGGACAGCCCGCCCACCAATATTGGTGGGAATGAAACACCCAAGTTTCTTCTTCTGTATATTAAATTCAAAATAACATTAAATCTTGAAATTGTTTCTGAATAGAACGTATAAGAAATAAAGTGCCAAAGATACATCTTTGAATTAACAACTTAGAAATATTTTTTGTCGACATAATTAATAGTTCTCCCCTAAATACCATGCTTCAGCAATGTAACGTATATGTTAAAGATCATCAAGTTGACTTTTTTAATGGCAATATAAGCCTGTTTAGGAACAAGGTTCATAACTTGAAATCTATATATTAAATTAGTTGTAAGTCTTAGGATAATGTAGTGTATACTTACATGTAATAACCCTATGCGCAGATGTTTGTAATTAAAAAAAAATTTTTTAAAAATATGTAAAAGTTTACGATTACATCAGTGGCGGATTTACACACTTGCCGCCCGTAGGCTATTTAAAATTTGCCGCCCCTACTGACACATGCAATTCTATACCCTAATTCACAATCAATTTTTTGTCAATGAAATTGCAACTTTATGATTGTATTATATTTTTATCAGACTAATCAACAAATATTGATACGAATTCATTAGGATTAAAAATGTAAGAATGTTAAGAATGAATGAATTTACAGCTTTTATTCACTACAATATTATCTTTATTGTTTTTTTTTTAATTATCATCATTCTAAGAAATGTATAATATTTATGAAATTCTGTGCAACAATATGCAATTTTTTACGTGTAAATTTATTAAATTTTTATTCTACACTCAACAGGTTGTTAATATCATCAGAAATATCAATAGAAAAGTATTAATTTTCCACATATATATTTATATAATATTTGTTATTGTTATTTTTAAGCAATTTTTTTTCGGATCCCATTTCTCTTCGAATAGATATATTTAAGTGGTGAAACATATTACACATTAATTGAATAGTGTGGGTGGACCTAAAGAAAAAAATATGTGTAGCGGCCAAATGTTATTATTTGCAGTAACAATAGCTTAGTTTCTAAGAATTCCAAATGGCTGGAAAGTTTATAGGTTTATACATTCTGATAGTCTTGTACACAGACCCTTCAGGTAGGGGCTGTACGTACCACCAATACTTAGAAATATGCAGGTAATGTTGTAGCTACCCGTATTACCTGATCGTAACAATCTTTAGATATAAGTTCAATAACAGTCAAAAAGAGAGAACCACTTCTTGTAGTAACGCTCCCGCTGCTAGTACCTCGTTTATGTTGTAGTACTTATAGTAAATAAAAGTGTAAAAATACATTCGTACATCTTTTCGTATATCATCGCACCTATAAAACCCCTCATATGACAATAATTAATTTAAAAAATAGCTGAAAATACTAAATTTAAAATGTAACACATAACGCTATTGGCTGATTTTAAAAATTCAAAATCACAATAGTATATTTTATAAATAAGCGTTTAGTAATTTTTCATATACAGACGTTGGTGTATTCAGTTTACTGTATAGCACTAAAATATTGTAATTATTGTTGATTTTTTGAGCCTCGTTTTTTTTTCCGTGTATAAGATAATATTATTTTTTTAATTTCTGTACGACAAAAAAATTTTTGAGCAAAGTTTGCCGCCCCCTAAAATCTGCCGCCCTATGCTCTAGCCTATTCAGCCAGCTGGTAAATCCGCCACTGGATTACATATGTTCATTACGATAATGAGTTTTCAAGAAAGGATTTCGTACACATTTAAGTTTCTGATGTCTGATTTTATTTTAGATGATGTTTTATTAGATTGTTTTCTCATTCTGTGCCTATGGATATTTTAATTTTCTTGTAAATTAAAAAAAAATGTTTTTTTTTTCTATAACTTGGCGGTTAAGTAGACATAGGTCACGTAAACAATAGGCAATTGTTAACGCCATGCATGATAATTTATTAAAACAAGCTTTTTTTATTTTAACGTTCTCCTTTATTGTAGTTCATAAATATTTCATACTTTTGTTCGCACTTTTATTAAAGTACCCAAATTAAAGGACTCTGTATATGTTATCGTTCAGAATTTTAGTTTTTAAATATATCGCTTATGAAAGAAAAAAGAAGAAAGAAACTTGGGTGTTTCATTCCCACCAATATTGGTGGGCGGGCTGTCCCCCCGGCCCACACTCCTGTGCAAAGTCGGGGGGGTAGGGCGGAAGGCCCTCTTCAGCCTCCTTCAGGAACCGTGGGAATGGGTGGGTGGTGGTGCGGGGGAAGAAAGATGAGATGGACGAAATGAAGACAGAAGAGAAGTGAAAGACTATCTGTGGAATGTTACTACCCCAGCATTTGCCTAAATGATCCAAGGAAACCACAGAAAAACTTGGACCAGAGTAGCCGGCCCCGGAATCGAACCGGTGACCTCCCGAATGCTAAGCAATGATCTAGACCACTAGACCATGCCGCTCGGTAAACGCTTATGATGAAGACATTCTTATATCAATGTATTCCTAAGGCGACATCCATTAAATACGTGAATTCAAATAATGGGGGTGATTCAGCAAAATCGCATTTAATGGGAGGGAAGCTATTGAAAACCTCACGCTTAATTTTTTTTATAAGGAGGGAAATGAAATGGGGGTAAATAGTGGAAGAGTTAAGAAGGGGGGGGGAGGTAAACAAGTATGAAATTAAAAGGATTCTAAGAAAAGCGATACGAAAAAAACGTGAAAATTGATATAAGAAGTCTATATGACTAGGAGAGGGAAAAGCGCCAGAAAAAATTATGATAAACAAAGAAAAAATAGAAGAATGGAAAAATAAGGAAAGGAATATAGGTAGTATCATGAAGAAACAGTGTAATGGGGTGACAAGAAGAAAATATTTGAGAAGTATAGTCGAAGTACGCAGGAGAGATAAATGACCGAATTATTTGAAGCGCAAAAAAGACAATAAACAAAAACAAGGTTTAGTGTTGAAATGAAATGGAATGGAAATAAATTGTTAAAGGAAGAAGAAATAAAATGTTTATTTTTTTGATTGAAAACTAAGCGTTTAAAACACGTTTTCGAAGAAAGTACAGAGAATAAGAAAAAGATTAATCTACTGCCTTTTATTCCAAAGAATTGTTACAGTTTTCTTTTCCCCATTTAATTAAAAACTCAAGCAAAAGGGATGGGGGCGCTCACTATTTTAAGGCATCTTCTTGGAGAGATAATCACTTACCTTTTTGGTATTCCAGTAGGTCTCATTGTAACAATTAGGACCCTTATCCTTTATTTTGCCATTTCTGGAAAGCTTCAATATAAAAAAAACGAAAGCAGATGGAAAAGCGGATGTTAAAAGATAAACAGAACTTCCGCAGTTAAGGAAGCAGAAGCATAGGTCCTACACAATATTAACGGGAAGTATTTGCTTCAGTTTTGTTTACTCAACTATATCAACTGTTTTGTCATTTAAAAAAATTGCAATTTTAAATGGGTTCATTACTTTTCCCCCTATATTATTATAACGAATTAATCTCTAGGTACAACAAACCTTAAAATATACAATTTTTTTTATTTATTCGATAGGTTCATAAAAATATACATTTATGTAAGTTTACACCTTCCGGGTTTTACGTCATCTTATGAATAAAAAATTGGTGATAATTACAAATTGTAAATCAGTCGATTTAGTGACCCTCATATTTGCGCATCTACTTAATTTTGCAGACGGCTGTTGCATTAATTTGCAGTCGTTAGATGTATTAGAAACTATCTTTGTCTTTATTAATGAACTGAAGTAGGTTCCCATTTCTTGCAATATATTAGCAGCTGAAACGTTCTGTCATTCATATTCATAAGTTGTAGAGAATTCAATTAAACTGTACAGTTAGGTAGATGTTTGTCATTTTTGACGTATTTTATGAACAACTCTAGCCAAAACCAGACGTTTTAGAAAGTACCTATAATCATAGTATAATAAGAGGCTTTCTTGTAGGTGTGACTTTGCATAAAATAGTAAAATAAAACGTGAACAGCTGATACTTGTTATAAAAGATACAATAAACTAGGATAGTTTAAATATGGTAATAAAATCTTAATTAACAGTCCCAAACCCTTCCTTATGACCTGAATCCGCACAATTAGAATTTGAGGTTATGGGCAGTTGTAAAAGTGAATGATTATCACATTGCACAAAAATGCCTTTATGGACAGGTCACATATCTAAAATAATTCCTATGTCTTCGTGATTACTCCCCTCTACCAATTAGTAAGTGCAATGCTAAAATATGCACTTCAATGGCTTATAAGTATTTCGAAATCGCTATATCCTGTGAGCATTTCAAAAAATACATTGTGTTCTAGAGCACAATGAAATACATTTATGGTAGTATACGTTAAAATTTTCATGAAATATAGTAGGTACATATGTAGAGTAATTGAGCAAAAGCCACACTTTCTGTAGTGGGAACACTAAAAATTAATTGGCTCAACTTTTTATTTTCATATTTGGAGCCGGCTCCGTAAGAAAAATAATAGTTTTTTTACGTTGTTAATTCCGAATTTATTTTTTAATAACGTAATCATTTTTTAGTTGTATTAGTAAAAATATTTAAAGAAAAATTTGAATTATAATATTTTTTAAGCTTTCTACATTTATTTAATTGATTGAACGAGCAGCTTTATATAGCATAGCGCACTTTTATTTTACCACTGCTTCTTTAAAAATATTTGATCATACGGCATACTCTCTTCCATTTTATAAAATACCACAAACAGAAATTTTTAGTACTAAAAAATTTATTAAGGTAAACTCTTATACACAAGAAAAAACGAATAACAATATTTTATTATTGTCGCTTAATGAGACGGATGTGCTTGCCTATTAGCGCAAAGTTTATCAAATCTCGGTGTCATTAATGAGGTAGCTAATGCAGAAAGTCCTGTTTCGCATAAATAAGATGTTGCGAACGGCAGCAATACTTTTAAAGCTTTTTTTGACGCAATATTATATTCACTCTTAATATCTAGCCAAAATTGAATCAGAAATACATTCTGAAATTTTTGTTTTAAACAAGTAGGTATCACAAGATAATTCAATCAAGTTTTCTTTCTCAATACTTGTTAATTCACATTCGTCATCTTCTTCGTCGATAAATGGATTCTGTATCCACGCATATTTTGTAAAATCAAGATCATCAAAATAATTCGAAAAATGAATTAACAAACCATCCAAGTGTTCAATATATCTCCATTTTTTTGAATCAATAAATGCATTTGTGGCCCTGCATCGATTTATTCAACACTCAATTTTCCAAAAATTTCCACCAAATTTAAAAATATAATTTAATATTAAATTATCGTCCCTAAACATATTTGCATCCTCATTATATTTTTCTTCTACAAAAATTGCAATTTCTTCAAGTATCCTCTGAATCGCTTTAGCACTAAATAGCCAGCGCACTTCAAAAGTGAGGTGTAAGCAGCTCCCATATCTTCACACAGCTTTGCAAATAACCAAACTTTTAATGAACTGTTTTTTATGTAGTATACAACTTTGTTACTTTTGTGAAAACGTAGTTAAGTTCCTCATTCATATTTTTTGATACGAGAACTGCTCTGTGGAGACTAGGCGCGCATCTTAATTTTTTTTAAATGTACTAAAACTTTTGAGGGAAAAAATTGCGTACATTTCACAAGAAAATTTTCTTTCTAGCTTTCAGAAAATTTGACTCTAATAAGAGTAGTACGTAGGTACATATTATGAAGAAAGTTCTCGAACTTGTTCTTACTCTGTTTTCGAAGGAATGTTCAATTCGAATTACCAAAATAAATTTCGAATTATTAGACTTTATAAATGGAATACACTTATCATAATTTACAAGAACTTATGACAAAAGTGTATTGAAACGGACATAACATCTTTTATGGACATTATTGTTTTACTGCTAATGCAAGTATTCAGCACACATACGCATACATTTTGCTGTCCAAAGAAACATACTCGGGTCATAAAAGGCATTGATATATAGGGCGTTTCTGAAATAAATGAGGAGCTTGAAAGAAGTAATAGGGCACTATAAAAAAAGAAAATTAAGTAAATGTTTGCAGATCCGAAAGATAAAAAACGCATTTGAAAGTACAGGTAAGAGCCAGTCCGGCCCTGGTAAACTCGACAATGCCAATGTCGCATTCAATCAGCTATTAATTAACAGTATCAATCATTCATTAGCAATAGGTTAGTCTATCACTGTACAACAATCGTCGTTATTATTACAATGCCGTTTACTACGGCAGAAGTGTGACGTGATACTTGTGTACGTCAATACAATACAGATTATATTATCGATGCAATGATCGAATTATGCAGCCACCGTCATCCCCAACGAAGTTTTCTAAATCTGCGAATCATTCCAAATGCATTGAGATTATGAGAAACCCGTAATGAACCATCTCACCACTGTTGAAGACGAAACCTTTGTTTTCATAAAAGACAACCCCAAAGTATGTAGTACGGAACACTGGCTGCTCTTATGTAACAGTGTGGCAAGTTTAATGGAAAAAGTTGTTGTACCCTTATCATTTGCAGCAAGTGCAATCTTCACAGGAAATTGATTTTCGGTGGATTTCTACAATAAGTTCTGCAGAACTTTTTGCCATGTTTGTGTATGCGCGTGTGTGTTGTTGGTGTTCCCAAAACCAATACCTCGTTAATTTATTACACCTACTTGCCAAATCATTTCCAGGACCGGCTTCGAATTGTAATTAGCTGTATTTTTCCAAAAAAAAGTATTGTCTTAAACACATTCTGCAATCACCATGCGATTCCTTATTGTACACTGTTTTTTTTATTAAGTATACCTCTAATGGCAAAAACACAAAATAATTAAGAAATTGTATAGTGCTTTTGTAAATTTTGGTTATGTAACAACCCCTTGTGAAATCCACGCCACAGACCTGTACCATTTCAACCCCGTTAGTTCCGTAACGCGTCGTACTACGGCTCGGGAGGGCGTCACACGGAATCCGTCGCTCTATCCACCAACGCCACCCTAACCCGGCAGGTTACCCTCTCCCGGTACCACCACCTCTGGTAGTACCGCGCTGATCTACCCCTATCTAGGTAAGGGTGGATAAAAGGAGCTGCCGAGCGGCATGGTCTAGTGGTCTAGATCATTGCTTAGCATTCGGGAGGTCACCGGTTCGATTCCGGGGCCGACTACTCTGGTCCAAGTTTTTCTGTGGTTTCCTTGGATCATTAGGTAAATGCTGGGGTAGTAATATTCCACAGATAGTCTTTCACTTCTCTTCTGTCTTCATTTCGTCCGTCTCATCTTTCATCCCCCACACCACCACCCACCCATTCCCACGATTCCTGAAGGAGGCTGAAGAGGGACTTCCGCCCTACCCTTCCGACTTTGCACAAGAGTGTAGGTCGGGAGGGACAGCCCGCCCACCAATATTGGTGGGAATGAAACACCCAAAAGTTTTTTTTTTCTCGAAACAGCAGCACCGAGCGGCATGGTCTAGTGGTCTAGATCATTGCTTAGCATTCGGGAGGTCACCGGTTCGATTCCGGGGCCGGCTACTCTGGTCCAAGTTTTTCTGTGGTTTCCTTGGATTATTTAGGCAAATGCTGGGGTAGTAATATTCCACAGATAGTCTTTCACTTCTCTTCTGTCTTCATTTCGTCCGTCTCATCTTTCTTCCCCTACACCACCACCCACCCATTCCCACTATTCCTGAAGGAGGCTGAAGAGGGCCTTCCGCCCTACCCCCCTGACTTTGCATAAGAGTGTAGGCCGGAGGGGACAGCCCGCCCACCAATATTGGTGGGAATGAAACACCCAAATGTTTTTTAAAAGTTTTTTTTCTCGAAACAGCAGAGAGAACTCTACCTCCAGATCCTCTAGCAGCTTTCCCTTGGTGGAACACTAGAGCGGGAAAAATAGAGTGATACCTCAACTTCCAGGAGCCTTCCGAGTTCGGAACCCTTGGCCAGTGTGTGAAAGAAAAAAAGATCCAAAAGGAATGCGTTTTACATAGTGATAAAGTTATACTCCAAACCGTGGTTGACTGGGACAGCTCATTTCCGGCGCGAACTCTAGTTTAAGTGCGCTTTCTAGTTAAGTGTCATTCCTAGTTTAAATGCCATTTCTAGTTTAAGTACGATTTCTAGTTTAAGTGTGATATTAGTTTAAGAGTGACTTTTACCATAGTTTAAGTTTTCTTGTTACCAAGTCTCACGCGGACTCACGTTAACTTTATTCTTAACAATAAAGTATTTAGTTTTGTAGTTGTGAAATTATAGTACCACGTTAAAAGTTACAGATTTTATAGTTATTTACAGGACAATCTGTGGGACTGAGAAATAACCAATTTCATATTCTTTTCCTGTAGAACCGGTGAAAAAAAAAATTTTTTTAAAATCGTTAATGGACAAATAACTGTTATGAATAACATTCGCAAAACAAAATCGACATGATTCGGGCGTAGATAATCCCAACCTTCATAAGTACTTAGATACAAAAATCAGAAAAACAGTGTAGGAAACTTTATTTGGGATGAGTTTGGCTCATTGGCTCATAAAGACTGCGTTAAACAACACAATGATACGTTTTTATTATCAATTCTTTCTATTTTATAATGTTATAAACAGTGATGTTAAATAAATAAAATTTTTGAAAAGTGTCGTTATTATTGGAAAATTTAAACTAGGGGTTATCTATTTATCACATGAACTTTAAATATGGGGAGGGGTCCAGCAAAATCTTATTGAATGAATGAAGGTCATTTAAAACCGCACGACGACTTTTTAATTGAAAAGATTGTTACAATTTACATCCCTGACGTAGTTAATTCACGTCCTTCTGGATAGTTTGATGCAAGATTCCGAAAAATCGATTCAGTTCCAACACTATTCACACATTCATAAATCCTTGACTTATACTCTTTAGTTCGTAGTTCCTTCGCAAATCGCCTTTCCATAGCGCCAATTTGTCGAATGGTTTTTGAAGTGCTTTTTTCGGATAATTTTTAAGTTATAATGCCTGTAATGAAGCAACCGTGCGTGTCTATCAGGACTAGGAGAAGTCTTCACTAAAATGGCTTTAAACTCAAGCCTTAAGCCCAAATTCCTTACTTAAAATAGGGCTTCGAGAACGCTATAAGCTTCAGTTAAACCAAAAGAACTTTAATTTGTACATATAAAAGTTCTTTTAATGGTTTTTACTTATTTTCAAGCCCTTTGAAGATAATTCAAGCAAGTGCAACGGGCTTCAAGCAGTTTAAAGGGGCTTTCGGTATTTTGAAATGGTTTTAAGCACTTTGAAAGGGGTTCAGATTCTTTTTTAATTACAAATTTCAAAGGTCTTTTATTTCATTTTTAAGTTCCAACTACCTATTCGAGAAAGAGTTTGAGATACGGTCTTTTAAGCGGTAAAAGGGACTTGAAAAGAATTTTTAATTATGTACAAAGCACTAAGCACAGCTCTGGTACGGGAGTAGTGCAACTTTTTAGAATATAATACAATTCACTATTAGTTTTATTTGTTCACAGTAGTAATCTTCTTGTCCGACTAATTGTAAAACGACTGTGATGTCTATATGTTGTTGAATTAAATATACATCAAAGTATACAATTGATAAAAAATATTTGGGCTTTCACATCCCTTTCTGTTTTGTTCAAATAGACATAGTGTTTGGAATTTAGGACATTTCGGTACATATATATTAATTTATGGTGACACCAATTTTAAATTTCTACTCAGGCGCACGGTTGTACCGTGACGTCACTTTGCAACACTCCACACTTGCCATTGGTTTGGTCCACACTCCACATATTTAATCGTAGTTTAAATCAAAATCGGATCGGGTTTCAGTAGTTTTCCTTACTTTCTGCAAAATATGGTGTGTTGAACTCAACTCCGATCCATTTATCCTTAAACAAAAAAAAGATACAAATTTTTTGTTAGTTCTATCTGCAGTCATTGTTGTTATCATTTTTAATAGATAATTGTTACTTGTATTATGTGGCAATGTTATGATGATGAAATAATTGTTTTTGTTGCATATGATTATTACATGTATGAATGAATAGATATTTTACATATATCTATCTCTAGATATAACATATACATAGACATCGTATGGTTTGTTTTGACTCAATGTTGATTACGCAAGATTTACATAAATACGGATAATCGGGGCATTCGTGCTGTCGTGTGTAATAAAATAGGCTAATTATTATTACATATTTATAATATAATATTCTATTTGCAGCTTATTGCAATTTGCAATATTTTTTTAAATGGCAAACTTGACTTCTTTAAGCTACTAATCATATTCATTTATTTTAACGAGCTGACTATCAATTTATTAATTTTGATAAAAAAAGGGAAATTAAAAAACAAAAAAATATGCTGAATCTAAAATTTAACTAAAACTGTCTTTCAAAAGAATATTAAATATGTATTTAACTATCAACAAATTCAGATCATGATTTCCAACTTATTAATTCTCATTATCAAAAGTGCTATAATATTTAAACGAAAATATGAAGACTTTCACGGCTGGAAATTGTGATATCCGGGCTTCTTGGCCGTGGTCTATAATTTAGTCTCAGTACAACCGCAGCGATGGACATTACGCCCACGCTACGTTCCCTGAGGATGCCAACCACAGTTGTTAGCGAAACGTAGGATAAACAACTTCATCGGTGTTCTCAGCGAAGGAGAAACAATCCTAGACCACGGCCAACAAGCCCGGATATCACAATTTCTTCGAGATGAAATATCAGGAATGTTGCATTTCATAACGTTTTATGAAGTCGAACATCAATAACATGCACTTTGATAAGTCAAACCTAATAGTTAGCAATAATAGTTAATACACAAATCTTTTTATATTCATTAGAAGTCCGAGGGTTCTTTTAATACTGAGACATTGAACAGCGAACGTTACGTTTCTTTAGACCTCCATCCACTTGTTACATCTCATCACGCTAAACAATACTAGGTCCTTCTCTCTTTGCCGTCTTTGTAGCCCAGTAAATAAGCCGGAAAATAGTGTAAAATGTGGGCAAGTTGACAAGCAGCACCGATTTCAAAAATTCTTGTTGGTACGTGTTCCTTAGACCCTCAGGAACATTCATCACCACTTACCTCAGTCTCCCCATGAAAAATTAATTAATTAGGGTGGTTTTACCACTCCCAAGGTACCCCCAAAAGTAGTGGTGATGAAAAAAAATTAAAAATCTAAAATTTTGGCTCGGAAACCGTTTCTCAGGGGTTTTCGAGGTCGCTGATCACGAATCCGAGGTCAGTTTGTGTGCTGGGGTGGTTTCAACCCCTAAAAACTACCCCCAGTTCCGGAAAATACTTGAACAGATTAGTACAAGAAAACTATAAATCTGTTGTGTGCAAAGACGATGCTGACCGAACAATTGTAGCTGAAGCCATCATAAGCGATTGCTACCCAAATAAGAAAGTTGTTGTATCAGAGGATATCGACGTATTGGTAATTTTCACCGCATTTGAAACCAAGAAACAGCAGTGGAACTATGGAGCAAAAAATATTCTCAACGAAGAGTTTAAATACAAAATATGCTAACGCCAAAAATCATATTCTGTTTGCTCATGCATTTATCGGTTGCGACACCACGTCTGCATTCTTTAACCGCGGCAAGAAAGCATTTTTTGATATGTCAAATAGAAATACTCCAGAATCACAACATTTGCGCAATATCGCGCAGTCATTTAGAGAGCACGTTGACGATATCGATCAATTGCTAGATGGTGGAATCCAATTGAATAATTCGTTTAATAACTTGACTGGCCCAGAAAAACTGCGCCGCGCCCGGTATACCATGTTTTTAACAAAAAACACGCAAAGTATGAAATCAAGCAAAAAAACGACAGTTAATATAGCCACATTGCCCCCTGCTGCTGACAGTTTCAGAGATAGAAAATGAGAATGGAAGTTTTAACACTGAAGATACTGGATTCAGGCGTATATAAGCCGCACCTTTTTTTACTAAACTTATGCTCGGAGTTTTAAATTTTATGTAAAGTTATAAAATACCCTCGTTACACAAAAGACAATTGAACTTTAAGGAACTTACAACATTGTTACATTTCACAGAACAAAGCTATAGCCAAATTTAGAAAAAATCTCCAAAAACATCCTCTTAAAAAATATAGGTATAAACACGCACGAGGCCTATATACCTACACTTAAATACTGTATCTATGAAAATTGTACCTATAAGGTTGAAAATCAACATTTAGCGGTTTTATTTGGTGAGAATATGACAAAGTAAGTAATTGACCAAATGATAAAGATTCGAATTATTTTTACTAAATGTAGGGAAAGTTGAATGGTGTTGACGCCTTATCTGTTTGAAGAAGCATCTCAATATAGATTCACATTTAAGAAAGTTTAGTTTAGATTCTTTCTTCTTGTGAGGCAAAGTAAGACAATAATATTTGCCCTAATCTCCTTTAGTTAAGCCATTGTCTTTTATTATCATCATTCATGATTTTACCATGGCTATTCAGGAAAGTCTGTAATGATATAATTTTGGTTTAGCGAAACAACTGTTACGTTTTTTCAATAAATATTTTTTGAGAATCTTTAAATACTATTATTTCTAACCTATCTAACCTTGGACTGTGGTAAATAAGACGTATATTGAGTCCAAAGCCGGGCTATATTTCAAAATGTGGTCGTTGTGGATTGTTCATCAGTATATTTGGCGAAAAAGATTACTGGGAGCTTTCAGTTTTTACATTCTACCTAACATACTTATGTATAATATATAGTATGTAGCATGTATCTTATGAAGTACATTTATATATTTTGGAAATTATATGACACCATCTGACTAATTTTTTACAATGCAGATTTTTTTATTAATTCATGTCATATTTACCAAAACAATTCCATGGTGCAAAGAATTCTACACAAAACACTTTTTTAATTCATTTGTCAATATTTCAAAGCTGTTATTATCAGATATGAGCAAAATCGAGCATTATTTAAGTCATTCTACTAATCTCCCACGTGGAGTGCGTTGAATAGTATGTGCCAAAATAGAACACGTGTTAACGTATATACATGTGTAGAATATTTACATTATCATATACCATTCATAACATGAACGCGTTTGTATTAATATCCAAATATTAAGATAATGTTACCTCTACCATAAAATAGTCATGATTATTAATAACAAAACAAAATTATTATTTATACACGTAATCTTATGGACCCGACAATTGCTAAGGGACATAACAGAAATAAATATTTTACTATAAAACTCACACATAAATGTAAGCATGTTTGTTGTAGGCAGCCCACCATTCGTGGCGAAACATTAAAGGCTATAGTGGGTTCCCGAGATTTCGTTAAAGTAACATAGAATACCAGAATTCTCTATAACCTATGTTCTGGAACTTTCTACAATCGGTCTAGCCCCTATAAATAAGCTGTCGTAAGGTCGCAATGGCCGTTCACTTAAGTTTTAGTGACGAGGCGTGAGATGCAAAATAGAAGAGTGTGAAAGCGATTCTGTGAGCGATATAGTAATGACCAAGTGATTAGTGTTATTTGGAAGAATAAATTATTATTAAAATACGAGAATTGTTTGATTTCCAGGCAATATAATATATATTAATAAGACGTGATTAATGTTAATACATTTTTAGTCGCTCCTCGTAATTACGCTGGTGTGTAAACACTTTTGTTTGCTATTTATCATTAGTTGATAAATTTATTATTAATATCTGGGTCTACTAGAACCACACTAACCAACTAATTGTAAGATAGATAAGAAATTTTTAAAAAGTGGTATCTAAAATTTAAAGAACCTAGTGCATTTAGTGGCTGATAAGATAAGCGACGAGGCTGAGGTCTTTGGTTCAATGTAAACAATAAATTAAATGAAAGCAAAGAGAGTATATATACGGAGTTTGATCAAAAATACACGGCCATTTCCGGTGATCGTTTTTGGACAAAAATTAAGATTAACTTTAGTTTTGACCTCATGTTCAAGTATTCTGCTGGATCGTTGTTTTATTCGCACCTCCAGATAAATTTTAATGCGACCCTGCTTAAAACTGTAATTTAACAATTTTGAAGCGAATTTTGCTACCACTAAAGTTTGCACGACATAAAACCATCCGCAAGGATATTAACATTAGGCTTTGCTCTGTCAATCGTCCGCAAGGAAGGCGGATCGAGTGTTCACGTAACGATATCACTTAATTGATTAACTATGTATGTCTGGGCGCACTCCAGGGTCAAAGGTCATGAGACTTTAAGTTATCTATAGTCCAAGGCGGTCAATGACTTTAGAATTTTCTTGTATCTACCATTTGCACTAATATCTGTTTTATTAATTTGATATTCGCTTAAAAGTAAGATTCGGAAACACTTAAATATTCAGCGTATTTTTTTATCGAACCTCATATGCACGTAAATGTACAGTACGAGATCGAATCCCTCTTTCTGATTGTCTTATCTGTATTGTTTATGACATAATTAGTTATATGTCCTTGAGCGTATTAATTGTAATAGATAATTAATTAAATCACATTCCCCTGTCACATAATAAACTTTTTTATTATAATCGTATTTTTTCTTATGTTTAAAGTACTCATAAATATTGTGACGTGTTCGGTCACAGAAAACACAATTAACAAAACAAAACAACGAGTTTATTTAATTACTAAAATTAATTTGACTACACTACAGTTATGAACAAGTCCGCACAATTTATTTCACTAAAAGTCACTTTTTAATCGCCGTTCCGGTAGACACTATTTATCGCTCTCTATGAACACTATCGCCTCTATGGTTCTCCTGTATCGCCTATCGATCGCTTTGCATCAGCTGTTACTGTAAACTGTCAACTAACTCGGTGTGAGTGTCTCGTCCGCTTTTATAGTCTTCTCAGCCTTTTTCTAGGGTATTCTACAGCCGTCTAGTAATTCAATTGTTTTCCCATTGATCTTTGCTGGTGTTTTCTAGATGTATCAGGAAAGCCGAGAATATTCCTTATGTAATCAGGGAAGATGTTCATTAATTATGTTCACACCAACTTAATTGGCAAGTACTCGTAACACTGCCCCCTTCTTAGAATTGATCGTCCCGATCAATGTCTTGACCTTTGTAAGGCGCCAAGCGGTCCAAGTGTACAACTTTCATCTTGGCCTTTGGTCCTCTCTGAATACGGTAGACCACGTCATTCAGTCTTCTGACCACGGTGTAAGGTCCTTCCCAGGCTCGCTGTAGCTTCGGTGAGCGTCCTTTCCTACGGACAGGATTGTAGAGCCACACCTGGTCCCCTTCTCTGAATCCTGTGCTGTTGGCTCTCCGGTCGTACCTGGTCTTCATGCGGTCACTCCCTACTTGGATTTTGTTACGAACGGCTCTATGGATGGTATCGAGTCGTTCCTCTAGCTGCTGTGCGTAGTCGGTAGCTGAAGGTCGCCGATCTTCTGGGTGTCCAAACCGGATGTCCATCGGTAACTTCAGCTCTCTTCCAAATAAAATGCTGGCTGGTGTTCTGCCGGTGGTCTCGTGAACCGCACTTCGATAGGCCAACAGGAACAAAGGTATATGCTGGTCCCAGTCTGTCTGATGATCGTTAACAACCATTTTCAAATTGGTTTCTAGCGTCGCGTTAAACCGTTCGACCATTCCGTCAGATTGTGGATGTAATGGAGTGGTCCTAGTTTTCTGTACTCCTAGCAGCTCACAGACTTCCCGGAATACTGCGGATTCAAAGTTCCGTCCCTGGTCAGAGTGGATCTCCATCGGAACTCCATACCGGCTGATCCATTGGTTGACCAACATTCCAGCGACCGTAGTAGCTTCTTGATTTGGGATTGCGTACACTTCGGGCCATTTGCTAAAATAGTCCATCACTACCAAGATGTACTTATTGCCAGCAGCTGTTGTTGGGAATGGTCCTGCTACGTCCAGAGCTATTCTCTCAAATGGGGCACCAACATTGTACTGCTTCATTCGCCCTCGGCTTCGAGTCTGAGGTCCCTTGGCTGACGCACACGTTGGACACTTCCTACACCAATTTTCGACGTCTCTTCTACACTTTAGCCAATAAAATCGCTCTCGCACCTTCTCCAACGTCTTTGTTACTCCGAAGTGTCCTCCACCAACACCTCCATGGACTTCTGTCAGCACCTCATTGACTCTGTTCTTCGGGAGAACTACTTGATGTCGAATTTTAGTTCCGTCAGGGCTTTCCCACACTCTTTTTAGTACCCCATTCTCGACGATGAGCGAATCCCATAAGGCCCAATAGCTCTTCGTGATGGTACTCGTACTACTAACATCTGCCCAGGTAGGTCGTGCTGTTCCTGCCTTTTTCCACCGCAGTATCGGTTTAATGTCTTCGTCGTTATCTTGGTCTTTCGCCAGGTCTTCGCTCTGCCAGTGTTCTTCAGGTTCCACCATCGTCTGACAGATCCTTGCCAAGTTGACTGGTTCCTTCTTTTCGGCGGCCATGCAATGTTTGCAGTTCTTCGAGCATGGTCTTCGCGAGAGGGCATCAGCGTTACCATGTTGTTTTCCAGCACGATGCTCGATGCTGAAGTCGTATACTTGTAGCCGCTGTAGCCATCGAGCCAGTTGTCCTTCTGGGTTTTTAAATTGCAGCAGCCATTTCAGAGACGCATGGTCTGTCCTTAGCAGGAATTTTCGTCCGTAGAGATACTTATGGAAATGTTCGAGAGTTTTGACGACTGCCAGCAATTCTCTACGGGTCACGCAATAGTTTCGCTCCGGCTTTGACAGTGCCTTACTGAAGTAGCCAATGACTTTCTCTTTTCCTTCCTGCATCTGCGACAGTACACCACCAATTCCTACATTGCTGGCATCCGTATCGACAATGAAGTCCGTGTCGAACTGTGGGTACGTCAGTATTGGGGCTTGAGAAAGGGTAGACTTCAGTGTTTCAAAAGCTTGCTGACATCGTTCTGACCATTGGAAAGGGACACCATCCTCTGTTAACTTGTGGAGCGGTCGAGCTATATCTGCAAATCCCTTTACGAATCGTCGGTAATAGGAACACAGCCCCAAAAAGCTTTTCAAGTCGTGTTGGTTCTTCGGGACAGGCCAACTTCTCACAGCTTCAGTCTTGTCAGGATCAGTTCTTATTCCTTCTGAGGTAATAACGTGGCCAAGATATTTCACCTCCTTACAGAACAGATGGCATTTCTTGGGACTGAGTTTCAACTTGGCTGCTGAAAGCTTCTTGATCACTTCTTCGACATTCTGGAGGTGGTCTTCGAATGTCTTTCCCAGTACTATCACGTCGTCTAGGTACACCAGACAAACCTTCCAATTGAGCCCTTGTAGCACATTTTCCATAAGTCGCTCGAAGGTGGCGGGAGCGTTACATAGTCCAAATGGCATAACGTTAAAGTGCCACAGCCCGTAACCAGTCGTGAATGCGGTCTTCTGCTTGTCTTGTGGATCCAGTTCCACTTGCCAGTATCCACTCTTCAAATCTAACGTTGAAAACCATTTGGCACCAACCAAGCTGTCAAGGGTGTCGTCGATTCTGGGTAAGGGATAGCTGTCCTTTAAAGTTACGTCGTTGAGCTTCCTGTAGTCAACGCAGAACCTGGTCGATCCATCCTTCTTCCTAACCAACACTATCGGCGAAGCCCAAGCACTTTGTGATGGTTCGATTACCCCCTGTTCTTCCATGTTCTTCACCAGGTTGTTGACTTCTTCTTGCTTAGCCCATGGAACTCTTCTAGATGGTTGTTTAATAGGACGAGCTGATCCCGTGTCTATACGGTGGTATGTCAGATTCGTTCTCCCAAAGTCGTTGTCAGAGAGGGCGAAGACGTTTCGATACTTGCTGAGTAGTTCTTCGAATTTTCTAATTTGGTCGCTGTTAAGGTTTGTGGCCGAACGCTGCACTAAGTCTCGAAGAACGGTTGGAAGTGGTTCGCTCTCTGCCATTGAGGGTTCAGCTTCAACTTCGCACTGGAGGATGGACACCACGGGTTCAAGGACTCCTACTTCCATTCCTTTACACACTTTTTGCTCGAAGTCCTTCAGATTGACCACTCTGACAGATGCGTTCGGCGCCCCAGTTCGAATTAGTGTTCGTCCTATCAGTATGGCTTTCTGTGTCAAATCCGGGTTTTTGGCTTCTACTATCCCCACCAAACCATCCGCACCTTCGCCGTCGATGTTTATTTTGAGAACTACCTCGGATCTAGCAGGTAGTAATCGGTCTTCTGCTACGATGACCTTTCGAAGACCGTACTCTTTGGTGGGGTTTGTCATCACCAACTCTTCCTTGCCGATGCGTAAAATGCCGGAGCCCAAATCAAGATTAATCTTGTTTTCTTCCAGAAGGTCTAGTCCGATGATCACGTCGTCGGCAACATCGGCTACTAGTACCTTGTGTCGAAGGTATACTTCTCCCAGTCTCAACTCGATGTCGCATTCTCCTCTAATCGGCGCTGTTTCTCCGGTAACCGTGGTCAAACGTAGCTTCCTCTGCAGGGGACGGATTCTCCACTCGTTAACGATGTTCGGCCGGATTATGGTCTTAGAAGCTCCCGTATCGACCACCATTCTAACCTTCTTGTTGTTGATGTGACCTTCGACGAATAAGGACTTGCTTCCGTTTAGTTGGGAAACGACGATTTCGGCTGGGGCTTGGTGGAGAGAAGCCAACTTGCGCCCCTCAAAGTTGGCTGATCTTAGTTTCCCGACTGCTGTCGGTCCGCACGGCGTTCTTCGGCCGGGCAGTCTCGCCGTAAATGTCCGTGCCTTCCACATTCCCAGCACCTTGGTCTTCCTTTGTTTTTGTCACAGTCTCGGGAAAAGTGACCGACCTTCCCGCATTCCCAACATTTGGCCGATTCTCTCTTGTCGTTGATGGTAGTCTTCTTGACAGTTTCGACGCATTCTTTAATCAGCCTTGTGACTTCATTCTTGTATTCGTCGCCTTCAACAGCTGTTTGGCGTACACGCACGTGCCCTTTGGAAGCTTGTTTTGCAGCTTCGAATTCTAAGGCGTGCGCCAGTGCGTCACTCGCAGTCTTGTGGCGGGCCAAACGGAGAACTTGTTGTAAGTCGGTGTCCCTTACACCATCGACGAATGTTTGGACTGCTAGTTGGTCTGCGAAGTCCTGCGGAGCGGTAGGATAGGCCAATCTAACTAGACGTTCCACATCGGCCTCAAACTCCTGTAGATTTTCTGATGTCTTCTGATTGCGACACTTGAGTTGGGTTTGGTACACTTGTTGCAAATGTTTGTCGCCATATCTCATTTCAAGTCGCTCTAACAGCGCAGAGAAGTCCCGTTGTTGGCGCTCTGGAATACCTTGGAGGACGTCCAATGCTTCTCCTCGCAGAGCTATGACCAGCGCCGTTGCTTTCTCAAAATCATTCCAGTTGTTTGCTTCTGCCGCTGCCTCGAACTGTCGTTTGTACACAGACCAGCAAACTTTTCCGTCGAAAGTCGGTGGTTTGATTCTAATCGTCTTCGCATTGTCTTCGGACTTTACTTCACTAGCCGGTTTTGTGTTCTCGAACTTCTGTCGCATCTTCTCTACTTCCTTTTGTACTTCTTTCAACTCATCTCTTAGCTTCTCTTGTTTCGCTTCCACTTCTTGTCGTACTTCCTTTAATTCTTCTTGCACTTCGGTTCTAACTTCCTTCAGCTTTACCCTCAATTCTTCTTGCATCGCTTCCATCTTTTCTTGTCCAGCTTCTATTTTATTCTTCAATTCTTCCTGGCCTGCCTTCACTTCTTCCTTCATTTCTTCCTGGCCTGCCTTCATTTCTTCCTGGCCTGCCTTCATTGCCTTCATCATATCCATTAAAGCCTTTATTTGTTCTTCCATTATTGCCGCTTGTTTTCTTGTTACTGGCATAAGGCTTCAAAATTCTTCTTCTCTACGGACCTCTTCTACGATCTGTCGCACTAACTTTCTTCGGGAATCTTCTATTCCCTTACTACCCCACACCTGACACCAAATGTGACGTGTTCGGTCACAGAAAACACAATTAACAAAACAAAACAACGAGTTTATTTAATTACTAAAATTAATTTGACTACACTACAGTTATGAACAAGTCCGCACAATTTATTTCACTAAAAGTCACTTTTTAATCGCCGTTCCGGTAGACACTATTTATCGCTCTCTATGAACACTATCGCCTCTATGGTTCTCCTGTATCGCCTATCGATCGCTTTGCATCAGCTGTTACTGTAAACTGTCAACTAACTCGGTGTGAGTGTCTCGTCCGCTTTTATAGTCTTCTCAGCCTTTTTCTAGGGTATTCTACAGCCGTCTAGTAATTCAATTGTTTTCCCATTGATCTTTGCTGGTGTTTTCTAGATGTATCAGGAAAGCCGAGAATATTCCTTATGTAATCAGGGAAGATGTTCATTAATTATGTTCACACCAACTTAATTGGCAAGTACTCGTAACAATATTAAAAATTTCGAGACATACCAACTGAAGTAGTGTCACATAGTGCTCATATTTTTCCAAAATTATATTTCTTTTTAATTGTTTTTTTTTCAATGATTAAATTTGTTCTAATTTGAAAATGCAACGTAATGGTTTTACGCAACAAGGAACCGCCACACGGAAATGCGACATGATTGCACGGCAAAAGTGTGCCGTGACCAACTTGCGAATTTCCGTTTGGGGGTAAAAGAGCACTATGTGGGTCAGTATAAAAGAACAAGTCAGAGATGAAGAAAAGGAGTGACAAGTGAGTAAGATCGAGCCAGCGAGTCAGAGGGGTTAGGGGGGTGTAGCGGGTTGCCGCTATCACTCACCCTAATGCCTGTTAAGAGTCCCTGCCATTACCAACGCCCCTAGTTGGTAATTAATTAAGGCAAGTAGTTTTAAGAAATATTTATAATTAGTTTTTAAGTGTTATTTAGTTTATAAGGCATTATTTAATTTATTAAATCATTAAAATCACCATATAAAATTCGCGCTTCTACGTTACATGGTGGAGGCTGCCGTGCTTCGTTCGGTAGTGCCTTTCGCAGCAAGCATTTTTTTGTAATTGTATTGGTAGTATTGTTTTAATTGTATTTTTTACTCCCCATGTCAGACGTTCTACGTTACATGGTGGAGGCTGCCGAGTTTCGTCCGATGTACTTTTCGCAGCAAGTACTTTTTAAAGTAATTTTATAATTTTATAATTTATTAGTTTTAAAAGTCTCATTTTTTTTTTTTTTTTACTTTTTTCGATCTTTATGACATGGTGAAGCTTCGTTAACAGTTTTTTTGTAATTCGTAATCATTTTACATTAAATTTTATTTTACTTGCTGAGTTAATACTGTTACGAGTACTTGCCAATTAAGTTGGTGTGAGCATAATTAATGAACATCTTCCCTGATTACATAAGGAATATTCTCGGCTTTCCTGAAACATCTAGAAAACACCAGCAAAGATCAATGGGAAAACAATTGGAATACTAGACGGCTGTAGAATACCCTAGAAAAAGGCTGAGAAGACTATAAAAGTGGACGAGACACTCACACCGAGTTAGTTGACAGTTTACAGTAACAGCTGATGCAAAGCGATCGATAGGCGATACAGGCGAACCATAGAGGCGATAGTGTTCATAGAGAGCGATAAATAGTGTCTACCGGAACGGCGATTAAAAAGTGACTTTTAGTGAAATAAATTGTGCGGACTTGTTCATAACTGTAGTGTAGTCAAATTAATTTTAGTAATTAAATAAACTCGTTGTTTTGTTTTGTTAATTGTGTTTTCCGTGACCGAACACGTCACATTTGGTGTCAGGTGTGGGATAGTAAGGGAATTGAAGATTCCCGAAGAAAGTTAGTGCGACAGATCGTAGAAGAGGTCCGAAGAGAAGAAGAATTTTGAAGCCTTATGCCAGTAACAAGAAAACAATCAGCGATAATGGAAGAACAAATAAAGGCTTTAATGGAAATGATGAAGGCAATGAAGGCAGGCCAGGAAGAAATGAAGGAAGAAATGAAGGCAGGCCAGGAAGAAATGAAGGCAGGCCAGGAAGAAATGAAGGAAGAATTGAAGAATAAAATGGAAGCTGGACAGGACGAAATGAAATTAGCACAAGAAGAAATGAAGGAAGAAATTAAAGCAAGCAAAGAAGAAATTAAGGCAGTTCAAGAGAAATTGGTCGAAGATATAAGGACTATAAAAATTGAGCAAGAAGGATTAAAAGAAGAGTTACAGGAAGTACGACAAGAATTGGAGATACGACAAGAAAAGCTAAGAGATGAGTTGAAAGAAGTACAAGAGGAAGTAGAGAAGATGCGACAGAAGGTCGAGAACACAAGACCGGCTAGGGAAGTAAAGTCCGAAGACACTGCGAAAGCAATCAGAATTAAACCACCGACTTTCGACGGAAAAGTTTGCTGGTCTGTATACAAACGACAGTTCGAGGCAGCGGCAGAAGCAAACAACTGGAACGATTTTGAGAAAGCAACGGCGCTGGTCATAGCCCTGCGAGGAGAAGCATTGGATGTCCTTCAAGGTATTCCGGAGCGCCAACAACGGGACTTCTCTGCGCTGCTAGAGCGACTTGAAATGAGATATGACGACAAACATTTACAACAAGTGTACCAGACTCAACTGAAGTGTCGCTATCAGAAGACATCAGAAAATCTACAGGAGTTCGAGGCCGATGTGGAACGTCTAGTTAGATTGGCCTATCCTACCGCTCCGCAGGACTTCGCAGACCAACTAGCAGTCCAAACATTCGTCGATGGTGTAAGGGACACCGACTTACAACAAGTTCTCCGTTTGGCCCGCCACAAGACTGCGAGTGACGCACTGGCGCACGCCTTAGAATTCGAAGCTGCAAAACAAGCTTCCAAAGGGCACGTGCGTGTACGCCAAACAGCTGTTGAAGACGACGAATACAAGAATGAAGTCACAAGGCTGATTAAAGAATGCGTCGAAACTGTCAAGAAGACTACCATCAACGACAAGATAGAATCGGCCAAATGTTGGGAATGCGGGAAGGTCGGTCACTTTTCCCGAGACTGTGACAAAAACAAAGGAAGACCAAGGTGCTGGGAATGTGGAAGGCACGGACATTTACGGCGAGACTGCCCGGCCGAAGAACGCCGTGCGGACCGACAGCAGTCGGGAAACTAAGATCAGCCAACTTTGAGGGGCGCAAGTTGGCTTCTCCCCACCAAGCCCCAGCAGAAATCGTCGTTTCCCAACTACACGGAAGCAAGTCCTTATTCGTCGAAGGTCACATCAACAACAAGAAGGTTAGAATGGTGGTCGATACGGGAGCTTCTAAGACCATA
The DNA here is from genome assembly GCA_029378335.1 of Agrilus mali. NCBI lineage: Eukaryota > Metazoa > Arthropoda > Insecta > Coleoptera > Buprestidae > Agrilus > Agrilus mali. The sequence continues at coordinate 21,676,729 of CM055656.1, forward strand.
ATCCGCCCGAACATCGTTAACGAGTGGAGAATCCGTCCCCTGCAGAGGAAGCTACGTTTGACCACGGTTACCGGAGAAACAGTGCCGATTAGAGGAGAATGCGATATCGAATTGAAATTGGGAGAAGTATGCCTTCGACACAGGGCACTGGTAGCCGATGTCGCCGACGACGTGATCATTGGAATGGATCTTCTTGAACGAAACAAAATTAATCTGGATTTGGGCTCCGGCATTTTACGCATCGGCAAGGAAGAGTTGGTGATGACAAACCCCACCAAAGAGTACGGTCTTCGAAAGGTCATCGTAGCAGAAGACCGATTACTACCTGCTAGATCCGAGGTAGTTCTCAAAATAAACATCGACGGCGAAGGTGCGGATGGTTTGGTGGGGATAGTAGAAGCCAAAAACCCGGATTTGACACAGAAAGCCATACTGATAGGACGAACACTAATTCGAACTGGGACGCCGAATGCATCTGTCAGAGTGGTCAATCTGAAGGACTTCGAGCAAAAAGTGTGTAAAGGAATGGAAGTAGGAGTCCTTGAACCCGTGGTGTCCATCCTCCAGTGCGAAGTTGAAGCTGAACCCTCAATGGCAGAGAGCGAACCATTTCCAACCGTTCTTCGAGACTTAGTGCAGCGTTCGGCCACAAACCTAAACAGCGAACAAATTAGAAAATTCGAAGAACTACTCAGCAAGTATCGAAACGTCTTCGCCCTCTCTGACAACGACTTTGGGAGAACGAATCTGACATACCACCGTATAGACACGGGATCAGCTCGTCCTATTAAACAACCATCTAGAAGAGTTCCATGGGCTAAGCAAGAAGAAGTCAACAACCTGGTGAAGAACATGGAAGAGCAGGGGGTAATCGAACCATCACAAAGTGCTTGGGCTTCTCCGATAGTGTTGGTTAGGAAGAAGGATGGATCGACCAGGTTCTGCGTTGACTACAGGAAGCTCAACGACGTAACCTTAAAGGACAGCTATCCCTTACCCAGAATCGACGACACCCTTGACAGCTTGGTTGGTGCCAAATGGTTTTCAACGTTGGATTTGAAGAGTGGATACTGGCAAGTCGAACTGGATCCACAAGACAAGCAGAAGACCGCATTCACGACTGGTTACGGGCTGTGGCACTTTAACGTTATGCCATTTGGACTATGTAACGCTCCCGCCACCTTCGAGCGACTTATGGAAAATGTGCTACAAGGGCTCAATTGGAAGGTTTGTCTGGTGTACCTAGACGACGTGATAGTACTGGGAAAGACATTCGAAGACCACCTCCAGAATGTCGAAGAAGTGATCAAGAAGCTTTCAGCAGCCAAGTTGAAACTTAGTCCCAAGAAATGCCATCTGTTCTGTAAGGAGGTGAAATATCTTGGCCACGTTATTACCTCAGAAGGAATAAGAACTGATCCTGACAAGACTGAAGCTGTGAGAAGTTGGCCTGTTCCGAAGAACCAACACGACTTGAGAAGCTTTTTGGGGCTGTGTTCCTATTACCGACGATTCGTAAAGGGATTTGCAGATATAGCTCGACCGCTCCACAAGTTAACAGAGGATGGTGTCCCTTTCCAATGGTCAGAACGATGTCAGCAAGCTTTTGAAACACTGAAGTCTACCCTTTCTCAAGCCCCAATACTGACGTACCCACAGTTCGACACAGACTTCATTGTCGATACGGATGCCAGCAATGTAGGAATTGGTGGTGTACTGTCGCAGATGCAGGAAGGAAAAGAAAAAGTCATTGGCTACTTCAGTAAGGCACTGTCAAAGCCGGAGCGAAACTATTGCGTGACCCGTAGAGAATTGCTGGCAGTCGTCAAAACTCTCGAACATTTCCATAAGTATCTCTACGGACGAAAATTCCTGCTAAGGACAGACCATGCGTCCCTGAAATGGCTGCTGCAATTTAAAAACCCAGAAGGACAACTGGCTCGATGGCTACAGCGGCTACAAGTATACGACTTCAGCATCGAGCATCGTGCTGGAAAACAACATGGTAACGCTGATGCCCTCTCGCGAAGACCATGCTCGAAGCACTGCAAACATTGCATGGCCGCCGAAAAGAAGGAACCAGTCAACTTGGCAAGGACCTGTCAGACGATGGTGGAACCGGAAGAACACTGGCAGAACGAAGACCTGGCGAAAGACCAAGAAAACGACGAAGACATTAAACCGATACTGCGGTGGAAAAAGGCAGGAACAGCACGACCTACCTGGGCAGATGTTAGTAGTACGAGTACCATCACGAAGAGCTATTGGGCCTTATGGGATTCACTCATCGTCGAGAATGGGGTACTAAAAAGAGTGTGGGAAAGCCCTGACGGAACTAAAATTCGACATCAAGTAGTTCTCCCAAAGAACAGAGTCAACGAGGTGCTGACAGAAGTCCATGGAGGTGTTGGTGGAGGACACTTCGGAGTAACAAAGACGTTGGAGAAGGTGCGAGAGCGATTCTATTGGCTAAAGTGTAGAAGAGACGTCGAAAATTGGTGTAGGAAGTGCCCAACGTGTGCGTCAGCCAAGGGACCTCAGACTCGAAGCCGAGGGCGAATGAAACAGTACAATGTTGGTGCCCCATTTGAGAGAATAGCTCTGGACGTAGCAGGACCATTCCCAACAACAGCTGCTGGCAATAAGTACATCTTGGTAGTGATGGACTATTTTAGCAAATGGCCCGAAGTGTACGCAATCCCAAATCAAGAAGCTACTACGGTCGCTGGAATGTTGGTCAACCAATGGATCTGCCGGTATGGAGTTCCGATGGAGATCCACTCTGACCAGGGACGGAACTTTAAATCCGCAGTATTCCGGGAAGTCTGTGAGCTGCTAGGAGTACAGAAAACTAGGACCACTCCATTACATCCACAATCTGACGGAATGGTCGAACGGTTTAACGCGACGCTAGAAACCAATTTGAAAATGGTTGTTAACGATCATCAGACAGACTGGGACCAGCATATACCTTTGTTCCTGTTGGCCTATCGAAGTGCGGTTCATGAGACCACCGGCAGAACACCAGCCAGCATTTTATTTGGAAGAGAGCTGAAGTTACCGATGGACATCCGGTTTGGACACCCAGAAGATCGGCGACCTTCAGCTACCGACTACGCACAGCAGCTAGAGGAACGACTCGATACCATCCATAGAGTCGTTCGTAACAAAATCCAAGTAGGGAGTGACCGCATGAAGACCAGGTACGACCGGAGAGCCAACAGCACAGGATTCAGAGAAGGGGACCAGGTGTGGCTTTACAATCCTGTCCGTCGGAAAGGACGCTCACCGAAGCTACAGCGAGCCTGGGAAGGACCTTACACTGTGGTCAGAAGGCTGAATGACGTGGTCTACCGTATTCAGAGAGGACCAAAGGCCAAGATGAAAGTTGTACACTTGGACCGCCTGGCGCCCTACAAAGGTCAAGACATTGATCGGGACGATCAATTCTAAGAAGGGGGCAGTGTTACGAGTACTTGCCAATTAAGTTGGTGTGAGCATAATTAATGAACATCTTCCCTGATTACATAAGGAATATTCTCGGCTTTCCTGAAACATCTAGAAAACACCAGCAAAGATCAATGGGAAAACAATTGGAATACTAGACGGCTGTAGAATACCCTAGAAAAAGGCTGAGAAGACTATAAAAGTGGACGAGACACTCACACCGAGTTAGTTGACAGTTTACAGTAACAGCTGATGCAAAGCGATCGATAGGCGATACAGGCGAACCATAGAGGCGATAGTGTTCATAGAGAGCGATAAATAGTGTCTACCGGAACGGCGATTAAAAAGAAACGTTTAGTGAAATAAATTGTGCGGACTTGTTCATAACTGTAGTGTAGTCAAATTAATTTTAGTAATTAAATAAACTCGTTGTTTTGTTTTGTTAATTGTGTTTTCCGTGACCGAACACGTCACAATACTTTTTGTGCATTTGTAGTTTTAGCATTGACATTGAAATCTGTCTTTGTTTAGTTATTGTCAGTTAATTATATGTTTTTTTGCACAAGTTAAATCATTTATTAAAGAAAGAAGCGAATTTTTATGGTGATAAATAATTCCTGCAAGTGATATATTTTTTTTAAATTCTTCTAATAATTTATATTGCGTAAATGCAAAAAAGAAACAAGTCATTCATGTGTATATTTTTTGTGCTATTTACAATATTGCAGTGTCAAATTATGTACAATGAATTTATGCTGAACAGTAATTTAAAACTGACCTGCATTATATTGTACCAATGTTTATATTTATATTTTAAATGAGCTATATTTTTTATTAATAATGATTAAATGTTTTTTCAATAAAATCTTGCAATATATTCAATTTACAACTTTTTCAATTATATGTTTACTTGTTTTTAAATGTTATTTATTGTCTATTTTATTTAAACTTAATGGGGACGATTAAAAACAGATTTTTACTAAAAAATCAATATTGGGTTAACAACGATTTATATACCACTAAATGTTTTCTTTCATGGCCGAAATGAGACAACACAGAGCACACTGAGCGAAATAAAGGGACAGTTTTTGGACATCAATGGTCAAAAAAAAAACAGCCATCCACACCAACAGGGAAGGCAGCACCCTGCATGGAATTCCAACACGGACACCCATATAACAACTCGAACCGTAACATGTGACTAATATTCCCTATACGTAGCCATGTTAAGGATGTTAGAAGGCGAAATGAGTTCAGGAAGCGTCGGGTGCTAGGAGCACTACAAGGAACCGTCACCGTCGTCAAAGAAATATGAAATTAGGGACCAGGAGCGTTGGGTTCCAGTGTAACCAATAAAATGAAAAATTCCCGTTCTGCTGTCCAAGAAGATAATGATCGAGAATCCTGGTGTGAAGAAGAGGTTGGTGCTCAGTGTTAGTGTTGTCTAGTGGTATAAACATTAAAGGGCTCGTAAAGAGATGTCAGGGACAGTCTACAGCCCAAAAGGACTTTAGAATTGTAACATCTCAAACCCCTGTAAAACTTATATATAAGAAGTGTGGAAATCGCAGGGACGCGATTTTTTCCGCGAAAGGGGGATGTCACATAGTGCTCATATTTTTCCAAAATTATATTTCTTTTTAATTGTTTTTTATTTCAATGATTACATTTGTTCTAATTTGAAAATGCAACGTAATGGTTTTACGCAACAAGGAACCGCCACACGGAAATGCGACATGATTGCACGGCAAAAGTGTGCCGTGACCAACTTGCGAATTTCCGTTTGGGGGTAAAAGTGAACTATGTGGGTCAATATAAATGAACAAGTCAGAGATGAAGAAAAGGAGTGACAAGTGAGTAAGATCGATCCAGCGAGTCAGAGGGGTTAGGGGGGTGTAGCGGGTTGCCGCTATCACTCACCCTAATGCCTGTTAAGAGTCCCTGCCATTACCAACGCCCCTAGTTGGTAATTAATTAAGGCAAGTAGTTTTAAGAAATATTTATAATTAGTTTTTAAGTGTTATTTAGTTTATAAGGCATTATTTAATTTATTAAATCATTAAAATCACCATATAAAATTCGCGCTTCTACGTTACAGTAGTAAACATTTGAATCTATTTTGCTATTTCATAATTTGAACAACATAAATAAGTTTAAAGTAACTAAATTGCTACAATAAACTAATAAAAAGGTGAATCTAAATAACAAGTAATAAATACTACCTAATGTTGCGGTCCAATGATGATCATGACTAAAAAGCTTAAAAACTGAAATATTCGAAGGACCTCAGCAAAAACAAAATAAATTAAACTAAACAACGGAGAGCTAGATATGGAAGCTTTATCACCTCACTGTTGAGAGAGTTTGATCTATTTTTATAAATAGACATATAATACTATCTAGCAAGTAATTGTTTCTGATTTCCTTAACTAATTTAAGGTTGTTAACAGTAATCCTGTGATTTTCAGTAATGATATGTTGAGCAACACTGGATTTTTCTGTTCTAGTACTTCAGACATTCAGTTTCGTGTTTTGACGTTGGAGTTGAATTATTTATAGTACGTTCTAATAAAAAGAGGACAAAACTGACGCTAATTTTTATACGATCATTATAAGCCAAACAACAAGATTTCCCTTTATGTTGCTACAAGATCACTCACTCAATGCCTCCATACAAAGTTGTAGCTTTGATATAGCAAGACTGTGCAGTGTAAAAGAGTCCGCACGTAAAGCGCACCCCATTGAGTGAGGGCTGAACTTTCGCAATTTTGAATTGAAAGTCTTTTGGAACTTTTCGAGTGTTTTAAATTTTTAAAACCGAAGGCGTTTAATAGTATCACAAAAATAGTGCTTTTGATGTATATCAAGCTAGCACGACAAAGTTATTTTTCCGATTTCTGACGCACTATAATTTGTCGCTAATTTGTTACCAAATCCAAAATTTGTCGCTCGTGCCGTTTAGCCATAATCAGCTGGTATGCTAGCTTGATATCAAGCTTGCACTACACATAGTGTATCTCGAAAAGGAAATGTCTTATTACTGTAAAATTAATCAGCTGAAAAATGACACATTCAAAGAATTTGTCGCTAGTATTATCTCCAGCTGATAAGCGAAAAACTGCTGGAAAACCATCAAAAAATTAATCAAGGAGTTCTTTGTTACATTTGTTTTAAGAGATCGGATTTATTTACCAAATTTTTTAAATTAGGTTTTCCCTGTTTCCCCCAAGTTGGGCAACACGTTACCTTTCGACAGTTTGATGGCTTTCCAGCAGTTTTTTGTTTATCAGTTGGAGCGACAAATTATGGTCTTTACAGTAATATCCTACGATGTTTCCTTTTCGAGATGCGCTATGTGTAGTGCTAGCTTGATATCAAGCTAGCATACCAGCTGATTATTGCTAAACGGCACGAGCGACATTTTTGGATTTGGTAGGAAATTAGCGACAAATTACAGTGCAAGTCAGAAATTGGAAAAATAACTTTGTAGTGCTAGCTTGATATACGTGTACTTTTGTAAGTTGCATCAAATTACAAAATAAGTATACTGTCCAGAATAATCTGAAGAAGAATATTATGTCAGAGATAGGTACGTCTTATAAAACATATTCACTCTGGCATGGCGATTTTTTAGAATTATACACTGCCTATTGCGTATCTATCGTATTAGGAGAAATGTCGTTTAACAAATTAAAACTTAACTAAAAAGTTATCTTAGAAATTCTATGTCACAGAGGTGATTCTTTTACAGATCTACAAAAAGTAGTTATTATTATTATCATTCTTTTGCAAAAGCAAGAGCTCGAAGATACCAATTTTCTAGTGTGATGAGAGTTAACGGGGAGGGGTTCCACCAAGAGGACAGATGGCAAAAAAATTGTTGTTTATTGCAGGACGGCTAACCGATGAATGAATTTATATATCAAAGTAGCTTCTTAAAATAAAAGAAGAAAGGTTGTTAGTTAACTGTCAAGGATAGTTCTAATCGTACCTTTTCTTCATTGATTCACTTCTTAATATTAAGTTTTATTATTAGGTACTGTTGTCCGATTGGTTTGAACGATGGTTGTAAATAAATTCCCCATAAAAGTGTTATCAGAGCAATACTAATTTACGGATTATACATAGAAATGTTTTTCGGCAAACACTATGACAAATCTGCAGATAGGGTTTATTTTACCACATTTAATTAATTATTTAACACTATTGAATGGCAGCAAGAACCAAAGGGTTCCAAATTGCGATCTACGTCTGAGTTTCGACGAGTCCACTGACTAGTAACTTATTCTTTATCAAAAAATTTATTTATTTGAGTATTATACTTTATACAGCTCTAGGTTGGTATTTCTCATCCCTCCCCCTTGTTCATAAACAAAAAATAAATAAGCCCTTATTAGTTTACTTTTACAACTACATTTTATCAAATCGTCGTACTTATTTGTAGGGATATACATGTGTGCTGCTAACTTACAATAACCGTTTAGTGAAAGTATTATAAATACATATCACTTATTATTATGTAATATATGCATAACATAATAATTTTGTGTGGGCCTACATACAAACATACACATGCGTATTCAATAATAAAGTGTTATGTGTTATTTTATGGCATACGCTGTAAACATCACGCTACTTTGTTTTGCAGGATTTGTGTAATTAACGACTTCAATTTTTTTTTTAGCTACCAGTTCAGTACACAATTAGCATCATTGCCATTTTTAACGGAAGACGTTTATTTTACGTACGCGTACATTGCGTATTTTAAAAAAAGCAGATTATCCCCTAACAACACGCAACTCTGGAAATAGACCTAGTTTTGAGAATGAAGTTCATTCAGAGATTGTTAGCGATTCTTTTTTTAAATTTCCACTAATTTAAGATGCTATTCAGGGATTATAAGCTATCTGATTGTCATTAAAGAATTAAAAATGCACTTGGTATCAAAATATTTAAAGTTCGTATCAAAGAACATTCGGCTAGTTTTATAAATAAAAAAAAACCGATTCTACGTATGCGGAACATTTATTAAAAGAAAATCATAATCTTAGTCCAGACTACAAAATTTTAGTATCTACAAATATAATATTTTAACCAAGTGTATTTTTTATTCTTTAATGATGTTTTCTATTTTTCAACAAGTGAAAGCTTCCACCATCAATTATCTACCTGATTGTATCAGAAAAAAAATTATATTTTTATACAGTATGTTATTTTTCATGTAAGATTCTTCAGGAATCGAAGAAAGTTTTATTTCTAGTAGTAATTTAATTCATTAATTTGATGAAATATTTTTGAACCAAATATACCGTAAGTTGGTTTAAAATAAATTCAAGATAGATGTACATTATTTGACCTATACGTTTTTGCATTCTACACATGCATTATTCTCCTTTTTCATTCATCTGTCTTGTCTTCAATCACTTTTTTACGAACTGTGCAGGTTGTCACACGTCTTCAATCTACAGGGTGATACAAATTGAACGCTTACCATTGGGATCTCCCAATCCGTTAACTAATACGATGGAGGTTAAATGAGGGCAAAGTTGAATAATGGAGTTCCCAATAGTAATGGGCCTAGATATTTATAATATAAAATATTATAACTTTTGGTTTGTGAGATATTCAAGGGAAATCAAAATTTTGAATTTGCATTGACTCAAAATATTTCAGTTTGCAGGTGATTTTTGTTTAGATACTCTTATGACACTTTAAATAAAAACCTGAGATGTTCATTCATCATTTAACTAATATAATCTGTTTAAAAAGTTTACATATGTTAGTGGGACGACATTATAGGTGACCTTTCTAAAACGGTTTGCTAGAATACTGTTAATTGCAAGTGTGCATAACCAATAAGTCTGAAGGAAACCCCTCATCTCTCTTATTATGCACTACATTCTCAACTTTTTCCCGGAATACCATTCAATTTTTATTTTAAAGCTCTCACAGTTACCATCATATTGTCTCACTATCTGCAGCCAGTATATTAAACTGTCTTTAATACAATGTACCAAATTAAATTTTAATGAAAATATTCATTATTTAAAAATATTAAGATAAACTCGATCATTGAGATAACAAACAGCGATGGATTGTGAATAAAGCATGTATACCTCAAAAAAAATACAATTACTTAGCTGAGGAACCCGGTGTTGCCCGGGTTAAAAAAAATCTTTGTACCATTAAACGTACGTTGTATGTAATGAAGACGAAATTTATTTATTAATTATTCAATATTTCTTTGGTTTTATTTTATTTTTTCTAAAATAAAAATAGCCTAAGTTACTCCTTATTACATCAGCTATCTGCCAGTGAAAGTCCCGTCAAAATCGGTCCAGCCGTTTCAAAGATTAGCCGGAACAAACAGACAGACAGACAAACAAAAATTGTAAAAAATGTTATACCGTGTGTATATCCATATGCATTTAGTAAAAAGCGGTTATTTTATTATTACAAACGAATACTTCAATTTTATTTATTTATATAGATTGGAGCATTACGATTAATACAATTTCAATACATTTCGAGATAAATGGGAAATTGTAGGCAACACTGCAAATTGCAATATTCAAACATCGATAAAAAAGAAGAACTTTTGTTGGGGCCATTTTCGATATTTTTTTCCTTAAAATCAACCTTACATTATCTAGCATACTCGGATTGCTGTTAAAAATCTTTACAACAAGAAATTTATTTTGACTGATCTAATCTCATCGCAGTTTTTTTTTTGTTCCATGTATCGTTTCGTCTTTGCGGGTCTAACTTTAAAATGTGTAAAACTAAAGGCTTGGAATATCTATTATTGTTTGTTTTAGAATGTAGTAATCCGATACGATATGTTCATACTTGACAAATTTTCAACGTTACATGGCAATAAATTCTAGGTCCGTATTTGAAATTTAAAGTCGATGATGGTTCTGCACAGACAATACGGCATGTAGAATCTAATGTTACCGGTGCATGGACCATATAAAACTGTAATGATAATGTAAACTTTTAAACCTTAGTGGTGAGCGTCGAAATTGAATTAGGCTATAAGTACAAAAGTATTTGCCTACTTTCGCAGACTAGAACCGTTGAAACAAATTCATCCCCTTCTCCTTTATAGTAATTACGCTCTTCATTGTTTGGGCTAACAAAGACGAGAAAGACGTTGATGCTATTTGCGACAATAAAATTTTATTTACGCCCAAGTATCTTCGACTTAAAATAAAACCTAACATTCAAATGGTGCCTGCGCTGCGCAATTATTTTTCTTTTGACCTTGATTAAATTTTAGGTTAGGGTAACCTTATGGTTGGTTCTCTTACATATTACAAAAAAAAGTTGTACAAATTAGTCAGATTTTGTGAATGTGTCTCGATCTATTAGTCATTTACTATTGTTTGTATAAAAATAACTAGGTATGTATTTTCGCATTGTATTTTCAAAACAACAAACTGTATAAGACAATACATATGTAAAATTTGACTTGACGAAGCTGTAAAATTAGCAATGAAACAAGACAAACACTAAATATAAAAAGTAATAGTTGAAAGACGTTTTTGAGAACACGATTTTTGACGGTTTTAAAAATGGTTAGTTTGTCGGTTTTGACTAGTTGTAATTTTTTATGTCAATTTACCTAATCCTCATCTACTATGAATTTACCATTTCAATAGTTGTTAACTTATCTCGCACAGTCATATAGGTACAATTAATTCTTGTACAAAAGTTGTACATTATTTTTTTATTCTATAATTTGACTTCTTAACACAAACAAACCCATTTGTCTGAATTAACATAGCAAATTATATTTTAGTTTTAATAATTTATTATATATGTCAATACTGCGTTTACTATCTTTGTGTAGTTTTTTTGTTAACTATTTACTTTAATTTCTTTCTCTTTTTTTCAGGTAAATCACCCTTTTTATATGATGTTGATAACTGTTTGGAATAGGTAAGTTACATATATGGTACATACCTAGAACTAGAAACAATCCTAAAGCAAATATAATATGTGCTTTTAAATAATTAATTTTCCACTAAAAAGCACCTATTTTTAGATCATATCGAAAAAAAAAATGAACCCATTTATAACGGACACTTAACTATGCGGATAGCTTTTCATAATCTTGAATTATGTATGTGATAGAAAATTCCATGTAAGTTAACTTCTCTTAAGTAAATTCTCTATTGGGCGGACACGGGCGCCATATTTAGTAAGGTTTCGTACCTCAAAAGGAAAAAGTAACCCTCATAATATCGTTTCGGTGTCCATCAGTCTGTCTGTCTGTTTCTCAGATATTAAGTTAAAATTAGTATCAAATACTCCGGTCTGCAATTCCTTGGAACTGTGAAACAATCGAACTTTTAGGTAAATGCAATTTAAATCTGCATATTTTGGCACTCACAAGGAATTATGTAATTTGGCAAGAAGCATTGTCTGTTGGGTAAGTAAGGGAAAAATTTTGGAAAACCGTAAATAGGTAGTCATATCGTAGAAAAAGTCGAATTTGTATCTATAGAACCTCGGTGCGCGAGTCCATCTCGCACTTATTAGCCGGTACATTGTTTTATAAAATATACGCCAAAATGCTCTGGTAAACGTGTGGATACTATTAAAACAATTGAAGACATAGTGACAAGTGGATAAAGGTGTCATGTCACATTTTTAAAGTTTTGAGTAAATTAACAAAACGCGTTTTGTATTGGAACTTTTTTATTTTGCTTTTGATTTAAATGAGTAATACCTCATAAAATAGATAATTTTAGGCTATTTTCTTTTTTTTATTATAATATTTAAGAAAAACAACAAGATTTTGTAAGACTAGATTTTTGTGTACATAACACCTTTATCCACTAACTTTAAACTCAGTCGGTGATACCTATGTTTTGTCATGTATAAAGATGCCATGTAGCTTTTAACTCAAACATTTATTTTAATATAAAAACAGTACAAACTCATACAATGAAGAACCTTCACATTTAATATGGTGTTTTGTTTAAACTTAACCTAGCAGCACTATACAAAAACAGCAAAATGCTAATGTGTCTTTCTCTTTTTCTGTTTTGGATTTTCAACATTTTTGTTCTAAAATCTCGTTGTAGAACCATCTGTAGTCGGAGTCAACAAATTTTATTTGTTCTCTTAAGTTGGACATTTTTTCAACCGTCAAACCACCACATTTGGGTAGTACACTTGGGGCAATTTCGTCAGCTACCACCTCCCTATCACCTCTTTTGTGTAAATCGACATGTAAAAATGGAGTAAAAGGATCCAGGTTAGTTTTATAAAAATAAAATCCAAACTGATCTACTCTAATCCATCGGACGTTATCTCGTAGATTAATTTTTTCATTAGTGGTATTATTCACCTTCTTGTATAAATGAAGTTTAGTTGGAAGCTCTTCAAAGTTATAAAAGAAATGTTCCATATTTAAACATACACCATTTTTAGTACTTGCGGATTTAATGATTTCTCTGTATTACTCTGGAATATAAATGTTTTGATGTTTTGTGAGTACTTTTTCGATGCGTCCAAAGTCTGTCGGAATCAAGAAAGCTGTGTCCAAGCACGAGAAACTTATGCTCGACTAGGTGCTTAAAAAAAAATGTAACAAAACACTTTTATCCACTAAAAATATTCATTGTATGTGTGACATGGCGCCTTTATCATCATAAAATTTCTTTAAGACATTACAAATGTACTATTATTGGGAGGCTATATCTATATCAGGGAAGTTCAAAAATTGTAAAAGTCATTTTTTCAAAAAATCTGACATGACACCTTTATCCACTTATGTCTTCAATAACGCCTTTCCTACTGATTACCCATGTCATAAGACCGTAATGGTCTCCCCGGTGCGGCACCTGAACGTTTCATCCACTTTGAAATATCGAGGTTTGGTTACGGTACGTAAAGGTTCCCCCTCTCCCCTCTGCCAAACCAACTTTATTGAAGTTTTTGAAGTTATTATAGTGTTTTTTTTCACAACCACCCTACCGCAATTTCTATCGATTTTATTAAAACAAAGTCGCTTCCCGCTGTCTGTCTGTTTTATCGATGATTTAGTTTTTTAGATTATTTAAATCAACGACGGTGTACTAAGTACCACATGAAATAATAAAGTAGTAATCCAACGTAGGTTAATTTATTTGGATATTTAGAAACACTTATAACTACTTACACTGATTAACTTAATTACTAAAAAATGTGTATTGTATTATGGAACGGTTTTTACTCCAGCGAGTCTATATCAGAACTGATACATATTACAAAAAACTTGTATTTATAGAATGTGTTGAGATTTGTATTTCTGTATCCCTATTCACATTTTTATGTGTACATACATACATAGATTATAATAATAGAGTTTTTTTCTTTTTGTTCTTTGTTGTCTGTTCTTTATGAAGTAGCGAACAAACGAGTTCTTTTAATTGATAAGGTACGGTAAGCAACCTCTGTAGAGATCGGATGTGCGTAATGTTTATCAAATTGTTCTTTCCAGTCTAAACAGAATACTATGACCGCCCTATTGTAAATGCTTAACATGCCGGCCACCTTGAAAGAGTTACTTTCAACACATTTATAATTATCTGTGCCCAATTATTTGTTCAATGGCAACACGCACAATTTGATTACCGAACGTTTAAATATTGCACCACTCGCGGTTTTTATTGACGCCACTCTTGCGATGTTGTCCTTTCCGGGATGGAGTTGCACGATCCTCCCCAATCGCCAAGACATGGGTGGACAATTATCGTCGCGAATCAGCACTATGTCATCAATTTCGACTGAAGATCGATTTTTATCCCATTTTGTCCTCTGTTGAAGAGTGTTGATATATTCTACACTCCATCTCTTCCAAAAATGCTGGACCAGCTTTTGTATATGCTGATAATGTCGTAACCTATTGCTTGGTGTGTCGTAGTGGTCGATGTCGGGTAAGGCAGTTAATTTTCTTCCAATTAGGAAGTGCGATGGGGTAAGAGGTTCTAGGTCATTTGGGTCAGTCGAGATAGGACTGAGGGGTCGGGAGTTTACATCTGCCTCAATTTGTACGAGAAGAGTGTAGAATTCTTCGAAATCAAGGTTAATATTGGATGCAACTCTTTTTAAATGTGACTTTACAGACTTCACACCGGCTTCCCAAAGTCCACCAAAGTGGGGAGAGTTAGGGGGAATAAATTTCCAGTTTACATTATTTTGAGTGGAAAATTCTTGAATTTTCCTTTGATTATCTTCAAGGTTTAAAAATTTGTGTAATTCTAACAACTCTGAGTGAGCCCCTTTGAAAGTAATCCCGTTATCGGAAAATATAGTGTGAGGACGACCTCTGCGAGAAACAAACCTTCTGAGGACTGCAAGAAAGGCCTCAGAAGTTAAACTCGTAACCAGGTCTAAATGAATTGCCTTGGTAGATAAACATATGAATAAACATATATAAGCCTTTTGAAGCTTAGAACCTCTGCCTTTTTTTGTTTTTATTTGAATTGGACCAGCATAGTCCACACCGCAATTAAAAAATGGAGGTGAAGGATGCAATCTTTCCTTGGGTAGATTTCCCATTAAATAAGCAGCTGGTTTTGGTTGTACTCGATAACATTTTATGCAATTGAAGATTATTCTTTTTACATTATTTCGGCCCGAAACTGGCCAATAATTGTCGCGTAAAGATGCTAAAAGTAGATTTGCACCACAATGCAACAAGCGATTATGCTCATGTTTAATAATCAAGTTTGTCAAGGGGTGTGATGGAGGCAAAATGACAGGGTGTTTTTTCTGATAATTAAAATTTGAATTTTGAATTCGACCTCCAACTCGCAATATGCCATTGTCATCTATGAATGGATTTAATTGTATAATTCTGCTATTATTTGGGAGTGAATTTCCTTTACTTAAACAACGAATGTCTTGTGAGTATGTCGTACACTGAGCTAATTTTAATAATATATTCAAACTGTGTTTTAGTTCAGAGACTGACAAGCATCCATGCTTTCTATTGAGGGTTGGAACCCTTGCATTTTGAACAAAACGTACGCAATAGGCCACAACACGTTGTAATTTTGTTAAAGAGGAATATCTATTAAAAATGTCCAGCGTGGGAACCTCGGTGGTGACAGTAACCACTCTACGCGCCTCGGTTTCAATTTCTTCTGTGCGTATGAAGGGCTCCGGCCAATTGTTCTCATCACTGATAAGCCAAACTGGTCCGTGCCACCATAACTTTAAACTCTCTAATTTTGACGCCTGAATACCTCGAGATATAAGATCTGCTGGATTATCAAAAGTTCTAACATGTCTCCAATCACTTATATTAGTTAGATTATGTATTTCCGTTACGCGATTTGCGACAAACGTTTTCCATCTACTTGGTGAAGAACTTATCCAATTTAGAACTATGGTCGAGTCGCACCAAAATACAAGTTTATTAAATGAGATATTAATTGACTTTAGTACCTTATTAGTAAGTTGCGCCAAAAGTACAGCTCCGCATAATTCCAGTCGCGGTAACGAAATGGTCTTAAGGGGAGCGACACGCGATTTTGAACATAAAAGTTTAACTTGACTAACGTTATTTGTATCAATACTTCGAATATACAAGCATGCCCCATAAGCCTGTTCAGAGGCATCACAAAACCCATGTAGTTCAATTGTCTTAGCGTTATGGCATGACACGTGTCTAGAAATTTTTAGAGATTTCAATAAGTGTAGTTGCTCCGCATATTTCGACCACTCAGTATGGAGATCTAAAGGAACCGACTCGTCCCACGACAGTTTGCATTGCCACAATCTCTGCATAAGTATTTTTGCTTTAATTATTATTGGAGATATTAAACCTAAGGGATCAAAAATTTCAGATATTCGGGACAGTATTGTTCTTTTAGTTATGTGTTTTGGAGAAGTGAAATCAGAAAGGCTATAATAAAAACAATCTGTTTTAGGATGCCAACGAATGCCTAAAGTTTTTGTTATTTCGTTTTTTGAAAAATCTACTACATTATGATCTAAATCAGTATCTACGTTAATGTTGTTTAAAATATAGGGATTATTCGACGTCCATTTACGTAATTGAAATGACCCTGACTTCAAAATTTTGGCGATTTGATGTTGAACTTCGATCGCTTCGTTCTCACAGTCAAATCCAGTTAACAAATCGTCTACATAGAAATCTTGGTCTATTATTTTGGATGCCTTTGGATAAATATCATGAAAATCTAACACGAGTTGCTTAAGGCATCTTATTGCTAGAAACGGGGCAGATGCCATTCCGTATGTCACTGTATTTAATCTAAAGCACAAAAGTGGCTGAGTAGAGTCATTGCGCCAAAAAATTAATTGTAAATTTTTATGTTCGTCTGCGATGAAAATTTGCCGATACATTTTAGCGATGTCGGCTGTCACTACATAACTATGTTTTCTGAATCGCAATAAAATAGAGAACAATTCATGTTGTATTGTAGGGCCTACACATTGAATATCGTTTAGGGATATGTTATTATCGCATTTGGCTGACGCGTCAAAAACCACGCGAACCTTCGTAGTTGAACTGCTTTGCTTAATTACAGCATGATGGGGTATATAATAAGTGTGATTTTTAGTGTCATCTTCATTTGAAACTGGTGACATATGACCAAGTGTTTCGTATTCGGTCATGAATTGTACATAACTTGTTTTTAACTCATCATTTTTTGCTAATTTACGTTCTAAGGCGTAAAAGCGTTTCAGGGCCTGTTCCCGAGAATTGCCTAATACTGAAGTGGCGAACTTAAGGGGTAATTTAACTATGAAGCGTCCTTGATTATCGCGAGTAGTATTAGTTTTAAAATGTTCCTCACATCTTTGCTCCTCTTGTGAATACATTTCGTTTTCCCCTTTTTCGACCTGTTCAATACACCAAAAGTTTTCTAATTGGCTATTTAACCCGTCATTCATTTGAGAACTAGAACAATTTGTAGTGTGAAGAGCATACCTTTCAACAACATCTGTTTCTATAAAATTACCGCCCAATATCCATCCCAACTTGCTTTTCTGTAATATTGGGAGATTTCTACCTAACTTATGTTGACCGACACATAACAGCTCCCAGAATATACCGGCACCTATCAGTATGTCGATTTTTCCTGGATTGTGGCAATTATTATCGGCTAATCGAATGTGTTGTGGTATATTAAAACTTGATAAATTAAAAGGTTTATTAGGTAGTTGATCGGTTATTTTATCTAAAACAAGACAGGAAATGCTACTGGAAAAGTCATTAATGCTTGATTTAAATGTTAGGTGGGTTTTAGAGTTGATGGAGGATTTAGCCTGATTTATTCCGCAAATATTTAAATTAGTTTTGGATTTCTTTAAATTTAACTTATTACAAAGGTCTTCTGTTATGAAGTTTGATTGTGAGCCAGGGTCTAATAATGCTCTAGCATAATGCAGTTTACCTCTTGAATCGTATACCTGAATTCGGGCAGTTGATAACAATGTTTGTTCTGTTTTTATGTTAGATGAATGGTTAACACAAGTTACCTGTTGTGAGACTGTCGGCTCTTTATTATCATTAGCGTTATCTTCGGAATTATCTGATGGTTCCCCAAGAGATTGCGGTATAGCAGGCTTATTTGAATAATTATTATTATTGGCAACTCGGTTTTGAAAATTTATATGCAGAAGAGTATTATGTTTTTTGTTACATACTTGACACATTCTGGACGTACATTGCGAAGTATTATGGCCTTTCTTTAGACAATTTAAACATAAATGTCGACGTTTAGCCTCTTGAATTCTATTATTTACGTCTAAATTTAAATTTTTTAAAATTGTTGACATTCGCGTATGTAATGGGCGTTTTTACAAAATGAACAATTGGCCTTATTTGTGCTTATGTATGCGTTTGATTTATGAGGTTTGTTTATAGAAGAATTATTTTGTAATAAATTTTGTTGAGCATTTACTTCAATCGTACCTAAAAATTGACATCTTTTTTCTAAGAATTCTAATAACTCATCAAATGTGGGAAGTTCGTTTTTAATTTTGTATGTTTCCCATTCGTAACGTGTAGTCTGACTAAACTTACTACTAATTATATAAATTAGCAAAATATCAACAGTAGGTTGTTCATAATTTTTTAACGACTGAGTAATTTTAAGGATGTTATCAAGGAATCTTTGTAACGTAATATGAGAATCTTTTTTAATAGAATCTAAATTAAATAAAGACTTTATGTTATTTTGAATTATTAGTTTTTTATTTTCAAATCGCCTTTTAAGCAGATTCCATGCAATATCGTAATTTTCTGCCGTAATCTTTAATGATTTGATGGATTGAGCTGCTTCACCTTTGAGACATGAGATTAAATAATAAAATTTTTGTATGTTGTTGAGGGAAGTATTCTCATGAATTAGGGAACTAAATGAATCATAAAATTCAACCCATTGTTCAAATTCACCACTAAAAGACGGTAATGAGACGCTAGGCAGTTGAACTAAGTTACTAGACTGTAATTGATTGTGCTGAATCTTTTTTTCAGATTCTGATGTTTTAGATAAATCGTTTAGAAAATTTGTGACATTAGCTAAAAGTTCATAATACGCGTTTTCGAAATCTACCAAAGCAGTTTCATGCACGGGGTCATCGTTTAGATTTGTAATCTGATAATGACAATTTTCAAATTCTTTCAAAGAGGGTTCAAAGTTTGCTAGTCGTGTCTTTAAATCAGTAATTTGATTTTGATCTATCTCTAGGATTTGTTTAATTTCATTAAATTTGTTTTTAAAACGAGTTAAGCGAGATTTTATTTGTCCTCGCTGATTAACGAGTGATCCTAAACCTTCCATTACAAATTGAGTACAGTCAGGATAATATAAGGAAATATATGAATGTGAAAGGAATCGCACTTACCGATATGATGATGATCTTTACCACGATGTAACGATGTACGGCACTATGGCAGACTTGAAGTGAAGTCGAAATTGTTTTTTTCTTTCCAAATGAATAGACTCCAACGAAGACGTGTAAGGAAATTTTGTAGCTTTCTTGTAGAATTTGGATTATTGCAATCCGGCTCGAAGGACCAATGTTTTATCGATGATTTAGTTTTTTAGATTATTTAAATCAACGACGGTGTACTAAGTACCACATGAAATAATAAAGTAGTAATCCAACGTAGGTTAATTTATTTGGATATTTAGAAACACTTATAACTACTTACACTGATTAACTTAATTACTAAAAAATGTGTATTGTATTATGGAACGGTTTTTACTCCAGCGAGTCTATATCAGAACTGATACATATTACAAAAAACTTGTATTTATAGAATGTGTTGAGATTTGTATTTCTGTATCCCTATTCACATTTTTATGTGTACATACATACATAGATTATAATAATAGAGTTTTTTTCTTTTTGTTCTTTGTTGTCTGTTCTTTATGAAGTAGCGAACAAACGAGTTCTTTTAATTGATAAGGTACGGTAAGCAACCTCTGTAGAGATCGGATGTGCGTAATGTTTATCAAATTGTTCTTTCCAGTCTAAACAGAATACTATGACCGCCCTATTGTAAATGCTTAACACTGTCTGTCCCTATGTATGCTTAGATCTTTAAAACTACGCAACGGATTTTGTTAAGTTTTTTTTCATAGATAGAGTGATTTAAGAGGAAGGTTTATATGTATAACACATACATAATATAGTAGAGAAACACTGATAATTTTAGAGGTTTCTAATGTAATATAAATAAACACATTTCTTGCGCTTACATTGTAAACGCTATGAGATAGATCAAAATAATGTACTACAGTATTGTACACCTTAAAAAGGTCTACAAAAAAGTCCGCGATGGTGCATGTCTATCTCTTAGGGATAACCCACAATAACCATTTTTTATCCTTTTTAAAATGCAGGGACATAGCAGTTGCGGCGGTACACGGGAAGCGCCTTTGTTTTATACTATGTACTGATCAGCATTACACCCGCGCGAAGCCGGGGCGGGTCGCTAGTCTGACGATAAAACAATCAAACAACATAACAAATTATCGATAAGCCATTGGGATGAATGATGTACAAAAATTATCCAAAACCAGAAGAGATTTTCCTTTTAAGATGTCAATTGTTTTTAATTTGTGTTAATTACTTTGATTTTAAACTTTTTCTGAGATATTGAGGACCAATCGATGCATTCCGTCGTTTCAAGAAATATTACTCACTTCTGAATAACAAAAAATAAAAACCTGTTTTTTTTTTCTTTTATATTACAAGTGCCTATGTGCCATTTATTTTTAATTTTTGGTCTATCGGATTTTCGCGATTGTAATATTCGCTCTTCTGGTGTGCAATCGTCCACCAAGTGGATAGCACGTGTTTTTTCAGAACGTACAAATTCAGTAAAACAGGAAACCAATTGGGCGTTGTGTGTTGTTATAAGTCGTAGCCGTTTTCGACGGAAATTATTTTTCACAGTTTATTTTGTGATAATGTTTGCGTCTTTCATTAGCGCCGTGATTTTTTTAAGACGAGTACGTTTGTTGATACAAAGCGCTCGTTTCATTAACAGAAATATGGAGGAGGTTTATTTTTCGGGTATGGCATTCAACGTATTTAATATTCTTGTTTTCGTTCCTGGTTTAGCTAAAATCATAATGATAATTAAATATGTCAATTTAAACAGATAAGCTTATTTAAAATGAAAGCTTCTTCATTATTATTTGTCTACCGAATTTAACTTTGTGTAAAATGATATAGGTAATGCAGGAAATAAACAAAATAATTTGATTTAAGTTCTGTTATTAAATGAAACGGCTGGAATAAAAGAAAAAAATTATTAATAAAATAAAAAAACATGCAAAGTTTCAAGAAAAAGTTTATTTGTATCACTACAGCCGTTTCGCTATACTATAGCTTCTTCAGGTGAAGATCTCTAACAAACTATATCTATCATAACAGTATTTAGTATATACCTTAAATATACACAATATGTGGAAGGGGGCAGCTTGAAATTCAATTTTAGCAGTGGAGAATTCGAAATATGTAATTGTTCGTCAAGAATAATATTCTGTTTCGTATATCTATTAATTTCCAATTGTTCAAAAAAGTTTAACTTTATGCTTTTATTATGTTTAAAGTTAAGCCTTTTTAGGGTTCCGCACCTCAAAAGTAAAAAGCGGAACCCTTATAGGATCACTTCGTTGTCCGTCCATCCGTCCGTCCGTCCGTCTGTCAAGACCCTTTTTCTCAGGAACGCGTTGAGATATCAAGCTAAAATTTATACCAAATACTCAGGTCTATTGTCCCTTGGAGCTGTGAAAAAATCTAACTTCTAAGCCAACGAAATCAAAAGATACAGCCGTTTATGCCGCAAATTTTCGAATCAAAACCTACAGGGTACTTCCCGTGAACTCAGAATCATGAAATTTGCTACGAAGCAACGTCTTATAGCACAGATAAAGGAAAAATTGCGAAAACCGTAAATTTTTAGTTACATCATATAATAAAAATATTTTTAATAATTTTAAAGTTACTACACCTTTCCTCATGAACGCGTACGGGTATTAAATAGAAATTCATGTCAAATACTCAGGTCTATAATACCTTTAAGCTGTAACAAAATCAAACTTCTATGTCAACGCAATCAAAAGGAATAGCAATTTAAGCCGCTTATTTTCAAACTCGCAACTACTCGCAAGGGAATCAAAACCTAAAGGGTACTTCCAGTCGATTTAAAATCTTGAAATTTGGCATGAAGCAATGTTTTATAGCACATATAAAGGACAAATTCCAAAAACCTTATATTTTTAGTTACATCACATGTTTGTACGGAACCCTCGGTGCGCGAGTTCGACCCGCACTTGGCCGGTATTTTTCAACAATTGTAAATTAATAGATATAGGCAACAGAATATTATTCTTAACGACCAATTAAATATTTCGAATTCTCCACTGCTAAAATTGAATTTCAAGCTGCCCTCTACCACATGTTGATTATTTTTAAAGCATAAATACTGTTATAATAGATATGTAGTTTGTTAGATCTTCTCCTGAAGAAGCTAAAGTATAGCGAAATGGCTGTAGAGATACAAATAAACTTTTTCTTGAAACTTTTCACGTTTTTTATTTTATTATGTATAAGTTTCAACAAGTGACTAGTGCAGCAGCAATCAATAGTTTAAAAAGTTGATTGTCAGTATCATTTTTAGTTTTACATGTTTTTTTAATATTTATTTTAAACACTGGAATTTTACTTTTACGAGTATGAGCAATATATTCTTAAATAGATGCAAAAAAGTCACTGGTACGTACTATTAATCATAAAATCAATAAACGTCCCACTGAAATCCAACTCGCGAGACGACACCTATTTATTTCTCCAGTAATATCAGATGGGCCATCTCATGATGTATGTTATCAAGGGTTTTTCAATTTCAGTCCTACTTATGATAGAAATATTATACCATTATATGAAAACAACATATTAAAATATTAACAATTATTGATTTAATTCGACAGGCGATTAAAGTATACTTTTACGTAATTATCATTATTTTTTAACTCGTCCTTAATTTTTTCACTTAGGTTAATAAACTCAAAACTCATTAATTTATGCTACTACTGACAATGGATACTAAACCGGGGTATTTTTGAATATTAATGACAAAACTCGAAATTAATGTACGAAAACATAATAATTAAAGTCGTCTTGTTAAAATCTTACTTACTTGTATAAATAACAATCTTTAATCATTTAGAAAAACAAATTAAAAAGTCGGAGTAAATTATTGATTTAATTACTCAAAAGACGATTCAACTACATACTTAATTACTTTTTTTTTTAACACTCACGAACTTTAGGTTAATAAACCCATTATTTTATGCTATACAGAAATTTGAATTTGAAAGTTAATGACAAAATTCGGAACAGTTTAATTACTTTTTCATCGAATTTCTACTAATTTAAACTTTGAAATCTACCCAAATTTTTTATTTCCGCACTAATTAAATGCGTTAAGAAAATACTTTGACCTCACGCTTTACGAAAAACACTCAAAAATATGTAACTTTATCCTGATGCAAAACGGAGCTCTTAAGTTGATGTCGAATACCAGTAGTTTTCCTCACCACCAGATCCCAAAAGTGAGATTCCTGTATTTTAGAGAAACGAGCGTATGATTTAGGAGAACATTGTTGATTTAATTACACACAAGGTTATTGGTTTTTACTTCTACAATTATTGTGGCTTTTATAATTGTCATTTGAACTGATTTTTGTTAGGTTAATAAACTCATTTGATGCTATTCGGAAATTTTGAAATTTAAAATAATTAAAACTGTTTAATTACATAGCCTTATTAAATTTAAAAGTCATATTATACATTTAAAAAAATCCAGTATTGTCTTTCAGGCTAACTAAGACTAATTCCAAAAACTAATATTTTAATATCTTTAACATTCAATTGCTCCTCAAATTTTCTAATTTGAACTTTCATTAAAGTATACCAAAAAGTATAAATATTAACCATTGCTTTAAAAAAACTACATTCATTAGAATTGTTCCCCAATCAATTTTTTGTCTTAAATTTTTAATCTTAATCCATTTTCTAAAACCCAATAACATACCTCCCTTAGCTCTAATTATTACGTAACAACTTATCTACCCAATAACTAACTTGTTCTTCTTCACACCACGTCCCTCAGAACTTTTTCCTCCATTTCCTTTATCTCTTTCTTCTTTAAACTGCCCTCTTCCATTATTCAACTCTTCATTGATTTCCTTTTCTTTACTCACTTTTTTTAGCGCAACTTCCCTTCTTTTCTTCGTCCCATACCCATGTTTTATCTCCTTTTGTGACCTTCTTATCCCCAAATTTTATTCTTGTATTTGTATTATTCTTCTTTCCTCTTTCATAACCTTTTCCATTACTTCTTTAATTTTTGTTTCTTTCACTGACCTACCTTTTTTGATAAACACTTTTGTTCTTTTTTAATTTTTACTG
Source organism: Agrilus mali (assembly GCA_029378335.1). Lineage (NCBI taxonomy): Eukaryota > Metazoa > Arthropoda > Insecta > Coleoptera > Buprestidae > Agrilus > Agrilus mali. The sequence goes on from CM055656.1 coordinate 21,701,143, forward strand.
TTCCTTAATATTTCCATTTTTCCTGCAAACTTTCCATACAACAATATAATTTTTCTTTAATTTTTCACACTTCAGTAATTTTAACATTTACTCCCACATTTCTTTTAAAAAAGTCCTGTACTTTAATCTTCCATTTTCCTTCACCTTACTCCAGCCCAAAAAACATTACATTCTTGCTTCTTTCTATCTATATAATTTTTTATATTCAACTCTTTACTTAGTATCTCCACTTTTTTCTATAAATTACTGGTCTGTTTTTCTCTACTACGTTCTTCTCATCTGCATCATTTCCTATATACCAAATTTCTTCTTTTATTTCATTCATTTCCCATCTAACTTTTCTTCAATCTATTCTATACATTCCTTTTTGTGTTTATTATCATTTTCTATTCTTTTTCCTTTTCTTATCCTCCTATATCGCGGGTTTTTTGTTCCACCGTGATAATTCAAAAGTGAAAAGTTTAATCAAGCAAAAAATAAGATAACAAAAACAGAAATTCGTATTTCTCCTCACAAAAAAGACTCCAACGACATTCAGTTTTCTCCATGTTTTGCCAAATTCCTTTAAAAAAGTCGAATTTCTCTCAAAGTACACAAGCCTTTCTCAATAAAATCCACCAGATGTACCAGACAGACTTTGCATACCATTGATCCAAAATGCAGCAAGAAATCGTTAGCTCTCAAAAACCCGGAGCACTCAAACACACGTCTACTCATCTTCAGCTATTCTTCTCGGCCTTTTTGAGTTTAATTAATTTTGTTATTAAAATTTTTCTACTAAGTTAATGATTTTAAAATACGTCGAAATTTGAAATCGCCGAATTTAAAAAATATTCTGACGCCGTTTTGTACGGAAAATAATTTAGAATACTGATGCAAAACGGAGCTTCTGAATGGCTATCTGAAACTAGTATTTTTTTTTTCATCATTAGATGACATGCCTCCATATGGCAGATCTCAATGTATTTAAAGTGAGGTTTCTGTATTTTAGAGGTACAAACATATGAAAAATATAGAACCATTTAGGAAGACAAATTGATAGAATCAGTATGAATTGTGCAACAATTTTTTTTTTTTTTTTCGATACATTCAAGGTGAGATTTTTATATTTTCGAGAACGTATTATAAAAAAAAATTAACCATTTAGTAAAACAAATTAAGAAAATCGGAATAAATAATTAATTACACAAGAGGTTATTGATATATTCCATAATTATTTTTGCTTTTATAACTGTCTTTTGAAGTGAGTTTTTAAGGTTGATAAACTCATTACTTTATGCTGCAAGGGGATTTTTGAAAGTTAATGATAAAATTAGAATGAAAGTATGAAAATATAGGAAACATGTTGTCAATCAAACTGTTTAATTAGTTTTTGTTATTGGGTCCCTACTAATTAGTTAGTACCTAATCAGTGAAAAAATGTAGAAGAAAATATGTTTTCGTAAATTAATTATATTTTTGATTAGATACAAATACCTCACAACCAATTTTTACCTATTACTTGGGAATTGTATTATTATTACCCACCCTCATACATGTACTTTACATACTACACTGTACATAGGATAATTTCATCATTAGTACTCTTCAATATATTCAGAGATGTTTCTCTACAGGTGTTTGAGGTTTGTTTATTACGAGTAATAAAAAGAAAAGACGACGAAGGATTTAGCTTTTTTTTAGTTTACTTTATACTGTACTGTTTGCTGACCGTATTAAACTGTTCGAAAATAGAACGTTCAAGAGGTATTACACTGGCAATTCGCCATGATTATTAAAGGAACTTTTTGAAAAATACATCGAATACCAACTTGTCGGAAATCGGTCACAGAGGAAACACATTTTTGTGCCAAAATCGTTTGACGGTTGTCAGCGACTGCTCGATATTTTTCTAACAACCTGATAGACATAAATTACTTTAGTTATGATGGCAGTATTATTGTAAAAGTAATATATCGTGGGACGTTAAAAACATTGACCCAAATACAAAACAGTACATTGAAGGTTTTAATAGGTAAGGTTTTTTATCGCATAATATTACTATAAATGCATAATTGTTAACATATATGATTAGAGAATTTTAAACAGCAAAATAAAAAAAAAAAAAACAAAAACAAAAAAAAAGGTCTTACCCCAACTCACCACAAAACTGTCTACTGTCACCATCAAAATGAACACATTCATAACTTAACATAGTAGGTAACTTTAGCATAATTTATTTAGGTAATTTAACTGATAAAATTTCTTCGTATTTAAGAAACATTGGGTTGAATATTGCTTATAAAACCAATTACTCTTTAGAAAAATTGATTAATAGAACAGATACAATTAAAAAAGACAATAAGTCAGAGTTTATAAGCTAACTTGTGGGTCTTGCCCTAAAATCTACATTGGTCAAACAGAGAGGACATTTAAAAAACGTATAATAGAACACAAAAATAGTTAAAAATAAAACAGATTCAACATATGCGAATCATGTAACAGCAGGACACAGTTTTAATGAAAATTTCGAGATTTTACATTATAAATAATAAAAGACAAAAATTAACGTTATTAGAAAACTTGGAAATAAACAGATATAAAAAACTAGGAATAATTTTAAATGACAAAGTAGAATGTAACAACTCCCCTGTACTAAATTAGTTTCAACCCAATACTACCCCCTATTATCAGTAGCTATTTAAGGACCTGAAGTAGTTTTCATAGTTTGTAGTAAATACTCAATAGCCTGCTAAATTAATAAATAATTTGTGAAAATCATATACGTGTTTTTATTTTCTTATTATGGATTTTCATCAGGTAAAGGTCGAAACTATTCAATCACAGTAACTTCTTTGTACATACAGTCTTCTTAAGACTAAAGGTCATAGCGGCGTTTCCATGTAAGAACAACCCCAAAAGAATTGAAATTTGCTGTCAATTACCCAAACGCATTTGTCGTAATAGCGCTTTTGTAAAATTTTTAACCCGGTAACCCCTTTATTAGAAAAATACTAGCGGATTTTGCTAAATTCATTTTCATGTTTGTCATTATATAATTATCTGAAAATTTTGAAGAAATTCATGGCGTTTCTTTACGTTATGAGACACTTCTAAGTAAAATTTGTGAAGAAAAAATTGCCAACGTTTTTGAAAATTTATTTCGCATTGTTAAACTTCTCGTTCAATTTTATACCATAATTGTGTCATTTGAAAACTTGTATCAACAACGCTGATTTGGACAATTTAATACGACAATAATAAATAAAATAAAAAATGTGATTTTGAACCAACACATCAGCGTCAAACGTTCAGATACAAAAGCATTGTGTTTAGTAATTAGATCGCAAAAATGCATACATAAACATCTAATTTTGTGATAATTCTGCATCTCTGCAGCACAAATCCACGAGCTGTTTCTGATAGTGATATTGTTTTGTAGTCCATGGAGATCAAGGCGATTCCATACAGGTTATATTATTAAGATTTAAATCTACTAGTACTTAATAGAATAAAAGAAGCTGCAGCACGTTACGTCTGTAATATTCATCAGTATATCACGATGTTTTATGTGGACATAAATCCATAATTTATGATTGCTATTTTTGGGGTTGTGAACTAAAGTTTTGAACCAATTACAACTACAACTACCAACTACACCTTTTACACAACTCTGTTTATTTAAGTTGAAATGTGAGCTTCACTTCTCTGTATTTATACATTCCTTCTGGTATATATTTATAATGCAGATAGATAGAGTATTTGTTACAAAATTCTGTTTGCAAACAATTTTATTCAAAAAGTTAACATGTAAATGCCACCCTTAAATTAAAATAAATTGTTCTTTGGGGCATATTTTTGTTTTAGATTATGGTTCACCCATGACGATATAGGTAATATGTGTGTACATAGTAAACGTGTGTATCGATATCGATGCCAGAATCTTTCTGACGTGTGACATCTTTTCGGTTGGGCCAAATATCTCGAACATTGTAAACACCAAGACGGTAGTATTATTAGACTGAAAGCACATTTGCAATAACGTAAAAATACTCGAAGCCGAGTTCTGGTTAGGTTGCCTGCCTGATCCTCAACACCTGCTGCTCGTCGAAAGATACGATTGTGTACAGAGTTATTGGCACTTCTCACGAGGGTATAAGTATACAGAATTCCTAACACAAGATCAACAAATATATTTGAATTTAAATGCCTTTAAAAAGAGAAAGATTTTAGAACATAGGATCCGAATACACAATTGAATTACTGTGGACCCATGGGTTGTGATTTAGATGAGTATTTCACAAATTTTTTATTTCATATTGTGGATAGATCTCTTAACCTTACGTAACATTACATTTTTCCAGATAGATATTATCCAATTATTAGAAGGGCCATGATCTAAATCAGAGGTTCTCAAACTGTTTATTACGTATACCATACAGTTGCCAATTTTTCTGCTCTGAGTGGTCCTTAACCTAACGTAATTTTACAATTTTTACCAATTGGGAACCTTCATGGGGGCGTGGCCTAAAAAACATGGTTGAAAGCAGATGACAATTTTAAATTTTTAACCCGTGTGATAGTAAGTAGAGTAATTAAAATGTTATTAGTTATGGCAGGTATATTATTATGGACGCGGGAATAATCCGAAACAAAAAAATATTCATGACGCGCAAAGGATTTTATCTGCCGGACATTTATTTAAATGTGGAATTAATCGTGAAAAAAGTAATGAAAATATGACAGTGGTTACCGCGCTTTGCATAGAAACGTCACACATAAAAGAAAAGCCACATGAAATAAATGCAGAAATTAGTGCAATCGGGAAAATAATTGCAATTGCCTGTTCGTGTAAGGCAGGATTAGGAGAATTGTGTAAACACACAGTGGCAACATTATTTCATTGTTACCGGTAAGTTGAGAAAATCTAAGCTCTAACATTTGTAAGCCTTAACTTACAACATGCATGTAATAAATTTACAATTTTTATTTTAGTAAAGGAGATGGCTTGGAGATATTTTCATGTACAGTTTTTTCTCGTTTAAAATTTAATTTTTCCCAAAAAAAAAATTAATACTTTCAGTTGGGGAAATTTTTGGGTTTAAATACTTTGAAAACGTACCTGGCAATGCGTAATCGGTTTTTTGAAAATGCAGAGAGCAAATTTGCATGTGAGGAGTAACTTCTTGAATTTTCAATAATTTCTTCCACGTTTTAAATCTATCAACTTTCTCCAAATTCCCAAAAAAAACTTTTCTAATAACACTACGCGATTACCAGCCTTCGGAAATTTGTAGAAAACCATGTTTAGATTTTTATTCGATTTACTGTTACAATCTCTAACTCCACAAGATACTCTAGTTTTTGTTTTTTTGCATTTTGCAAAAATTGTAACTTCCACTTTTACTTTTATTTATGGATAATTTATTATAAAAAACTTATTGCAAATACATATGAACAACATGCATTTACAATATATTTACTCGACCATTGTCATCCGGAATTAGTTTGTTTTTTTGCCACCAGACTGCGTACCCCAATCTGTTAGTTCCCAATAGGCATTAGCTGATTCATTTATTCTTTCTCAGTGCTAAGCACAGTGGTGGATTTACCAGCAGACTGGTACAATGTCAGTCTAGAGCGGCAGATTTTAGGGACAACATTTTTTTTCTTATATCATATAGAATTTAAGGATTCTTATTTATATACCTAACTGTTATTAGGACCACACAAAAAATTTTCAACATGTAATATGTTTCACTAATTATGTACCTAATTATTCGGGTGAAAGAAGCTTTTCTTTCTTAAAACGGTTGAAAAATTCTCTAAAATCTACTTTTAGTCTAGAAAAGCCATACGCCTCAGCTCTTTTGCATAGAATCGGAACTTTTAAATACAATTTCAATTAACGAAATAATTGATTATTTTGCTAATAGAAAATCTTCCAAAAAGGTATTGTAAAACGTTCATCAGTTAATTACAAATTAAAGTACAATAAAAATTGTTTAATAACGTTTTTAACAATTTTAACTAAATCTTTGGGTTGTAAAAATATCATTAATAACTGACACATCGATTTCCTTGTTCCCAATATAGGGTGGTATGTCACGCCGTTTTGTTGTTTAATAGCAAGAATTTTGACGTGGAAAAATAAAAATAAATTATTTATTTGGTGTAGAATAAAAAATGAATTTATACACTTTTTTATAATATCTTGATATAAAAATAATTAATTAGAATAATATGTAGTTTATCTTAAAACTAATTCCAAAATACATGTAAAAAGGTAAGGAATACAATGAATTATTATTGTATGCAGATGAAACATAAATTATTTTTTTATATACCTACTAATATAATTTTAAAACATTTTTTGGTACCAAAGTATAATAGTAATTTAATAAATTTAAAAAATATAATAAAATAATACATTGAATTATTATTACTTCGAATAATTATAAAAAATAAATTTAATTAACTTCAATAATGTCTAAAAATAACCGAAATTATACGTATTATTATGATACTATAGGCAAAATGTAATTCCAATTCAAAATGTATGTCAATTTCATATTAAAACAGCCCTGGTAGAAATTGAAATCTGGCTACCACCAACAGTACTTAGTTAAAAGTCGGGCCGGATTTTTCTTTGCATGCCTGAACAGGCCCGATATGGTTTTTTAATAAATGCCGGAGCGGGAATGTGGTACTTAGCCTACTCGGGAATTTAGTCAGTATCTGGGCGGATTTTGAAGTGATTGTTAATTAAAAGCTTGATCGGGCGTTACAATGTACTTCTAATCAGATAATATTGTAACGAATTTTCTAGTCAAAGATATCTATTTATTTATTTATTTATTTAATCCAGAGTTACATAAGAAACATTTACAGGTAGTTTCATGTACAATTATTAAAAAAATAAATGATACAGAAAACAACGCCGTAAATACTGCAGAGGAAAATAGAACAAAAATCTTCCAGCCACACATCACTCATACAATACCCCTCATACACTAATTTGTTTATTTCATTCTCTTCTATTTGGCTTTCTGCACTTTAGTGATAGACATAAGTAATAGTTGATAGCAGTAAAACTGCAACCAATAACTTCAAATAACATATTTTTATTTATTCTCTGTACATAATATCTAGTTTAAATTATACCAATATGTTTTCGTATATCAACTCTTTTAAAATCTCATTAGAAGATTTTTTAGTTATATCTAAAACTTTTAAATTATTTGGAAGTTGATTAAAAATTTTTATTGCTTTTATGAAACTACTCTTATTTAAATAATTATTTATTTAACACTATTTATATAAAACTTAACACTAACTTAGAACTACTATTTATATTAGGACAATTCACTTATTTATATAACAATTTACTTTTGTCTATTATTTATCGTTCTGATTCGCGCACTGATGGTTTCTCACAACTACTGTTCCTCGGTCCAAAGATGATCACTTTATATACACCTTTCGAACTTTCTGGACAATTCGAAAAGGAAATCCTGATTATTCCCGAATGATGAATAATAATTAGAATGTCGATGATTCCAGAATTGGTCTTGTTACTTGTCGCTGGAGCTTGTAAGTTTACGTTGATAAAAGTCCCGTGCGCGGTGACTACCCCGTAAGCATGTTAGCGAAAAGGAAGTACATGTACACAAATTGTTATCGCACACACGTTCGGTGTCACTGGTCGCTACACTACCCCCTCCTTAAGGGTGATCCGTCCCGGATCACATTCTGCCGTTCCCACAGAGGATCATTGCAGGTGGATCCGCTTCGACATCCGGTTGTCAGGTGGAAGTAGCAGTCAACTGTCTGCAATGGTGACGGTCCTCGTCGTGGATTTCCGGCGCACACGAAGATTTCTATTCCAGTGTATCGGTATAAAACCTCTACCATGTTTCTAACCACCCTCCAATCCAGACCATCGAGCCCACATCCGATCCTCAGGGATTGCTAGCTTCAGGATGTTAGCGTGCAATAACCGCTGTCTTAGCTCTATCAGGGAGTCCCATAAGGAGTGGTAGGCAGGCTTCTCCGACGGCTTGCTTTTGGTGACTAGATAGAAGATGGATTGGGTCCCATCGAGTAACTGCAATACTGTTGCCAGTCGGTTGAAGTGGATTACTCTTGGTTCTCCATTGGGGGTACGTCTAATTCGGTAGATTACGTCATTGATTCGTTTGATAACTTTATACGGGCCTTCCCAATCTTGTTGCAGCTTCGGCGAGAGACCCCTTTGACGCTTGGGAATATAAAGCCACACCAAATCTCCTTCCTGAAATCCTCCATCAGTGGCCTTAATGTTATATGCGTCTTTCATCCGGTCACTGGCTATCTGCATATGGGAACGTATGTCGTCATGAATGTCGTCTAGTCGTCTTCGGAGTTCACTGACGTAATCTTCTCCAGCCACGTCTGCGCCAGGTTTGCATCCGGACTTTAAATCGCATGGTAGTCGCAACTCTCGACCGAACAGTACCCTGGCTGGTGTTTGCCCAGTGGTTTCATGTACGGAAGATCGGTATGCCAAAAGGAACAATGGCAGATAACGATCCCAGTCTCGCTGATGTTTGGAGACCATTTTGGACAGGTACTTGTTAATGGTCCTGTTCATTCGTTCTTCCATGCCGTCTGATTGAGGATGTAGGGCTGTAGTTTGAGTCTTATGAATACCCAATATTTTACAGATGTCCTGGAATATGGCTGACTCGAAATTCCGTCCTTAACTCTTTCACGAGCGTTTCCGCCACTGTAGTTGCCGTCTGGTTTGGAAGGGCGTACGCTTCAACCCATTTCGTGAAGTAGTCCATTGCCACTACGATGTACTTATTTCCATTTTCAGATTCTGGGAATAGTCCGGCAACATCTATGGCAATTCTCTCGAATGGGCTGCCGACGTTATACTGGCGCATTGGAGCACGCAGTCACTTCTGAGGTCCCTCACTAGCGGCGCACGTCGTACGCTTTCTGCACCAATCTTCCACATCCTTCTTGCAGTTGACCCAGTCGTACTTTGCCAAGGGTCTTCTTTACACCAAAATGTCCTCCCGAAGGGTCGTCATGGAGGCACTGCAGAACTTCTTTTACCAAGCTTCTCGGTATCACCAGCTGACGTCTGCTTTCTGTGCCATCTTGATTCTCAGCGACGCGCTTTAGGAGACCATCTTCTTCGTCAATGGAATCCTATTGAGCCCACAAAGATTTTACTTCTGTTGACTTGGCAGCAACTTCCTGCAAGGTTGGTCTTCTGCCTTCTTTCTTCCAATCCAGGAACGTTTTTAAGAGCACGTCGGAATGTTGTTCTGCCTTAATGTTGTCGGGATGCCACAGCTCGTCCAGGATAGTTATCCTCCTGACCTCTTCGTGTTCTCCGACGCGTTGACAGTGTGTACAATTATCCAGGCAAGGTCTTCTCGATAAGGCGTCGGCGTTTTTAATCTACTTCCCGCTCGGTGTTCTATGTCAAAGTCGTACTCTTGCAGTTTTTCTATCCATCTGGCTACTTGGCCCTCGGGGTTCTTAAAATTCAGCAGCCATTTCAACGCGGCATGGTCGGTTCATAGCAAGAACTTTCTGCCGTAGAGGTATTTGTAGAAATGCTCCACGCTTTTTACTACAGCTAACAATTCGCGCCTGGTTACTCAGTAATTCCGTTCTGGTATGGATAGAGTTCTGCTAAAGTAGCCGATCACTTTTTCTTCACCATTCTGTATTTGTGACAGAACCGCGCCAATTCCAATTTCTTCCAGCTGGGCTAATCTTTCATCGAAAGTCCCCAGCGTTTTGTTTATTTCTTCTCTTGTTTCTTCTTTGAATTTGCCCAGTTTTTCTTCCAAATTTCCTTCGAATTTCTCTAATTTTTCTTCCAGGACTTTTGAATTTTCCTTTAATTCTTCCAGATTTTCATTTAATTTATCATCAAGGTTCTTTGAATTTTCATTTAATTTTTCTTCCAGATTCCTTGAATTTTCGTATAATTTTTCTTCCAGATTTTTTGAATTTTCATTAAATTTCTTTTCCAGTTCATCCTCGAATTCATATGTACTGGGATCGAAGCCTTCTTGTATAAAAGCCTCCTCGAGCCTCTTCTGTAGGATGTTCTTCGTACCCGACGTATCTTGGTCTCGCTCTTCCGGCAAAGTAAGTTTTCGGCAACAATAATAGACGGACGTTTCTAATCTCGTCACGTGGCTCTACACGGAAATGATTGCCAAAGCACATGCATTCTCGTCTTTGATTGTTACTTTATAGTAAATTGCTTTTGCATATACTTATTTACTACAATTACACAGTTACAAACTATATACATATAAAATGCATAAGAATTGTCGTACAATCGTGGATATATTTGCAACTCAAAAACAATTAATTAATTATAGATTTTTTGGTACTTTTTCCATTTTTTTTTAGTTTAACTTATCATCCACTCTGCAGGCATTTATATCCCATACACTGGAGCAATCTGTCATTGCTAACTTTCTTTCAAGTTCTGTGCAAAATTGTATATTCAGGGGTGAAGAGCGCTCTTAACTCGTACAATTTTTTCGGCATTTTTATTTATTTCGTATTTTTATTATACTAGAAAATTCTCTGGAGATCGATTCGCAGACCCCACACCTGACACCAATTGTAACGAATTTTCTAGTCAAAGATATTTATTTAAAAAATTATTTATTTAACACTATTTATATAACACTTAACACTAACTTAGAACTACTATTTATATTAGGACAATTCCGTCCACTACGACGCACATCGACAGCGACACCGACATATCGGCGCGTAAGTACCCAATCTCGGACACGTCAGTACAAAACAATTGCTAGTTAAGTGCAGTGTGCATGCAGTTCATGTTATAAAAAATGTCTTTTGCCGACAATAAGATATTTTGGATATCGTTTATATCTTTGTATAGAGAAAATCCTTGTCTTTGGAAAATAAAGAGCAAGGAATATTCCAATAAGCCCATGAAAAATGCAGCATATCAAAAGCTTGTGGAAAAATGCAAAGAGATTAATGCAGACGCCGATGTAAAATATGTTCGGAAAGAAATTGATTCATTGAGAGCTGGTTTTCGTAGAGAAATGAAAGAAAAACAAAAAAGTAAAAAAACGGGAACAGGCACTGATGACATGTACGAGCCCATTCTTTGGTAGTTTGAGGAATTGTTATTTTTACAAGACCAAGAAGAGAGTCGCCGTGGAACATCGTCAACAAATGATCAACAATCAGGGTCTGAAGCGGAGGATAATCTCGAGGATAATGAATTAAAGGTAAGTTTAATTACGTATTTATATTTTATATAGTAAAATACAATAATAATATTATATCTAGTTAAAGTTGAAACATGATATAAGTATTCTCATTTGTGTCTTTTACGTTAATGAATCATTCTTTCTTGAAATTCAACTTGCCCTTCATTATTATAATAATCTGTAAAGGCTTTCCTTACATTTTTAGCAATATTACTGTAATAAGTACGATTGTTTTGTAAACCATGTAACTGCCGAAGTTCTTCACGCCAGTCACCATCTTCAATACCGTTGTTATTGATAGTTTCCAATTGATTTCTTGGATTATTTATATAGCTTGAACTTTTTCTTCTCAGAAAATTGTGAAGTGCTAAAACAATTTTATCGATGTTTTCCACATTGGTAACTGTAATTGTGGTTAGTAAAATCCTGAAGCGAGATGACAATATGCCGAAAACGTTTTCTACCACTCTTCTTGCTCTACATAAACGATAGTTAAAAATTTTTTCGTCGTGACTGATCTCAGTCAGGGAATAAGGTTTCATAATATTTTCAGATAACGAAAAGGCATCGTCACCGATAAAAACATAAAGCAGTTTGACTGCAGACTTTTCCATACTACTGGGCAGTGGTAAATGTACCATTTTTGAGCTTCTCGTAAAAATCAGTTTCGCGTAAAACACCTCCATCTGAGATTCTTCCATTGATTCCAGTATGTATGTAAATAAACTCGTAATCCCCATTTACAATAGCGAACAGAACAGTACTGTGGAACCCTTTGTAATTATAGTAGAAGGAACCGCTATTTTCAGGTTTTTTAATTGCAATATGTTTTCCGTCCATTGCTCCTAGGCAGTGTTCAAAATTCCAAGTTTTTCTAAACTGATCTGCGATTTCCAACCATTCATCTGGGTTTGAAGGAAACTATAAAAAAAGAAAACATAATAAGTAAACAAGCAAACTAAAAAATGGGATTTTATTTCATGAATTCAATTCCATTTTCAATAAGTGGTGTGCTATATACATATTAATAATGTCGCTTATTTTTCAGAACTATGAACCAATGACTCCACAAAGCAGCTGCTCTTCTCAACAGAGTGATAGCAGCAGGCCATCTACTAGAAAATCCTTAAACCAAGGAAGAAGCTTGCTACAAAAAAAAGCCAAATTTTTGGAACTAGCAAGTGCTGCTCTTGCGCCTACATCGATCTCCCCCTTTGACGCTTTTGGAAAAAGTGTGGCAGAAGACCTCACCAATATGGACTATGGACGGTACCCAGAAAATTATAGCACAAAAACTAATTTCCGACATTGTATTTTACGGAAAGTTGGGGAGACTTTCCGAGAGTTCGAGCATTAATTGTGCAGACACAGCTCCTCAGTTGTCTTACCAAGCCCCTATTGGTCCTGCTTATATTAATCGGATGCATGATCAACAATATCCCTACCATTGCAATACTTCTTACGCATCCACATTTACAGCACCACGAACACCATTGCAACCGCAACATATTCAAACTTCCACACATTCACCACAATTCACTCCACAGTCGGCTACTACTACTTCTCACTCTCAACAGTCTCAACCTGCTTCTATGGTGCATGATGCTCGTTATGGTACATCCAGGAATACTTCTCAATGTGATGTTAGTGATGAACTATCTGAGTATATTACATTGCATAAGGCATAAGTAAAACTAATATAAACCATGATTAACACTATGCAGTATAACATATATTAATGTAAATCGACAATAAGTAATAAAAACTTACCTTCATGTATTCTTCTTTTAATACAGTAAATAGAGCCCAACAAGTTTCGGGAATAAGTTTTCCAAGAAGCTGTGGTGAAATTGCACAACTAGACTTTAAATCAGCCGCACATCTTCCGGTTGTTAAATACCGTAATGTGGCGATGAGTCGTTCTCTGGCACTGACAGCTTCTCTCATGGGCGTGTTTTTCCTCTCTATTTTGAATCGAATTGCTTCCAATAGAGTTTCAAATGCTTCTTTGTCCATACGTAAAAAATTATGTAAGTCAACAGGTTCTCTAATTTCAAGTTCTTGAAGTAAACTCATATGAGAGTATTTTCGTCTCTCCAAGTACCACTGTTTGGACCATACTCGTTTTTTTTTCTTCTCGCCCTCAAATATTATAAAGCCTCCAATGATCGCCAAATTTCTTTTATGCATGTCTAATAATAAATACGTCTGTCCACTGTTGAACACAACACTGCGGAGAGTGCCTATATTGACCTACACCAATCGTCGCAACCACCTACTGATCCGACCGATTTGTCTTTCTGTGTGTACTTAAACGACGGATTTGTCGGCGTGTGTATACCTAGTGGCGGATTTGTACGCCGGACAGATCCGCCGTACATATCGGCATGTGAATACCGCGCTTAAGTCGCGTATGATAAAGGAGCCGCACGCGGTGACTACGCCGTAAGCATGTTAGCGATAAGAAGTACGTGTACACAAATTGTTATGGCACACACGTTCGGTGTCACTGGTCTCTACAATATGTTTTTAATTTAGCCAGGTGCTAGATCGGTTGATTAATCTTTAGCACATTTGTTATTAAACAATTATTTTAGTTTAACAGGTCACCAAAAGAATATTTTATTTATAGTAAAGGATTTTCAATTGATATTTTCTTTATTTATTAACTGTTTCTCTTAAATATTGTAATAAAAATAAAATTAAAAACGGGTTATTTTCAAGGGCACAAAACTATATTATCGCAATTTTTTTCTTACATCTCAATCTTTGAAATTGGAAAGAGCATCCCCAATGGCTTTTAATGCTTCTTTATCGGTCGATAGGTTGGCGTATTTTTTCAACATGGCTGAAAATATTATAAACTTGTAATAACAACAAATATAAATAACTATTATCAATTTACAACTTACAATTACTGTTTTACAGAACTAAAACTACTTTTAGCTTTAATACTTACATATAAGGACTTTTGTTATTGCGAAGTTTCTTATAAGAATTTTGTCCTTCACTTCCCTTTGTGCTGTCAGCATCATGGCAACATGTTGCCGAAATAATATTTTTTAAATGTTGGCGGTTATTTTGCCTATTCCAGCTAGTTTTTTTAAACCAGACAATAATATTTCCTAAAAAATGAAAATAATTTTATATTAATTTGTTTCATCTGTTATGCAACAATGAAATTAGGACCACGTTTCAAGAGCATCACTTTGACTTTTAAGCAAATCTTGTAGAAGCACGAAATATGCCATTTAATATCTATATGTAAGTATATATACATGCAAACGTAGATAATGGACATTTTACAATTACATAATTACTTACCTCAAAATCAGATAAACTCATTCTTTTAAATAATTTTTCTATTCCTTTTTGATTTGCCTATCAACACCGGTGGATCACTTTAAGAAAAACTAGTACTAGGACGCTACTTTGGGGGTCAAAATGCGACTGACTGTAACTGAAGACCGACGACAAAATTGCTGCCACCCATCATTCTATATAAATGTATACATATTTACAAAAAAAAGATAAAACCCCGACCGGGTGTGGGCCCGTAACAGGGAACGCCCGGTTAAATTTCTATCAGGGAGTGTAATATTATTATTATATTGTGCCATTTGTCAAGATGAATTATAATTATTACATAGTAAAACAATTTTCATTACTATTATTCATTTTGCAATGCTACAATAATAATTCAACGAATTATTATTATGTACATAATTTTAATTCATTGAATAAAAATTGTGATGTGACATATTTTTCCCTTATTTTTATGAACTTTTATTTTTTTGTGAGCAATTACGTTTTGGGATTTTTGTATTTAACGATTTTTTTTATTATTAAGTATAAAAACGGCGTGCTATAGGGTGATGTAATTAGGACAACAGTTCACAAAGTATTAAGTTACAATTTCATTGACAAAAAAAATATAATTTATATTGTTGTGAAGTAGATTATCGAATTGTAAAGGTCTATAAGGGCGGCAAATGTGTGAATCTTCCACTGGCCAGACATACAAGTATAATCATTCCAAGGTAACTGTCTAACAAGTCTGGACTGTACGAAAGAAATGATAATAATATTTCGTGGAATAAATCCTATAGTTTCAAAACGGGTAGGAGCATACTAATTGTCCTGCAGAGAATGTCGTCTTCTTTGCCATCTGTAATAATCAGCACTTCTGTAAGTTATTCAAATTTGAGATGCAATTTTCGAAACTGACGACGATTATTTTAGATAATACCTATATCTTAAGATGGAAACTAAAGTTCTATTCTATGAGTGGTACTCATACTCAGTCAAAATTGATGGATTTGCTTTTGAGCATCTCATCCTCCCAAGAATATTTTATTGTTTGTTCACATACGTATTCTTAGGGGCTTTATTTCAAACTAGATTTTTAAGTCAAATTTTTGGCTGATTTTACACCTATGTGTGAAAGAAAAAAATTATTAACGATGATCCATTATTACACATCGTGACACTGACAAGGAGGATACGTTAATGGTGTGAGATTCCTACAACTTCATAGTTCTCCAAAACAAAATTCTGGGTTAAATTTGATTCGCCATCGTACAACACAAAACAAACCTATTTTATTAGGAAATGGCGCAGAATAAATAACTTTGATAATTTGCGGATCAATAACTCAGGAAATAAATTTGATTACAAATATCCACTTGAATATAGTTCCTGGATTAGAGAGTCAGGTAATACAATTTCCGCCAGAGATAAACAACAAAACAATTTATTTAATCTAATATACGATATCTACAGGTCCCTACGTGATGTCCATTCGTATGACTGAGTTGGTTACTGGAAATTTTCCTCAGGAAAATATAATGTGTAGTATATGTCCTATTTATTTTAATTTTCCATTTATTCAAATTCAAACATCTGCTTGTAGTACACATATTAACAATTACAATTTCCTTTACTTTCACTCTTACATTTTTAAGTGACTAATTTGCTTAAAATGTTCTTGATAAAATGTAAAACTGTAAAACGGTCGATTTTCAATGAAGATATAAAGTTTTAACGTTTGATTCGGTAGGTTAGGGTCATTAAGTATCAAGTGAGAGGACATTCTGTGGTCACTGAGTTTTACACTATTCACGCTTTAAAGTAATTTTGCTTTGAAAATTGTATATTACACAAAATTTAAGTTCATGTAAAAATGTTCATAGCTGTATTTATATAATTGAGAGTACATATTCAGTGGCAAGAAACACTTAAACCAGTTCGGCAATAAGTAAAGTTAGAACCGTAATTCTCTATTCTTACAAATTTCCAAGTTAATTTTTAAATGGAAAACTTTTAGGTCAAACTTCTGCCCAACATTACCCCAAAGTACTTCAGACCAAAATTGTTTCTAACTTCCACATCACGTCATTAAATATTTCCGAAAGTTCTCTATACTTTTGCTGGAAATGTGTTGTATAATCTTAAGTTCATACGTACGTTTTGTTAAACTCTAAAGTTTAATGATTTCATTCCGATATTCAAACTTCATTTTCTCAACGGAATAAAATAACGTATTAAGAGGTTCTTTTGAAATAATGAGATTTAGTTAAGGTACCTTGGATATTTGATTCTTTCTATTTAAGGAAAAAAATTAAATATATTTTCGAATATAAAGTTTTCTCTTCCTATTGCAGGGGTCAAAAACAGATTCCTATTAACTTGGCCACAAGAAGAATTTAGGCAGATAGATAAATTGCACTCAGTTAAGTATGAACAGAGGTAGGGGGGGTGACGTGATTGTAAAAAATTTACTTCTAAGAAGGATCGTAGATCTTGCAGATATAAATTTTCTTTTCTCCTTATATCCCTAAGATAATAAGAGGATCTTTTTTGTTATATGTAAATATTTTATAAAGTGGGTTATTGGAATAAAAACGTTTCCTTCGTATTTCATATAAATTGACTATGACATCGATTTGCGAATAGCGTAGATTTTTTGTTATCTGTCTGAATGTTAGAGTCAAACATATAACGAATGTTGACACAAGATGAGAAACGTTTTCCTGTTGTACCATATCCTGTTTTTTTTTCGAAAAAATTGCCTTTATAGAAGGAATTGTTTAAGGTTTAGTTTTTGTTTCATAGTTATTCTAAAATAACGGTTTTTAAGCATTTTTGTTTGATTTTTGTTTTGTAGCCAACAAATCTTTATTCGTTGGAAACTGTTTCAGACCTTCTGAAGAAGAGAGCGACATAACTCTCGAAACGTCAATACAAATAAACCGACAACGTGGGAACAAGCCCGGAAACCATTCGACAAATCAATAATTAAAGTCAATTTTTCTCTCACTCCTGTATTTCCTTTACTACTGCAGAAATAAAATGAAATAGGAAATCATACTATGAACATTCAAAGATGTTTTGCAGACACGCGAAGGAATTAAATTATATGGTTTCTTTGCATAATCTAAAAATACATTGTTGTAATTTTATGGGTTTTTAATATTGTAAAAACAAAAAAAAAATGACATGACTGAAAAATAATCTTCTATAGGTACACATTATTACGCGTATCTACTGATTTTAAATTTCTTAAATATTAAATTTTAGTTCTAATGCTAGTACTTCAGGTGGTGGCAAGAGATGAGAAAATGAAGAATGAGAAAAATATGAAAATATCCCCGCAGACAAATCTCCTTGGAAAAAAGCCTTCCGAAAAACAGGTTTTTGGAAGAAACAGCCTTACGAAAAAATCTGCGGAAAATTATTTTAAACGAAACCTTAGGCCTAAAGATTAGCTCTCAGTTGGTATACTATAATTTGCATATACTGACTTGAACATGCATGTGCAAAGTCGAGCAGCGTGCACATCAGTGGGGTAGCCAGAGTTAGTCAATGGAGGGGGCATCAAGCAAGTATAACCCACAATTTCCATATGCCTTTGAGCCCTAACGCAAACATGTTAATAGATATATTAAAACTAACGTGGCAATTTATTAAAAAAGAACGTTAAACACAGTAAAACATTATGTATAAGGGGACGACACTTTGTTCGTGTTGTCTTTACATACCGTAACCCTGTGACCCTAAGGAATCAAACAATATATTTTTTTGATTAATAAATCAAGGTGAATAAAAGAAGAAAATAAAAATGAAAATATACTGAAAACATTTGTTAGAATTAAATTTCAAAACGATAGTACATTACCGATCGGTCCCGAAATGGGAATAACAATAATACTATTACAGAAGAGGTCACGGAGTGGGAATTAAAAATGTAAAATTTTATGAGCTCTTGAAGTGGGAAGACACCATTAAGAATATGTTTTACAAGTGCCAATTTTACATATGGTAAAAAATCTAATCGTCGTTATGTTTTCGCAAGCTCATCAACTACTTCATCAGTGTCCAACAGTGTGTCTTCAACATTGCTAAAACATTTCAAAAACATTAAAACATAAGTTATTTCATTATTATTCTGGATAATTATATTTAATAAAGTTATAAAACTTAAACAAAATGACGCGTATTGTTTTCGCCTATTAAAGGATTAATGTTGATTATCCATGAAGAGAGAATATATATCTCCCCCCCGTATTCCCCCCTTAGATACGGCATTGATGCAAAGACGTGCCATCGGTTTTTGACCCGTTCACATATCGTGCATGTGTCGCATGTGTTGCACTATTAGTAGTGTTCTTTACCAGTGAAGAGATTTTATTAAGTTAAACTGTTTCAAAGAGGACAAAATGTAGTGGTCAAACGATTAAAGCTTGCAATTAATTGATTTGTATTGACTAAATCGATATCGTAATAAAACATTGAAATTGCTGATAATGCAATTACTATAAAAATTTAGAGCCCCAAATAAGTATATCTCGTCGATTCAGAATAGCTTTGCCTTTTTTTACTAAATTTAAAATCATTACATAAGTAGCCCCACAAATAAAGACTTCTGCCATTATTGCTGAGAACACACGAACACACGAAAAGGGCAGAAACAGACTAAATCAACACATGCTTATGTGTATATGGTATATATATATAAAAAAACCGATCACACAATAAATGTACTTTTACGGTTCATTAAAACTATAAATTGTCAATAGATTAGTTGTAAGTAATTTAAATGATTATTGGTTATAACAAAAATAAATGAAAAAAAGAAATCTGAAATCATTTCAATAATACAATGCTGATAAATTTTTAAAAATACTGTATCTATGTCTTACTCGCACGATCTGAGGCAATACTGAAAACTGACATCACAATTCAGTTTTGGACCTGTCACTTTTACAGATTAATTCAACACTCTAAGGAAGTAGGGAATCAATTCGATAATGAAGCGTTTTCTTTAGAGGGGCCTTTTTTCTTAAGGACGATTTTTTCTGGGGCATTTTTTAAGGGGGTTTTTTCCGTTAAAGAATAGAGAGAGGGACCAATATACTTGATATACAGGGTGTGACATTTATAATAACTAAAAAAACATGGCTTTCTGACACAAAATACAACAAAGTCTAATAACATTTTCCAATTCAATGACAATTGAACAAGCAAATTATTTTCGAAAATTTGAACCTAAAACTTTTGAATACGGTCCTTTAAGGGGACTAACTAGCCCATTTGTTATTGTGATCCAGTGGGAAATTGACTGACATGACTCCTATTCTTTCCGTCTCAAAACTGCAACTATTTGTAGATCTCCAGGGCCGGCTTCAAGTTGTATAACATTTTTCTTCCAAATGCTACAAAAAACACCCATGGTTTCAATATTAGTCATTATAAGTGTCACGCCCTGTATATGCTATGAAACAATGTTAGGGTATCACAATTTAAGCAATTATACTGTGTCCAACGCCTTTAAATTCGTATTTTTCTAAACATACTGCTATGTATACGTCCCACATAAAAAAATGTACCTACAATCCAAAACCTTAATTCATTTATTTTATAATTAACTAACCATTGACAAACATAACTTTAGCAAAACATTAAAACGGCTGAACTTTATTAACATTTTATTCTCAATGATTTTAAGAGATTCCTAATTAAATATATGTATTAATAAGTGAACATTCAAACTTATTTTGAAGGGGAAGTCTATCTGACTATCAACTTACAGTAACTTTTAATGCCAAAAAGTGGCCGAAAATACAAAATCAACCAAACATAAATTTAAAATGACAATCTTAACGGCAACCTTGCAGCGGTAAAGTTTCCTACTGGTTAATAATACGAATATTAAACGCTCATTTTAAATAATACGAAATATTATGGGTGCGTCAAATTCTGGGTTACATTGAAATTTTTTATGCCTTGTTGACAATTTCCTAATTTTTACCTTAGACAAAACAATGGTTAGTAAAAATCGACAATAAAAACGAGGTCGTTGCGATAACACAATAACAAGGCAATTAAATTTCTTATGCTCTAGAAATTTACCATACCACACAGAAAAAAGAGTATATTTAATGTGAATAAAATACACTTCATTCAAGAAAATCTTTGTTTCATATATACGCAAATAAATATTTTCTTAAATAAAGAATTTTAAAGTTTTAATGGTAAGAAAATGCTGCGTTTCATTTAAGAATGTATATATTCAGTTAAATACAGCAATGTTTGAAACGAAAAAAGAGTTTACTTACGAAAACCGCAATATTTCTTGGCTAGAATAATGTATTTCTTTAAACAGAATATTTATCTACTGATTTCAACAATTTCGTTTTCTTAAAATAAGAATTGCGGGCTTGGAAAAAATAATATTTTTCTTCAACACAAAAAAACGGATGTTTCCATTTAAGATGGTACTTCTTCATATTTAGTATATGCATCTTTTTAATGAATTCAATTAATATTTCAATTTAAAGCAGTATATTTTTGTATTAAACATGAAACATTTTCAAACTAAAATAACAAAAATTTGTTTCAAAATTTAATTATTACTTGATTTTTTATTTGTAATAATAAGGCCATTTTACAAATCGATTTAATGGTATATAAATAAAATGTGATTATTATAATTGAACATATCTTTATTGAACATAAAATCATAAAAAATACAACGATTAATGGAAGTAAAGTCCTTTCCACAATATAAACATACAATCATATTATTATTATTAATACAAAACGTAAAAGTATAAGTAACGTTATAAGTAATTTTTCTTATTAATCACTTATTAATTTATAAACTTCAGCAATGTACGGGTAGGTTTTGTCATTATTATTTACGATACCATATATTTTTTCAAAAATGCTCCACAAATGAGCACTTTGAGGTGGATAATGCGCATTAAACACATGAAATAGTTTGAAAAGAGTATCAAACGCCTTCATAAATGAAAGAAAGTGATATCTTACATAATCTACCACCACGTAAGTATTGTTTATTTGCATTAAGCTTGGTCCTTCAATCAATAAATAAGGCTGGACGGTTTGTTTGCGTAAAAAAGCTTTTTCTTTTTGCAGTTCAATAAGTCTTTCAACGTCTGCAGCTATCTAAAATCATTCAAAAATCATTATAAATATGTACTTTTGACAACATCCTACCTTAGCATGGACAACAATTCCTTCTAAGGCTTCCACTGTGGAAAACTTCCAGTCTGTTTTTCTTTTTCTTATACGTCCTTTCGGGGGGAGCATATAACAGATAATAAGAATTTGCATGCAGAACTTCGTATCTGAAATATTTAGGAAATTACGTTTTAAAGGTTATCACTTTATTTTTTTATATTACTTATTACCTTCATTTAAATTTTCATTTTCATATAGTTGTAGTAGTTGTAAACAGGTTTTATCTTTTATAGTATTTTTCTTTGAATTTATTACTTTATCTAAACATTCAGAGCCTCTACAAAACAGTTTAATTCCACATTCAGTAAATCAAAATCTGCATTAATCTGGAAGAATATAAAATAGCAATAATATAACGATAAAATTATATAATTAACAAATGTTTGTTTAAACTACAATTCGTTCGCTCTTGTAAACGAAATGATGAAGTAATGCAATGCATAGTTTTAATAATGTTAAAATTACATAGGTACAAACCAATGAATCGGCTCTTGAATCTGTCAGTATTGGCCAATCAGATAAAAAGTCTTGTACTGTAGTTTTTTTGAAATTGTTGTTACGAATAGCATAACTTTGATTCCATTTTGTCATTACTTCGTCCCACGGTTCCCGGTTGTGCTTTAACCATAGGAGTGAGTATTTTCTAACGAGTTAAATGTTTCATAATGCTTTAGTACTGTTTTTCCTAAAGGCGATGTGTTCAATAGTGTTTTTAAGTCAAAGTCTGGAAATTTCGGCAAGGAGAGATTTTCCCATCCATAAAAAGAAACCGCATCGTTTTGCAACGGAATAAATACTGGTAATAAATCTGAGGACTGGGATGTCGTGCTACTAGCAGCACTAGCAGCAGATTCTGTGTCTGATAGAATATTGAAGTTAGCGGCATTGATATCATTTTCGTTTGTTTCAATATTGGTGTATTCTTCGCTTGTATTATTTAATTGAGTTGAAGTTGACTGAAATGTATTTTATCACACTCATTTTCCTCAAAACAAATATCTACCTCATAAAAAATTAACGCAACCTCACCGTGCTTTCATGTTGACTTCTGATTTCTTTGATTTTTTCAATAAACATCTTTCGTTTTCCTACAGACGGTATGAGTTCTTTTAGTTCCTCGAAAGTTAATTGGAATGCAATTTCTTCAGTTATATCATTTTCTTATTTAAAAGAAAGTACAGGAATCAGTATTTCAATAAAGAACAATAGTTTAAATTAGAAATATAGTAGAGAATTAGTTGTAGATCCTACATCCTTCGTAAAAATTTAAGTTAAACAAACTAATAAAATCTATTAAAATTTATTGTATTATGTTGTAATAAATCGCTTAACAATACGATTTCATAGAGGTTCGTTTATTGTGTATTTCAATAACGTAGTTATTGTTCAAGTTTGCTGTTTTGATAAGAAGTTGTTTAGTCTAAATGATTTCAGTAGCTATAATACAAATTATTGTTTTTAATATGAAAAGTAGAATTCTTGGTTTATCGATCAAACGATTATCTATCATCATAATACAATCGACTTGCTAAAAGTATAAATTTTCTATCATAGATGACCTTTTCTATGTATGTATATACAATCCACAATAAACGATTTTCAAATAGCAGTAGGTGTTTTTCTTTATCGAGAGAAAGCGCGCTTACAAATTTTGCTAAACTGTAGATAGGTACCTACTGCTATTTAACCGAAAAAACAGTTTTATTTTATTTTATATTTTAGAAATTAAAATAGCTATTTCCCTACTTCGTTGAGGATTCATTGTGGATAAAAATGATTTGTAGATATTTATGTACCTATATATTACAGTAGATAACATGATACAGAATGAATTAAAAACTTAATTCTAATATTACGGCTATATTACTTACATATTTACCATGCAAAATTTTGCATTACTTCATAATTCTATTTTGATAAAGTCAAAAAAATGTGTGAAAATTAGATGCACAATAGCTACGTAAATTCGTAAAAATTAAGTATTTTAATGGGTACTTACTTGCAAATATTTCTCCAAATTCTCCAAAGCCAATTTTATTTAAAAATTCTTCCATTTTCTTAAATAAATATAGCACTGCTTTTTCAGAAAATTTTGTGCACCAACAGCTCACTTTACACTGGTTCATTAACGTATGACGCAATATATTGAAAATCGAAACGGGAGACGAATATGGAGCTCATCAAAGCGTCACTTATTTGTACTAAATAAAACGTTATTCGAAATGAAATGATAATGCTTTATCGAAAGCAGAACTGTTTCATTTCGAAGAAGTGCTTTATCCAATCCAGTTTTTGGCTACTTGAATAGAATTAATATTTTATTGTTTCAAAATAGAAATCTCTTAAAATTAAGAAATTAGTTTTTGTTTAAACCATTCAAAAAGTTGTAGCAAAAGAAACATTTTCATTCCAAGTAGTTCCTTGACTTGTTTTAAGAACAGAGTGAGTCTTCGGTCGAACCCTGTATAAATTTATTTCAAAAAAGAAATTCTCTCTTTAAATCGATTGCAGTAAGTAAATAAAAGTGTTGAAGGAAATATTCTTGTTTTCTTAACACAAAGCAAAATACTAAAACGAAGTATTTATTTATTTAAAAAGAGTAAATATCTTTAAAGAAATATATTTTCTTGTTTTAAGAAAGTGTTTTTTTCTGTGCACGCGTCCCCTTGAAGAATTCGTTTACACGCATTTAAATAATGGGAAAACTTAATTACTAAAAAAATATTTATATAAGATGTCTTATATCTAATGAAATTTTCGCATTCGGCAAATACTTACAGTTGGTAGAAGCATTTTTCAATTTTGGGGGTCCAAGGAATTTGAAAATCGCTCACGTTTTTTCCTCGACCGAATTTATTGTATTAGGTATTCGAGTTTATTGTTTAGAATTTATAAAAATCATGTTTGACTCCTAATAACAATTTTATATGATACCTCACAAGATATTTTACAGAGATGACAGAAACAGTAACCGGAATTTAATCAAATTCTTAAAGTCGATGAACAATCATGGGAGATATTAAAATAACAATGAGTAAGAAGATATGCAATATCATGCTTTTTTTCATTATAAACTACTTTAGTTTATTATTTAATTAACACTACAAAATGAGAATAAATTGCTTTTTATGTTATATTTAAACTTTCGCAGGTGCACTTCTTGTGAAACATAATTAATACACTCAAAATTAAATAAAACAATGGAATGCTTTCACCAATAAAATTTATTGTACTCGACAAAATCGTTTCGATCTATGTGATCATAATCAAGAGTAAATTGTTACTAAACTTAAAACTACACAAATCACAAATTTATAATCTACACAGCTATTTAGTCTAGTTTAATTATTATTTTTTGTTATTGTCAAGGTCCATTGAACATCATTACTATTGCTGCTGAACCATGTTCACTGAACCTTAACAACTTTCAGTATATATTAGGATTAATTCTCTTTTAGGTTTAGTTTACTTCAGTCCCTGAAGAAGGTAAACTTGTTACCGAAAAGTGCTTCGTGTTGTGGCGTTGGGGTTTGAGCTATGTTGTTCGTTCTACAACAACCGCCAAAGTTTTTCCAGTCTTCATTTTTTGATCTAATTCATTAATGGAATATATGTGTTCTTTTATAGCTCTTCCTGTTTGACCTAAGTGACTTGAATTACAATCTTTACAAGTTAATTTGTATATCCCACTTTTGTTCGATATTTGGTTTTACATTCATTAATATGTTTTTTAACGTCTTTTTGTTGTATTCTACTGTTGAAATACCAATTTTTTGAGTCGAGTTTTAAATTTACAACTTACATTGTTGACATATTGTAAAGAACAATAAATATGACTTTCTAATTTTAAGCTTAAACTATTATTAAACAATAATTTTTGAACTTTTTTATTAAGTTTTTGATTTATGATTTTGTCTACAATGTTTGTATTAAAATTATTATTTGTGGCTATATTTTTAATATGTAATTGATATTTCTTTAGTATAATTTTGATTGTAGATAAAAAAACTGGTTGGTCAGATCACTATTTAAGTTTAGGTCATGGTTTAAATATAAAAAATACAAAAAATTTACACACAAATGTAAACAAAAGTAAAAAGCTATCTTTGTCATTAGATATAAGGAAAATCATATCTAGAAAAGAAATATTGATGACGACCAATTAGAACTAGAAAATTATAAATTTATGATTTGTGTAGTTTTAAGTTTAGTAACAATTTACTCTTGATAATGATCACATAGATCGAAACGATATTGTCGAGTACAATAAATTTAATTGGTGAAACTATTCCATTATTTTATTTTATTTTGAGCTTTTTATGTTTCCAAAAGATTAAACAACTCTACAATTACAATTTAGGAAAAATTCCCCGAAAAAAAAACCGGAAAAAAGCCCCGCGTAAAAATATACCCGAAAAACCCCAGGAAAAATAAACTCCGGAAAAAAATGCCTCCAGAAAAAATGCCCTCGTGGAAGGAAATAGAAAAATCATTATAAGTTTGTTGAAACATTGAAAAGCCTTTACCTAACAATTATTTTATTTCAAACATACAAAAAATAAAACAAACTGGAAAGTTTTACTAAATTTTTGAATTAGCTCGACAAATTTGTCTTCTAGAAAATCTTGAAATTAAAAAAGCCCTAGTTAATAAATGCAATGTAGTGAATAACCAAACAGAGCTATCGACTTATAACTCCCCACTATTTTTTCATAAACTGTAAATATAAATAGTATTAGGTAAGTTTTAAATTAAGGAATCTTTTGTATACTCTTGTAAATGGCCGCATCGGCCGAAACAAATTTGTCGAGCTAATTAAAATATTTAGTGTCAGTTTGTTTTATTTTTTGTATGTTTGAAATCATACAGTTTCACAAAAGTTGTACCAAAAACAGTTTACAATTTATTTAATTTTTAATTAATATTTAGTAAAATAATTAATCTTAGTGAGTTTATATAATGATTGCAATGTTTGTGTAAGTTGTATGTGTAGTTTTAGCAGCCATCTAAACATAGTTTCGGATTGGTACCCTTGTTGCTTTGAAAGAACTCAATTATTGCAATACATATAATAATTATATGAATTTCACACCTTCACTTTTGAACAACCATTAGATAGTAGGTACAGATTTCCGGCATTTAATTACTTTTATAGTGTATACATTATTAATTAATAATTATAATTATTGTTGATTGGTGAATTGATTTCTTATACTCATTATGTGCACCCTGAAAATATACTGTATCTGTAAAATTGTCAGGACAGGTTTTCCTTAAAATCTTTCTGATGCAATAATAACGATTTTTATATAAATAGAACTAGGGGACTGTTTTTCAGTTCACCGTAATTAGATCTGATAATTTTAAGAGTTTTACTCATGGTCGTTTGAACAATAGCCATTTTTCCGATTTTCGATAAACAAACCCACTATAATCGTAATAGTCGATTATTTGCTGCACGTAAATGCAACAAACAACAAGGATGTCGTCCTTGAGATTACACTACATTGCATTCGTCTCGAATTTTCTATAGCACGTAAATTACCGTATTGTTTTGCAGATTACTTGAGTACATCGTGAAATAATTTTGTTTGGGTTATAATTTCTTTTTAAGACCAGACGGAAGGTCAGACGTGGCAATTTCAAAAGTTATTTATGACCGATTCCAATTGTATGTGTATGTTTTATTATTAACAGTAATTTGTTACTGTTCTCAATTTTATTTTAAAACGCACCGAAGGCGGAAGGCACCGTGGAATTCGAAATTACGTTATGTGAATGAATACCAAATGCCTGGGTGTATCTACAGTTAGAGATTAAAACTTGATGCTATTATCAACCCTTTCTCAAAGGACTCCCAAAATTTGATGCTAGATTTTAGAAAATACAAGAACATAGACTTTCACGGAAGAATAAAATTTTCTAAAGCAAGGAAATTATTATTTCCATAGAAATGCTTAATATTAACTTTAGGTATAGAAGTATTATAATCGATCGATTCCGATTTAATTTTGCACCCGATTTTGAAAAAGAGCTCACGGTGTATCATTTAAAATTACAAGTTAATGTATGGTATCTCTTATTGGATTTTAATATTTCAGAATAAGTTTTAGACGAAAGCTTTATATTTCGAAAAACAAATTAGATGGTAGTTGACCTTTCAGGTTATTTGAAGGTCAACTCTGTTCAGTTCAGTAATGGAAAGAGCAACCACTTTTACATTCGGAAGTATCCATGTAGCTGATTTTCTCGTAACTTTCCAACTGCTATTTATTATTCTAATAACAACAAACTCAAATTGATTGATTAAAAAAGTAATTCAGACAAAAATATAGAACCAAAAGAAAGTGTTTATTATGATAGGGCGAAATTTTAGTAAAACAACATTTCAAAGATAAAAACAACTGAACACTTAAATTTACTTGATCAAAGTCATTACATCTAATGCGTCTGATTGCTAGCAACATAATAATTCAAGAATTAATAAGTCCACAGTCTTTGTTTCTTTCTTCGTCATCCTACGGACCGTGTTTATGCCAAACAGCGTCCCATAACCCAAACAAATTTGCCGATATCGCACCACAAGGATTGAATCATCATGCACAGCTTTCAATGTTGCTAACAATTATGTTGTAGTTCTGAAAATGGCATTAGGCAAGGTTAATAGGAGTGAAATGGTAAGAATGTTAAGAAGGGTAGGAGTAGATGGGGGATTAATAAGAAAAGTAGGTATGATGTATAGCGAGACTGCAGGAGTGCTGAGGGTTAATACTAAGAAGTCGAAAGCTGTTTGGACAAATCTAGGGTGAGGCAAGGCTGTAAGCTAAGTACACATTTTTTTAACATATACTCAAGCGATTTAGAGAAAGAGATGAGTAAATTAAAATTAGGAAGGATTGTAGTAGGGAGAGAGAAAATATGGACGATTTCTTATTCAGATGATATTCTGCTAATCTCTTCAGACGCAAGAGGACTGAAAAACATAGTAAAATTATTCGAAAGATACCTAAACGGAAAGCAGCTGTAGTTATATAATAAATAATATATATATATAATAATAAAATAATACGTTAAGCAAACACATTAAAAACAACAAAGATGCGACAAAAAAAGACCAACGTTCAGGTGTTTACAAATTAAATTGTAATTCATGCAATAAGTTTTATATTGGACAGACTGGTCGTACTTTTAGAAAACGTATTACAGAACATAAAAAGTCATTTAGTCATAAAAAAATGGATTCAAATTATGCTAAACATTTAATTGAAGAAGGACATGAGTTTAACGAAGAATTTGAAATTTTACATGTCGAAAATAAAAGTTATAAATTGTCCCTTTTGGAAACTATTGAAATCAATAAGTACAAAAACACACAACAACTTTTAAATGATCAACTAGACATAAATAATTCACCATTACTTAATTTGTTCCTTAAAAATAAACCCCCCTCCCTTAACCTTAGTATAAATACACCCGAACTTTAGTGTTAAGTTTATTGTTATACTTCTGATGAAGCCTTAGTAAGGTGAAACAAGTACTTGTTAATATATTGTGGAAATTTAAATTTGTGTTTTATTTGTTATTAAGCAGCTGTAGTTAAATAATAATAAAACAAAATTGATGGATTTTGGAGAGAAAAAGGAAAGAAAAAGCAAGAATGGTAAAGAATATAGAGTGTTAGAAAATACGTATTCTTCAGGATGTATGATGAGTGACAACAATAGAGATTATTTGCACATTGACAGCCAGATGAAGAAGGCGAATGCAATTATGAGAAAAATGCGAGGATAGGGAAAAACTATATAATGAAGACGGGTAGAAAGATAATGCTATTTAATGTAATAGTTAGAAGTATATTGTGACGTGTTCAGTCACGAAAAACACAATTAACAAAACAAAACAACGAATTTTATTAATAACTAATATAGTTTTGACTACACTACTGTTATATATAAGTCGACACAATTAATTTCACTAGAAAGTCTTTTTCAATCGCCGTTCCCGTAAACACTACCTTATCGCACTCTATGAATTCTATCGCCACTATGGTTCGCCAATTGATCAGTTCTGTCATTCGCACGTAAACATCAGCTGTCAACTAACTCTCGCAATCCAATTGTTTTCCCATTGATCTCTGCTGGAGTTTTCTAGATGTTTCAGGAAAGCCGGGAATATTCATTATCTTTTCAAGGAAGGTGTTTGTTAATTAGGCTTACACCAACTCAATTGGCAAGTACTCGTGACACTGCCCCCTTTTTAGAATTGATCGTCCCAATCAATGTCTAGACCTTTGTCCTAGTATACAACTTTCATCTTGGCCTTTGGTCCTCTCTGAATACGATAGACCACGTCATTCAGCCTTCTGACCACGGTGTAAGGTCCTTCCCAGGCTCGCTGTAGCTTCGGTGAGCGCCCTTTTCGACGGACAGGATTGTAAAGCCACACTGGGTCCCCTTCTCTAAATCCTGTGCTGTTGGCTCTCCGGTCGTACCTGGTCTTAAAGCGGTCACTCCCTATTCGGATCTTGTTACGAACGGCTCTATGGATGGTATCGAGTCGTTCCTCTAGCTGCTGTGCATAGTCCGTAGCTGAAGGTCGTCGATCTTCTGGATGTCCAAACCGGATGTCCATTAGTAACTTCAGCTCTCTTCCAAATAAAATGCTGGCTGGTGTTCTGCCGGTGGTCTCGTGAACCGCACTTCGATAGGCCAACAGGAACAAAGGTATGTGCTAATCCCAGTCTGTCTGGTGATCGTTAACAACAATTCTTAAATTGGTTTCCAGCGTTGCGTTAAACCGTTCGACCATTCCGTCAGATTGTGGATGTAATGGAGTGGTCCTAGTTTTCTGTACTCCTAGAAGCTCACAGACTTCCCGGAATACTGCGGATTCGAAGTTCCGTCCCTGGTCAGAGTTAATCTCCATCGAAACTCCACACCGACTGATTCATTAGTTCACCAACATTCCAGCGACCGTAGTTGCTTCTTGATTTGGGATTGCGTACACTTCGGGCCATTTTCTGAAATAGTCCATCACTACTAAGATGTACTTACTGCCAGCAGTTGTTGTTCGGAATGGTCCTGCTACGTCCAGAGCTATTCTTTCAAATTCATTCATTCATTCTCGATGATGAGCGAATCCCATAAGGCCCAATAACTCTTCGTGATGGTGCTAGTACTACTAACATCTGCCCAGGTAGGCCGTGCTGTTCCTGCCTTTTTCCACCGCAGTATCGGTTTAATGTCTATCATTTTCTTGGTCTTTCGCCAGGTCCTCGCTCTGCCAGTGTTCTTCAGGTTGCACAATCGTCTGACAGATCCTTGCCAAGTTGACCGGTTCCTTCTTCTCTGCGGCCATGCAATGTTTGCAGTTCTTCGAACATGGTCTTCGCGACAGGGCATCGGCATTGCCATGCTGTTTTCCAGCACGATGCTCGATGCTGAAATCGTATACTTGTAGCCGCTGTTGATCCGCACGGCGTTCCTCGGCCGGGTAGTCTCGCTCTAAATGTCCGTGCTTTCCACTTTCCCAACACCTTGGTCTTCCTTTGCTTTGTACACAGTCTCGGGAAAAGTGACCGACCTTCCCACATTGCCAACATTTGGCCGATTCTCATCTGTCTTTACAGTTTCGACGCATTCTCTGATAAGCTTTGTGACTTCTTTCTTGTAATCGTCGTGCTCAACAGCTGCTTGGCGTACACACACGTGACGTTTAGGGCAGTCAAGCTGTAAATGTCTGTGCTTTCCACATTCCCAGCACCTTGGTCTTCCTCTGTTTTGGCCACAGTCTCGGAAAAAGTGACCGATCTTCCCGCATTTCCAACATTTGGCCGATTCTCTTCTGTCATCGATAGTATTTCTCTTGACAGTTTCGACGCATTCTCTGATAAGCCTTGTAACTTCATTCTTGTAATCATCGTGCTCAACAGCTGTTTCGCGTACACGCACGTGGCCTTTGGAAGCTTGTTTTGCAGCTTCAAATTCTAAGGCGTGTGCCAGTGCGTCACTCGCAGTCTTATGGCGGGCCAAACGAAGAACTTGCTGTAAGTCGGTGTCCCTTACACCATCGACGAACGTTTGGACTGCTAGCTGGTCTGCGAAGTCCTGCGGCCTCGAACTCTTGTAAATTTTCTGACGTCATCGGGTTGGGACACTTTAGTTGGATCTGGTACACTTTTTGCAAATATTTGTCGCCATATCTCATTTCCAGTCGCTCTAGCAGCGCAGAGAAGTCTCGTTGTTGGCACTCTGGAATACCTTGGAGGACGTCCAATGCTTCTCCTCGCAGATCTATGACCAGCGCCGTTGCTTTCTCGAAATCGTTCCAGTTATTTGCTTCTGCCGCTGCCTCGAACTGTCGCTTGTACACAGACCAGCAAACTTTTCCGTCGAAAGTCGGTGGTTTAATTCTGATCGCTTTCGCAGTCTCTTCGGGTTTTACTTCACTAACCGGTTTTGTGTTCTCGAACTTCTGTCGCATCTCTACTTCCTTTTTTACTTCTTCTTTCAACTCATCTCTTAGCTTCTCTTGTCTCGTCTCCAATTCTTGTCGTACTGCCTTTAACTCTTCTTTTAATCCTTCTTGCTCAATTTTTATTGTCCTTATATCTTCGACCAATTTCTCTTGAACTGCCTTAATTAACTTTGCAGTCGAAACAATATTGATAGAGGTTATCTAATTAATAAAATTGTAATTGAAAAACCAGTGTGTTCTTTCTACTTATTAAAAAATAACAATTTAAAAAAGTGCTTCGATAACTTATGACCTACTAATGAAAATTAATGAAATACTTAATTTTGAATAAATTTAGGAAAGAGGTTCACACAAAAACTTACACACAACGTGAACACACAAACACACACACACACACATCTTGTCGGCACCAAGGATTGAGGAAGAAGCCTCCAGCACCGACCGGAAAAATTCATCGATCCTTCCATCGATCGCGTAGTCCTGCGCAAAGGTTGTTATCCTTGGTGAAAAGACGGAAGGTCGATCAAATTTAAGAAGTAATCAACAAAACTGAACTAAGACAAACACAAACCGAATAGAAAGAAGTAAAGTTTTCGTAACGATATTTTTCATAGAAAAAAAGAAACGTAACAATATAAAGAATTAAATAGAGGGGAGGATTTAAGGAAAATACATAATTCAAAGTACCTATGCGAGAGGGTTAATAGATAGTTTTTGGAGATAGTGGTAGTATTTGACAGAAAAAAAGGCATTGCGATAATGGCGAGGTTTAGGATAGGAAATAAATGTAGGTAGTGTAAGTATTGGATGAATAATGATGAGAAAATGTGCAGAATTTGTGAAAGGAGTACACAGTCTTTGATGCACACGTGTTGGAGGGATGCGTGGAAAGTAACAGTTATGAAAAATGTATGAGGATGATTAAGGAGGATGGAAAAGGTTGTAAAACTATTAAAAGAAATAATAAATCAAAGAAAAGGAAGGGCGGTAATTTATTTTGTTTTTTTTTCTTCTCGTTCGTTTTTTAATACCTATAAAGTACGAACCCATTTTTTTGCACTGATGCAAATTTGTATTTTAAGAATTTTTTATATTTCATTTTTGTTACTTACAGGGTAGCTTTATGGTAGGCTTTTGAAGTATTATTTTAATTTCTGTAGTGATTTATCGGTAAAGTTTAAGTGTTTTCTTAATTGAAACTTGTTTGCCTTTTTTTATTTTTGTTTTTAAAAGGATGATATTTAGCTACTGTCTGATAGTTGTTAAGAAATTAGTGTACTTTTTTTATTGCAATGAAAGCCAAGTGGGTAAATAAAATAATACTACTAACAACCAACTACCAAAATAGGTATCTCGATTGAATCTCATCATTTTAAGAAAAGTTTTAGACGAAAAATTGTATTTTTTTAAAGGGGAAATCGTGAATATGACCTTTACCCTGAACTTCAAGGTCTTTCAAACGTCAAGTAATCCTTTTCAATGGAAATATATTCATTTTATTAGCGTGTGTCATTAATGTTTATGCAATAAACTTTTCCAGTATATGTTTAAACCTTCTTAGGTATCTCTTAGATGCAAGACTTTAAAAAGAAAATTTGGAACCTTTCCAAAATTGAAACGTTTAAATTTATTTAAGCCTTACTTCCTACGACTACTTTGCATTGTATTGTAAGGAAAAGCGTGCAACAGATGATGAAATTTACAGGCATTGTTGCTGTAGTTTGCAAGCTTTTAAATTTGTTTAAATTGAATATCTGCTTACGAACACATTTTGAGAAATAGATCATTCAAAACAACGAAATAGCTTCGAATCATTAATTCTCAGGTCCTTGGTGGTGTAAAACTGCAAATATTTCATTACTCATCCTCGGAAAGTGTGCGTCTGGACAAAATTCAAAACAAATAGCTGTTTACAAAGTTGTTGGTAATAAACCGTAAAGTAGATTACTTTTGGGTCCTGGCCCAACTAGAGAATGTGATAGATTTTGTATTTGACATTCCCCATTTCGTAAAGCTCCTACACAATGTGGACAACACATACCTCGTCTAAGGTTAGTTTCTGAGAAATATGTACTGTATTTACTGTAGCTACTCCAAAACGATAAATTTATAATTTCCGGTGTTGTGTTATTGCACCAGTCCCATTATAATGAAATTATTTAATTCTTTATGAATTTCCAACTTAACCACATTTGTTTCCAAAATGGACAGACAACTCCCAATACATTTAATGATTTTTTTAAAATTCCTTTCAAAATTTCAAAAACAGGTTTTCACGATATATTACCATGAATAATGCTCTAATGAAAACAGCAGTTTTAAATTAAATTTTTTATATTGTACTATTTTTATATTATATTTTCTAAAAATTAATCAACAACTAGCTAAATTGTGTTAATCTTTAACAATATGAGCTACCGGGAGAAATTAATGTTTAAAGTTAATGTTAAACTTTTTTTTTTATTGAAAAAACATCATAGTGTCAAGACGTACCTATATTTATTTCCACTACAATTGTTTCGCTTAACTGCAGTCAGAGAAAAAAAGCTAAAAATCTTAGATCTTTTTGTAATGTTAAAATCAAGGGCCAAGTTCCAAATGATTTTATGGTCGTTTTAAAAACCTTACGAATGTTTAATTTGATAAAACAGAATCAGCTTTGGCAGAAAAGAATTTAAATATAATATCAAACCAATAATTAGGATTTGGAAAATTTAGCTGTAGAATCAGAAATGTCAATAAATAGCTTTAAGTTAGGAGATAAATTCCAAATTAACTAACAATTCAAATTCAAGTGTTTATTTATTAAGTTGTTTTGACTGTGAAAAAGTTTATATAGGTCAAACTGGGCGTTCGTTTGACATTTGAATTCGCGAACATTATAAGGGTTTTCTGAATAAAAAAACGGACTCGGCGTACGCAGAACATTTTATTACCAGTGGTTATAATATAATTTTAATCTAGAATTCAAAATTTTACACATTCAAAATAAAGGTAAAAAAATTAGATTTACTAGAGGGTTTAGAAATTAGCAGATACAATAGACAAAAAAAATTTAAACGACAAGTTCTCTGTTATTAAATGTTAATGGCAAATTCTCCTACCCTTATAATAATAATAATATGTAGGTTTTTATATTTGGTAGCTAATCACAAATTTTACCGAACGGCATGGTCTAGCTGTCTAGAAGCCTAGATCATTGCTTAGCATTCGGGAGGTCACCGGTTCGATTCCGGGGCCGGCTACTCTGGTCCAAGTCTTTCTGTGGTTTCCTTGGATCATTTAGGCAAACGCTTGGGTAGTAATACGTATTCCACAGACAGTCTTTCGCTTCTCTTCTGTCTTCATTTCGTCCGTTTCATCTTTCTTTCCCAACCATCACCCACCCATTCCCACTATTCCTAAAGGAGGCTGAAGAGAGCCTTCCTGGGGGGCAGCCTACCCACCAATATTGGTAGGAATGAAACACCCAAAGTTCACAAATTTTGTTATATCTTCACCTGAAGATGCTTAAGTTAAGCGAAACAATTGTAGTGAAAATAAATATAGGTCTTGAAACTCTGCTGTTTTTTTTTTCAATTTTAAATTATGAACCAGTTTCAACAAGTGAATGCTTAATATTACACCAAATAATCAATTACATAGGTAGTATTACAATTGCCTACAGTAACATAACATACGTTGGCATATTGCTATTACAGTTTCGGTGAATAACATTTTTTTCCTTGAGTTTATAAATTTCTGTCATGTTTTACGACATTATTTTTAAATCCGTAACGCATTAAACTATTTTTAATAATACTCCGTTTGAAAAAAGAAAAGTAAATATCTTGCTATTTTTAATATTATAGCAGAAAGATATGAATTAATCTTTATCTTCTCAGGATAAAATGTTTACCTATATCATATTTGAAGAGAATGTTATTTTCTTAGAAATAGAAACAGGTTTAATATGCGAGAAAACAAGTGTAACATTTTTTTAAGTAAAAGTAAATACATTACTGTTATTTTGCATTTCTACATATATCTACGTATATTTTCAGATATTTGAAAGTTATAACCATTGACTACAGTTAATCTTAGGCAGTATAATACCAAATACATACTATGTTGGACTTAACAGTAGGTACTCGTTAAGGATCTATTAGTAGGGATGAGTATCAGGGATACCAAAACTTTTATATCGTACAGTTCGCCCAAATCAAGCGCTCTCGTTTAATGGACAGTGTAACTTGAATAATTTCAAATTGTACATTGACGGCGACGAGATAATTATCTACTGTCAACTACATTTTTTATACTTTCACCCTGTATTATCATCTATTAGGACACTTGCTGCACTTATGCCTGATTCATTGTTGTAATATGGGTTGCCTAACCTTATGCTGTCATTGCGTACACGTCACATAATTTTAATTATTTAAATTTTTTTGAAAAATTTGGTTTTGCTGTATCTTATTGAAATGCTCGACAGAAATTAAGAAGAAAAATGATGGTAACGCGTATTAGATTATATTTAGAAAGGTTATCAAAATTTCGATGAATTTGCACCTCGATATTTTATTAATTACAGGGTGTCCAAAAACTACAGTCAATATTTCAAAAATGTAAAAAGTGTGAGTATTCCGTTTAAAATAATAAAGTTAACAGCTAGTTCCTGTATAATCGGTTACAGCAAAAGCGAAAATATTTTTATTGAATGGAACTTTATCAAAAACCCTCAATCACAAATTTACATTAAAATATTTCAAGGGGAAGCTCATAAACCTTTAATGAGCGGATTAGCTAAATTCCTCTAGTCCGGGGTCGGCTACTCTGGTCAAAGTTTTTCTGCGGTTTCCTTGGTACATTTAGACAAATGCTGGGATATTAATATTCCACAGATAGTCTTTCACTTCTCTTCTGTCTTTATTTCGTCCGTCTCATCTTTTCCTCCAAACCACCACCCACCCATTCCCACGATTCCTAAGGGAGGCTGAAGAGAGTCTTTCGCCCTATCCTCCGACTTTATACCAGAGTATAGGTCGGAGGGACAACCTGCCCATCAACATTGGAGTGAAATACTCAAAAGTTGTAGTTTTTTTTAGCAAAAAAATTCTCCCCAAGTATAGGGCTTTGAGGATAAGTATGCTTGCCAATTGCCGAGCACATTCTTGAATAGGTTTGGCAAAAGGCAAATATTCGTCGTTCGACGAAAGCCGAATGTGTGGACGCGCGTTAAGAGAAAAATTAAGACGTTCATATCATTGACATTTCCGGTATTTTAAAGAAAAGTACAACACTTATTTTAATAATAACTTGCTGTTATATCGAATTATTATATTCCTAAATTAATTAGACATATGAATAAAGCACATTTGACTTACAATTCTCGGTTAATGCATACTGGGGTGGGTGAAGGTGTAAATATTGGTACTTAATTAATAATATAAATTTATTATACTTTTTGCTATTATTTATTGTCTCTTTGGCGAATGAGTACTGAACAATGTTTCGCTTGGGTAACCCATCGCCAGAGGGTTCGTATTGATTCAGTAGATCCTATTCCCTTGCCCATGGCGGCCGCAATGGATACTCGTCTGAAGTTGGCACCCAAATTTTTAAAAACAATCCAAATTTTTAGAATTCTGAGACGGACATATATAGTTCTGGAGTTCTTGCATAAAATTTTCAATAGTTCTGCAAAATTCCCCAAAAGAACAGCAACCGTCATATTTAGGGGTAGCGCTGTAATTTGTTCGTTGGAAAGTTCTGATCGTTTTTTTCAGCCTCCAGGTAAGAGTTCCGAAGTTCTTTAATGTTTTCGGAAATGAATTTTGCAAATTTTTTTTACAAAAGTTGCAATGTTTTGCAACTGTTTTTTGCAGTGGAGTTCTGGTAGCGCTCGAAGAGTTCAACCGAATATCCAACGAACAAATTATGACGCTTCCCCCAAATATGATGGTTGCTTTTCTTTTGGGAAATTTTGCAGAACTATTGAAAATTTTATGCAAGAACTCCAGAACATATTCGTCTAAGAACTCTGAGAATTAGATTATTTTTAGGGTTCCGCACCTCAAAAGAAAAAGCGGAACCCTTATAGGATCACTTCGTTGTCCGTCCGTCCGTCCGTCCGTCTGTCAAGACCCTTTTTCTCAGGAACGCGTGGAGGTATCAAGCTAAAATTTATACCAAATACTCAAGTCTATTGAAGCAATGTTTTATAGCACATATAAAGGAAAAATTCCGAAAACCTTAAATTTTTAGATACATCACATATATACAGGTTTGTCTTTGTACGGAACCCTCGGTGCGCGAGTTCGATTCGCACTTGGCCGGTATTTTTTTTAAAGTTCGGGCGCCAACTTCGAGTGTAGTGGATGCGCAGACTTAACATTTCATGATCATGACCTTTTGTGTGAATCCTTTATCTGATCATTAACAGCTGGTCACGCCTCTTTGGGTGAATAGTAAACTTAGATGCAAAGTAGCTTCAGATCTTTTCCAGCCTGATACATTTTTTTTAGTTTTTAGTTTCTTCTTATAAATGATATGCATCTGTTAAAGGCAAGATCAATGTTCTGTTGGCTATGATTTGAAATATATAAATAATAATTATTAATGAAATTACAATAAGTCTTATTCGGCAACGGAACAACAAATAACCTGATAACAAGTGTTGCGGTTGCTTGGGAACGTCGCATCCTAGAACTCTGTAACAAGTCCCCGCATTCAGTAATACATTAATTTCTGCATATTAATGAGGTATTGCGAGCTTTTGATAGTTCATGAGATTAAAGTTTTGCGCAACCAGATTATTCGATAATGATTGGACAGTTTAAAAATGCAATCTTTTTTTCGGAAATAAGTGTATTTGCACTACAATTATATCACACCCTTACTCTATTTATCTCTTACGATTAAAGTGTAATATATGCAATTTATAGTTAACCAATTATAGACAGAGGTACTTAAAAATTTTATGATCCATAAAGTGTGCATGAACAACCAGAGGCGTTTATTCTAGGACATTTAGTCAAAAATTGGTGGAGTTATGTTTCTGCACAGTCCAAAGTCAAAATTCGTAAGATTTTTAATCGTTTGTTTGTATATATATTTGTACTTATTTATTTCAAAATCTCTGCCAGATGCATTTTAATTTAGTTTAATTCTCGTTTACATTTCAGTTATTGAATGCAATGTTTGTGTGAAAACAAAATTTTATTGGTTTCCCCAAGGCTAAAATAAATGATTGTTAAGTATGAAGTGAGATAATATAAAATAACTTGTTTTTCAGAAACTGTTTCTTTATGTACTTTTGTACAATTATTTCTAGAAGGCTTCCAAAATTGTAACCAGGTAACTGCTGATAACGTTCATAGGTAAACATTTTCTTTGTGTTCAAGATTTGTATGGCAACTGTTTTCACTTTCTCAGATACTAGTGAATTCTGTGTATTTATGTAAACAGTCAATTAGAACTTTGGATTTCTCTTATCGAAATATCATTTTTTTTCGATCATTGGTGTGAACTGTACATAAAATCGGTCACCTTATTTAATTTTTAGTAGTTACTATAATTGATCTGTAATTTATTACAATTACTTATCTAATATGGACGTGAACGCATGTGGATATTGAAAAAGTGCAAATATGTGACGCTCTATTTAATTTTAGTTTTATAATTATTAATAAAACTGAAACTAACATCTTCATTATTTAATCGAATTCAATACAATAGTTATATTATTTATTAAGATTGTTCCTTTAAAAGTAATAATGAGGCGAGTTTTAACACGTCAATTAAAAGCGCAGTCGATTTTAAACCTCATGTAATGTAATACGAAGTATAAAATTTTGAGCACCTCAGAAATGAAAATTTAAAATTTTATTAGGCTTAAAAAACTAATACAAAATTAATAAATAAAATTGTATATTTTTTAACCTTGCAAGAGGGCGTAATCAACAATGCCCAGAAGCGCCAGAAAAGCTAAGGTCGAAACTGGATGTTAGTTTAAATTCTAGTGACAAGCGTTATTAAGGTGAATATTCGAATAAAAACATATTTATAACTTTGCGGATATGAATAAAGTTCGTTTGGCAAAAAATCCAACCATGTGATAATCTTACGTTATATGTATTTATATTTTTATGAGTTATAAATGCAATTGGGTGTGACAGCATTAAAAGGTGAATAGACGACAAAGCTCTCAATCAATTATTTACCTATTATCATTATATTATGTAATCACTGGGTTGTTGACATTTTTGGTAGAAAGTAACTACATATTAATATTTCACAGAAGTGGCCTTAACAACGGTAAATGAGTAAAAAAAGATGATTAATGACAGTCCTTTAAAGCCTACTGAAAAAACTGAATACTTACTATGCATAAAAACATGTTTAGACGAAAATTATTGTATATTTTTAAAAACAAAATTTATAAACAATTCGACGGACTCCCGATGGGCTCTCCTTTGTCCTCGCTTTTGGCGGAGAATTTTATGAATAGTTTTAAAATAAGTTCCAGTCTTCATAACCCACTTATAAAAAAAATACACCCATGGATGAGATATGTAAACGACATATATTTGGTATCTGGTTAGGAACAACTCCAACAATTATTGACGGTGTTAAACTCAATTAATAAAAAAAATACAGTTTACGATAGAATTAGAAAAAGATGGTAATCTGAATTTTTTGGACCTCAGCCTAAAAATAACTAATTATAATTCAGAATATAATATTTATAGAAAAAATACATTTACAGTTATTATTGTACCATACGCGTGTAATAGATGAAAATTCGGTCCGTCCTCATTTTAGTGCCGAAGCAGTCATTCAACAAAATAAATTAATATCTCTTGAAAGTTTTATTGCCTGAACCGCCACTTTAAAACAATTAACCAATATATTAATTATTCATATTGTTCAACTGGACAAAATACGCAACTTGTCTAAAAAATTTTTGATTGTAAATGCATCATATTACTTTACAAAGGCACAATCATGTGTAGAATTAAATTGTCTCTTGTTTATTGCATATATCTATGTTTCTATGTACATTAATGTTTAAATATCCATTGTATTTTATTCAAATTGTGTTTTTGCATGCAGCATGCAGCCAATCCAACACCATCTTTGAATAGTGTTTGTGGTTATTATGACTCATGTTTGTCAAGCAAAGTTATTTCATAATTTGCACCAAAACAAAGCGCTATTGTTCTATCTTCATGAAGGTTTCGTTGAACTTTATTACCTTTACTTTGTTTTCGTTAACCATTTCAGTTGTACTTTTAATGTTCAGTAATTCTTATTATTATTTTTTTCTTTTGTGAATTGCAATTATCCTTACCCTATCTTTTTTTGTTAATTTTAACATTAAGTCTAATTGTATTTGTTTATGAAACCCATTTAGCACACCTCTGAGGTGTAGAATCATGGGCGTACCTACCCAGGGGTAGCCCCTTCCAAAGTGGCCATGTTCTCAAACTACTCAGAGATTAGTATTATAACTTTCTTTTTTTCTGAGATTTTTTCTGAATAATAATTTGAACTGTATGTTGTTTTTTGTCGACCGAAAATACTTCTTTTTTGAGAAAAATGTAATTGCTGTTATCTTGTTTTCAAATTCGCCCCCCCCCCCCGCCTCGACAAAATAATAATTAGTAAAAAAAGTACTTTTATAATTTGTTTCTTAATCATCGTATAATCTACCTGTTAAACATGCAGTTTGAGCGAATTCCAAAAACCAAATAATGGATGGGCATAGAAACTAGTGAATACGGTTAAGGTTAGTGACTTCTTTCTAAACCTTGAAGTATTTTTGAAGATAAACGGAATGTATAATGAATGTGTGTATTTTGTTAACCACCATATTGGTTATCGTTTGTGTTATTATTCGACAAATTCAGCAGAATTTAGAACCTACTTAAACAGCTTAAAATACTCTATAATTTGTGTGTTTACTTTCACATGAACACGTGTAGAACATATCCAACGTAGGCATTTATGTACTGTGAATTGCACAATACACGCAACATTTAATCTATCATCTTAACTGGCCACATTCAATGTTAAGTTTAGGAAAAGGGCCACATCACACTGATAGTAACATGACATAATTTAAATGTTTCATTGAAAGCAAAAGAAGTAGTATTCAATGAAATTCTAAAAACCTACCAGTGAAGTAATAATTATATGTTTTTTATACCGAGTGTTTCTTTAAGGGTATCCACAGGCCACATCTCAGGATCTACTGGGTTAAGAAATTCAGGAATAAAACATTACTAACATGACTATGAAAATATTGATTTGGACTAGTTGTAGGCCTCGACAAAGTATGAAAGAAGCACGGAATGTAACAAATAAAAACTAATTATTAAGTACAAAGCTACGAGGCTAAGAAAATAATATTTTTTTTGTTATTAAAGTGTAAACAAGTATTCATTTGGCAATAACTCTGAAACGGACGAAGATATCGAACTGCGGTTTTAACGTTATTTCTTGCAAATATCTACTTTCTGATTATGATATCAAAATTATACATTATATATGCTTTAAATGCTTGTGACAAAATTAAAAAACAAATTGCGCATTCTAACAATTTTATTTGAAACTATCCGGTACCAAAGAATACGGTATTTGTGAACGCTTACATTTCTCTTTTAAACAAACCTGTATTCTGTATTGGCTGAAATGAAATAAGTCGTTTAGAAGATACAGCGAAAAATAATTAAACATTTAGGAACATCTCCCACTCTTATTGTGGTTAGTACGCCACGAAGCCTCAGAGAGAACTTACGTGGAATTTTTCAAACTTTCCAACGATGCTATTAAAGTTAAGTTATAGCTTAACATGAGAATTTTCGGAGAAATCTTGCATTTTATAATTCGCTCTATCAACTGCGGCCTCTTGCGGT
Organism: Agrilus mali; assembly: GCA_029378335.1. NCBI lineage: Eukaryota > Metazoa > Arthropoda > Insecta > Coleoptera > Buprestidae > Agrilus > Agrilus mali. The sequence goes on from CM055656.1 coordinate 21,744,317, forward strand.
GAAATGAAGGGTTTGAAAATGGGCAATGGACGATAGCGCGCTGCGGTCAGGAATAAATTCAGGTAGTCAAATATTACAAGTCAATTGCGCGCGGTTTGCCAAGACTTTGTAGGGTCAACTGCGCGCTCGGTAATTTTATTTAATTTATATAACAGTTTTTAAAGAAAAGTCTCTGAAGATCTTAAAAATATGTTTATATACAATTTGTTACAAAAATTCCAATACATGATGAATAAGAAAATGACAAGACCACAAGACCACTTTACATACCGTAACCTTTTGATCCTACAGAATGAAACAAAATAATTCTTTAGTTACCTACTAATTATAAGTCAAGGTGAATATAAAAACCCGAACTAAATACATTTATTTCAAATATTTGTTGGTTTCTAATATGATTGAACTATTTATTAATAAAAAAGGCCCAGGGGGGCAATAATTTAATGATCGCGCGCAACTGTCCCATCACTTTTAGAGTCAGTTTTGTCACTTCAGTAAAACACTAAACAGAAATAGATACAAACTCATGCCTGTTATCAAAACTCTTTGGTATGTCATCTCTGATTGTATTGAGGGGTTATCTTGGCGGTGACGGGGTAGGGAGAGAGAGAGAGAGTCCTTCTTCTATTGTTAGAACCTAATTGCCACACCACCACTTGCGACGTAAGTGTCACACAACTCTTGCCTTCGCAAAGAAATGAGTACTTTTTTAATAATCTGCAAGGCCATCCCCATTAAAGAAATTATACTTAAATGAGGAAAAAAATATTGTATCGGGTGAAAAAACTGTTTTACTTTAGTTACAATTTTTCCTTTCCGCAAAACCCGGCCTGGGACTGAAACGAACGTTGTAGCAAAGTCGGACCAGTCATTTTTAAAGTTAAACCGGAAGTTACAAAGCAACCATTTTTGGACGCATTTCTCGCCCCCCCCCCCGCAAAAATTTGCTATTATATTGTAAATCAAATGATATGTATAAAAATTATGTGCAAAATTACGTGTTTCTAAACTTAATCAGTTCGGCTGTATATTAATATGTCAAATTTGGAAACTTCATTTCACTCCCTAAAAATTGAATTTTCCAATTTTCTGTGGAAAAAATAGTCCTAGCTGTTTAAAATTTTGATATTATTTTTGTAATAGTGGTTTGCAATCCTTTTGGGGGGCATAATTTAAAAAAAATCATTTCTTGGTGGTCGCCTATGTGCATAAGTCTCAAGACTCAAAATCGGTCAGTTTTTCCTAAGGGCCGTTCATAAAATACGTTCGCATACAAGGGGGGGAGGTGTCTTGTTGAGTGTGACAAGATGTGACAAGGGGGACGGGAGGTCTACGGCAAGGGCAACGTGACGTTCGCCGTTCATCAAAAAATTTTACTGAATTTTTACAGAATCCTTGGACTTCTGATAAATAGAAATATTATTTATTTGTTCGTTAAAAATATATTTATTTTATTTAAATTTTATTATGAAAATAAAATAAATATTTTTGACTATCATTTTTTGTGTATTATCAATCAAAATTTATTATGTTCAGGGGGGGGGTTAGTTTTTGTGACGTAATATTTACAGGGGGTCACAGAAAGTGTGACACAGCTAATTCTAATGTGACGTATTTTATGAACAGCCCCTAATATATTTATATATACATTTGTATGTATTAATCTGGTCAGGTCTCCGAAAAATACATACTTTTCAATATTACAAATTAACTCTAATGCAGCACTAGGATGTTGTTTAAAGCAGGGCTTCTTAAGCTTTTTTCATTCACGACCCCATTTATGATTGCGTGTTTCCTGGCGACCCTACATAAATATAAAAGAAAAATAAATAAATATTTTTTGGTGTGTGTGTGTGTGACTGCACAAATACACATCTAGATGTTATTAAATCGTGTATTTAAAAATTTGACATGAAAATATTTCCCGACCCCAGAATTTTGCTACCCCAAATGGTGTCGCGACCCATAGTTTAAGAAGGCCTGGTTTAAAGTGAAGTTATAGCATGAATGTAATATAAATGTATCTACTTGTCATGCTTAAACTTTTCGAAAGGCATAAGATTAGGTAGCGTATTTAAGTAAATTTCAAATTTATAATAAATTATTTTTTTTTTTATTCCAATTTCCTTTTAATTTTTATTATTACAGATTCTTAATCATTTGAAATATTTAGTATCATGAATTGTTATAAAATTATTAACTAATTAATTTTTTCTTCATCGGTGCTATTATTCATTATTGTTCTTATTCAGATTCCATTTCTGCTTCCATCTCCATCTCTTCCATTATCTTCATCCTTCTCTGCTTCGTCTATTTCGATATTTTCAGTCAAGAAACACTATGGATCTATATACTCATCGTTGAGGAGTGCGCGCACGTACCTTTCAACTTTTTTAATCGAATTTTTTCAAAAACCATTAGTCCTACAAACAAAAATAATCGTAAGTTTTTCGTAGGCAATTTTTCTAAGCAACAATATTTGATAACCACAATTTATCGATAAAAGTAATTGTTAACGAGATATTCACGAAAAAACTGTTTATCTTTATTTTTTATCCTTTGAGCCCTCGTAACATTTTTAGCGGCACATGTATCGCTGGGGACTTTTCGGATATTGTTTAAAATCAAAAAGCAAGGATTTTTGCATGAAATCCAGCATTCCCTTAATTTTTCCTAAGTTTGGCCTTTTTTTGTCTTTATACCTTGAACTATGAGGTGGTGAACTAAACAGACACACTCAAAGCAACTTTCGTTACTAGTACATTGTGTTTTAATATAAATCTTACTTCCACCGAAAAATGCGTAGGCACTAACTGCTGTCTTTTGTCGGGCGTTTTCCCTCGAGCACCCGGAACCTCCCCTTTTCTGTATACGTACCCTTTTTCTACAGTATTATTTTAGTTTTTCACAATTTTCGGGTGTGTGTCGGTAGGTACCTACTCGTTTGGACTTACTTGGGTGTGAATGTGCATATCGGGTAGCCACTTTTTTACATGCGCTCTGCACTTTTTTAACGTGCAATTTCGTTGGCACGTCGCCAAGGTGTATTACCTCCTTCTTATATGTGTATACTGTACATACCTCGGACGAATCATTGAACTCACCTTGCACTGCACGACTGCAACGATGTCAACAAGTTGGGCGATGACGGTGGCAACGGCTTTTGCATTGTGACGAATGGAATTTTTGATGCATCTGGCCGAATGAACTGTCACAGAGCCAAAAGATAAAAGGCAGCTGTAAATTCGGCCAGAGGTCGCAGCAAAAAATCGGAACGATGCGCTTACGCGATTTTGGTATTTCTGTTATACATACCGATGGTTTTAATAACATCTATAAATCTAGATGCAGAATCAATTACAAATAAGTACTTACGCTTTACAGATCCGTTACGGTCTCGGAATTATTGAGGGTCAATTTGATTACAATTTCTTTAAATAGGAAATTTAATAATTTCTATGTAAAAATGACCACGTGTAAAAAGCATAGGCGTACGGAAACGCTTAACAAAAGCAAAGCTTCACAGCTTGTACACATTTCTCGTTAGAAATAAAGATTAGATATGACCTAAGGAAATGATAGAAACGGAGGTTTGATAAAATCCTTAATGTAGATGATCAAATTACCCAAGATGTTAAAATAATGATCTGTGAAGTTTATCAGTGACTGAAGTAGACTTATTATGATTATTAATTACTAAATTTCAAATCATCACATCCTAAACTCACTATAACCTAACCTTCTTTAATCTTGCCTTTAACATTAAACTAAACCACATTATTTCATCTTTCCAGTAAAATAAAATGGTAACAGACTGCTAAGACAGTGCAAAATCAAGTGCTGCAGTATGATGTACCTATTCGACTGTTGCTTCGAATGCGTCTGTCCATGCGAAAGAACGATATAATAGAATGAGAAAGAGTGAGTGAGACGGACAGATAGACGCGTTCAGACGTTTTTAATTTCCTCGTTTTCTAAACGGACGCACCCGAAGCAATGCTGTCACAAAGTCGTGCTTGACGTTAACTTTGATGATTTTCTATAAAATTTCTCACCGACTATTTATAGGATTCTTCAGGATAGGATTAGATATTTAGACCAGGGTCGATAATTTTTGAAACCAAAAAAAATTATAGTAGGATCAAACCCATTGGAAAATGAAGAGAATATAACAAAAATAAAAGGAAAAATAATTTACCGGCAAACTGAGGTCGGGAAGGGTAAGGGGGTGAGTTTTTAAAGGTTAAAAACGGTTTTCCTTGATTTCCGGAAAAACTACAAGTCTTATGGCAAAAAGTTAAATGGCAAAGTTGTAGGTAATAAAAAGGTTCCCTTTTGTATTGACACCTTTTTCACATAACCTCAAAATTTATGTGAAAAATTCAAATAACCAAGTTTTTGGTTTTTTATTTTTATCTTTTACAAAAAAATTTTCTTTTTCACGAAATTTGGTGAAAACTTACCTACTTATGTCCCAAACATGCTGTATTTTTTTTGATTTGAAATAATAATTTTTCACCTTATTGTTACTTAATATCGAAAAAGCACCCTAATTATCAATCGAAAATTCTCACGTCAAAATATCTGCTTTTTTAAAAAGACAAAAAATTGAATTCTTGTCCTGTGAATCGAACAATTCGATTAAATTACGTAGAAACAGTTTAGTAACAGTTTTGGGTCCCATCTTCTTTTCTTAATATTCGTATATCTTCTTAATATCTTGGTGAAAGAATCCACCTTGTTCATCACTCACTATTCCAAAATTAAAGAGGGTAAATTGATATGTAACTGCAAAAAATGTATTTTTAATGACACTCTACTTCTTTTAAAAATGATGGATCTTTGTATTTGAATTTGTTTTTCTAAATTAAATGACGCAAACCTGGAGCAAAGCATTTTTGATGATCCAAAAATAAAGAAACTTACGAAAAACAACGAATGTGATGAAATCTTACCAGGGAAATACTAATAACTTGGTCGTTCTAACGAACAAAGTGAACGTTTTGACGAAAATATTACAAAGATATAAATAAAATTATTTCTACTACAAGAAAATGGGACCCAAAAGTTTTAACCGATTACTACTGATTTGTAATTCAGAAGAATTTTTCGATTCGTAAAAATTAAATAATGTTATAATGAAAAAAATATTTGTCATACCTTTCACAAAAATTAAAACTGACTGGTGTTGTAATGTTATGATCGAGTCACATTGTTAATCTACTGTCAAAATTTAGCTTTATTAATTGTACAGGTATTCAGGAAAAATCCCAATTTTTAAAAACTTAAAATTCGAATAACTTTTTGTTTCTTTTTAATACTATTTGTAGGTGAAATTTGTATGATTTTGAAAGAGAAATTAACTGGTAATCGTGAATGTGGTCTTGTCTTTGATCTTCGAGGTTGTTGTACTTTTATAGGTTTTATTATATGTGATTAGATGTTAAGAGCAGGTACAGCAACAATGGAAATTATAGAAAACCAAAATGAGCAGAATGAACAATATTAAAGTGTCTTATTATATCACTATCGAGAGAGGGTTTCCGCGCACGCACACTACCCCTGTTACTCACGCACAATTCACTCGTATACTGTTTTAGAAAACCGACGCGGCGCACACGCAATACAATAACACCGCGTACGACCCCAAGCGGGTAAAACAACTATTTCTAACACTCCCCCTCGACGCGACGGGAGGATAAACCCAGCTGATTAACGAGGATCTGGTGTCTTGGTCTGAATAAACCCTTGGTTAGGACGTCAGCTATCATATCTTTTGTTGTTATGTAGTTGAGGGATATTATGTTCTTCTCGAGTACTTCACGCACGAAATGGTAGCGTATGTCGATATGTTTGCTTCTAGGATGAAACACAGGATTTCCTGCAAGCTTTATGGCACCCATGTTGTCGCAGAATATGGGAACGTTATTCCCAACTTTCAAGTCTAGTTCGGTGAGGAAATTCTGAAGATATATTGCTTCTTTCGAGATATCCGAAAGACCCATATATTCGGCTTCATTCGAGGATAAAGCAACGGACTTTTGTTTCTTAGAATCCCAAACTATTGCCCCTCGATTCCATATAAAACATGAACCAGTATGAGATTTTCTGTCGAGCAAATTTCCGCCCCAGTCGGCATCTACGAATCCGGTAAGTGGTTCATCACTAGGTGAATAAGATAAACACAGTGTCTGCGTACCTTTAAGGTATCTTAATACTCGTTTCGCAGCTCCCCAATGAGATTCGTCGTAGCAGTTGTTGAACTGACCAAGCAGGCTGCATGCAAAACTGATATCCGGTCTCGTGGTCACTGCTAAATAGTTTAAGGCACCAACTAATTCTCTGTAGGATAGTTTCGAGTCACTTTCAGTATTTTTGGGTTCACATCTAGTTAATTTGATTCCAAGATCGATCGGGGTTGCGACTGGTTTGCAATCCGTCATTTTGAATCTTTCAAGCAATTCGTTAATGTAACCTTGTTGACTCAGGTGAATTTCGTTTCCATTTCTACGAAATTCAATACCTAGGCAATTATGCACTTCTCCGAGGTCTTTAATATCGAAGTTCTGTGCCAATTCCTTTACTATCTTCGAGATCAGACGGTTATCCTTGCAACAGATGAGAATGTCATCTACGTAAGTGACGATGAATACTTTGTTTCCGTTTCGTGTCATCGTAAATACGCAAGGATCGGCGTTAGTTGGACGAAATTCCAGTTTTCTTAGAACTCGGTCTAAATACTTATTCCAATTCCTTCCGGCTTGTTTAAGACCATATAAGGATTTCTTCAATGAACATACTACGTCGTTGGAATTGAGTTTGTTTAGCATCGTCTTCGCTGATTCTTTAGTGTGATGGTCGAATTTCTTGGAATTTATGATTCTTCCAAGTGTTTCTTTCAATAATTTAGGTGGTTCCATAAACGTTTCTTCTTCTAGAGTTCCGTTGAGGTAAGCGGTGGAAACGTCTAGTTGTCTAGTTCATACCTAATTTGACTTCAGCAGATGTTACAATTCTTATGGAGCTTAATCTGGCCACGGGGGAAAAAGTTTCGTTGAAATGAACTCCCGGTTTTTGTAAAAATCCCTGTACTACTAGGCGGGCCTTTTTCTTTGAGATTGTTCCATCAGAATTAATCTTGTTTCGGAGAACTATTCTGCTGCCTATGATGATTTTATTTTTAGGTCGCTTTACAAGTTCCCAGGTATCGCTTTTTATTATTGAATGAACCTCTTCTGCCATAGCGTCCAGCCAGTCGTCAGACTGAGAGCTTGACATCGCTTCTTTCATAGAAACTTCTGATGAAAATGCTTCGTGTTGGGTTCCGACCAATTGAGCTTCTGCGGGTACTCTATCTGTAATGTTGTATTCTTTTCTAGGACGACCCCTTTGTCCAGTTCGAATAATTCTTGGTCTTCCTCGTCCTCTTATTCCTTCAGCTTCTATATTCTCTTCTATTTCTATAGTATGTCGGGCGGCTTCAAGTTCTTGGTTCTGTATTTCAAATTCAATACATTCAGGACGTTCGAGATCGCTTTCAATTTCATTGGGAGAAAAATCTTCAAAAGTATTAGGATCTCGTTCCTTTATTTCCATAAATTTGACATCTCGGGATATTTCGACTCTTTCTCCACTTAGGTTCCAAATTCTGTAGCCTTTCGATGTTTCTGAATATCCCACCAATATTCCTTCCTTGGTACGGGATCTGAACTTGTCCTTTCCGACGATTGAATCGTAGTAATGAACTTTGCTGCCAAATATTCTTAGGTGTGACACGTTCGGTGGTTTATTATGCCATGCTTCGTAGGGTGTTTTACCATTTAGACTGGTAGTTGGACAGCGATTGCGCAAGTACTTGGCGGTGTTTATCGCTTCTGCCCAAAAACTTGGTGGTAAATTGGATTGGAGATGTAGACAACGTGCCATGTCCAGTAGGGTTCGGTTTCTACGTTCAGCTAGACCATTCTGCTGAGGGTGATAGGGAACTGATAGCCTTCTTGTAATTCCCGATGACTTCAATAATTCGTTGAATTTTTTGTTTATGTATTCGGTACCATTATCGCTTTGTAAGAATTTAATGCGTTGTCCCTTGAGGTTTTCGAGCTTCGCTTTGATTTCCACGAATTTGTCGAAGACTTCGTCTTTTGATTTGATAAAGCGAACTTCGCTCCAACGTGTAGCTTCGTCGGTGAAGGTAACGAAATATTTTGCTTGTCCTTTGGATTCTATCTGCATAGGACCGCATACATCAGTGTGAATGACTTCTAGGACTTCGGATGCTTTTTCATGATTCTTGGGATAAGGAAATCGCGATAATTTCCCATTGATACAGGTCTCGCACTGTGGGTTGATGTCGTCTTTTTGATGTTCATTCCAGTGAGCAGACCATTTCGCCAGGCTTTCTTTAGATCTCTTGTGTTGAGATGTCCCATTCGCTTATGCCATTCGTTGAGTGATAACTTCGGGATCGATGAATTTTTGGTAAACGACGCGCGTTCAGACTTGGATTCGCGATATTCACGCACGTAATATAAGTCACCGATACGATTGGCCGTCATTTTGACGTTTCCGGCACTATCTATCACTTCTGCTCTATTCTTCTTGAAGGATACTTCGAATCCGCGATCGGTAATCTTGGAGACCGACATTAAGTTCGTTTTTAGTTTGGGAACATGTAACGTATTCGGAAGTGCGATTTCTGTGATAGTCTTTGGCGATTCACTAAAAAGTTTTGCCGTTCCGCTCGCGATTATGGCGGCCGCACTGCCATCTGCTAAGTTCACGTTACCGATTTCGCTTTTCGTTAAGCTTTCGAACGAGTCAGGGTCCTTGCATAAATGAGAAGTAACGCCACTATCTAGGCACCATCCCAAATTTGGAGCTTTAGTTACTCGGTTCACTTGAGTAGTGAAGTACGTGACAGGATCGTTATTGTTTCTCGAATTGTTTCTTCTGGATTCAATGCACTCGGCTGCTTTGTGTCCAATTTTTCGACATTTGTGGCAACGGAATCTGAATTGTGTTTTATTTTGCTCGTTCGTCGTCTTCCGATTGTCACTTTCATGCTTCTTTACGTAACGTTTTGGGTAACCCTTTGTTTGTAATGCATTTTGAGTAGTTCCGTGAGTATCGTGTTGACGAGCTTCATATTCTTCCAAAATTTTGATTCTCAGAACGTCTGGAGTGGGTAGCGAGTCTCTTGATTCGATTGCACATCGAAAGTTTTCGAATTTTTCGGGAAGACTATATAATAGCATGATTGAGAGCAAGTCGTGATCTATATTAACTCCCATCTCTACTAGTTTATCCACTGCATCAAAGAACTTGTTAAGATGCTCGTTTACATCGCCATTTTCCTCCATTCTTTGAAGAGTTAACTGTTTTAGAAGTGTGGCTTTCCGTGCGGGTCCCTTCGATTGGTAGATTCCTTCCAGTTTGAGCCAAACGTCTCTTGATGTTTCACATCCCTTTACTTGTTTTAATTCGGAAGGGCTGATCGAGAGAATGATGTCAGATTTGGCTTTGTTATCTGCTAGGTTGCAGGCTTCAATTACGGGTTGATTATCGATTGTTGGAGTTGGTTTCTGCATTATGCCGCTCACATAACCCCATTCGTCGTTTTTGATCAGCAAGGCTTGCATTTGAAGCTTCCATGTATCATAGTTCGCCCGGTTTAATAGTTCGATACGCGGCACGTGCGAATTCATCGCGTTACTTTTCGTTCACTCCGGTAGCGGCGAGATAATACGTGTGTACTTGCAACGACTGTGATAATCAATAATTTCAAGGCAAGTTTACGCGTGGTCCTGGGTCCATAACCTGATGTACTTTTTTAGGTTTTATTATATGTGATTAGATGTTAAGAGCAGGTACAGCAACAATGGAAATTATAGAAAACCAAAATGAACAGAATGAACAATATTAAAGTGTTATTATATCACTATCGAGAGAGGGTTTTCGCGCACGCACACTACCCCTGTTACTCACGCACAATTCACTCGTATACTGTTTTAGAAAACCGACGCGGCGCACACGCAATACAATAACACCGCGTACGACCCCAAGCGGGTAAAACAACTATTTCTAACAGAGGTCAGTAACAGAAACAAAGGAAAATTCTGGAATGGGGGAGACCCTCTTAATTAATTTGCTTTTATTTTTATTTAAAATGCTCTCAATTTTAATTTTTTAGTTGGTATTTAAGGTAAATAAAGAACAATTAAATCAGTCAGAAATATTTTCGACAGAAGTTATTTCTTTTTCAAAAATAAATATGTGTCCTCGATCTTGATCTTAGAAGTAATTTGAAAATTTATTTTCACAACGGGAGTAGGTATGAGAAAAACAGGGAAAACTCCCACTACAGTAAATATTTTAATTTGAGGATTTATATTATGTTTTAAAATGCTCCATCGGTATCTACTTCCCATTTTTTCAATTCCCCTTTTAATTTAAAATTTTATTGGAATATTTAACAACACCAAAATATTTTACCATTTCAAATAAAATTTCATTAAAAGCAGTTTTCTAATAATTTTTCCACAATTTCAGTTTACTGTTTGAGGTTGTTCTTTTTAAGCCCATAAGTATCTACTTAATTATGATTATTTAAAAAACTAATTGTAATATATATATGAGAGATTTTTTATGGTTCTGTTTACGTCGATACATACGAATATGCTTTAAAGTAACTTTTTATGTACAATAATAATAATAATAATAAATTTTCGGCTGTGAGTAAGTTCGAATGTATACTGAAAGGAGCCAATTCGAATTCGGTCAAGCATCGAAAAGAAAATTATTGAATTGAAACTCATAAACTTACAAGCGTTCTAATTTTAATAGGAGATAAAACCGTATGACAAAAACCAGATGGGACCAAAGCAAAGATGTTAGTTTTCTTTTAAGTCATGATTTATTCCATGGCCATCAGTTACGTTTGGAAATGTTCCAGCTTTTTTCAGCAAATGCTTTTAAAGGTATTGCTTTAGTTTGAGGAACTGCTTAGGAGACAAACGACATATGCAGGTTTAGTAAATATACATTTAATAAATGACCTAACTACCTGATTCGATAAATACTTACTAACGTGGATAATCAATAGACTAGGTCAGGGGTTTCTGGCAAAGAGAATTTTGTGTGGGCCTAATAAAACCCACGATTTTTACGCAACAACTAATTTTACAAAGTATAAGGTAGGTAGGTGGATAAAGCTGGGGTCATTATTAAAAACAACATGTCTGTCAGAATTACAACCCCTTTGTCAATAATTGAACACTTTTGTGAGGATGATGTGTAATATAACTTCACAATAAGTAATGATAACTTTTTCAGACCCGTTACAAAGTAACATAAATCTAAGAACTTTTTGGTCACATCTTCTACTGCCCTAAGGAATTTCTAATATGGATCCCTCGCTCTCCCTTATTATTGAGTTTTTATCTATAATGTGTTTTTAATTGAAGATAAAAGGGAAATATAAAAATATTTTAAATTAGAGTTGACATGAGCTTTTCAATAACTCCCCCTATCCATAAATAAGATTTAACGAGGTTTTGCTGGAATCTTCCCCCAATTTAAGCTCAAGTATATATACGGATCTTTCTTTACATAATTAATTAAATAATAATAATCAATACTAGCTTTGTTTCTGTATGAATGATAATGTATATTTTTATTTTATATATAGATATAAAATACACTTAATGAAACATTGGGTTATATTATGTACACAATTGCTGAACAAAACAAAAAATTAAAAAACAATAAAAAGAAATAAAGCAATTGTTATAACCTAAAATGAAAAAAGAAAAAGAGAAGATTATTAATTCTAATCCTGCCCACCCTATTTTTTCCCAATAATACTTTTTAGGGGTAACCCTAAACATTGTTTATTTTACTTCCATTTCTTTTTTTAACAATTTGTTTTAAAAGGGTCAGACCATCTTCCTTACTTAACAACCTTTTGAATTCCTCCTCTTCTATCCTTTTGTCACACCCCCCGACACATCCAATAATGTTTCATCTCCCCTTTCGCACATTCTACATACTCTGTCTTCATTTCCCATCCAATAGTAACATCCTCTGCTTTAATTCCCCACTCTAAACCTTGCGAAAACATTTATATCCTTTTTTTAGGGTTCCGTAGCCAAATGGCAAAAAACGGAACCCTTATGGATTCGTCATGTCTGTCTGTCTGTCTGTCGGTCCGTCCGTCCGTCCGTTTGTCACAGCCACTTTTTTCCGAAACTATAAGAACTATACTGTTGAAACTTGGTAAGTAGATGAATTCTGTGAACCGCATTAAGATTTTCACACAAAAATAGAAAAAACAATAAATTTTGGGGTTCCCAATACTTAGAACTGAAAGTCAAAAATTTTTTTTCAATAGGTCTTTAAAAATTATATTGAGGTTTCTTATATCATTTTTTTCTAAACTGAATAGTTTTCGCGAGAGATACCTCCAAAGTGGTAAAATGTGTGTCCCCCCCCTGTAACTTCTAAAATAAGAGAATGATAAAACTAAAAAAAACATATATGATGTACATTACCATGCAAACTTCCACCAAAAATTGGTTTGAACGAGATCTAGTAAGTAGTTTTTTTTTAATACGTCATAAATCGTAAACCGCAATTTACCTTTCATTCAATCAACTCAAATATAAAAATTAAAAAAAAAAAACATTTAATTTCATAAACATAAACCTTATGCATAAACCGTGAACCATTATTTTCTAATAATAAATCTGTAATAGGTGCCTAATTAAAAATAATTATAATTCGCGCGGGGCGTGGCTTGATCGGTAGCGGGTGCGGAGCGCGCGGGGGGTAGATTCCCGACTTAAAAAATCACTACACTATTATTAAAACATCGATCAAAGTTACAATGAACTACAAAAACTTTTATATTATGTTACTTGCTGCTACGGAACCCTTCATGGGCGAGTCCGACTCGCACTTGGCCGATTTTATTTATTTAAGTATTATGGTGCAAATTCTCCTTGCCAATGTTCCCAAAATACCTTTCTCATATTATCAACATATTTTGATCTAGCTATTCTTCCCAAGTCTTACTTCTCTACATTCATTCCTAAACTACCACATTCATTGAATTGCTCTTGACTTAAACCTAGTTCCTCTAAAGCATCATCCCTTTATTATTTATTCTTTTTCTCCACACCTCCTTTCTTATGTCCTCATCTCCTAAATTTTCCAGTTACCTTTCGTATTTAACTACCCTTTTTCTAGTCTAATCTTACCACATTTCAGCTCCCTTCTAACCACAAAGCTGGTGTGTTTCTGTCTAAGTTAAATACCCACTTTATATATTTCTTATATAATCTTTTCACTTGTTCCTGTTCTTTCCAACCCCATATTCTACACCTTATAGTGCTACACTTCTGATAGTCACATCAGATAACCTTTTTCTCTTTGTCCAGTTTTTTTGCCCTATTACCCAAATACTACCAACCTAATAAAGCATTTGCTTTCGCTGGTTGTTTATCTATATGCGCCTTGTTATTTTCCGTTAAAACGTAGCCTAAATATATATATTTTGGACCGTTTCTATCATTTTCCCTTGCCATTTTATTTTTTCATCGTTTTTTTCTTTTTCTGCCTCTTACTTCCCCAAATTCCATATACTTATTTTACTAGCATTTTACCCTTCTTACTTATCTACATCCCCAATTTTTTCGTATATTTTTAATCGAGTAGCACATTTCAAAATTTTACGGATAATCATGAATTAATAGACCCGAATACACAAATACTTGTTTATAGTAAGTTTATACTTGTAACGAAGTAAGACGGTAATGTTGTTTGTGTGTAATGGAATATAGGAATTGATTATGTTAATCCGCCGCATCGTTAACTGAAACCGCAAACAAGAAGAGCTTCATCTATATAAAACCGTTAAACATGCAGCGTGAGAAAGACAAACATATTTTGTGTGTCACTTTGCGCAGGTGAATATTCAATTTTTGTTACACATACACGAGTAGGCGTAAGAAAGAAATTTGAATTGATTTCCATTTCTTCCCCTTCTTAAAGCATTATTGTAAACAATAAATTAAACGATTATTCGTCTTTTGATATTTTACTCCAGTCTGTGTATCTACATAATATAAAGAAATGATAAATTTCACACAAAAAAATAATATAAATATTTGAAAGTTGTGAGTATTAGAGGGGGGGGGGTTAGTAAATAACGAACTCGTATCAAGGTTCAGTTATATTTAACCTATCTTTTATAAACAACGACCAAAGTTGGATATTATTAAAAAAGGTTCTAAATTATCATTGTTTAGATGAAAGCTGTAACCATTAAAAAAATTGATATTATTTTTTATGCGTTAAAATTGATAAAGAATGTCACTTAATCAGACACTTCTTTCTTTTCAACTCTAGTTTATTCTTGTGATACTACAATAAAATCACTTAGTCACCGTTATGTTTCGTTTCCTCGCCTTTTTTTTTTTTTCACTTAAATCGCCAGCTGAGCTGAACAGTCGCTCGAATTTTTGTTTGTATTATCCTCGAGGATAGGATATCTTCAAAAGGCACCCCCTGAAGGGATATAGTGTCGAATTCGTCGAGGCACTTATCGACTAAAACCCCCTCCTCGAGTTGGGAGGTCAACCCGTAAGTTATTCATCCCAGGTAAAGTCGTTTGAACCTCGTGGTAACTATTTGTAAGGGATAGATTTGTGTTAGAATATTACATTCAAGAATGCAGGTAGGGATGTTCCATAACATTTTAGCCTTGTTTTGCTAGCATAATCTCGCAACCCACTATAGACTACCCTTGATGCTTCTCTATGTAGTGGGTTGCTTACACCTACAAGTAACAATAAATTATCTCCAGATAATGGCGAAAATCCCTCTTTTTGTGAATATAACTTATTTTTCGAATAATGGCTGTATGTATACAGTATGTCCAAGATAACAATGGGATAACATTAGGATTTCGTAAATGATTTAAGGTACGATACAAGCCTTTAAAATTAGACAAAAAGTGTGCATTGTTCTGCCTAACAATATGCCATGTAGGAAGTAT
Organism: Agrilus mali; assembly: GCA_029378335.1. NCBI lineage: Eukaryota > Metazoa > Arthropoda > Insecta > Coleoptera > Buprestidae > Agrilus > Agrilus mali. Next base: position 21,759,375 of record CM055656.1, read on the forward strand.
TAATATTTTGAGCAGTTCTGGAGATAAAAAATTTTCAATATCGTTAATTTTTTTTTCCTGACGTTATTTGAGAACGGATATCAAAATAAACTGGGCTTTTGTATTGACATTTTCTACACTCTCTAATAGTAGCAATACTTTTGAAATGCGTCGTTTTCTTTTCGTGGGACCATTAGCAGTTTATTTTTTTTGTAATACGGCCCTCTTATTTTTAAGCAGTGGCGGTTTTACTGTAGGTGCATTTGTTCAGTGAACCCCCTTAAAAATTGAACAAGTTACACCATATAATTTTATCCTTTTAATATTTATTATATTATTGATGATTATCGTATAATATACATCTCTTTTACCATTTCATAGTTCATAGTTACAAAACACCAACCCGTAACCCATAGAAAATATTTAAATTTTTGTTGTGTCGCTGACGACTTCACCTAACTTTTTTGGTTCAAGTTTTATTCTGAACATATCACGAGAGCGATACTCCGTTTGATGTCCATGCGTTAGAGAGAGAGGCGTCGGACGCGTGAAATGGAAGATAATATACACTCAACATACAGCGTTTAGGTGCACTGCACGAGAACCCGAAATCAGCCGGAAAGAGTCGTGCTACGTCGGCACGGGTACCCGACAATCTGCCAGGGTTTTGCAACTTCGGTTAGGCCACCTGGTGAAAATGTCCAGTACGAGTCATTTTTAAAGGCTCTGGAAGCTAGTGTTGGTAGGAACCGATAGTAAAAAAATTATGTTCAGATTTCAGAGTTCAAAGTCCACTAATTGTAAATGACGCACAATTTATTGCACAATACGTGTTAATTAAAATATTACGTAAATGATGGAGTCGTGTTCGGTAAAATATTGTTACGAGTACTTGCCAATTAAGTTGGTGTGAACATAATTAATGAACATCTTCCCTGATTACATAAGGAATATTCTCGGCTTTCCTGATACATCTAGAAAACACCAGCAAAGATCAATGGGAAAACAATTGAATTACTAGACGGCTGTAGAATACCCTAGAAAAAGGCTGAGAAGACTATAAAAGCGGACGAGACACTCACACCGAGTTAGTTGACAGTTTACAGTAACAGCTGATGCAAAGCGATCGATAGGCGATACAGGCGAACCATAGAGGCGATAGTGTTCATAGAGAGCGATAAATAGTGTCTACCGGAACGGCGATTAAAAAGTGACTTTTAGTGAAATAAATTGTGCGGACTTGTTCATAACTGTAGTGTAGTCAAATTAATTTTAGTAATTAAATAAACTCGTTGTTTTGTTTTGTTAATTGTGTTTTCTGTGACCGAACACGTCACATTTGGTGTCAGGAGTGGGATAGTAAGGGAATTGAAGATTCCCGAAGAAAGTTAGTGCGACAGATCGTAGAAGAGGTCCGAAGAGAAGAAGAATTTTGAAGCCTTATGCCAGTAACAAGAAAACAATCAACAATAATGGAAGAACAAATAAAGGCTTTAATGGAAATGATGAAGGCAATGAAGGCAGGCCAGGAAGAAATGAAGGCAGGCCAGGAAGAAATGAAGGAAGAATTGAAGAATAAAATGGAAGCTGGACAAGAAAGAATGGAAGCTGGACAGGAAGAAATGAAATTAGCACAAGAAGAAATGAAGGAAGAAATTAAAGCAAGCAAAGAAGAAATTATAGCAGTTCAAGAGAAATTGGTCGAAGATATAAGGACAATAAAAATTGAGCAAGAAGGATTAAAAGAAGAGTTACAGGAAGTACGCCAAGAATTGGAGATACGACAAGAAAAGCTAAGAGATGAGTTGAAAGAAGAAGTACAAAAGGAAGTAGAGAAGATGAGACAGAAGTTCGAGAACACAAAACCGGCAAGTGAAGTAAAGTCCGAAGACACTGCTAAGACGATTAGAATTAAACCACCGACTTTCGACGGAAAAGTTTGCTGGTCTGTATACAAACGACAGTTCGAGGCAGCGGCAGAAGCAAACAACTGGAACGATTTTGAGAAAGCAACGGCGCTGGTCATAGCTCTGCGAGGAGAAGCATTGGATGTCCTTCAAGGTATTCCAGAGCGCCAACAACGAGACTTCTCTGCGCTGCTAGAGCGACTTGAAATGAGATATGGCGACAAACATTTACAACAAGTGTACCAAACCCAACTAAAGTGTCGCAATCAGAGGACATCAGAAAATCTACAGGAGTTCGAGGCCGATGTGGAACGTCTAGTTAGATTGGCCTATCATACCGCTCCGCAGGACTTCGCAGACCAACTAGCAGTCCAAACATTCGTCGATGGTGTAAGGGACACCGACTTACCACAAGTTCTCCGTTTGGCCCGCCATAAGACTGCGAGTGACGCACTCGCGCACGCCTTAGAATTCGAAGCTGCAAAACAAGCTTCCAAGGGCCACGTGCGTGTACGCCAAACAGCTGTTGAAGACGACGAATACAAGAATGAAGTCACAAGGCTGATTAAAGAATGCGTCGAAACTGTCAAGAAGACTACCATCAACGACAAGAGGGAATCGGCCAAATGTTGGGAATGCGGGAAGGTCGGTCACTTTTCCCGAGACTGTGGCCAAAACAAAGGAAGACCAAGGTGCTGGGAATGTGGAAGGCACGGACATTTACGGCGAGACTGCCCGGCCGAAGAACGCCGTGCGGACCGACAGCAGTCGGGAAACTAAGATCAGCCAACTTTGAGGGGCGTAAGTTGGCTTCTCCCCACCAAGCCCCAGCAGAAATCGTCGTTTCCCAACTAAACGGAAGCAAGTCCTTATTCGTCGAAGGTCACATCAACAACAAGAAGGTTAGAATGGTGGTCGATACGGGAGCTTCTAAGACCATAATCCGCCCGAACATCGTTAACGAGTGGAGAATCCGTCCCCTGCAGAGGAAGCTACGTTTGACCACGGTTACCGGAGAAACAGCGCCGATTAGAGGAGAATGCGACATCGAATTGAGATTGGGAGAAGTATGCCTTCGACACAGGGCACTGGTAGCCGATGTCGCCGACGACGTGATCATTGGATTGGATCTTCTTGAACGAAACAAAATTAATCTGGATTTGGGCTCCGGCATTTTACGCATCGGCAAGGAAGAGTTGGTGATGACAAACCCCACCAAAGAGTACGGTCTTCGAAAGGTCATCGTAGCAGAAGACCGATTACTACCTGCTATATCCGAGGTAGTTCTCAAAATAAACATCGACGGCGAAGGTGCGGATGGTTTGGTGGGGATAGTAGAAGCCAAAAACCCGGATTTGACACAGAAAGCCATACTGATAGGACGAACACTAATTCGAACTGGGACGCCGAATGCATCTGTCAGAGTGGTCAATCTGAAGGACTTCGAGCAAAAAGTGTGTAAAGGAATGGAAGTAGGAGTCCTTGAACCCGTGGTGTCCATCCTCCAGTGCGAAGTTGAAGCTGAACCCTCAATGGCAGAGAGCGAACCATTTCCAACCGTTCTTCGAGACTTAGTGCAGCGTTCGGCCACAAACCTTAACAGCGAACAAATTAGAAAATTCGAAGAACTACTCAGCAAGTATCGAAACGTCTTCGCCCTCTCTGACAACGACTTTGGGAGAACGAATCTGACATACCACCGTATAGACACGGGATCAGCTCGTCCTATTAAACAACCATCTAGAAGAGTTCCATGGGCTAAGCAAGAAGAAGTCAACAACCTGGTGAAGAACATGGAAGAGCAGGGGGTAATCGAACCATCACAAAGTGCTTGGGCTTCTCCGATAGTGTTGGTTAGGAAGAAGGATGGATCGACCAGGTTCTGCGTTGACTACAGGAAGCTCAACGACGTAACCTTAAAGGACAGCTATCCCTTACCCAGAATCGACGACACCCTTGACAGCTTGGTTGGTGCCAAATGGTTTTCAACGTTAGATTTGAAGAGTGGATACTGGCAAGTTGAACTGGATCCACAAGACAAGCAGAAGACCGCATTCACGACTGGTTACGGGTTGTGGCACTTTAACGTTATGCCATTTGGACTATGTAACGCTCCCGCCACCTTCGAGCGACTTATGGAAAATGTGCTACAAGGGCTGAATTGGAAGGTTTGTCTGGTGTACCTAGACGACGTGATAGTACTGGGAAAGACATTCGAAGACCACCTCCAGAATGTCGAAGAAGTGTTCAAGAAGCTTTCAGCAGCCAAGTTGAAACTCAGTCCCAAGAAATGCCATCTGTTTTGTAAGGAGGTGAAATATCTTGGCCACGTTATCACCTCGGAAGGAATAAGAACTGATCCTGACAAGACTGAAGCTGTGAGAAGTTGGCCTGTCCCGAAGAACCAACACGACTTGAGAAGCTTTTTGGGGCTGTGTTCCTATTACCGACGATTCGTAAAGGGATTTGCAGATATAGCTCGACCGCTCCACAAGTTAACAGAGGATGGTGTCTCTTTCCAATGGTCAGAACGATGTCAGCAAGCTTTTGAAACACTGAAGTCTACCCTTTCTCAAGCCCCAATACTGACGTACCCACAGTTCGACACAGACTTCATTGTCGATACGGATGCCAGCAATGTAGGAATTGGTGGTGTACTGTCGCAGATGCAGGAAGGAAAAGAGAAAGTCATTGGCTACTTCAGTAAGGCACTGTCAAAGCCGGAGCGAAACTATTGCGTGACCCGTAGAGAATTGCTGGCAGTCGTCAAAACTCTCGAACATTTCCATAAGTATCTCTACGGACGAAAATTCCTGCTAAGGACAGACCATGCGTCCCTGAGATGGCTGCTGCAATTTAAAAACCCAGAAGGACAACTGGCTCGATGGCTACAGCGGCTACAAGTATACGACTTCAGCATCGAGCATCGTGCTGGAAAACAACATGGTAACGCTGATGCCCTCTCGCGAAGACCATGCTCGAAGAACTGCAAACATTGCATGGCCGCCGAAAAGAAGGAACCAGTCAACTTGGCAAGGATCTGTCAAACGATGGTGGAACCGGAAGAACACTGGCAGAACGAAGACCTGGCGAAAGACCAAGAAAACGACGAAGACATTAAACCGATACTGCGGTGGAAAAAGGCAGGAACAGCACGACCTACCTGGGCAGATGTTAGTAGTACGAGTACCATCACGAAGAGCTATTGGGCCTTATGGGATTCACTCATCGTCGAGAATGGGGTACTAAAAAGAGTGTGGGAAAGCCCTGACGGAACTAAAATTCGACATCAAGTAGTTCTCCCGAAGAACAGAGTCAACGAGGTGCTGACAGAAGTCCATGGAGGTGTTGGTGGAGGACACTTCGGAGTAACAAAGACGTTGGAGAAGGTGCGAGAGCGATTCTATTGGCTAAAGTGTAGAAGAGACGTCGAAAATTGGTGTAGGAAGTGCCCAACGTGTGCGTCAGCCAAGGGACCTCAGACTCGAAGCCGAGGGCGAATGAAACAGTACAATGTTGGTGCCCCATTTGAGAGAATAGCTCTGGACGTAGCAGGACCATTCCCAACAACAGCTGCTGGCAATAAGTACATCTTGGTAGTGATGGACTATTTTAACAAATGGCCCGAAGTGTACGCAATCCCAAATCAAGAAGCTACTACGGTCGCTGGAATGTTGGTCAATCAATGGATCAGCCGGTATGGAGTTCCGATGGAGATCCACTCTGACCAGGGACGGAACTTTGAATCCGCAGTATTCCGGGAAGTCTGTGAGCTGCTAGGAGTACAGAAAACTAGGACCACTCCATTACATCCACAATCTGACGGAATGGTCGAACGGTTTAACGCGATGCTGGAAACAAATTTGAAAATGGTTGTCAACGATCACCAGACAACATCCGGTTTGGAAACCCAGAAGATCGGCGACCTTCAGCTACCGACTACGCACAGCAGCTAGAGGGACGACTTGATACCATCCATAGAGCCGTTCGTAACAAAATCCAAGTAGGGAGTGACCGCATGAAGACCAGGTACGACCGGAGAGCCAACAGCACAGGATTCAGAGAAGGGGACCAGGTGTGGCTTTACAATCCTGTCCGTCGGAAAGGACGCTCACCGAAGCTACAGCGAGCCTGGGAAGGACCTTACACTGTGGTCAGAAGGCTGAATGACGTGGTCTACCGTATTCAGAGAGGACCAAAGGCCAAGATGAAAGTTGTACACTTGGACCGCCTGGCGCCCTACAAAGGTCAAGACATTGATCGGGACGATCAATTCTAAGAAGGGGGCAGTGTTACGAGTACTTGCCAATTAAGTTGGTGTGAACATAATTAATGAACATCTTCCCTGATTACATAAGGAATATTCTCGGCTTTCCTGATACATCTAGAAAACACCAGCAAAGATCAATGGGAAAACAATTGAATTACTAGACGGCTGTAGAATACCCTAGAAAAAGGCTGAGAAGACTATAAAAGCGGACGAGACACTCACACCGAGTTAGTTGACAGTTTACAGTAACAGCTGATGCAAAGCGATCGATAGGCGATACAGGCGAACCATAGAGGCGATAGTGTTCATAGAGAGCGATAAATAGTGTCTACCGGAACGGCGATTAAAAAGTGACTTTTAGTGAAATAAATTGTGCGGACTTGTTCATAACTGTAGTGTAGTCAAATTAATTTTAGTAATTAAATAAACTCGTTGTTTTGTTTTGTTAATTGTGTTTTCTGTGACCGAACACGTCACAATATATTTAAGAAAATTCAAATAAATTTCAAAATCGTTTCGAAATAAAGAAAAGGGGTCCACCTCGCCCAAAACTACAGCTGATACAAGAGTGTACCTTAAAAGATTAAAAAGTTCAAACGTGTGTTTAAAGTAGAACAGTATAAAAACACTTCGTGGTTGTGTGGGTGTAATAAATTAAAGGCATTATTTTGCTTTCCGTGCCTGATTTTTGCCGGTAATCCTAATGAAAGTGTTGAGTGGACAAAGACAGGGGTTACGGATTTGTCACATTTGTCGGCAAAACATAGACGAATGGATTTCCTGTATAAGTAAACGTAAGGTTTTTATTTATTGTGTTATTAAATGCTTTAAGTATCTGGTTCTCCTAAAAATATTAAAAATCTTCGCCTGCGAATCACCACTGTTATTAGAAACCCCTTTGAATCAGGAGAATTTTGCGAGGCAGTTTTTTTGAACGTGGCTCAGGCTTTCGACAAAGTATGGCACACATGCCTCATCGCTAAACTTAATAAAATGTTCCCTAAAAAGTTTGCCTGTCTCCTGGAAAATTATCTGGCAAACAGAATGTTCCAGGTAAAGATAAACAAAACTACTAGTGATCTGCAACCGATAAAAGCGGGAGTTCCTCAGGGTAGTGTACTGGGACCTGTGCTCTACTTGCTGTTCACGGCGGACCTACCAACAACAAATGGAGTCACTAGTGGAACCTTTGCGGACGAAACAGTTACAAGTATCAAGGCACAACACTCAGTTCAAAAAAAACGGCTACAGAAACGCTACAAAACCATCTCATTGAAATAGAAACATGGGCAAAGACAGACAAAATTAGTATCAACACTGAAAAGTCCTCGCACATAACCTTCACTCTACGAAGGAATGCAGACTCCAGTCTGTTCTTGAACAGTGAAAAGATTCCTTATAAAGATGTGATTAAGGACCTCGGCATGCACCTTGACAAACGCCTTACGAGGAGACCACATATTTGGAACAAGCGAAAGCAACTGAGCTTATCAGTAAGAAAATTGTACTGGCTGCTTGGCAGAAGATCGGTTCTTTCCCTGGAAAATAAGTTGCTGATATACAAGTGTATAATCAAGCCAACCTGGACATATGAAATCCAGCTGTGGGGATCGGCTGCTGATTCCAATATTGCCATTATAGAGCGGTTCAAGTCTATGACCTTGAGGAGGCTTGTGGACGCTCCTTGGTTTATTACAAATGACATTATTCGCGAGGACCTACAAATACCCACGGTGAAAGAAGAGACGCTGACCTATACAAGAAAATACAAGGCCAGGTTATCAACACATCCGAATTTTCTGGCCAGGAATTTACTGAACTCTTGTGCAACAGTCAGGGCTGTAGCTAGAGTCGAATTTGAGGTAGGGCAGCATTGGTTACAGGTAGGGCAGAAGTAAAAAATTGATCATAATTGATCTGCCCTCGAAGCACGGGCTCCTAAATCAATCACCATGTATATAACTGACCTCTAGGTCAGTGATGTACATTCAATAGCTATTCGTAAACAAATAATTTCTGTGACAGAGCATGAGCATGTATCTAAGAACTATGAAATCCTCAATGATGAAGAACAAGCGAACAAGATGGTTGAACTTCCAAAAGATGTAGAGATCCACGTCTGAGTGAGAGTGAGGTAATAATTAATTGTTGTGTGGGGTGATACGAGTAAATAGATACGACCAAAAATACCATTTAGATCATATTGTTTCTGCAAACTTTGTGCAATATCAGAAGGAATACTATGGCTAACATTATCAACATGTGTTGACCAACCTGTTGCCATGGACCTAGGAGTAGCGATTGTATTTTGTGCTTTCACCTGTTTTGAGCAGTGAGGTTCTTCATGGTCAATTTCCTCTTCAACTCTTCGTTTTTTTCCAAAGAAAGCCCGTATATCCATTGCGAAATCAATGAATCTTCAATTTATAGCAATAAAAATAACAATTGTAGGTATCGATTTTTGACTAAAACACTCTTTACCGTACACTTCACTTAACCAAACTACAAACAATAATAAAAAATCTCTAGTTTATGTTTATTTTAGTTTAAAAAGGGATTCTCCGTACCATTGATTGCAATATAGCCCATATTGCAATATATGCTACGGGGAATCCCCTCTGCATTACAGATATTATAATTAAATAGACCCATCGCTTCATGTGATGGCGCTTCAAATACCGTCTATACACAGAACAAAGAATTATTATAATATGAAATGAATGTCACAAACTGTGGTATGTTCCGAAAAGTTTAGATATCTATCGCTACAATTTTTTTTATCTCAAAGTATGCACAAACAGTTTAATTATAATAATTTATCTTAGTTTTTGGTATTTTTAAAGTAGGGCGTTATGATTTCAAGGTAGGGCATTGCCCCACAATGCCCCCCCCCCCCCTAGCTACGGCCATGGCAACAGTTCCACGCTTCAAAAAAGTTAAAAATTTGTTTCAACTTGTAGAATGACTGGTCTTTTCTTGTGATATCTATTTTTTATTTTGTTTTTTTTTTTTATTGTTATGTTTATCCTAACTTGATTTATACAAAGATTATTATACGGTTAATGTACTGCGAAATGTAATAATATGTAAATTGTTTTTATATACTTCTTTAGAGTGATTTACTAATGTGTAAACACTCACATGTTATTTTAAAGGTTATATAATTTATCGATTGTCTCTTTGGGACAGATGCTAAATGTACTGAGGAGAATAAAAAAAAATTTAAACAAAAGCTAAAGCCATTTTAAGATGATATTACACTTGTATTTGCTTAAACACAGTGGCGGCTCGTGGTCGAATACGAAGGGGGTTCACAAAGTTAATAACATGTAGGTAATATCAGAACATGAAGCGTATTTCAAAATGTTGTAAATGCACCGCAGGCGAAGATTTTTAATATTTTTAGCAGAAACAAATACTTATGGCATTTAATAACACAATAAATAAAAACCTTACGTTTACTTATACAGGAAATCCATTCGTCTATGTTTTGAATTAGCAAACACACTCAACAGGATTACCGGCAAAAATCAGGCACGGAAAGCAGAATAATGCGTTTAATTTATTACACCCACACAACCACGAAGTTTTTTTATACTGTTCTACTTTAAACACACGTTTAAACTTTTTATTTTTTAAGGTACACTCTTGTGTCAGCTGTAGTTTTAGGCGAGGTGGACCCCTTTTCTTTATTTCGAAACTATTTTGAAAATTATTTGAATTTTCTTAATATATTTTAACGAACAAGACTCCATCATTTACGTAATATTTTAATTAACACGTATTGTGCGTCATTTACAATTAGTGGACTTTGAACTGGGAAATCTGAACATGCTTCTGAACATAATTTTTTTACTATCGGTTCCTACCAACACTAGCTTCCAGAGCCTTTAAAAATGACTCGTACTGGACATTTTCACCAGGTAGCAGGCTGGCAGGCTAACTGAAGTTGCAAAACCCTGGCAGAATGTCGGGTAGCCGTGCCGACGTAGCACGACATTATTCCGGCTGATTCCGGCTTCTCGTGCAGTGCACCTAAACGCTGTATGTTAAGTGTATTTTATCTTCCATTTCACGCGTCCGACTACCTCTCTCTCTAACACATGGACATCAAACGGAGTATCGCTCACGTGATATGTTCAGAATCAAAACTTGAACCAAAAAAGTTAGGTGAAGTCGTCAGCGACACAACAAAAATTTAAATATTTTCTATGGGTTACGGGTTGGTGTTTTGTAACTATGAACTATGAAATGGTAAAAGAGATGTATATATACGATAATCATCAATAATATAATAAATATTAAAAGGATAAAATTATATGGTGTAACTAGTTCCATTTTTTAAGGGGGTTCACTGAACAAATGCACCTACAGTAAAACCGCCACTGCTTAAACATGTTTTTCGTTTCTTTTTATGTAACATTTTCACTTCGTTCCTGTTGTCTTGGCATACTGTACCCGTGGAAATGGAAACAGACTGAAAGTATTCGTTAAAATTTTATTTCAAAATGATATTTCAATTCAGTTCGGGTATACGTCTAGGGGGGTAAACTGAAAATTATCACCCTGTTTATCGCGATTTGTTTTATTCATTTTAAAAGAAGTGAAACTTAGCTCTTTAGAATCTACCATAACTAACGGCTAATATAGTTAAACTCGTTTGGCTGTGTACTTTTATGGAATATAGACGTACATTACTCCTCGCTGAACCTTCCTCAAGAACCTGAGAAAGCTGAAGCTACAACTACCACTCTCCAGTGATTGCCTACGCGTAGTAGCCCAGGTGGACCTGCCAGCCTATAAATATTTACTAAACTACCTGAACGAATGTTAATTAAAAATTTAATGTAAAGCTTACAAAGATATTTCATATGTACTATATATTAGCAGCCAAATAAACCTCAGCAGAGATTTCAAATGGTTTAATAAAAAAAGGTACATTACCGATCGATCCCGAAATGGGCATGCTAATAATACTATTATAGAGCAGGTCATAAAGTGGGAACTAAAAATACAAAATTTTATGAGGTCCTGAATAGAGCATGCAAACCGATAACCTATCATCGGTTATTTATTTTAAAGAACGATAAATATCGAAGGAAAAGTCGATAAATGTCGATATTCGGTAAACAAAAATTATATAAAAATATTAATAATTAATTAAGCAAAAATTTCCAAAGATTTTTGTTTAAAAGATTTCATTAAAAAGGAATTAATAAAACAATTTCTTCTTATTTATAATCATTAAGAATTGAAATTACAATGAAAATCTATATTTTATGAATTTCTAAGCCTTATATAACAATTATTTGACGAAAAGTTTTAATGTAGACACAGGCAATGATCCATCACATAATTTTTGTGATTAAAATTGTGAATAAAGGAAAAGCTTTTCGGTTTTCTAATATTTACAACAAAAAAATGTAAATAGAGGGAGAAATCTCTTTTAAAGTGTAAACATGTTTTTAAATCGTTGTAGCTAAAAATAGATTTCGATTTCAGAAGTGTTGTATTTAAGTAAGTACTTTCGTTATCGACTTTGAGCTTCTACTCTTTAATCATCTATGAAAAAGAAATAATATTCTAAAGTATATTTTCCTCTTCAAAGTTTATATGAAGGTACATTAGAATCATTCGTTACAGATAAACATTTTATTTCATTTTTTTCATTTCTGTTATTGAATTTTATGATATGCTTCTAAAAACAACTTCATTTTAAGAACTTTTAATTGACACTTTTAAAAGTTTTACACATAAAAGTATGTAAATTTGTGAAAGGACTTTTTGAATTAGCTAACTCACGGTAATTATGTTTTATTATAATTATTCGAAGGTCATTTTACATAAAATTTATTGTTCTTTGAAAATGTCCTTGTTTACGTTATATTATAGAATCCCCCCCCTTCTGCATAGGTTGGGTAAATTTCGATGTTCGCATAGAACAATTCGGTAACAGGCTGGAAAAAACTTTTCGACAAAATCCAAAAACACTAGGTTTGTTTCTCTCAGGAGGACAACTTTTGACGCGAAAAGCATAGCAACATCATCAACCTTCTAAGTGGGGGTGTTATCCCCCAAAATGTTCCAAATGGGAATATTGATGCTTAGTGTTCGAAAATCGATCCTCTCTTTTAGAAAATATGGAGCTTCAATCAACAATACGTTTGACAGAAATTTTCAAAAATCGATTTAATTTTACATCAAAACTGAATGCAGTATTTAAATTAATTCCTTCAAAAGAATTTGTTGTTTTTGCTGATTTGAATACCCATTTGTGTAAGTAAATTATCTGTTTTTTTGCTTTTTATTTAAATGGCCAAGTAGTTGTTAGATGGCTTTTAACTTGTGGTTGAAGTGTCTTAAAATTGTTATGCCTTTTAATTTTTTTATTACGGTTTACTCAATTCCAGATAGAGTATTAGAAGTTATCAAAACAATCTGGAAATTAGACCGCGGATATGTTTAAACAACGCCATTCTGACAAACGTGTTTTTGGGAAAATTGTTCGTGAATGGGTCCAATTTTCGCGAAACAGGTTCCATTCATAACATAAAGAGGCAACTTAAAAATCCGATACTAAATGAACTTACAGAGACAATAGTATTGGGACAAGTTGCAATGGATAGTAGATACAAGACAATTGTCCGTTGAAACGATTTTTTAAATTTTCATCACACTTGTTGGTATTTCAACAACCATATTTTCTAAAAGAGTGGATCGTTTTTCAGAAACTTAGCAGTAATCTATATGGAATTAAAAGCCCCTTAAATGAGGTATCACTTGGCCTCCATTCCCATTTGAAAAAATTTGAAGTATGATACCCCCACTTAGGGGGTTGAAGGTTTACATTTGCTTTTTTACGTTAAAAGTTGTCCCTCTAAGAAACACACTTGACGTATTTTTGTATTTTATCGAAGTTTTTTCCCCGCCTGTAATACCTCGCGGTACGTTTTCAATGAAGTCACATTCAACGTTTGAAGAATTAAATAACAAAAGTAATATTTTCGTAACTACCAAAAGGTAAACTTACCTTTATTTGTTTTTCATTATTTTCAAGTAGGAATGTGTAGGAGTAGCCGTGTTAGCCCTTTCGTCATTTTAAAGTGCGAGGTGTTAATTTCCGTTTTTACATTTGACACTTTTTCTTCAATCTGAAAATTTCCAAAAACTCCCCTTGTTGGAATGCTTTACCTACAGTAATAGCAATTATAATATTGCGTTCGAAGCATTAATTTTAAACATTTTTTAGATTGAAGGAAAAATGAAGAATCTCGGAAAAAAACGCTCCGGAAGGAAATGCCCACAAAATCGTTATTAATTTGCTGAAACATTTAAATGCATTTACCTAACATTTATTTTTAGATAATATTTAATAATATAATTAGTCCTAGTGAGTTTACATGATGTTTTCAATGTTTGTGTAAATTGTATGTGTAACATAGTGTAGCGCCCCGTGATACCGTGCGTGTGTTTGATAACAATTTGTATGCATGTACTTCTTATCGCTAACATGTTTACGACACAGCCACAGCGCACGGCTTACCTTTATCAATGCCGACTTACAAACTGTAAATCTTTCTCCAGCGACAAGTACCATGATCAATTCTATAAAATATCGACGACTTTTTAATTATTATTCATCATTCGGGAATAATCAGGATTTCTTTTTCGAATTATCTAGAAAGTTCGAAACGTGTATTTAAAGGGATCATCTTTGGGTCGGAAGACAGTAGTTGAGAGAAAGCATCAGTGCGCGAATCAAAACGATAAACGATAAATAAATTGTTATATAAATAAGGAAATTGTTCTCATTTAAATAGTAGTTCTAAGTTAGTGTTAAGTGTTATAGAAATAGTGTTAAAAAAATTATTGTTTAAATTAATATTTGTAACTAGAAAATTGGTTATAATAGTTTCGAGTTAGTACCCTTGTTGCTTTGAGTATAATCATTTTATGAATTTCACGCCTTCACTTAACACTTTTGTACAATTATTGGAGAGTAGGTACAGATGTCCGGTATTTAAATTATTGTGCTTGCTTACAAATTAAAAACCTCATGGTAGCGGGTGAAAACTCAACACATATTCATAATAAATAAACTTTTGTTTGGACCAAAATTACTTTAAATTCCGATATAAATTTCGGATAAATAATTTCTTTAGACATTATATGCAAAATTTCCAAATTGCATTTGCCCAGTAATTGTAAGTTTCGTTTATTTGATGTTTCATGTAGTTTAGTAATTACAAAACAACAGGGTATGAATTAACACTGCTGTCCCAAACAGAATTACCTTATTTTCAGTAACAACCATTATTGTTAAATTTATCTGGTACAGTTTGTATAATTGGAATTTATCTAGAACTAGGAAATTTTTTATCGTACTTATTCCTCCGGGGGCACATTTTTCGTTTTTTTTTTTTTTCGGTGGCTTTTTCCCGAGCTTTTTTTGGGGAATTTTTTTCGTCAACCCAAAATGGAAATTGGGAAATCATACCACACATTTTTAAATGGCAAATGGTCCTATACAAATATTGAAATTTGCCCACCCACATATTTGTTATTTGCTAAAATAATTTTGTTTGACTTTATGACTATTATTTTTATTTTATATTTTATTGTTATTGTTGTTGGTTCCCGTTTTTTGCTTGGGTGTAATTTACATTTTCCCATCTATTATTCCAGCTACGTTAAGCAGTTAAAGCCTTCGGTTAAACTAAATGAGTACAGCTGCGTATAATGATGGGTGGTTCGTAAAAGTGTTTGTGTAAAAGTGTGTATACGATAGGTATGTAGTTGTGTGTTAATAGGTTAATTCTATACAACAAAGCCCAAAACATTTCCTGGTTGGCCCGGGTCTCACTTGTATAATCTCATAAAATTTTGTTGCTACGCATTTTGCATGGGCAGTGTACGCTGTACGTGCCAAAAGTGAGACGGACAGATGGGATGTTCTATTTTTGCACGGTTTAGATGCATCAATTATGTAGTTACGTGGATAAGTAAAACACACGTTATATACTAACGTAAGTGTACGTTACTGACTACTATAAAACCTTCTAAAATTAGAGTACCGTACAGAAAATTTGTCAGTCCGCCTTTTTTTTTATTACGTTAAAATTATTCGCAAATTCTGTAGTGAAAAATTTACTACAGGAATTTTTGCTTCCTCATTTTTTCTGTCTTAAAATAATTTCGCTTAATTTTCGTGGGCGTAGTTAACTTAGCGACTTCACGCGGTGCTAAAGAATACAAATTGATTGGGACACTTATTAGTTACAACTGAAAAAAGTTCACAACTATTTTATTAATAGGCGCCGACTATAAAAATCCTAACCTATTGATACCATATAATCTATATTTAAAAAAAATTATATAATTTGTGACGGTTTTGTTTTTGGAAATTTGCTCAAACCAAAATGCAACCGAATAGTTTCAATAATTAGTTTATTATGCGTATGTTCAGTTCTTATTCTTTTTAACGACGAATGTTAGGTTAGATTGCCCATTAGCGTTATTTTAAGGACGAAACATTGAATTACAGGGAAATATGTATGTACATAATACATACTTATGTATCAAAGTTTTAATGAACTAATGGATCGAAAATATGGGTTATCAAAAGAACCCTGGATAAAAGATACAAATGGGAGCTTGTAAACGTTGTCAGGCAAAAAAATGAGCGATAGCAAAAGCGGGAATGATAGTGATGATATAAAGAGGAATAAATGGGCTAGAGAATGGAGTAATTATTTTAAAACGCACAAGCAATTGGAGGTGAATTCCAATACAAGAATACGTGCTGGGAGATAGGTGGGTACTACTTAGCAATAACATAATTTTATAGATTGGGTGTATGAAAAAAGGATTAAGCTTATTAAAAGGATAAATTTAGGGAATTCGCGTTATCGAGGAGAGGTAAGTCAGTAATTGATTATGGGCTGGTTAATGATAGGGGATGGAGACAAGTAATAACTTTAAAACGAAAGAAATAATAGTTTCGTATCACATACCACTGGAAGTTTAATGGATGATCGAGTAGGGAATAGAAGCTAGAAGAGTAGTGGAAATTTTGTGGCATGTTGGTGAATGTGGCAAGAAAAAAAGTGAATTCAAAAAAGTAGCCGAAAAGTGGAGAAGGAATGACTGTGATAAGGAAAATTACAAGAATAAGAAATAAAAGTAGGGAAAACTATAGTGATAGGATGAATATGAAGAATTTTAACATAAAGAATGAAACGAAAGGATTTTGGAGAGTAATAAATACGTATGTATAAGAAAAAGAAAAAGGAGAGTTTTAGTGATAAGATAGACGAGATGGAATCTTAGAGATATGTTCAAGAGAGTGGATGAGAAAAATTAGATAATAAGTATTGGAAATGAAGAATACGCAGGGGGTATTGCAGAAGCCCTTTTGGGAGAAAGATAAACAAATGCAAGTTGAGTCATTGTTGTTTAATACAGTTTTCTGTTCTTTAAACCTAATCGATTCTTTTTTGGTACAGTGTGTCTCAAAATTCGTTGTATGAAAGTGTTATTTAATATTTCGGTAATTACCGGAATAATTTATGCTTAAAAATTTAATTTCATTCAGAATCACTTGCTTCTGTGTCATTAGCGCTAACCTAATCTAACCTAACCAACCACGCAAACATGGGATCTTCTTCAACTTTAATAAAATCACATCTTTAATTACAGTACGATTCCGTTTTAATAAACCAGGTTTATTTCCAGATTTCAGTTGACTAAATCAGCTATTTGACTAAAAACGACTTCACAAAAATGGAATCGAGCTGTATAGTAAAATAAAACTGAAACAAAGGTAAAAGGAAAAAGAAACAGTAGCCCTCACGAAAGGAGCGCCAAAAGGACTTCTTCAAAAAGGTTTCTGCAATTAGGTGTTAACACGTCTTGAAGGGAATAGGAGGTTTAGGAAAAAATAAAACTGTTGGTACGAATGAGATATCGGTAGAAGCAAAGTTATATGTGAAAGACATCGTAATAGATAAGTTACATATGGTGTTATAAAAGATTTGGAAGAATGATGTGCTACCTACCGAGCGATCATTGCTTAGCATTCGGGAGGTCACCGGTTCGATTCCAGGGCCGGCTACTTTGGTCCAAGTTTTTTTATAGTTTCCTTGGATCATTTAGGCAAATGCTGGGGTAGTAATATTCCACAGATAGTCTTTCACTTCTCTTGTCTTCATTTCGTCCGTCTCATCTTTCTTCCCCCAACCATCACCCACCCATTCCCACTATTCCTAAAGGAGGCTGAAGAGGGCCTTCCGCCCTACCCCTCAAACTTTGCACAAGAGTGTAGGTTGGGGGGAACAGCCCGCCCACCAGAATATTGGTGGGAATGAAACACCCAAAACTGTTTTGTAAATGTGCTACCCTATAAATGGATTTGGGGTTACATAAAGCTAATATATAAAAAAGCAGTAAGCAAGGATGGGAAAAATTATCGGGTAATAATAGATCTTACTGGAGAAAATTAGTTGATTTAAAAAGGGTTAGGAGACGATCCAGGGTATCCAGTTAATGGCCTTAAATTAAATTATAGATCACTGTCTGTTGTCCCTCTTTAAATCCGGATAGCATTTGTAGAAATCATTTTCGACGACTAACAACTAACAGATCAAAATAGAGCACCCTATGTCTTACACCAGGGGTGAGCAACACGCGACCCGTTAAACATGTTTATGCGGCCCGCCAAGCATTTCTAAAATAGGATTTATTTATCGACTTTCTCCCTTCAATATATTGTTATAAAATTAATTATAATAAAATACTAGTACCGAATAATACCGATTTAAAAAATGTATTTTTCTTAGTAAACATCGAAAATTTTTATAAAACTTATGCGAGCCTCGAGAAATTTCCGCTTTTGACGAAAAATGCAAAGTATGTCTCTGTCTCTGTTCGGAAGTACGTATGCTTGCGAACAATTATTTTTAACCATGAAATTAATCCAAAATGACCACCGAGATCAATTAGAAAGCTGCGTACGTGTAGCTCCCTGATCATTTCCGGCTGATTTTGATCAGCTTGTATAAAAAAAACAGTGCCAAATTTATCATTAAAAATTTCAAGTAAATTCGTTTTTGTGTTCTTTTCTTGTTTGTTTTTATGTTGCATTAAAATTTGTATATGAAATCTACTTTTTATTATTATATATTTTTTTATTCTAATGTTTATTACAAATAAAGTTTTGTAAATTATTAATAAGTGTTACTTTATGTAGATCTTGCCAAAAAAAATTAAAATTTAAATTGGCCCGTTGATTAAAAAGGTTGCTCATCCCTTTCTTACGCATATCATATAGTAAGCAAGGCGTTAACTAAAACAAAAAACCCGACAAGCTTTATACAATGTAAAAAGCCAAAAACCAGAACATATTTTTCATTCATTGCAATATGTCCCTTAACAAGTCAAAAAATTAAATCAAAATTGAAAAAATACGGTATCCTAGTTATTTTAAACAAAAAATCTCTAGATAAACTTCACGTAAATAATAAACAAAAATCAGATATTCTTGATAATAGCGGCATATAAATTTTGTTGAAGTTATATGAAAATGTTTCTATTTATATGGTTTCTGCGGTTTGAAGCTTATAAAAATAAACCTAACCCTACTTTTATTTCACAAAAGTAAATGCTGTAGACACAAGCCATGATACATGGTGAATTACGAGTGTGCAGCCTCTTACGAAATACACGCAATGATGTGAGGATACGTACTCGTACTTTTCGCAAAGTACTTCACTATAATTGCTATTGCATTAGCCCTTCCCATTACCGCTAACGTTATTTGACATTCGTTTGCCTAATACATTAGTTCTCCTGTATATAGTCCCCAAATTCCTAAATATATTTTAATTAATTTAAGTTTCCCTTCGCCCTCTTTTTTTTTTAGGTCATGATGTTGCCATTATGCGACCATAAAATATTTAATAAGGTATGAAAAACTTCTTAGCTAAAATGCTTTTAAAGTTAAGGATATACACTTGTGCTTAATTTTTAATATTATAACATAATGCCATTACACTAAAACTGTCAGAAGTAGTGTAATTACGTCATATATACTTACATTATTATTATAAGGAAGAAAGAAAATTATAATGGCAAGTGTAAAGAAGGTCACCAGCGTTTACGTGTACATTTAAATTTTTCATAATACATACAGTTTACAGTTTTACCCAAAAGACGTGCGGTAATAAATGGGAATTGTACGAGTATTATTATCACACATATTCTCGTTTTAATAAATTATATTTCAGACAGCGTTCGCAAGTTTTAAGGACGGATCAACTTACTAAACCTGTTTACCGTTGGCCCATTATTATCCGGATTACATATTAAATGTATAACGTTTGATATTCACGATCCCGAAAAAAAATTCATCAAGGATTCCGTAGGTATTCTTTGCGGATTTTAATTTAAAATAATTGGCAATTTATTCTCCGAAATCATGATAGCGTGACACTCGTGGAAATTATGTATTTACTTGTTGCAGCCATCATCTACAAATTTTTAACTTTCTGGTCCTCACGTTTCACATAATATTAACATATACACTAAGGTTTAACCAACCATACGAATATTTTGTAATGTGTAGGTATGTATTTGAATGTGCAATGTTGTAAGAATTTAAGACGATTATGACCTACATCGATCGTGCAGACTAGATCATAGGATGACACCTCAATTCGATTTCGAGTTCTTTTTCTGTGGTTTTTATAGATCATTCAGGCAAATTTTCCAAAATTCCAAATCTCCCATTCTCTTCTATCTTCATTTCGTCTGTATCATTTGTCTTTCTCAACTACCATCCTCTCACAAATTAGTAAAGGCTTTCGCGGCCAGAAGATGAACCGGTGATATTCGTCGGGTTTAAAGGCCGTCGTCGATTGGAATTTCTTCCTAACGTTTCGCTAGCACGAGTGGCGAACTTCTTCAGAGGTCCTTCCATCTTCGATGCAGTCTACATCCAGCATCGAAGATGGAAGGACCTCTGAAGAAGCTCGCCACTCGTGCTAGCGAAACGTTAGGAAGAAATTCCAATCGACGACGGCATTTAAACCCGACGAATATCACCGGTTTACCATCCTCTCTTTGTCACAATTTCAAAAAGGAGTCTGTAGAGGGTCTTCCGCCTACCCTCCGGCCTTAAATTGTTAGAGGATTAGAGTGTATTATGTTGTAGGACTGCCCGCCCTCTAACTTTAACGAAAG
The DNA here is from genome assembly GCA_029378335.1 of Agrilus mali. NCBI lineage: Eukaryota > Metazoa > Arthropoda > Insecta > Coleoptera > Buprestidae > Agrilus > Agrilus mali. The sequence goes on from CM055656.1 coordinate 21,779,769, forward strand.
GTGGATATGAAACATGCAAAAGTGTGGAGCTACAGATACAAACCCTTGCTTCAATTTACGTGGGTCGTTTAAAAAATAGTTATAACCTTGGTACTCTGTTCCCTAAACCATATAAAGACTAAATTTTTATAGATTAGTTTTTATTAATTGCTTACAATGGAGCTGCAGTTGAGTGAGTTCAAATATGAGCTTCGTTGTATTATTCATTTTTTAACGTATATCAACCTAGCACGACAGTTATTTTTCCGATTTCTGCCTTGCACTATATAATTTGTCGCTAATTTGTAATAAGTTCCTCAAATTCTTAGCGTTTAGGTTAAATATACCGATGTCACCTATAGACCATGATTATACCACCGTCAAACTAGTTACCGGTCTGTTTGACATCTCTCAGCTTCATACTTATAATGACTACTGTTTTATGTACAGAGTGCTACCAGGGGACATTAAGTGTGGTTCCGTTACGAACTTGTTTGTAATTAGAAGTAGTAGTTATGCATTCAGAAGTCATAGAGTGATCCTTGAAACTAATGCTTCTCATAATTATGTATTTCATTCAGTTGTTTTTCGCCTTAAAAGGCTTTGGAACTTATTGCCAAATGAACTAGCTGATGCTCGCAACCTATTTGTGTTTAAAAAACTGATTAAAGAATTTATTAGTTTAGTTTAATCATAGTTTTTTGTTACCTCATTACATTATTATATATATATATATTAAAGATTGTAATAGCTTAGAGCAACCATGAATTTAATTTTAGTTTTACACTACTGCACCGCTCAGAATATATATTTTCTGTTTCTTCTTCTCTTTTGATGTAATTAATTGTATAGGGCCCTTGCACGTTGATTGCTTAAATAAATAAATAAATAAATAAATAAATAAATAAATAAATAAATAAATTTGTTATCAAATCCAAAAATTTGTCGCTCGTGCCGTTTAGACATAATCAGCTGGTATGCTAGCTTGATATCAAGCTAGCACTACACATAGCGTATCTCGAAAAGGAAATATCGTAGGATATTACTGTACTGTAATAAAATTAATTTTAGGAAAGTATTAAAACAGTAATTAAAACGATTGTAAAATAAGATGATGTGAGATTAAGTACTAAAATGAAATACGTATACGGAGTAGATCCTAACACAATAGCGGAAATCGAAGACACACTGATTGATTACTTTAAAAAATTAGACATCCTGACATCACATTAGTTATAAGAATAAGAGAAAAAGTTACTGTAACCGCTCATCTCCGGGTCGGGTCAGAACTGGAAAAAATGGTGTCGGGACAGGTAAAAATAAATAAAACAAACAATAAACCTTCAAAAGTTATTTATTTTCAAAAGAAAGAAATTGGCAATGATCGTGATCGTCAATAGTGGTAGGATCTTTAAAATTTACGTTGTGTGATAGTAGTAACATAAATCAGATTCTTTTATGAGTTCCGTACAAGCTATATGTGATAACAAGAAAACACAAGAGTTTGAGTACTAATTTTATTTGCTTTGTTTTATCTTATCTGGGGAACCTTAAATGGTCCAACATCTGTTGCGAGGATTGGGGAAACCCCAGCAAAACCGAACCAGGCCATTATAACTCAATAGCGTATTTTACAAATCTAATATGACCAATAACTTGGTAACAGTTAGGGTAGACGAGCACCTATTGTATACATTCGAAATTTTGGGGAGTAGCATGTATGACGTTGCTAAAACCAAATACCAAAATATATAGGGTGTTGCTACAAAGTTCGGTCAGTTAGAACCCTGCGCCAACTAATAGTGTAGGCGGCCCTTTCACATGTTCATCTTGACCCGGGAGGATAGAAGTCGTGTCAGACGGGACTATAACTGTGATTATAGCCACACCTGCTGTAAGCCATGGACTACCGGGGGACTTAGGTAGTACATGTCAAAAGTACTTGTTGTCTGAAGTTCCCATGTTCACGGTAATATAGTATGTTTGTTTGGTTGGTATATGAGACATGCCACTTAAAGTCATCGCCCCTATTTTAAGGTTGGTCGGGACATGCCACTTAAGGTCATCGCCCCTATTTTATGATATTTCAGAACAACAAAGTACGTCACTTACAAAGACTTCCTCCTCTCAAACCAAGAGTTCTTCAATAGAAAGTTTCACCTTATAATTTGGACAAAACTTTAACTAAACAATGCAGTAGTCACACTTGTTACCAAAACAAAACCTGAGATACGCCCAAGTACAAGAAATGAATAAACCAAAAGTGAGTGCTGGTCAGACCTATCTAGTACCATTACATTTAATTTTAGGAGTTAAATAATAAATTAAGTCGAGACATGCCACTTAAGGATTCATCGCCTCTAAAATGCTGTTGATCGAGACATGCCACTTAAGGATTCATCGCCAGTAAATTTGGGACCTGCCATTAAGTTACCGCCTCTAAATAATGTTGGTCGGTGTATGTCACTTAAGATCGTCGTCCCTAAAACAGATATGGTTACGAATAAAAAATTGTAGAGACTCACTCATCATGTGGACTAATAGTTCTTCGTTGGGACTTCACAGTCAGTCGTCTGTATCACCGTGCTCGTTTTAATAGATATAGGCCTACTGGAAAGGAACCAGACCATATTTGGGACGTTAGACTGCACCCTACAACAGTCTATTGTTTCCATAGCTGAAAGAGTTTTATTAGTACGGTGAAGCTATCTCAGACCGAAGTGCAGAGCAGGCCATATATTTGACCCTCGTCTCGCCACAGCCAATCAAGCTTTTAACGGTGAGGCTATCTCAGACCGAAGTGCAGAGCAGGCCATATAGTTGACCCTCGTCTCGCCACAGCCAATCAAGCTTTTAATGAAGAAACTATTTCAGACCGAAGTGCAGAGCAGGCTATATAGTTGACCCTCGTCTCGCCACAGCCAATCAAGCTTTTAGTGAAGAAACTATCTCAGACCGAAGTGCAGAGCAGGCCATATATTTGACCCTTGTCTCGCCACAGCCAATCAAGTTCCTTCAGAGAGCAACAATTACAACTCTCTATGAGAGTCTCCCTCTTCCTTGCCAGGGTAGGTGGAATGTCGGAGACCTTCTTTTCTGTGGAGATCGTCGTTCCTTTTATACAAAAATTCCTACTCCTTTCCTGCGTAATGCAGTGGCTATCCAGACTCTCCTGTCCTTTTCTTTTGCGTAAGTTCGTGGCTAACAAAGGCCCCTTTCTTCCTGTAACCCGCCGTCGTCTACGAACCGATTGGAGTTAGTTGGTCGTGGGAATATTTCCTGTCCTACTTCTTTCATCTGGTTACAAATGAACGTCTCTCTTTCTTACAAATTTTTGAGCGGGCGATTCCTGTGTTCGACAATCTACCCCTTACCTACTGTACCCCGAAAAATCCTGTCTGCTGGCGTAAACAGTAGTGTTACATATCGAGGGGTCAGGGGTCCCGGCGTAACTCGGCTAGACAAACGACCATCTGGAATGCGTGAGCTGACCAGTTACGCAGGATTATAAGTTGTACAATATTATGAAGTATTTTATGTTCGTCTTTTAGAAAACCAAAACTTTACTTGAATTAAGTAAATTTTTAATAGAGAAGAAAAATGAAAAAATCTACATCATTATCAATAGGATTGCATTCAAATAAAAATAAATACTAAGAAAAACTTCAAAATGTATAGCACCCGGGTACGGGTGGTTACATTACCAAACCTTTGTACATGTTGCCAAAAATTATTTAAAAACATACATGCTACTCAAAGCTCAAAGACATTTTTTTCAAATTTGAAAATTAATTATAACGTATGGGTTATTAAACAAAACCGGATTAAGGAAGTTGAGGAAGGAAATGGATATTTAGTACCTAACACAGGCATAATAAATAATTCCCAAATAATTTATAACTTAATCTTTACCTTATTCATTTTTAAACGTTCTGTATGCATAGTAAATAAAGAAATAATTATTGTGACCATATCTTTTTCGTTTTAATGTGCCCACATTGGCCCAGAAATAGCACATTACTAGACAAAATTTATCGAGGTTGTACTGTAATGTTTATTGCTAATACTCACACGATGTTTTTGTTTTTTCGGGGTCTTGACGTACTTCGCCTAATGAGTGGCATGCTAAGCGAGTGTAACGAACAATGAGACAATTCGCTAAAAATACAAACTGATTCTTTAATTTTTCATGTTTTCCTGACTAAGGTCTATAAATCGAAACAGAAACACTTTAGGAAGCAAACGTTCGAGCTCGTTAATTTTTTTTTTGTGTTTTTAAACGGACAGGTTTTATTGATTTATTTCTTGTTTTGATTAATAATGACTTAATAAAAACAGTATTAAACACAAATGTGCAAATTCCCTTTATTTTATTGCAAACTCTTCCTTTACAAAATTCTACTAATAGAAAAAAGGGTAATAATAGACAATAAACTACCTGTTAAGTAGCTGAGTTGTGGTTGCAATTGTAAATATGAATTAACAAGACGATTTATTCCTGTTTTGTTAATTCCTGTTTCGTCACCTTCTTTTTTAATACCTGTCCCCAGGTAATAATTTATTCCTGATTCGTCACCTGCCTACAGGAAAAAACTAGGTATACTAACCTCACAGATATAGTAGAATTGCCTCCTGAAGAACCTTTCCTAATTTTATAAAATATTTTACGAACTTCTATAGCAGCCGCACCACAGGAGATTTCTTGAATGTCGAATAAGTGACTAAAACGATAGGTTTGGGCCGATATTTCTGAGATACACGGCCAGGTCATAAATAATGTTCTGTGGTATTGGTCTATTATCATTGTTAACTTTTAAATTTATAATACCCTCCCAATTCTACGATATTTCTGAGGTTACTATACCTCGAAATTACTACTCAGATAAATTATTTATGTAAGTGTCAAATTACTTTGTTTAATCTTCTTTCACACTTATTCCAGACTTAGGATTGGCAAAATAAAAAAGTAAACTTTAATCACAGCGACCATTTCATACCATAACCTACCCTAACCTGCTCTAACCTTTTTGTATTGCACAGCACTTTAAATATGTACTTCTTTCATCCCAAATAACCGAATTTATCCAATTATTACGATAGCGAAAGAATAGCTGACGAAACAGGAAATGCAATGGTCGATCTAGGTAAATTTTAATGAGGTAATGAAACAGGAAACCACCAACACGACGTATTCAGGTAAAATTTGCAAAATATACAAAACAGTAAATGAATGTCTGTTCTTATTTGCTTTCAAGAAGTTGGACCACGTATCTTACAAAACAATCAAAAGAAGACTGATTTGCCGCCCGTTATAATTTACAACCCTAATAATAGTTAACGTGTATTAATGCTTCGAGGTATTGAAGATTGTTAAATTTTTAGTTGAAGTTAAAAAAATCATAAAAAATCAGCAGTTATTATAAATAAACCTATGATTTTTTAGCTTTTGTGGCTATGTACAGTTTAATTGAATAGCGTTTGAAGCTGTCTTTACCTTGTAAAATGAGTCAAACTTAAAATAAAATTTTTAAGCCTCTAGATACTCTAGAGTACCTTGATTTATTTTCGAGGAGATATTTCGCGAGTTGACCCTTAATACCTGTGATTCGGAAAATGATTGAAATGCAAAGACGTCGATTATTATTTATATAGTCATTAATTGGTTGCTCATATTGTTTTTGTTTACTTTCCAGATGTGTCATATCGAATCTATAGAGCCATTTATTTTAATATTTGGAAGTATTTTTTGTTTATAATTTTGTTTGTTTTCATTATTTAAATACATATTAAGTTTATTGGTCATTTTGAGAAAATATCTTTCCTTCATTTTATATTAAATTTTGTTCAAATACCTTCCTGACTATAGTTTTTTTTTTCAACGCCCTACAGTGTAGGGCCTACACGAATGATGTTTATGTTGAATTAGAAATATTCAGTGTCACTCCACACCTTAATCCTCCAACCCTTCGTCCTAACCTAACCTCCAACCCCAAACTCTTTTTTAGTGTGGTAAAAGTCCTGCCATCTCTTATAGAATAGCTTTAACAAAAATAAAAAATAAATGCATTTTTTTATAATGATAGGGTATTAATAGAGGTGTAAGGGGTTAGAATTTGTCCTGCACAATGTTCACCAATTTGGAAACTAAATCATGCTTAGGCTACTAATTCTTCTATTATATAATTAATCCGCTTCGCCTTTGACCACTTATGTATACAACTCACGAGCTGCCACTGGTTAGCAGAGAATTCGCTCCATTTCTATTCAGGGATTTATGAAAACTTTAATTTTAATGGCATTGTACCCTACGTCACAATAATATAAGTTACCTACTTAGTTTTTAATAATAATAATGTCCTTTAACATTGTGACATGCTAAAAAAACGAAAAGCCTCTACATACAAGTATAAATTATGTGTATAAGACAAGAGTACATATACGCTATAATTACATACATACAAAACCTTTTTGTGTTTTTTATTAAATATGTGACATCTCAAATAAATAATGCATGATAAATACGAATTTTGCGTATACCCGGAAACCGGTTTCAAAACGGACGTTTTTTAAGCGATTCTTTTTTGCTCAAGGCTGCCTGTCTAGACCACAACAAACGCATAATTATCAAATTATGTTTACATTTGGTTTGTTATCGCTATTGTTTGTTAACTAAGCGCTGAAATAAATTCGCGATGATGAGAACGCTACAGCCAAACAATACTGAGTGGGTCTTTTTTTATTGAGGTTATCAACAGTTGGCCGATTTCTAGGAGCAAAAATACGTTTATTGTAAGTTCATCTGCAATTACAACACACTTTAATCAATTTAATGTAATACGCGAGTGGTTTATATTTATTATTTATATTTTATGACAAAACAAACGATTAGTTACTGCATTTCAACAGGGGGCACATACATCACACTTTCTCTAATTGTAAAACTGGAAAATTTTCGATATACCCACGGAACATTTTAATGGAGGGAGTATTTCTTTCACGGTCAATAGTTTTATAGAAAATATAGTTACCTCATATCCCATAAGTTTTTGTTAAAATTAAACGTGAATTATAAATAAAAATAGACGGTGACATTAGGCTGATATATTATGGTTGGGAACGTTATTTTAATTTGAAATTTAATCACAGTAACTTTTCCATTTATAACCTAACACCTGGTCGTCTGTAAATAGATACAACCTAATCAAGGAGACTATAGAAAGGAGATTAAACACTAAACTCCGTTAAAAAAGAACGGTCAAATGTATACTCATGAGTGGGCAGGGCTAATGCATTTGTTACCATGACGAAGTCAGTTGCGCAAAGTACGAGTGCGCATCGTGATTATGCTACGTCATTGCGTATATTTTGTAAGGGTGTGTTCATTCCAACATTATAAAATACATACAACGACGTAAACTCACAAAGGATGCTCAATCGTACTTTGTGCATTTGACTGACCATGGTAACTAACATATTAGCCCTGCCCACACCATAAAGATGCTATACATAGAGTGGCATGTGAACCCTGACCGCATTACGTCCATAGAAAGAGAAAGAAGATCGCAGTGGTCTTGCATCTTTCTCATTCCTCAACACTTCCACTTACACGAGAGCATATGGCTTGCCTACTCTATATATAATATCTCTATGGCCCACACATGGGTTCATATTTGAACCTGCTTTTATTACCGAGCAACAAAGGGAGCTTACACTCCTTTCTATAGTATTCATGAACATAATCTAACCATGCAACTACTGTCATTCCAAAAACACGCTGATGATTTACCTTCATTATGAAGCCTGAACTTCATAAAATCTATTGTGTAGTGTAGTCCTTCTCCCAATGCACTAACCTATCCTGCACTACTCCCTTTAAGGGAATAGGGAATCAACCCCGGCAAAATATAAAGTAGGTGATGTACAATTTGTGAAAGATGGGAATATATATGGGATTAAGAACCATTAATGTTTAAAAATATTTATTGTGATTCAAGTACATAAATTAATTTGAGTAACGAAAAACCACTGGGAAGTTTCACTAAACTTTTATTGAAAAATCTCAACAATATTGTTTCGACCGTGTACAAAATTAAGTATTTGGGAAATCCACTAATAATAAGGATGAATCGACCGTTGTATATTCTACCTGGTTGTTTACGACATTATTTTTATTTTTGATGGCCTCCTTCATTTCTAAAGCTTCTAATAAATTTGATTTAAATTTAATATAAAAAGGTCATCAAAAATAAAAGTAATCTGGTAAACAACCAGGTAGAATAGACAACCGTCGATTTTATCTTATTATTAATGGCTTTCCTAAATACTTAATTTTGTACACGGTCGAAACAATATTGTTGAGATTTTTCAATAAAAGTTTAGTGAAACTTCCCAGTGGTTTTTCGTTACTCAAATTAATTTATAATTATTTAATCATGTGTCACAAAGAATGCGATACGCAACCAGTTAATTTGATTCAAATACTACCAACAACAATTGGTTATAATAGTGTAACCTAACTTTTCCTAACCTTAAAGCCAGTTTTATTTCAAAAATAAGCATTTTTCAATGATGGTTTATCTTTATTATGGAGCCTAATCGCTATAAAATCTAAGTTGGATAAGGATTCAACCTCTGCAAAGTACAAAGCCGGTGATGAAGAATGGAATAATTCACTTATGGGTGGAATACTATCTAGAAGGTTCTAGAAATGATCAATTTATTGCTAATCAATATTTCCATATTTAATATATAAAATTCTCGTGTCACGGTGTTTGTAATTAAACTCCTCCGAAATGGCTCGACCGATTTTCCTGAAATTTTGTGTGCTTATCGGTTAGGTCTGCGAATCGTCCAACATTTATTTTTTATCCCCCTAAATGTTAAGGGTGGTCCACCCCTAATTTTTTTTAAATTTTTTAGACAAAATTTTTTGTTTTTATTTTTTTTATGATTTGGCATTAAAAAATACATACAACCCTTAATTTTCACCCTTCTACGATCAACCCCCATTTTTTAATAGCGATATTAGTACTGAAATAATCTTCAACTCTCAGTGATCGATAACTGAGCAATTATTTTCAATGGATTAGTCATCCCCGCCAGGTGTCTTTGTAGTAGCGATGTAAATATTCGGATGAACTTAATACTCGGATTATACGGAATCGGATGCAAATAATACTCGGATTAATTACTCGATTCCGAATTCACAATACTATTCGATATTGCCGTGGTGCCATCCAATCCGATGGCGTCGTTCGTGCCGAAGTAGCCGAAAGCCATCAAGGCCAACGATTTCGCACGAATGTTGAATGAATCATACATAGGGGTTTACATGTTTATACGAAGCCAAAGAACTTTTATTTTATTTCTTATAAGGTTATAGGTTCTTAGTATTTATTTTTCCTTCAATAAAGACATATATATTATTAAATAATTGTATTTGAGAACACGTGCATAAACAAAGAAGACCGCTTCCCTTTAAAGTTTGAAATGGCCGGGTCAGCGGGTGCGCGGCGCGTTTCTTTATGTAATGATACGACGAGGTCGAGTCGAGAGAGCGAGAGACCTTTACCTACCGTCTCGTTCTTGCATTCACATTTTCCTTGAAAATAATTAATCCGATTCCGTTTCGAATTCGTATCGTATGACATACTCGGATGCATCCGAGTATTTAGATATTCGGATTCAACGAGTATTTTAATTCGAATTCTCACATCACTACTTTGTAGTATGTTTTAAATCATTAAAGGATGTTCTGGATAGTTCTAAGTTCGCGAATATTCTAGAATGTTATATCAAACGTGTAATATATTCTTACACGAGCAACGCCGGGTATTGCTGCTAGTAATAAATAAAAGTGTGATGTTTTCTAAAAGTGGCATTAATGTTCCGCAACCAAACCCCGGAGTTTCATGCGTGTTCCATGCACCATTCAAAAAAAGTATCACCCCAAATTTTCCAGAAATTTTTAGAATGTTCTAACATTATCCAGAAGGTTCGAGAAGGCCTAAAAAATTATCAGAAGGTTCTATGTTCTATAACTTTCCGGAAGGTTAGAGAATATAATGAAATCCTACAGGACCTAGAATCCAAAAAAGTTTGAAAGTTTTAAAAATTATATAATGCTCCTGAACATTATTAAATCTGCCAGGATCTACCACACTCAATGAAAAATAACTTTTATTCTATTATATATCGAGAGTTTTTGTTGATAAAACTGACTAGGTATTACGTATTTAAGTGAAGTAACAGAAGTCCGCTGTTTTTTTCTGAGCAAAACAAGGGTAATTTGGCTAGTGGATATTAAAGTTGATACGACAGAAAGTTTTAGTTAATTTTAGAAATTGAGAATTAATGTATTGCTAAGAGCCCTAAAAATTCTTTATAAAGGCTTAAATACCTTCAAGAACTCAAAACATACGAATATTAGTTGCTTCATTCTTAAGCTACATGTACAACAACAGTTACAAGTTACAAGTTCGTTTTTCATCGACAATCGACAGTAAATAAATATCCTTTTAATTCTTGCATAAAGGTGAATTGCATGTCCAACATTTTCAACATTTAGGAAAAGTCAGGGGAACTCATAATAATAAAATTTAAAAAAAAAAGAGATTTGTGATTGCAACATAACTGAGTTACAGCAATTACTTTGGTAATTTGTAGTGTCTGTTGCATCGAATGTTAGTAGATGGCGGTATAATTTTTATAACTCGTTGTTATCTGAGTTGCAAGTGCGAAGCAGTCTTATATTGATCAGTGATTTGTCGATACTCCCAGAGGCGTACTGATGAGAACAAATAAGGTTGAAATTGTAATCCATGTGTTCTAGTTCGTATAAATTATTTATTGGCCAAGAACTTCGGCTTTAGGTTCATGTGAAAACAATCATCTTGTACTCTAATAACGTTTTGTATTTATTATATTTCTTTCAAGTCCCATAGGATGTTTACCTACAGATTTATTACTTTGTTTGGCCTGATAAGATTACATACATGTACCCAATATCTTGCGCAGATATATCGCGATTTTCAAGCTCACATTGTCCTAAAATAGCACTAACACACATGAACAAGTAGCAATTTTTAGTGGAATACAGACTAAATGTACAACATAAAATAGTCATTATCACTAACGATTATCTTATCAAAAAAATTCAGTAAAAAAATTTAATAATAAGTAATATGATTTATGATAATTGTGTATGTAGATTGATGATCTCGAAATTCTAGGGACACATTTTTGAATCTTTTGATTAGTAGATACTCATGAAAGTATTCTAGAATGAATATTTTAAAATCTTAACAATATGTAAAACAATCGAATTTTGTAAAATGATTTGTATTTCAATTGTGAACGTTGCAAGAATTCTAGAATAGTTTGATTGTTCGATTCCAGTTTTCAAATAACTTATGAGCTCATAATACACAATATTTTGCTAAATACTGAAACAACATTGTGCAATGAAAACACATAAATAAATTCGTTAATATTTAACATTCACTTAAAAAACAACGTGATGAATCAAACTAATTAGGTACTATCCAATACTATTGAAATATGTGAAAGTGTAATTTATAGTTATTAAATAAAAAAATAACTCGAAAAACTCGTTTTTCCTTCTTTATCCAATTTAAACAAAATTAGCAAACATTTCATACATACACACATTTTAAAATATGTATAATGTTAATGTTATTATTTAATTGCATTAATATCGTTAATGCATTGACGCAATGGTCGATAACAAACAAAGCAAGGCTTTTACGATTTGTTTTATGTTATTTAACAAGAACCTTCACATTTTACTGGAATAAAAAATAGATAATACGTCTCTGTGTAGGAGATAAAGTATTGATATACAGACATATTATTTACCTCATGTTTACCAAAATTAAACGCCCACGAAAACTATCCTATAATATTGTGGCCATCAAGTCATCATCCAACAGCAATACAATTCTGTAGGTTTTGCTATTTGTCGGATATTTTGACCTAGCAATGGTGGAAATAACAGAAAAAGTTGATTGAAGTATTTGTTATAAAAAATCTGCAAATGACGCCAATCACAAAGCAATTGATTAATTGAGCTTCGAGTAATTTTTTACGTTGAAAAATAAGTTGTTTATAATACTTACAATTAGTTACGTCTGTATGTAGAAGGAATAAATTTTTTTCTTTTAGGGCAAACCAGGTAATCATTATACCAATAACCTACCTCAGAAATGTAGATACCTCAAGTGGTTAGTTTTCTAGTTTGCCTTGAAAAGCTTATGTTTTGGAATCAAAGTTTTAATTAAAATATAAATATAAATATTCAATGCAAAATAGCTACCATTTTTATTGCCTAGTTTAAATATATTTTTCTAAATAATAATTTCTATTTGCATTTGAACAATTTTTGAATGTGAAATGTACATGTAGGGCAATGACCATAGCTTCTTTATTTAATGTATAGACATTTTAATACAAAACAAAAATTTAGAAAAAAAATAGATTGTAAAATCCTAAATTCTTTATTTTCTACTAATTTCATAAAAACGGACTGCAGCATCATATCTTCTTAATATACAGTTTAATTTGAAATTAGTTTAAACAGTTAGAGAGTTCGCATTTTGATACACGAAACATCTAGATTTGATTTCCAGAAAAAATATTCAGTTAAAAAAAATATTCAAAAAAAATTTTGTTTTGTATACATGAACGAATTGGTTATCGTAACAAATATTCGTTCATGTATTAACGTAAACTGTTTATGCTTCCAATAAATGGCAAATTATTGTAATGAAGTACTTAAAAATAAAACAACTTGTAGCATTTAATTGTAATAATGAACTTATTTATTGTCACAACAAACTACTAATCAATAACCGCTGTTTATGTATATTACAAACGATTCTGTTTGTGTTCAAATTTTTATTTGTTTGCCACAGTCTCCATAATATTTTCTTATTTCCAAAAGGGTTTATGATTGCTTTTGTGGTTTTTGTGTTGCTTTGTGACATTAACTTTCCATTGGCCGCTATTTACAAATTTACAAAATTGTACTGACCGTAAGTGTTTAAAACGTGAGATACGTAGTATACCAAACTTTTAAAAAATGAAAGAAAAATCACTAATAAGGTTATCACCAATTTTATTAATCAACACCGACAATATTGTTTCGGTAGATGCTACCATTTTCCAGAGTACTTGAGTAATACTAAAGTTTACTGTTATTGATTAATATTTATAGGAAGACTTACCACCTATGTATGTATAGGAGGAGTGTGGAAATTATCGAATCGAGCTCTGTTTGATTATTTACTAACAAATATTTCGATTTTTTTTGTTCTAATAAGAACAACTTTTTTCCTTTCTTTACGTTGACGTAGAGAATTATATTATTTTCAATATCTTAATTATGTTTATTTGTAGAACAATGGTCTGAAATACCGGTTTTTTGCCTTTTTAGTTTATGCTGTAAATATGCTCTTTTATGCGTTTTTTAATCGCTCCCCTACTTTGTCCGATGTAGGTGGCATTACGTGAGTCACAAAATATTATATAATTATTAGTGATTTTTCTTTCATCTTTTATAAGTTTATTATAATGTTTCACAATAAATGCACCAATGAAAGTTTAATTTACGATGTATATTACTGAGTGTGAAATCCTCTTTAAAATTTTATCAAATTCTAATCATTTTTGAATTTTGGTCCAATTTCCTTAATAAGATGTGATACCTTAAATTTTTTGTTTCCTTGCTGTATTTATTTTGTGGTTTTAATTAATAATAAATTGGAAACAATAAAAGAAGAAGTTTTGTGCTATATCGGATGACAGAGTTAAGCATGCGCGTGGGTTCCTCGAAATATAAAATATACATTCATTTATATTAAAAAAAAAAAAAAAAACTAACGTTCGTGGCTTTGGTGATGTATTTAATCACACTTAAGTACAATATTTCATAAAACAACTTTAAAATAAACTGTAGGCATACGTGTGAAGATTCGCAGAAGGATTAGTTAGTTGATAAATAACACGTTTCGACAATTAAGTTGTTATTAAGCCTTTATGTACAAACTGTCTCGCGATTAGTCTAAAAATATTAAAAGGCATATATTTATACTGAATTTTGTACAAAAAGATACACTGGACTAATAATAAAATCCTAAACTATAGTAATAATTACAAAAATCGATAAGTACATATGTTTATGAACACAAAAAAATAAAAAGATGAAGAAGAAAAGGAATAGTGTTTATTAATAAAAGTTATATGCAAGCAAAAAACATAAATCACCATAAATTCTGATACTTACAAAGAACAATTACAAGAATAAAAAAAAAACAAATTGAATCCATCAAGAATAATGTAAAAATAAACATAAGGTCATTTCCACCTCCTTTTAAACCGCCCCAATGCAAATTCCTTCCCAGTACTCCCCAGCATAAATATTTAAAAATCTATTTTAAGGCTTTAAACCCCACTGGGCCTTCCCTTAAAGCCCCCATCTCTGTCACTTCATTTTCACCGCTCCTTTAATACGCACACTCCACCTTCTTCCTCGTTCAACAATTCCACAAATTCTTCCATCGACTTTCTTCTCTTACCCCTCACTACAATACATGCTCGGGGTATTCTACCTCTGTATCACACAACCTACATCTCCTGTTCTTGTCTTTCCTCCCTTTCATCCATATTAAGATAAAAAAAGAATTCCTTAGCCACTGTATATAAGAATCAAAAAATACCAAGAAATGACTTATCTCTCTCCAATTCAAATAAGAGAAATACATTTACAAGAAGTTCAAAGGTACACACCTTACCGTGCACTTAACTTCATTATTACTTATTAATTTTACTTTTACATGAAGTTCAGAGGTACACGCCTTACGGTGCACTTAACTTCATTATTACCTACTTTTATTATTACAGGAAGTTCAGAGGTACACGCCCTACCGTGCACTTAACTTCATAGTTACTTATTAATTTTATTATTACATGAAGTTCAGAGGTACACGCCTTACCGTGCACTTAACTTCGTATTACTTATTAATTTTACTATTACATGAAGTTCAGAGGTACACGCCTTACCGTGCACTTAACTTCGTATTACTTATTAATTTTACTATTACATGAAGTTCAGAGGTACACGCCTTACCGTGCACTTAACTTCGTATTACTTATTAATTTTACTATTACATGAAGTTCAGAGGTACACGCCTTACCGTGCACTTAACTTCGTATTACTTATTAATTTTACTTTTACATGAAGTTCAGAGGTACACGCCTTACGGTGCACTTAACTTCATTATTACCTACTTTTATTATTACAGGAAGTTCAGAGGTACACGCCTTACCGTGCACTTAACTTCGTATTACTTATTAATTTTACTATTACATGAAGTTCAGAGGTACACGCCTTACCGTGCACTTAACTTCGTATTACTTATTAATTTTACTTTTACATGAAGTTCAGAGGTACACGCCTTACGGTGCACTTAACTTCATTATTACCTACTTTTATTATTACAGGAAGTTCAGAGGTACACGCCTTACCGTGCACTTAACTTCGTATTACTTATTAATTTTACTATTACATGAAGTTCAGAGGTACACGCCCTACCGTGCACTTAACTTCATAGTTACTTATTAATTTTATTATTACATGAAGTTCAGAGGTACACGCCTTACCGTGCACTTAACTTCGTACTACTTATTAATTTTACTATTACATGAAGTTCAGAGGTACACGCCTTACCGTGCACTTAACTTCGTATTACCTATTTTTTTTTTGTAGTATAAAGTAATTAATATTCACATACCCTCTTTACTCAGTAGTAGACCAGCGTCTCAATTGTTCATGAGCAGCCACAGTAAGTTTTCCACCTCGCTTTTGTGCGTTACTTACGATACGTTTTCTTGTCTTGGCAACAGCCTTGTCGGGGTCAACGAAAAGGTCATTCGGTATTGCATCTCCCAAAAACTGTCGAGTAGTGCCTAGTCGAGGGTTGGTGCCCAATTGCAGTACGGTCGGCGGGTGGCCAGTAAATGAATGACGCGTGGAATTTATGGTATCCTCTATTTCAGGTATCACTGCAGTCCATGTGTTTTCTTTCTCGTTGGTGAGCGTTGCTCGCATCAAGTTAAAAATGGTCCGCAACTGGTGTGGTACCTTTTAATCCTTTTGTCATTTTACCGCACGTTATGTGGTCAGGCGTCTTATTTTTATAAATTGTCAATAGGTGTTCTATTTGTTTTAACTTCTTTTGTTAACCCGGGTTGATTTATTTTTAAGTCTTTATTAGTGTTCTGTACTAAAAGTATTTTTTTTGTATTCCGACTCCATTATGATAGAGTTTAAGCCCGTTTTCACTTTTCTCAACTCTCAGGCAAGGTCGGCTGATGACATCGATACTTTCTGGGATAACACTATCGGGGACAACCGTGAAATCGACTTCTAACTTAATAGTCGGCAAAGCGACAATAAGGTCACAAACACCAATACTGTAAACAGTTTGAGCCCCAAGACCCAAAAAGTGCGTACTTTCTCACTCAGTTTTAACGGTTCCGTTTAATGTCTTTACGACCGAATGTTTCACGATGAATACACCAGCACCACTATCGATAACGAACGTAAATGATGACACCTATGGATGACACCTGATCCTTGCACAACAACGTGGCCGTTGGTGTGGCCCTCAGATGGCGTCATTTTTTCAAAACGAATGCTCTCTTTGGTTTTCCGTGATTGGGCCAACAGTTTGGTTAGGTATGACCTATTTTTTTACAATGAGTGCAGGTAGAAACAGTCATGGAATCAGATTTATCGGGAGATGACATTTTCTCGTGGGCTTTCCGGCAAGTGTTCTATTGATGACCTATTCGTCCACATTTAAAACAAGGTCCTTTATAAAATGTCTTGCTCATCTTTGTTCCAAAACGGCGCTCGAGTTTCCATCTGTGCGGGTCGGCTGTGACCACATGTTTAGTTATGTTTGATGATCCAGCACCTCGTGCATCAAATTCACCTAGTAGCTGTAGCAGTTCTCATTCTGAATTTGGTTTTCGTATGTTCAGCGTAGAACGTGCCTCAGCGTGATCCAGACCATATTCGACCATGCTTAAAATTTTGTTCCACGGCAACTGATCATGAAATCTGCTAATACTCCACAATTTTTTTATTGCCGTTGTCGCACAGAGAATCATAGTTCGCGGCTTCTCAACGTTGCGGCTTTATAGGCACAGGCGCCTGGTGTCTCCTGGTCAGGAAAAGCGACGACAAGATCAGCACACCAATTTTCCCAGGTGCGAGACAGTAGCGATAACCTCAATTTTTAAGGACTTTCGCTATCATCAAGTTATCGCTTACATTCAACTCGTCCTTCAGCCTCTAAGCATCGTTTAACCATTCATTTTACGGAGTATGCGCTGTTGTCTGGATCATAGTCTGTCAATTTAAGGGATGTGTACACGTGACCAGCTACGCCGGGCGTTTGCGCAGAGGAAACAACGGCTACGGAAACGCTAATGGTTGGCGATGGTGATGCTGAAGCTGCCATCTTGGATTGCCTTGTTAGCTCTGCTAGCTGTTGTTGTTGCGTAGTTATCAAACTAATTAATGTTTCTTGCCATTGCACTTTTAGTCTCTTAGGATTTGGTGAGGACTCGTCTTTTTCGGGTTCTACAATTACGGCTTCTTCACTTTCAAAACAGGAACGGTTTTCTTCGGCTATTTCAGTAATTTATCCTCTAGGCACTTTTTAATTGCACTTATAGGGCAGTGGAAATGTATCCCACTCCTGATGTAAAGTTAAAATGATTGGTCCAATAATAACAATCGGCTTTAACTAATTTATTTATGACTTTTACACTACTTCTCTATTACAATGCACTCTTCGGAATGTTCCTTTGTTCAACCTCGCCTCCAACACGGCTAAAGTGCCTGTTGCGCAACGTGTCTTGTATCCCTGCGCGTACCCCACATCTGGCCATCATGCGTTCAGGGTGTGGACAGGAACAGGGAAAATTCCACCCTCTGCTAACGTAAATTCCACCCTCCGCTAACATACATATAAAAAAATGACCCAGTTACAGTGTCTATATAGCCAAAGATTTATTTCTATAATTCTGTGACCAGTAAGTATAGTATCAACGATCTAGAAACATCTTCACTGATTGCTCCAAAACTGAGGAGGGAGCAGGTTGTGCTATAGTAATGGGGGAAAAAATACTTCAAATTACCAACTAAGTGCTCAACATTTTTATGTGAAGCTTATACCATAGAAAAGACTATAGAATTAATAAACACTGAAAAAGTAGAATCTTCCTTAATTTTAACCGACCAACTAAGCGTACTAAAAGCTCTCCAGAACCCCATAAAATCAAATCAACAAATAAAAAACATCACTCATGAACTGTTAAAAGCTGAAGACCTAGGTAAGGAAATCATATTGGCTTGGATACCATCCCATGCTGGTATTCGCGGGAACGATAAAGCAGATGAACCAGCGAAAAAAGGTGCTACAGATCTAATAACTACTGAAATAGTCCCCCTAACTAAATCAGAAGCCAAAAGAGCCATCAAGAATCACATCACTACAACATGGAATAGTGAATGGCACTAAAATCCGCCAAAAAATCTACGACAAGTCAGAGGCAAGGCTTCAAAACATTCCCTGACACCGATCTCAAACGTAATGAAGAAGTAATTATTCAGACTTAGGATTGACCATACCAATCTAACTCATGTTCATTTAATAAAGAACGATCTGCCCCCGTTATGCCTAAAATGTAACACCGATACTCTCCAATCAGTAGAACACATCATCACCAACTGCCCAGAATTGAGTACTCAAAGAAGGAAATACGACCTCTCTGCGTCATTAAATGAAAATCTGAATAACCCAGAACTTTACAAAAATGTATTCGAATTTTTACAAGCAACCAAACTGTATGATAAAATATAACACTAGATTAAGTTTTACAAAAAAATAGATAATATTTATTAACAATAGTAATATGTAATCATGTATAGTCGCTCATGACCTAGCTGAAAAAATATCTTAAATAAATTTAAAAAAAGATAAAAACCTTCTCTCCCTACGGTCATGAAAAATATATAAATACTTTTAATAAAAGAATGATTACTGATTGGGTAATTTATTTTTGAATACTTCTACCGAATAGCGACTTTTCTATTCCCTGTAATGCAGGTTTTTTCAAACTGACTGTACGGTTTTCTTATAGGTGTTAAGGAAAAGCATATTTAAAATAAGAAAGGCAAGAAGTATATTCTCCTTGTAGTACGAGCAGACGGACAATATTGCTAACATACAAATTCGGTGCGAAGACTCAAGACCGGATGCGCCCTCAAAACGAAAATTTATGTTCCAAAAAGTTTAAAAAAACACCTTATTATTGTTCATTGTTGTTATCTTAGTGTTTAGTAGTAATGACATTAAACTAGGTATAAAACAGAATTTGGAATGTCGTATAATTTATTTTAATTATTAGAAGGACATGTTTCATTTTTTGCAGAGCATCTAATAAGAGGTAGGTACATGATAATTATTGTTTCTGTTGTTTAAAAAAGGCGAAACTAATTAAGTAGTTTCATCGTTATGTTTCTAAACAATTACGTTTGTAATATGGAATGTTGATGTTTTAATGCGCAAATGCACTGTATAAAAAGATCAAAATGATGATTACAAAGTCATTTCACGAACATCGCGCTTTCCTGCATAATAACGAGATTATTTTAATCGCGCTACATAATTAATTACTAATGGATCAAATCTTTCACGCCTTTTCCGGCGCTGTGGTTGACGTATGCGATAATATATTGTATAATTTACTGTCATTAACACAGTGGTAGCTCGTGTCTTCCACTAAGATAAAATTTGCTGGATTGCTCCAGTTTATTAGTGGAGAATCAGGTGTGATAATAAATAGATGATTTATCGACTTTTCATTGGCCCAGCCTAACCCAATCTTATTATCACACCTTATTCTCCTTTGATAAGCTAGGAATTTATTAACGAAAGGCCTTGTGGAGTAAGATGGTAAAAACTAAAAAGTGCCCTTAGCCCTTTCGAAAATCAGTTATAACTAAGTTGAAGGTAATAGTAAAAGTGACTTTTTTGCCAAATGTTAAGTCCCTAATTTATCACAAAAGAGTATTGTAGAAGAAAGTGAACGTGGTATGTTGGGTGCAAAAATGACTTGGGTAAATATAAGTTAAAAAGTGATAAATAGGTGTTTGAAAAATTGTGAAAAGGTTCCAATAGGGTCTTTAAATAAGCAGGAAGCTCAGGAGAAGTAAGAAATTAATTTTAATAAAAGGAAAAGAGTGATTTTCAACAAAAACCAAAAAGAGACCATCATTGACGGATCTATATTGAATAAATAGCAGAATAGAAGGTTGTGCCATCTAACTAGGGGGTTGGTAATTGAATCATAGTAGATTACTAACACATAAAACTGCAGCTACGATGCAAACCCTGGAAGATACTGCAGAGCTACGATTTATTTAATGACATCTGTAAGAATAGTATCAAAAATGCCGCCCAAAATAAATAAGCTAAGTAAAACTCCGAAAACCGAGGGAAACTCTATAATAGATATGCTTAAAGATCCACCTAAGTCAACTAGGGGTAAAAGTAAGAACAAGGAAAACAATGTAACAAGCAACAAGGACGAAACACCTGCTTTGTTAGAAATACTTGACAAGATAAATGATTTAGCAATACAATTTGGTCAAATGTATTATGGCAAACAAACATAAACTTAGGGGAACAAATATTTTTATTAAGCACGAATGGACATCAGCAGATAAAGACATACAGAAACAAATTAGCAAGATAGTAGAAAGTAAAAAAGCGGAAGGAAAGACGATAAAGATTGGGTTTGGGAAACTTACAATCGATGGTATCGAATTTATATGGAAAAATGGAATAGGCCTAAAACGACTAGAAGAGGAACAATACCGAAGACATAGTGGGGAAAAAGAACATCCAGTTTCGCCACGGATCGGTAGATTTCGCAACCTAAATAAGTAACAACCCTCAGCATAAGGTCGAAACGCTGGATGTGGGTGATATAAAAATCCTCGGATACAAATATCCACGGAATGCACAATTTATATAATTTAACCAATATAGACATTAATGAACATTTTGGAAACTTGGCGATCTTAGGTTTAAGTGAAACATGGAATTATAAAGGATTAATCTGGAACTCTACACCGTTTGTTGATAATTTCAAATTTATCGAATCGTTTGCATTAAAAGAAAAATCAACAGGAAGGGCAAGTGGCGGTCTGTGTATTATATATAACGAAAAGTATGTGAGCAAAATTACTGTCTTCGAGAAAAATGAATTATGTATAATAGTAAAGGTAACAATAGAAAACCTTCATTTTATAACAGTACTAACCTATTGGAGGAACGAGAACTATGAAGACAGACTAGAGCTACTTTCAAAAACAGTAAAAGAAGTTTTGACAATGTATCCTTTGCCCATTATAATTGGTGGGGATTTCAATGGGCGGATCGGTGACTCAAACCAGTTAACAGAAGAAATCACAGAAAATTCACGTTTCTTCTATCATAGGCACTCTTGCGATGAAAGGAAGAATAAAAATGGCTCACTTCTGATTAAGAATATGGAAGAGTTAGGCATGATAGTTCTTAACGGAAGAAGTGAATCCGATTCGATGGGCGAATATACGTTTGTTGGAGGGGTGGGCCCCACGGTTATAGATATGGTTTGGACCAACCTGAGCGGTTTGACGTATACGCGGGACTTTATAATTTTAAATACTGGTACATCAGATCACCTCCCTGTTGAAGTGACATTGAATACAGGAATAATGAAACATATAAATACAGTCTTTTGGACCTTGGTGAGACGACTCCATGCAAAAACATGCAACGAATGGCAGGCTTTTTACAAAGAGGTTTTCCCACCTAGAATAACTGACGAAACCATATTCACAGATTGCCGCCACCCAGTATTAGACGGGGAAATAACAGGCGAAGAACTAACCTTAGCGCTTAAAACACTTAAGAGGAATAAAAAACCTGGGCCAGACGAGATCGCAAATGAATTTTTCATTCACTTACCACACGATTGGACCGAGAAACTTACCAAGATATACAACTTAGTACTGTCGAAAGGTACGGTTCCCAAAAGTTGGTCCAGTTCGGAAATGATAATGCTGTACAAGAAAGGAGATCGAAGCAATCCTTTAAATTATAGAGGTATTGCGTTATGTAACACAATCACAAAAATATTTACGCCTGTCTTAACAAGCAGGATTAACAATTGGTGTGATACAGTCGAAATACTACCGGAAGCCCAAGCCGGATTCAGAAGATCACGATCGTGTACGGACAATATTTTTATTCTAAGATCCAAAATCACCCAAGCCTTTGAAAGTCCGAATAAGAAATTGTATGCTGTCTTCGTTGACTTTCAGCGTGCGTTTGATTCGGTGCATCACGGGGTACTGTGGCGGACGTTACTCGATATAGGCCTAAGTGGATCCATAATCAGAGTTTTACGTAATCTATATGAAACAGCGACTACAAGAATTAAACTTAACAGATTCGTGAAAACCGAATTAATAGACGTTACGCAAGGAGTCTTACAGGGTGATACTTTAAGTCCGACTCTTTTCTCCCTTCTGTTATACGATATTGCGGATTTCTTAAAAAAAAAATGGGCATTACACAATAATATCTAGGATGGAAATGCTATTGT
Source organism: Agrilus mali (assembly GCA_029378335.1). Lineage (NCBI taxonomy): Eukaryota > Metazoa > Arthropoda > Insecta > Coleoptera > Buprestidae > Agrilus > Agrilus mali. The sequence continues at coordinate 21,802,497 of CM055656.1, forward strand.
TTGCGGACGACCTGGTCATCTTTTCCAATGACATCGTTGACCTTCAAGATAAACTCGACACTCTGGCAGAATATTGCTAGTTCAAAAAACTTACACTTAATGAAAAGAAGACGAAAGTTGTGATTTTTAAGAAAGGAGGAAGAAGAAAAAACGAAAAACGGATAAAATACAAGAAAAATCCACTTTTCATCTTCAGGATTATTCTGTAGGGCCTCTGAACAAGCGGTGACTAAAAGTCGCGTAGCTCTGGGATCAATATGGTCCACTCTAATTAAAGGCAAATGCAATGACATGTATATGAGACAAAATCTATTTAACAGTATTGCCAAGCAAACGTTGCTTTATGGAGCGGGTGTGTGGGGCTATAGGCATATAAATGACATCGACCGCGTTCATACGTATATCCTTCTACAGGACACTACTGGGACTTTCCAGAAGGACGCCGGCCTATCTTATCCGATTTGAAGTTGGCTGTTACAAACTTGAGGTAGCGTACAACAGGTTAATAGAACTAGACGCTCTACCAAAGAAAGACCAAAGGTACAACTGGGTTTCGAATTTGAAAGATATTTTAGTAAAATATGGTTTTGAATACCTATGTAAGGAACAAAGCGAGGCAACAATTAAGATAGCTATGCCACTTATAGAGGGGACTATGAAGAGAATCTTGTGGCAACAGGATGTTGAAAGGACCCAGAACTCCTTGTATAGTACAATATATAAATCCCTGAAGGAATTAGGAAATATCAACTGCGAGAAATATTTACAATTTAACATTTCATTAAATTTTATTAGGACAACTGCACAATTAAGACTTGCCGGAAAAGATGAAGTCTCATTGGTCTACAAAGGAATATGGTATAAAATATCAGCAAATGATAAATGTCTGCTCTGTAACATGGATTCCCCCGAAACATGTCAACATATCTTTACAGAGTGCCCTATATATGACGCCTACAGAAAACACTATATGCTATCACATCCGGATTGCCTGAAAATTACTAGTGTTGAACAAATAAAGAAATTATACTACTTTGTTACCAGTTGCATGAAACTAAGAAGTTTTGCATTGTGTGAATAGACCCTCTTTTGCAAATAATTTAAATGTTAATTGAGTTAATACAAAATAGTAGTCTGTACCGTAAGTTCTTTTTCCTTTTCTTTTGTATTGGATAATTCCACAAACAAATAAAGCATAATTATAATTTATCACGTAACCTTACACCGTTATATTTCATTATTTTCAGTTTTTTAGCCACTTTTGAACATGTTTTAAAAAGTAAAAGTTGATATTAAAAGTAAATGAAGCAGACATCTATGAAATTTTTGGCGCCAATTTGACTATGTTTGATATTCCTTTTGACCCTAAGTAATTAAAGTACATTACCAATAAAAATGTTACTTACCAGTTTTTATATTACTCTAGAATCTATAGATCATGTAACATGAAACACGGAATGGAAAATTATCAGTTGTGTATGTATTTGTAGAATTTTCTGTTTTCGTGCTCCTCCTTTATGTATTTCTTTTTACAATAATTACAAATACGCTCTAGTAAAGGCTATCAGAACTGGCAAAGCCCCCAATAGATCGTCTGTGAGAAGTAATGTAGGTACCTTTTTTCTCGTTCTTACTTAGCTGTATGCATTTCCTATGCTACTTGTCGTTCTAAACTTGCTGCATTTTCGAGGAAATGTCTCGACTATTGATATACTCTAAATTAGTTACATGAAAGAAGAAAGAAGATGTGTCGGTTTTATTGGTGTTTACGCCAATTGTAATCGTCTCTACTATACCAATTTTTTTTTCTCAAATGCAACACCATGTATGTTTGCGAATATGTATTTAAAATTTCCTCTTTATTGTGATTTCAAAAATGTATAGGTAATTATAGTATATCCAGATAAATAACAAATTCGATGAAATTTTAAGAAAATTAAGTGAAACAAGGGTAAGAAAAGCTATGGTCCTGTCACGACCACGGGTGCTCAGTGGACAACAGCTATTCTTTCCTAACCCCGCCAATCATTCTTTCTCGCGGTCATGCCGATACATGAGTCGTGGGAACATCCTAACTGCACTCAGAGCTTTCCTTAAACCTGCCATACTTGAGATAATAAATCTTATTATTCTCTTTACGATTTATCTTCTATCTGAATAATTAAAAATCCAATATGATACTATAGTGTAGCGGATTTTCTAGTTAAGCTTATTTATTTAACCACTATCGGGGGACACGGCAGTGCCCTCACCAAGTCGAGCCCGAAGGAAACACTGCCGTACCATCCTTTACTGGAACCATTTCGCCGCATTTTCAGGCCCCTATTTGAGAACCTCTGTATAAGGCCAGAACGCAGAAATTTTCGTCATCCAGTAAGCTATAATCACATATTTAAAATCCAAAATTTCAAGTCTGTAGGTCATTTAGTTCCGAAGTTAAGCGAAAGCAAAGTTTCGCATTTATGACACTCACTCACTCACTCACTCACTTACTCATAATCATCAGAATAGAACTAGTACTTCCCATAAACTCACAGAGCTGAAATTTGGTACAAAGTTAGGGTTTAATGGCCACATAAAGGAAAAACTATAAAAACTAGGATAATCGAAGATCTGGAGTACCTGGTGACCCTGATTAGAAAACACAAGAGCCTAACCAAACTATTAGAGATCGACATACCGCCTTTACAAAAAATATTCAACTACTTACTCCTAAAAAGAAAACAAATGTGTCAAATAAGAAAATCTAATAAAATAAATCAATATGCCCACGTTTCTACAAAAAGAAGTGAAATCCCACCAAAAACATTCTGTAAAAAACTAGCCAAGTCTCGATGGAGCTGTTTGTATATCTCTAAAAAGTAAAGAAATCTAGACAAAGTCATGCCAAGTCTAAAAGGTTCCTTAATGCGATTTCTTTATTATTATAGTTAATGTTGTGTGACTTGGCCGTTGAACATTCTTTATACGTTAGTGGGTACAAGTCAATTTTGTTTACACGTAATGTTATATCTGTTGTAACTACCTATGTTTGTTAAATACTGGTATTGGTAATGTTCAACGGCCAAGTCACACATTAACTATAATAATAAAGAAATCGCAGTAAGGAACCTTAGACTTGGCACGACTTTGTCTTGATTTCTTTAATTTTTAGATAAACAAGCAGCTCCATCGAGACTTGGCTAGTTTTTTACAGAATGTTTTTGGTGGGATTTATTTTACAATAACAACTTGTACACTAACACTTTACTAACTACTTGTTTATCTGACAAACAATGATTCATTTTATTCATTATTCATTGCTTGTTTTTTTATGAGAAATATAATGTTGACACTATCCAAAATGCAAGAAGGAGGATGTTTACCTATTTCACTATACCGCCGCTGTAGTGATATTAAACCACAATAATGAGACTTTTTTAACCAGCAAGTTTATTCCAACAAAATGTTTACGTACGTATTGTGTATTTTGAGTTTATTAATAAACGACAAATAATAACAACAATTTTGCATAGACAATATAAGTATTATGTTAATTTTTACTCTATTCTTTCCACTTTCAGAGCGGTTGTACGTACGGTAGTTCAGAATACGAATGAAGGTTAAACTGTTTGTTTGTCAATTAAATTTATTAATTCTGTTGTCATACTTTCTATATGAATTTAAATTGATCCAAAACGCCCACTTTGAGTAGTTTGTTTACAAGTTAGACCAGAAAAATTAAACGTGATATGATACCATAAAATAAGTATATTTTTCCAAGCAAAGAATGGAATATGAGTATCAAAAATTCCGTTCCTTGTAAATTAAACGAAGAAATTTAAAGGTATCATCCTAGTATCCTGTTGTTATAAGTGTATACTTTCATGTAAATTTCGATCTTGCGCACTGAACGTTCGATTATAATGAACAAATTTTACAGTCATGATAAAGTTTCATAACGTGATAAAAATTATAATATGAATGCATGTATAATTTTCTTTCATATGCTAATTAACATTATCAAATAAAGAAGAACAATTAAATGGGATCTTATTATGATTAATTCTATTTTTAACTATCAACATGCTGTAACTTTGTATTTAGTCGTTCATTAGAATAATAATTAGTTTTTATGTGTCATTTGTTGTTGCTGGCAAGACAAGTTTTAATTTGCATACTTATGTATATAAAATAGAATGATACAGTAATCAGAAATTATTTATTATATTGTTATACCTACCCAATAATCAAAGTGCGTTGAAGTTTCTTCTTAAATGACAAAAAGCAATAAGAGCGATTACAAGGGCATTGCAAAATATTTTTTAGTAGGTATACCTATTGTAATTAACTCTTCCCTCTTTTTCATAAAGGCCCATGGAAAACGATCACCAGGATCTTGGTGGGGGTTCCAAAAGGCCGACTTCGTCATTTACACCGAAAAAAGGATACAATTTTAATTTAATTGTAAATACAAATTGAAAATCAGATAAGTTATCAAAATTATTACATATATGCTTACCTTAGGGGTGAGTAATCGAATTTGATAAACACTCCAACCTTTTAGAATAATTTTTGACATTTCAATTACATTTCGTCGTACTCCTCAAGCAATTCTAATTGTAAAAAGTAGTTTAAAATTTTATTTCAGAGAGAAAAAGTCTATTGTTAGGTACCTGTCTTGCTGTATTTTAATAAAAAATATTTCGCCACATGTGGTATTTAATCCCCTGTATTGACTCCCTTCCAAGCAAAATAACAATACCTTCGCTTAATTACTTTATTATGTACTCCGAAAAAGTACATTTACGGACATATACAGGGTACTTTTAATATTGGATGTTGTAAGTATTTCTATTTCTTAAATAATAATCGTCGAATGAAATTAACTAAGCTAACCTAACATAACCTAACCTTACTGCGACCGCACCGACCTGGGTCGATATTTTTGGTCAAAATAGTGCTGGACAGGTAAACAAATAAAACAAACAATAAACCTTCGAAAGTATTTATTTATTCAAATAAAGAAATTGGCAATGATTGTGATCGTCAATAGTGGTAGGACCTTTAGATTACGTTGTGATGATAATAGTAACTGAAATTCACTCTTTTATGAGTTCCGTACAAGCTATTGGCAGCGTGCAAAGTCATGGTAGGGGAGAGTGGCGCTGATTGTCGTTTTAACACGTAGTCTTATAGAAATGTCCGCTTTTTTCGCGGACGGTGGCCACTGAACTATTTTCAATCCATAAGATTAAACATTAAAAGTCCAACTTTTTGGGGGCAGCACCTGTCATGCACTCTGCCTATAGGTATTCACAAAGAAAACACAAAAACCTGTTTAATTAATTTATTTTCTTTTTTATTGCTGCTGGGGAAACCTGAATGATATGTTGCAAAGGGTTGGTGAAACCCCAGAAAAACCCAACCAGATCATTATAATTAACATGTACCTTAGGAACGTGTAAACACAATATAATTTTATGATATACTTTAACAAAAAGGACAGTAAGTTGGTTCTAGATAGAGGGGACAACAACGAGCTCTATGAAAATTTAGGGCGGTAACGGGTATGTCGTAGTGAAAGTGAGTACCAAATATGTAAAGGGGTTGGTACAGAGTATGACCTCGTCAAACCGTGCACCAACAATAAGTACAGGTGACCTCTCGCATGTTCGTCTTGACCAGGGAGAAAGGAAGCCTTGCTAGACGGGACTATAACTGTGATTATAGCCATGTTCTACCTAGGGAGTTAGGTAAGACATTAGGTACATGTTGTCTGAAATACACTGTGTGTGTGTGTGTGTGTATAATTATGTGCACTTGGTGCGTGGGTGTATTATGTACATTTTGTACATGTTAAGTATGTAGTGGGGGTCCAACACTCGGTGTATGGGTTGTGTTTTATAATCTTGGTATATGTGTGTGTGTGTGTGTGTGAATATACCCTGTGTATGCATATAAGTGTATAAATTGTTTGTGTATATATGGTTTGTGTATTCAGAACAACAAAGCACGTCACTTACATTACTCCTCTCGGACCAAAAGATCTTCAATAGAGAGTATCTCCTTTTAATTTAGACAAAGATGTGTTAAGGTATGAACCATTTGACACACCAGTTGCCAGACAAATGGGATGCTCGATCTTTAGATCCAGCTTGCCAAGTGGTCATGTTTGATTAAACCAAAAAGGGTTGTTGTCGTATCTACCTAGTATCAACCAGTTGCCAGAACTAAAACAAAGTAATAACGATTGATGTTACGTCTCGCGTGTATATGTATATACGTATATATCTTTCTTTGTGTATATGTATATATCTTTCTTCTTCTAATTTATAGTTGTATGTGTGTTTATTTATAAACTAACAGAGGAGGCCCTTTTTCTAAAATTACAAAAATAAAAAAAAACCAAATTGTCATGGATAAGAACAATAAAAACAAATAACAACAAAAAATTAATAAAAAAGCAACAAGAATTCAATTACATTCTGAAGACCAACAGTTATTAATAATCAACATATATATGTGTAAATAGTTGATTTATAGTGTGTTACAATAAAAGGCAATAAAATTCAAGAAAATTCTTAATTCAATAAAAACAAGAAAAATCCGAACGCATAACAGAGGCTGGATACCAGATAAGGCCTCGCATCAAACAATTGAAGTTGTACCAAGGTAAAAATTAATCATCAGTTTAACTGTAAAAGAATAGAATAAAGTTGTTACCTAGAGTAAGAATAATCAAACGTATTGTTACGTAATTTACAAAATCACGTATTTTATTATTTTTATTAAATTAATTCATACACAACAACGATTCAATAACTAATTCCATAACGACAATAACTCAATAGCTATTTCGCTTTTTAATCGCTTTTCTTCACTTCGAACTTATCTCTGTCACTCTCTTGTATCAAATACTGTCAAACTGTCCAACGCTGTTCCTTATATAGTATTATGGACGTTTCTAGATGACTCTCGAAATGTCCAGCAACTCTCGAACCTTCTGGAACGCGTCATAGGTAACGTTCATTCAAATTTCGCAGTCGGCGAATGTCAACGTCATTTAAAATGACACGTCCGTCACACTACCCCCCCTCTAGCGCTGATCGTCCCGATCAGTTTCTTCCACTGTGTATGGAGTCAACCGGTCGAGGTGTACAACTTTCATCTTCAATTTGGGGCCTCGTTGTATCCTGTAGACGACATCGTTTATCCGGGTTATCACTTTGTATGGGCCCTCCCAATTCCGTTGTAATTTAGGGCACCTTTCTTTCTTGCGAACTGGGTTATAGAGCCATACACGATCGCCCTCCCTGAATCCAGTGGAATTCGCTCGCTGATCGTAGGCGGGTCTTCATTCGATCACTTTCGAATTTTATTCTTGTTCTGTCGGCTTTATGGATGGTGTTTAGCCGCTCGCGTAGTTTAGACACATAATCATCCGTGGACAGCGAAGAATCTTCAGGTCGACCAATCATCAGTTCAGCAGGTAGTCTCAGTTCTTTCCCGAATAGCACACAAGAAGGGGTCTATCCAGTAGTCTCGTGTATGGATGTCCTATAGGCCAGAAGGAATAAGGGACTTTGGCGATCCCAATCGGTCTGATGATCGTTTACGAACATCCTCAGGTTGTTTTCTATAGTCGCATTAAATCGCTCTACCATCCCATCAGACCGAGGATGCAACGGAGTCGTTCTAGTTTTCCTTATTCCCATCAATTCACACATTCGTTGGAATATTTCTGATTCAAAGTTTCGGCCCTTGTCGGTGTGAATTTCCATAGGAACTCCATATCGGCTGATCTAGTTGTTTATTATTGCCTCCACAGTGGTTGCATCCTGGTTGGAGATTGCATAGGCTTCGGACCACTTGCTGAAGCAATCCATCACAACGATGATGTAGCGGTTGCCATCTTCAGTTCGGGGAAAGGGACCAGCGATACCCATGGCTATTCTTTCGAATGGTGCTCCGACGTTATACTGGTGCATCTTACCTCGTGTCCTGATTCTCGGACCTTTGTTGGAAACACATACTTCGCATTTTCTACACCACTCTTCCACATCCAATTTAGCGTTCACCCAGTAAAACCGTTCACGAATTTCCTCTAATGTCTTCTTCACCCCAAAATGTCCACCTCCAGTCCCAGCATGCAGCTCTTTTATTAGTTCTTTCGTCTTTTTCTTGGGCAACACAACTTGTAGTCGCTTCTTGGTCCCGTGTGGACTTTCCCAGATTCTTTTAAGGACTCCATTCTCGAGCTTTAAGGAATCCCATTGGGCCCAATAACATTTCGTCGTAGTACTCAGGGGGCTTACGTCCGCCCACGTTGGTCCAGATTCTCCTGTCTCCTTCCATTTCATGATGGGTCCAAGGTCATCATCGGTTCGCTGTTCTTCAGTCAACACTGTGTATTCCCAATTTTCTTGTCTCTCCACCGTGGTATGTAGGCATTGAATTTGTTCTAACCCTTCTTTTCGTTCCACAGAAGAACAATGTTTGCAATTCCGTGGGCATGGTCGTCTTGATAAGGCGTCGGCATTACCATGGTGTTTTCCTGGCCGATGTTCAATTTTGAAATTGTACTCTTGTAAACGCTGTAACCATCTGGCCACCTGTCCTTCAGGGTTTCGGAATTGCAGCAACCATTTAAGAGAAGAGTGGTCAGTTCTCAGCAGGAATTCTCGCCCATATAGATATTTGTGGAATTGTTCTATAGTTTTTACCGCGGTCAATAGTTCTCGGCGGATCACACAATAGTTCTTCTCGGGCTTTGATAGTGTCTTGCTAAAATATGCGATTACTCTTTATTTACCGTCTTGAACTTGGGAAAGAACCCCTCCAATACCCACATTGCTCGCATCGGTGTCAACAATGAATGGTTTTCCAAATTCGGGATAAGTCAAAATCGGGGTGTTAGACAACTTATTTTTCAGAATTTGGAAAGCTTCTTAACAGGTGTTCGTCCAATCAAAAGGCACTCCATTCTCGGTAAGTCTGTGCAAGGGGCGAGCCACATCCGCAAATCCCTTCACGAATCTTCTATAGTACGAACATAGTCCCAAGAAACTCCTCAGTTCATGCTGATTCGTTGGTTGCGGCCAATTACGTACTGCCTCGGTCTTATCAGGATCTGTTCCAACGCCTTTACTTGATATGACATGGCCTAGGTATTTCACTTCTCTTCTAAACAACGCACACTTTTTGGGATTTAATTTTAGTTTTGCTGCTGTGAATTTCTGAAGTACTCTGCTTAGATTGGCGAGATGGTCTTCAAACGTTCGCCCAAACACAATGACGTCATCCAAATAGACCAAGCAGATTTCCTAATTCAGTCCTTGTAAAATGGGCTCCATTAGTCTTTCAAAGGTAGCTGGTGCGTTGCATAGACCGAAGGACATAACATTGAATTGCCAGAGACCGTTCCCAGTAGTAAACGCAGTCTTTTCTTTGTCATCAGGATGCACTTCGACTTGCCAATATCCGCTCTTTAGGTCCAACGTCGAGAACCATTTAATTTGGCTCGACAGACAGTCTAACGTGTCGTCGGTTCGTGGCAAAGGATAGCTAGCTGTCTTTATGTGTTACTTCGTTTAATCGTCGATAATCAACACAGAATCTCGTTGATCCGTCCTTCTTACGTACCAAAACGATAGGGGAGGTCCATGGACTTTTCGATGGTTCTATTATCCCTTTCTCGCGCATATCCTTAATCAATGAATCGACTTCTTCTCGTTTGGCCCATGGTACTCGTCTGGGTGGCTGTTTGATTGGTCTTGCATCTCCTGTGTTGATTCGGTGGTACGCTAAATTGGTTCTTCCATAATCGCTGTCATCAATCGCAAAGACGTTCTTGTTAGTTCGAATTAGGTGTTCTAGCTTTCTAGTTTCTTCTTCAGTTAGATGTTCAGTTGCCTTGTTGATTAATTCTTTAATGCTTCTGGCAGTTTCCCCGGGTTTTCTTCTTTTTCTGTTCTCTCATTTGGTCCAAATGATTGATGGTGGTGGCGGGTTTCCCTAATGTCCCTATTGGTGTTACTTTGGAAAGTTTTTGTTCAAAGCCTTTCAGATTGACAACTCTGATTGGAATCGTGGTCGAGCCGGTTTGTACCACAGTTCTTCCGACAAGGATAGCCTTCTGCCTCAAATATTCGTTGTCTTGCTCTATGACTCCAGTGATTTCATAAGGGACATTTTCCTCTATTGTAATTCGGGCAACAGCTTCGGAGTGTCCCGGTAAAACTTGATCTTCAGCAACGACGACCCGTAGTGTTCGCTGATCAGTCCCATTTCTTTGTAGTTCTTGATCTCCTATTCGTCAACATTTTGTGCCCATGTCTAGCTGGATTCGGTGTCTTTCCATGAAGTCGAGTCCCAAAATTATGTCGTCGGTGATATCGGCCACCAGCACTTGTTGGTACAGGCTTGCGTCTCCAAGACCGATCACCACTTCGCATTCTCCATGGAACGATGTTGTTTCCCCTGTCGCAGTGGTTAAGACAGCATTAATGGTTAGCGGTTGAATCCTCCATTTAAAGATTATACGAGGGTTAACTATCGTTCTTGATGCGCCGGTATTCACTATCAGTTTTAACTTCTTTCCGTTAACAAAACCATCCACAGTAAGTGAATTATCAGTGGTTGTTTTCGATACGCAGATGATGATTGGGGCTTGGGGACGCAAAACTGACTTTCGCCCCGTAAGGCCAGGGTATTCTTAGTTTCCCTGCTTGCTTCCTTTGGCGGCTGACGTCTGTCTTCTTCCAGATGGACAGCCTCTGCTCAAGTGCCCCGTACCTCCGCAATTCCAGCAAGTAAAGTTTCTCTTTCTTTTGAGACAATCGCGTGAAAGATGCCCCTGTTTGTCACAAGTCCAACAGCGTGGGCGCTCACTCATCCTTTCTTTCGATTTTGAAGACATTACTACAATGCTTCGCCTGCGGTTTTATGTCGAGACATGCGCAGGGCTTGCTGTATTTCGACATCTCGCACTCCATCGACAAACATTTGGGTAGACAGCTGATCTGTAAAGTCTTGAGGGGCACTTTGGATAAGCCAACCGCACAAGCCTTTCGACGTCCGCTTGGAATTGTTGGAGGCTTTAGCTGCTACGTTGATAGCGACTTTTTTACTGCGCCTGGTACATTTGTTGTAGGTGTTTATCACCATAGCGCATCTCCAATCGGTCCACCAGAATTTTAAAATCGTTTTGTTGCATTTCTGGTATACTTTGCAGAACGTCTAGAGCTTCCCCACGTAGCGCTATGATCAAGGCAGTGGCTTTCTCCGTTTCGTTCCACACATTTGCCTTGGCAGCAGCGTCAAATTGTTTAAGATAGACTGACCAAGAGATCTTCCCATCGAATGTTGGTGGATTTATTCTCGACATTCTTACACTTCCTTCTTCGATTTTTTTTGGGTATTCTTGAACGTTCAAATTGGCCTTCATTTCGTCTAGTTCTTATTGAAACTTTTTGTGCACGCATTGAACTCCTCTTGAACTTCTGCTCTTACTTCCTTTATCTCTTCTTGAACTTCTACTTTAACTTCCTTTAACTCTTCTTGAACTTCTGCTATTACTTCCTTTAACTCTTCTTAAACTTCAACTCTTACTTCCTTTAACTGTTCTTTTAATTCTTCTTGCTCAATTTTTATTGTTCTCATATCTTCGATCAATTTCTCTTGACCTGCCTTAATTTCTTCTTAGCCTGCCTTCATTTCTTCCTTCATTTCTTCCTGGCCTGCCTTCATTTCATCTTTGCCTGCTTTAATTTCTCCATTCATTTCTTCCTGGCCTGCCTTCATTTCTTCCTGGCTTGCCTTCATTTCTTTAAGCATTTCCATCAAAATTTTCATCTGCTCCTCCATTGTTGACGTTTGACTTCTTGTTAATGGCATAAATCCTTACTCCTGACACCAATTGTTACGTAATTTACAAAATCACGTATTTTTCTCTCAACACTTTTATTAAATTAATTCATACACAACAACGATTCAATTACTAATTCCATAACAACAACAACTCAATAGCTATTTCGCTTTTTATTCGCTTTTCTTCACTTCGAACTTATCTCTGTCACTCTCTTGTATCAAATACTGTCAAACTGTCCAACGCTGTTCCTTATATAGTATTATGGACGTTTCTAGATGACTCACGAAATGTACAGCAACTCTCGAACCTTCTGGAACGCGTCATAGGTAACGTTCATTTTAAATTTCGCAGTCGGTGAATGTCAACGTCATTTAAAATGACACGTCCGTCACAGTATTTACAAGTTAAAAGTTATCAATCGTAATAACCAATACTTCTAGTTAAGATAATAAAACAACAAGAATGAAAATAAAAGTTCATCACCTTTAGGCCATGGTAGCTATGTGGGAAAGAAATATATTAAGTCACAAATCTCAAGTGAGAAAACACAACGAAGACACAAACAAGTGTTAGTGGTTATACCTCCGCTTTGTTGGTCGTTCACGGCGGGGTTCTCAAGTACTGCCGCAAAGGGATCGGCGCGGTTGGGGGTCACCATCGTGGACCGGGTGGCCGAACTGGAATGTCCTTTTCGAGAAACCAGTGACGGGACGTGGGGGTGGACGCCTTTTACTTTACACGGTCCGCTGGGGAAGGAACGGCCAGTGCGGGGCGACGCGCTCTATGAGGACCCAGGAGATGGTTAAGGACCAAATAAACCAGCGACGGTGGTGATTAGGTTGGGCACCGTGGTCAGAGGTGATTCATGATGTCCATCAGGCTGGGTAGTTGTGTGGACGACGGAAACTCGCTCAGGGGACCGGAATAACGGAATAATCGGACCAAGACAATGGCACCGAGGGGCGGACGGAAAGCTCGATTTCCACGTTCGAGGGTGGACTTCACCAGCTGCGTCGGACCAAAACCAGGTGAAGGTGGACTGCACTCTACAACAGGCTTTGATTTGCCAGACGAGTCTTAGGTTAGTTAATATGGAAGGGTTAAAGGACGTTCTATCAGACTGACCGAGCCAGCCAATTGAGCAGGTGGTAAAGGACGTTCTCTCTCAGACTGACCGAGCCAGCCAATTGAGCAGGTGAGAAAGGAGCTCTCTCAGACTGACCGAGCCAGCCAATTGAGCAGGTGGTAAAGGACGTTCTCTCAGACTGACCGAGCCAGCCCATTGAGCAGGTGGTAAAGGACGTTCTCTCTCAGACTGACCGAGCCAGCCAATTGAGCATGTGGTAAAGGACGTTCTCTCTCATACTGACCGAGCCAGCCAATTGAGCAGATGAGAAAAGAGCTGTCTCAGACTGACCGAGCCAGCCAATTGAGCAGGTGGTAAAGGACGTTCTCTCTCAGACTGACCGAGCTAGCCAATTGAGCAGGTGGTAAAGGACGTTCTCTCTCAGACTGGCCGAGCCAGCCAATTGAGCAACTGATTAAGATTTTACGTGCGGCACCTGCCGTGATAGGCTTATCCACACGCCAAACCGGCACAAAAGCACCTGGATGGAGTGTTCGACTCCATGGGGTCTCCCCTCCGTCAGACGGATTGGTCCCATGAAGCCGCGAAGATGTTACCTGTGGACTAACTAACCAATCGGCACAGCCGACTGACTAGGCAGGTAATCCACAGGATCGGGCCTATCCAAACCCTTAGTATGTTCAAATTCGGGAACTACGCAACGCCGCGGGCGCCTCAAAATGTAGCCCCCTTACCCAGCATGCGGGCTATCAACCAACTGCCCCCTCGAGTCCGACACCAATCGGCGGGGGAAGAGCCGAAGCTAGACTCCTTGGCACCCCCCTCCCCGAGACACCGGTGTAGGCGTTCCGGTGGCCATTGGTTACTAGAGAGCACCCCCCACAGGGTGACATCCGTTTCGCCTTATTCTTCTACCGAGCACCTTTCAGCCTTCAATGTACTCCTGCTAGCCCGAGCCACCATTGCTACTCTGCATTCGCTTAATGCGCAGTACCCGTAATGGGTCAGACTACGCACCCAGTCCACACATGTGGCGTGCGCTTTGCCGCGGGCGTATGTGCGCAGCCCCCCTAATGGGTCAGGCTACGCACCACGACAAACGCACGCACTAGAATGCTTCTCTGTTCGTATCCGCCCTAATGAGTCAGGATACCCTAAACTCGTGACCCCGCCAGATGCACACACCTGCCAGACGTGTACTTTGCCTTATGACATGCGTGGGAGAGCGGTACGCAGAGGCCAAGTGGCGTTTCCAACGTCTGTCGGGGTTCCCATGCGATTGCCACTGAAGGTGTCGGTGGCCGCACCGAGAGAGCCTCCCTTTCGACGAGTTAGCGGTATGGCGATGGGGTGGGTTCTCCCCCATGCCTCGCCTTTCGTCTGTGCTGAGCTTACTGCACGTATGCATGCCAGCTGCCGATTTACCACCCCGAAGGGCTTCCTACGGCTGCACTTGCACATCAAACGGGTGCTTCCGGACCTTCGCCCGTGTCCATAGGCTACTTTCCACCTGCTCTAGTTCCAGATGCCCGGGGTCCTTTGGCTTCTCCACACTTTCGCATGGGTACTGAGCCCCCCCATTACGACAAGGTTAGTAGCCTGGGGGGGAGCCAATTGAGCAGGTGAGAAAGGAGCTATCTCAGACTGACCGAGCCAGCCAATTGAGCAGGTATTAAAGGACGTTCTCTCTCAGACTAACCGAGTCAGCCAATTGAGCAGGTGAGAAAGGAGCTCTCTCAAACTAACCGAGCCAGCCAATTGAGTAGGTGGTAAAGGACGTTCTCTCTCAGACTGACCGAGCCAGCCAATTGAACAGGTGGTAAAGGACGTTCTCTCTCATACTGACCGAGCCAGCCAATTGAACAGGTGGTAAAGGACGTTTTCTCTCAGACTGACAGAGCCAGCCAATTGAGCAGGTGGTAAAGGACGTCCTCTCTCAAACGGACCGAGCCAGCCAATTGAACAGGTGGTGAAGGACGTTCTCTCTCAGACTGACAGAGCCAGCCAATTGAGCAGCTGAGAAAGAAGCTCTCTCAGACTGACCGAGCCAGCCAATTGAGCAGGTGAGAAGGGAGCTCTCTCAGACTAACCGAGCCAGCCAATTGAGCAGGTGGTAAAGGACGTTCTCCCTCAGACTGACCGAGCCAGCCAATTGAGCAAGTGGTAAAGGACGTTGTCTCTCAGACTGACCGAGCCAGCCATTTGTGCAGGTATTAAAGGACGTTCTCTCTCAGACTAACCGAGTCAGCCAATTGAGCAGGTGAGAAAGGAGCTCTCTCAAACTAACCGAGCCAGCCCATTGAGCAGGTGGTAAAGGACGTTCTCTCTCAGACTGACCGAGCCAGCCAATTGAGCATGTGGTAAAGGACGTTCTCTCTCATACTGACCGAGCCAGCCAATTGAGCAGGTATTAAAGGACGTTCTCTCTCAGACTAACCGAGTCAGCCAATTGAGCAGGTGAGAAAGGAGCTCTCTCCATAGACTACTCAAATAGATGCACGACTCTCGGTATTTTTTGGGCGACACTCAGCGCCATCCGTTGTTTGCCCTACATTAATAAGATGATACTTGGAATATATATAAATGGAAATGGTAAAGAAAACTTTAAAAAATTTGCGCCATCTATACATAAAACTATGAAGCGTCATTTAAAGCGCGCATTTCAAAATTAAACCAAAATTTATTAATTGTTTTAATTGGAAATTAAAAAAAAAACAAATATAATATTAACAAATTTATTAACAAAGTATATATGCAGTAATAAGTACAATTAGTACAATATACGAGTAAATAGCAAAACATCAATTAATTAAAATACTTAACAAATATTAAAAAAGTAATTATGTTATTATCAAATAAAACCCAATTTGAACGTTTAACGTATTTAGTCATGCTTACAAGGTAAATACACACTTGGCACTGCATGGCGTCTCAGGTTCCCATTTACCATTTTGCATATAGGGTGGAAATGCCTGCCACACACCCTATAGTTGTGTAAACTGCTAGGCAATGTTGTATCATTGTATGGGACAGAAAACACCCTTTCCACCCATACACGTTGCAAAAGGGGTTGTTTGGGAAACTTGTACCTGTTAGGAATTCCAATGTTTAGGCTGCTTGATGGGCATACGCATTTTATTAATGTGACACTTTATTTATGAGTCGTGTAAGCGGGGTCTGGATTGGTGAAGTGTTTGTAACAGCTCTGCTTCGACTTCGATTCTCTCACGAATCTTTCTTTTAAAAATAAAAGTAGTCGTAAGCTTGTCTTCAATATATTAAAACGTTTTTGTTCATCTTCGATCTTTGTTACAATATAATTTACAAAATAATTGAACTTTGCGTTTTCTTTTAAAAGCCACTGCACAGCAACTCGCTAACAGGGTTATGGGCCCAGAATCCAGTACCCAATAATTTTTTGTTGTGATTAAGGGTTAAAAGAACGCGTGTGTATTAGTTCGGTAGTTAAGAACTGTAATTCATAAAAGTTCGTGCAATTGACTTTTGGTTGTCGTCGCAAAACAAAAATAAAATGGCGGTAAACGAGAGTGTAAATGTCGGGATGATTGCGGAGAAACTTAAGGGTCGTGAAAATTATGCGGACTGGAAGTTTCAAATATCTGCATTGTTGAAGCTCGATGGATTATGGAACTGCATAACTGGACAGTGGGAATCGAGTGTAGATGAAGCTACGAAAAACCGTCGCGGTGAGAAAGCTCTCTCAAAAATAATTCTTTCTCTTGACAAATCTACGTACCCTCATGTCATGCAGGCCAATACAGCTAGTGAAGCGTGGCAAGCTTTGGAAAGTGCATTCGAGGACAAAGGACTCCACAGACGACTACGCCTCCTAAGAAACTTGTGTTCAATAAAATTAGAAAATTTCAACACGATGGAGGAATACGTTAACGAAGTTATGGCTTTGTCACAGCAACTTCGGTCAATGGGAAAACCACTGGACGACGAATTCTTAGGAGTTATACTGCTACAGGGTCTTACAGCTGACTATGACCCAATGGTTATGGCTCTGGAAAATTCGAGCGTCGAAATAACTTCAGACTTTATAAAAACCAAGTTGCTACAAGACACAAAGTGGCAAAACAGTAAGCACAACGGCGGCAGTGCATTTGTTGCAAGAAAAATAAAAAAACTTCCGTGGTGTTGGGGCTGTAAGCAAAAAGGCCACTACAAAAATAAGTGTCCCCAAAATAAGAAGAGTCCAGATCAAAATAGTTCTGAAAAGACCAAAAAGGACAATACAAGTGGGAAGAAAGCTCTATTTACGGCAGCTTTAAGTGTAAACAATGTGCGTGACCAGGCGTGGTATATCGATAGTGGAGCTACCTCTCACATGACTGGTAACAGTGAACTCCTTTTGAACCTAACAGACGAAGACTCGGGACAGGAAGTACTTGTAGCCAATAACTCAAAACTGTCTGTTTGTGGTACAGGTAACAGTCTCGTAAAATTGAAACCGTGCGGTGATGAGAGAAACATATCAAAAATTAAGTATGTGCCAAATCTCTCAGCAAATTTGTTATCTGTAAATTCGTTTGTATCAAAGGGATACTGTGTGTATTTTGATTCCGAAGGATGCAAAATTCTAGACGAAGGTAAATGTAGCATTAAGGGAGAACCAGTGGCTACTGCGACAAACATAAATGGCCTGTATAAGTTGGATGTCGCAACCGAACAGGTAAATGTAGCAAAGGTTCAACATACCCAAATACTATGGCATAGACGATTAGGTCATTTGAACCACTACAGCATGTCTTTGCTCAAAAATGGCTTAGCTACTGGTGTGTTCTACAATGAAGAAAAAGAACCACAACGATGTGAAAATTGCATCAAGGGTAAGCATGCTCGAAAACCCTTTCCCTATAAAAAATATAAGGGAGTTGCCAAAAATAAACTTGATTTAGTCCATTCAGACCTTATGGGTCCCATGGAAGTGGAATCATGGGGTAAAAAAAAATATGTCTTCACTTTAATTGACGACAATACTAGGAAAATATTCTGTTATTTTCTGAAAAATAAAAGTGAAGTGCCAGACATATTTAAGGACTTCTGTATCATGATAGAAAATCAAACAGAAACAAAAATTAAAGTTTTGCGAACTGACAATGGGGGTGAATACTGCAACGAGCGATTAAACAAATTCCTCAGTGATCGCGGTATCAAACACGAGATAACGGTACCTTATAGCCCTCAACAGAACGGGGTAGCTGAACGCTACAATCGAACAATAATGGACAAAGTTCGTTCTATGCTTGCTGATTCCAAAAGTGCAAAGCAAATGTGGGCAGAAGCCACCAATACGGCTGTATATCTTCTGAATCGATCACCAACAAAAAAGTTACACGGTACAACACCGGAAGAAAAATGGACCGGTAAAAAACAAGATCTAAACCATCTTAGAATCTTTGGGTGTCGTGCTTTTGTTCATGTACCAGATATCAAAAGAAAAAAACTTGACGACAAGAGTAAAGAATATGTTTTCGTCGGGTATTCTGAGATAAGCAATGCATACAGACTTTTAGACCCAACTGATCACAGTCTAAAAATAGCCAGGGATGTCATATTTTTGGAAGACCAATTTCCAGACAACGTTGCACCAATTATTTCTACTGTATCAACTATACAGGGTACTGTTTCCTTGGAAATAACACCGGAAGATGCGGATTCGGGTGATGCCACAGAAAATACGGCAGCCGAGGCTCCTGATCTTCAGCTGGAAACTCCAGAAGAAAACAGTGAAGCAACAGTGAGTGATGGTGAACGCGACGCGAGTGAGAATGAGTGCCAAAATCAAGAACGTAGGTATCCTAAACGTGTAACCGGCAAACCAGAAAGGTATGGTGATTATATTACTGATTATGATTCAGATGTTTCCATGTTAAGTGTATCAGATAATTTGGAACCTGATACCATTTCTGAAGCATTGTCAAGCGCGAGTAGCGAAGAGTGGAGAAAAGCAATTCAAAACGAACTTGATGCACTCAAAGCAAACAATGCTTGGGAATTGGTAGATAAACCCAAAAACAAAAATATTGTAAAAAACAAGTGGGTTTTCACGATAAAGAGAGACAATAAGGGGAATATAGTTAGGCATAAGGCTAGACTGGTAGCTAAGGGGTTCACCCAAAAATATGGGGTAGATTATTCAGAGACTTTTTCTCCTGTTATAAGGTTTAGTAATTTAAGATTATTACTAGCAATGACTGTTGAATTAAACTTAGAGGCAGATCATTTAGATGTAAACACTGCCTTTCTGAACGGGGAAATTGATGAGGAAATTTTCATGTATCAACCTGAAGGGTTTATAGAGCCAGGATCGGAAAATAAAGTTTGCTTCCTTAAAAAGGCTCTATATGGCTTGAAACAATCGGCCAAATTATGGTACGAAAAAGCACGAAATGTACTTTAAAATTAAATTTTATACAATCAAAAATAGAACCGTGTATTTTCTTTAAAAATTCGACAGATTCGATTGTGGTTGTGGCGCTTTATGTCGACGATTTTTTTGTTTTCTATAATGACCATAATGAGGCACAACGTTTAAAACAAAAATTAAATGAGAATTTCCACATCAAGGACCTTGGCCCAATATCCCACATTCTGGGGATGAAAATTGAAAGAAACCGTTCAAAAGGCGAATTAAAAATCAGCCAGGAACAATACATTAAGAAGGTACTTGATAGATTCGAAATGTCAAATTGTAATGCTTCAAAAACACCTTTAGAACAGGGTCAAAAATTCCCTGTTGAGGGAGAATTTGTTGATGTTCCATATCAGCAGTTGATAGGATCTATCATGTATCTCGCGGTGTGCACAAGACCAGATATTTCTTTCCCGGTTTCTTTTCTTAGTCAGTTTAATAAAAATCATACAAAAGATCATTGGCTAAGTGCTAAAAGAGTGCTAAAATATTTGAAGGGGACAATAAAACTGGGTATTGTTTTCAAAAAATCCTGCGATCCGATAACTGGTTTTGTGGATGCTGATTGGGCCAATAATCAATGTGACAGAAAATCATTTTATGGCTATATTTTCATGTTAGCTAGAGGGCCCATATCATGGGAGTGTCAAAAACAGAAAACTATAGCTCTAAGTTCAACCGAGGCTGAATACATTGGTATATGTGAAGCTACGAAGGAATCACTGTATTTAAAGTCATTATGCACCGAAATGTTTAGTGCAAACAATTCTTGCGATTTTCTAAATCCTGATAAACCAATTAGTATTTACAATGACAATCAAAGTGCTATAAAATTGTCAAAAAATCATGTTTTCCAAAAGCGCACTAAACATATACACGTTAAATATCATTTTATTCGAGACAAAATAAAAGAAAATGATATCAAACTTTCATATATGCCGACAGCAGAAATGGTTGCGGATATTTTAACGAAATCATTGGGTTTCAAGAAACATAAATTTATTCTCGATAAATTGAATATGAAAGAGTAATATTGTGTTTTGATCTTTGATTTCTGCAACCATGGCTGCACAAAGTAATTAAGTCTCCAATTATAATTCTCTGTACGTTTTTTTTCTACTGTTTCAAGCACCTTAAACATTGAGGGAGAATGTTAGGAATTCCAATGTTTAGGCTGCTTGATGGGCATACGCATTTTATTAATGTGACACTTTATTTATGAGTCGTGTAAGCGGGGTCTGGATTGGTGAAGTGTTTGTAACAGCTCTGCTTCGACTTCGATTCTCTCACGAATCTTTCTTTTAAAAATAAAAGTAGTCGTAAGCTTGTCTTCAATATATTAAAACGTTTTTGTTCATCTTCGATCTTTGTTACAATATAATTTACAAAATAATTGAACTTTGCGTTTTCTTTTAAAAGCCACTGCACAGCAACTCGCTAACAGTACCTACAAGAATTACAACAAATAAATGTATTCTCTCGTATACTGAACATCATTGCATTATTATCTTCGGGTAATTTCCCCACATCCTTCGACGCAGCATATTCCTGGGTGTATTTTCATTTTTTTATTATCTGCAATAATATCAACAGCAGATTAATAAACGATGACTACCTATTAATTTAACTAGTTTTGATTCAAAGTTTCTAACAAGCATTATTTCAGAATATAATTACTTACTGTAAAGCATGATTGCAGTACTTAATACATTACTTACTTTCAGGACAGGTAAAAATAATTATCACAAACCAAACACAACAAACTGCAACAAACACGCGACAAACACTTTTAACAAAGTTTGTTGTGATTGAATGGTAACGCAACAAACCAGGCAACAAACGGTTTAACTTTAACGTTTCCAAGCAATGGGCAATTTCTCTGTTGTATGTATGTCGGTAATACCGATTTCAGTAATTTAAAAAATATTTGTAGTTCATGTAGGGCAAACTTATGTGGCGCTGTTGCTCGTCATTTCATACCCTGGCTCTCTCAGACTGACCGAGCCAGCCAATTGAGTAGGTAGTAGGTAAAGGTAGTCTCCCTCTTCCTTGTCAGGATAGGTGGAATGTCGGAGACTGCTTTTTCCTGGAGATCGCGAGTCCTTTTATACTCCAAAATTTACCCTTACCATCGTGTGGGAATCGCACGCGAGCTTCCCCTTGCTGCACCTCGGCGCTAACACCTACAAGCTCAAATCAGGGTTGAAATATACCTACACTCCTCTTGTATATAACGCCCTCTCTTTCTACCTATCCTAGTGTGTGTGGTCACACGCTCTCTATCGCATCCCCTGCCTGCTTCAACACCAAATTTACCTATTCGCTAACCTAGCTCTCGCTGTCTCTCGCCTAACTTCGGAATACGGATAACTACATCTCACTCGTGACGTGACATAAACCAGATGTAGGGTGGGGGTAACTGCACGCTACAAAAATTGACACCAAATGCACGATTAAATGTGGCTTAAATTTTGAAGACAAAAATTATTGAAAATTATTTAATTTTACCGAATTAATTATCGTAAAATGTTAAAGAAAACTGATTTGGCTAAACTGACTAAAAGCAAGAAAAGGATTAAATTTGACATCAGAACAAAATTAAAATAATAATAATATAGGAATTAAAGTAAACAAATGAAGGTATTTTGCAGAAATTAATAACACCTGGGTACAGGTGGTTACATAACCCCTAATCCCTCACCCAAATATTGTTACACTTGTGAAGGCTTTAAAAGATATGCAAATGGACACACATGAAAATCAACAGTGTTCAAAAACAAAGGAAAGATGAACTTTTAGGGAAGAATTGAAAGATCGTTTAAATTTATTTCAGGGAAAATTTAAGAATACTCGAAAAATAAAATAAATAGGTTCGATTTTGTAAATTGTCTTTCTAATAAGTATTCTAATATCTGTTTATAAAAATTGCCCTGTAATGAATAAATTTTTGCAATTTATTTAATCGTATAATTAGTTAATGTGTTTTCAAATTCATTATTAGCATATAAGAAATTTTGGACGAGAGTTAATGTGCACCAGATAATATGCAGCAATAAGTAAAAATTTAATCCTTTTTTGATGCATTATTCTAAAATTGCATCCAAAACTGAAATAAAAAAGTTTAATGAACCGCAATTTTCAATAGTTTCAATTTAATCCAAAAATTTTTTATTCCTACTTTGATAAATATATGTATATCGCAACGATGTTTTAAAAATATTTGTAATATTTTTCGGAACCATGCTAAACATATATTTATTCTATCTAACTTCAAACCTCGAAATTTATCAAACAAGAAGTACTTCTTATCTCTTAATTGTAAAGTTGTCAATCATAAGTTATTTTTAAAGTAACGAATACATTCTTTTGACAATTTTGTTATCTGTAGAAGTATTGCACTTCCTTCCTAATTAATTTAGTTCTTTTTTCATTTGATATTTTTGAACTTTTTAAAATCAATGGACAATGAAGTCTAATTTATGTTTACGGAAAGGAATGAATAGAGAGTTGATTGCTTGTTTTTCCAACGACTAGTTGGTTCTTTTGCTTTTATATATATATATATATAATATGATTCTTAAATTTAAATTGTTAGAGATAGCCTTGAATTTAGGTATTGATTTTCAATACATTACCCCACAAACCAAAAAAGATTGTCTGAAATATGGCATGCTGTTGCGCGCGCAACTACTAAGACGTCATAGTACAATACTACCACGAGTGGATGATAAATAATTGAACGGAAGAATTTTGGTTTGAATTAAAAGGAATAATGACCGAGAGGTCGAAATGTATATGTGAGAGTGTCTAATAAAATATTTTGATTTTATTTTTATGATATGCAAAATACTGAAGCGGCATTAGAGTTATTAATAGAAAAATTACAGAGAATCAATATGAAGTCAATTAAATTGAAACCGAAGTCAGGAGGCTGTGATAATATTCATGCTTTTTCTTTAAAATTGGCTTCACCTTATATAGCTCCAGTATTAACCTTTATAATTAATTCAATAATAGCTGATGGTATTTGTCCAAGACAATTCAAATCAGCTGACATCTGCCCTGTTTATAAAAGTGGCTCAAAAATGCAAGTAAATAACTATCGTCCTATAGCATTAATTTCTAATTTAGCCAAAATTTTTGAAAAGATCTTTTTTGTAAGAGTATATAAGTTTGCCATAAAGTATAAATTACTAAGTGCAAGCCAGTTTGGTTTTTTAAAAAATAAGAGCACTGAGGATGCTATAGCATTGTTAAGTCAATATATTTATCATAATTTGAGTAATAGTAAACCGACTGTTGTCGCTTTTTTGGACTATACCAAAGCTTTTGATACCGTCAACCATGACCTACTCCTATCAAAATTGTACTACATGGGTATCAGAGGTGTCTGTCTTACTTTAATGAAGTCTTATCTAAGTAATAGAATGCAAGTAGTTAAAGTAAACAATACTAAAAGTTTGCCGGTTACAACAAATATAGGAGTACCGCAAGGATCAATATTAGGTCCACTGCTTTTTATACTCTTTATAAATGATCTGTTAATTATTCATGATGACCTTATAGCGTATGCAGATGATACTGTTGCTCCAATGAAAGGAACATCATGGGCAGAATTAGCAACAACTTTATCTGAGAAACTTGATTATATTTATGCATGGCTCTACCACAATAAGTTATTACTTAATGTCAAAAAAACAGTTTATATTACTTTCGGTAACTATAGTGATTCAATACCAAATGAAGATGATATTCATGTAACTATAAATGGGCAACGTCTACAAAGAGTAGATAATTGCAAATATCTTGGTATAATCTATGACCCAAATTTAAAATGGAATGCTCAGGTCAATAACATTGTTAGCAAAACTAAATACCTTGTATATATATTTTACAGACTCAAACAAGTATTATCTAAAAGCCAGTTACTTCAAATTTATTATGGTCTTTTTCATAGTGTTGCAGTATATGGTATAATTGGCTGGGGTGGAATATATAATGCCTCCCTTGATCCGCTGAATAGACTACAAAATCAAATTTTAAAAACAATAGGTATTCAAGAAGAGGATCTAACTAGACCGTTAACTATTAGGCAAGTTTTTGCACTAAAAGCAATATTGTATCAATATAGTAATTTAAAAAAAGAATTTGTACAAAATACTATAAATACTCGTTTTAAAAGTCTTCAATTACCTAAACATTCATTAACTATTGGCCAAAGGTGTTATACATACTACACTAGGAAATACTACAATGAACTGCCTAATACTTTAAAAAAATTATACTGTGGTCACAAAGTATTGAGTAAAAAGTTAAAAGTTTATCTGAAAATGATTACAATGAACTGATAACATTTAAGTTTATATAGTAAACATTTAAGTTTATATAGTAAATGTCTCAAGTTTATATAGTAGGTGTTACAAAGTGCAAATTATGTCAACTAAGAAATAGTTTAATTTGTTTTTGTTTTATTTAATGAATATAGTTTATTTTTGTCTTAATTTCAATATAATAAAATAATCTAATACCTATATAAATTTTATAGAATAAGAATTTTGTAACAAATTATTATGTTTAAAACAGTTATAAAAGGTACTTTAATTATTAATTATCTTATGTTTTTTTGTTTACCTCTGTAAGGACCAACCTATGTACGGGCATTTTGCCTCCTATAGGTCATTCATATATAATATATATTTATTAATATTGTATATGATGAATTTTTGGTTCAAATAAATAAATAAATAAATAAATAAATAAATAAATTTATTTTTTTTTTATATTATATAAGTTACATTTTGGATTTTGCCAAAGTTCCAAAGGATCATACGGGTCCACCGATGGTATCTACTATTGAAAAGACTCAGTTGACTTTTGCAAAACGAATGATAGATATGGTGGATCTTAAGGGAAAATCACCACCGATAGCCACATCACTTAAAGCAAACGTTTTCCCTTATGATTGTGTATAATCAGTTATTTTTCAGTGATTTTAGGATATTTTATTTATACATATAAAGTTAAAACAGCTACATGAGTATAACAAACGTTACCACACTGATATTACATTCTTTGTGCTTGTGCTATTTTTAACATTTGACTAAATAATTTCTTTTATTTTCAGGTAAGGAGATCCATAGACAAAACCTTGTAGTAATCTGTATAAGGTATGTTAATGTTATGTGGGAAATAATGTAATGTGCAGGTTGATGAATACATTTTTAAATTACATAATATGATTTACGTACCTACTTCAAACTCAAATCAGCCATAGTCGTATCAAGATTGAAATTTTATTAAAAATATCATTTCATATCAAGCAAATTCAAAACATAATATCACTTATAAAATCAGCACTTTATTTAAGTATGGAAAAGTTTAACTTACAATTGGGTTTTACTAATTTTTTTACTTCTTAAATTCATTCTCTAAAACTGAAAATTGTTGCAATTTTGAAGCGATATTATAAAAATATTTTCATTGGTATCTATATATTTTATTAAAAAAATAAATTAGATCATACCTATTTATATAATGTTGTGACGAATTTTCTAGTCAAAGTATTTATTTAAACAATTATTTATTTAACACTATTTAAAACACTTAAACACTAACTTAGAACTACCATTTACATCACAACAATTCACTTATTTATATTACAATTTATTTATATCACTTTGTCTATTATCGGTTTTAATTCGCGCACTGATGCTTTCTTCAACTAACTGTCTTTCGGTCCAAAGATGATCACTATATATACACCTTTCGAACTTTCTAGACAGGAACTCGAAGAAATCCTGTGTATTCCCGAATGATGAGTAATAAGTAGAAAGTCCTCGATTATTCCAGAATTGAACTTGTTACTTGTCGCCGGAGAATGATTTACATCTTGTAAGTTGATAACACGAAAAGTACCGTGTGCGGTGTTTACGCCGTAAGCATGTTAGTGATAACAAGTACATGCCACAAATTGTTATCGCACACACGTACTGTGTCACTGGTCGCTACACTACCCCCTCCTTAAGGGTGATTCGTCCCGGATCACATTCCGCCGTTCCTTCAGAGGATCATGCCGGTACTTGCAGGTGGATCCGCTTCGGCATCCGGTTGTCAAGTGGAAATGGCAGTCAACGGTCTTCAATGGTGACGGTCCTCGTCGTGGATTTCCGGCGCACACCAAGATTTCTATACCAGTGTATCGGAACAAAACCTCCAGCATGTTTCCGACCACCCTCCAATCCAGCCCATCGAGTCCACATCCGATCCTCGGTATTGCTAGCTTCAGGATGTTAGCGTGCAGGAATTGCTCTCTTAGTTCTATAAAGGAGTCCCATAAGGAGTGATAGGTAGGCTTCTCCGACGACTTGTTTTTGGTGACTAGATAGAAGATGGATTGGGTCCCATCGAGTAACTGCAATACTTTTCTTCCATCTTTGACCTGGTCGAGTAACATCGGTAGTCGCCCAAACTTCTTCCGAAAGACCGTGGCAATCCCACGGCTCATGTCCAAATCCCTTGCCGCACAATGGGCCAGCGAGTGTTCCTTCGGGACGGTGAATAAGTCCTGCTGAACTTCGGTGGTGACTCCAAATCGGGCTTTACGGTGTAAGCTCTGTTCGGCCATAAATTCTTCGTACTGGGGCTCTGGCAATCGAGCCTGCACAACTCTAACTCGAGCTTCTTCGTGGTTGTCCCCAGCATATGGAGCCAGTCGGTTGAAGTGGACTACTCTTGGCTTTCCATTGGGAGTACGTCTAATTCGGTAGATTACGTCGTTGATTCGTTTGATAACTTTATACGGGCCTTCCCAAGCTTGTTGCAGCTTCGGCGAAAGACCCCTTTGACGCTTCGGATTATAAAGCCACACCAAATCTTCTTCATGGAATCCTCCATCAGTGGCCTTAATGTCATATGCGTCCTTCATCCGGTCACTGGCTATCTGCATATGGGAACGTATCTCGTCATGGATGTCGTCCAATCGTCTTCGGAGTTCACTGACGTAATCTTCTCCAGCCACGTCTTCGCCAGGTTTGCATCCGAACTTTAAGTCGCATGGTAGTCGTAACTCTCGACCGAACAGTACCCTGGCTGGTGTTTGTCCAGTGGTTTCATGTATGGAAGATCGGTATGCCAAAAGAAACAATGGCAGATAACGATCCCAGTCTCGCTGATGTTTGAAGACCATTTTGGACAGGTACTTGTTAATGGTCCTGTTCATTCGTTCTACCATGTTGTCTGATTGGGGATGTAGGGCTGTACTTCGAGTCTTTTGAATGCCCAATATCTTACAAATATCTTGGAATATGGCTGACTCGAAATTTCGTCCTTGGTCGGAATGCAGCTCCAGTGGTACTCCGAATCGGCTAATTAGCTGTTTCACGAGCGTTTCCGCCACTGTTGTTGCCGTCTGGTTTGGCAGGGCGTACGCTTCAACCCATTTCGTAAAGTAGTCCATGGCCACTACGATTTACTTATTTCCATCTTCAGATTCTGGGAATGGTCCGGCAACATCTATGGCAATTCTCTCGAATGGGCTGCCGACGTTATACTGTCGCATCGGAGCACGCTGTCGCTTCTGAGGTCCCTTACTGGCGGCGCACGTCGTGCACTTTCTGCACCAATCTTCCACGTCCTTCTTGCAGTTGACCCAGTAAAATCGTTCTCGTACTTTACCAAGGGTCTCCTTTACACCAAAATGTCCTCCTGAAGGGTCGTCATGGAGGCACTGCAGGACTTCCTTTACCAAGCTTCTCGGTATCACTAGCTGACGTCTGCTTTCGGTGCCATCTTGGTTCTCGACCATGCGCTGTATGAGACCATCTTCTTCTTTAATGGAATCCCATTGAGCCCACAAAGATTTTACTTCTGTTGACTTGGTAGCCACTTCCTGCCAGGTTGGTCTTCTGCCTTCTTTCTTCCAATCCAGGAACGGTTTTAAGAGCACGTCGGAATGTTGTTCTGCCTTAATGTTGTCGGGCTGCCACTGCTCGTCCAGGATAGTTATCCTCCTGACCTCTTCGTGTTCTTCGACGCGTTGACAGTGTTTACAGTTATCCAGTGTCCTGAGTAGTTAGCTTGAACTCTTCTCTGTTTAAGGTCATGACTTTTCTTTGGAAGCTCAGGCAAAAGTCGTATTTCCGTAGCACATCCAAGCCCAGAATGACGTTGTCTTCAATTTCGGCCACAAGCACGCAGTGTCGGAAGGAGGTCTTCCCTATGCGGATCTTAACATGGCTTTCACCATGGAAATTTACCATTTCCCCGGTGGCCGTACGTAGCTTCCATTGGCTCGGTTGAAGCTTACTTGTAGTCATCACGTTAGCTCGTATAATTGTCCTGCTTGCTCCGGTATCCAATAAGAACGAACACCGCTTTCCATTTATATGTCCCATAAGAAAAAGGCTATCAGCTCTATCTTTCATGGTTTTTGTAAGTGCAACTAGACCGGGGGCTTCTTGCTCCGGGATCGACGTTTGCCCCGCCGCGCCGACCCTGACTAGTTTTCCTGTATGCGAGGCTTATCTTCTTGAGGAGCAGATCTTTCGCTCTTACAGCTGCTTCTCACATGGCCTAACTTCCCACAATTTCAGCACCTGACTTGTCTGGGCTTCCGTTCAATTTTAGTCGTTACTCGGCGGATCATCTCTTCCAGTCTATCCAGTCTATCGTCCCGACCGGCTGACTCTTCTTTTAATTCTCGCACTCGACATTGTCGTTGTGACGCCTGTTTGACAACGTCGTATTCCAGTGCGCGGGCCAATGTGTCAACCAAAGTCCTCGGCCGGTCCAGTCGGAGTCGCTGTTGTATTTCGTCGTCCTTAAGTCCGTCAATGAACGCGTCGACGGCCAATCTTTCTAGGGTATCGTCGGCCGTACCCGGATAGGCGAGCCGGACTAACCGTGCGATATCCGCCTCGTATTCCTGAAGACTTTCCCCCTTCTGTCGTCGGTTCTTTAACTGTACGTGGTACACAGCCGTCAGATGTGCTTGGCCGTATCGCATCTCTAATCTTTTTACTAGCCGATGGTAGTCTAGTAATTCTTCCGGTGGTAACGTGTTCAAAATTTCGCCAGCACCATCACGCAGAGCAAGGGCAAGCGAAGAAGCTCTCTCTTCTAACGTCCATTTGTAAGCTTTTGCAGCCACTTCGAATTGCGTCAAAAACGTGGTCCATGAGGTTTTTCCGTCAAACGTTGGTAGCTTCATATGCACTTTGGATGATATGACCTGTTCTTCTTTCTCGTCGGAGATTTCTTTGCCGTCAACCGCTGTATGTCTCTTTTCCGTAAGTTGGTGACTGATCTCTCGTCTTTCCGGATTCAGAACCATTTCTTCCATTTGAGCCAATCTTTCGTCGAAAGTCCCCAGCTTTTTGTTTATTTCTTCTTGTTCAACCTTTACTCCTTTTAATTCTTCTCTTGTTTCTTCTTCGAATTTTCCCAGTTCTTCTTTCAAATTTCCTTCGAATTTTTCTAATTTTTCTTCCAGATTTTCATTTAATTTTTCTTCCAGATTCTTTGAATTTTCCTTTAATTTTTCTTCCAGATTTTCATTTAATTTTTCTTCCAGGTTCTTTGAATTTTCGTTTAGTTTCTTTTCCAATTTCTTTTCAAATTCGTCCTCAAATTCATACGTGCTGGGATCGAAGCCTTCTTGTATCAAAGCCTCCTCGAGCCGCTTCTGTAGGATGTTCTTAGTACCAGACGTATCTTCGTCTCGCTCTTCCAGTTCGCTTTTCAATTCGGCGACTTTCAACTCGAACAACTTTTTCGGCATTTTTATTTATTTTGTATTTTTATTACACTAGAAAATTCTCTGGAGGTCGATTCGCAGACCCCACACCTGACACCAATTGTAACGAATTTTCTAGTCAAAGTATTTATTTAAACAATTATTTATTTAACACTATTTATAACAAACACTAACTTAGAACTACCATTTATATCACAACAATTCACTTATTTATATTACAATTTATTTATATCACTTTGTCTATTATCGGTTTTAATTCGCGCACTTATGCTTTCTTCAACTAACTGTCTTTCGGTCCAAAGATGATCGCTATATATACACCTTTCGAACTTTCTAGACAGGAACTCGAAGAAATCCTGTGTATTCCCGAATGATGAGTAATAATTAGAAAGTCCTCGATTATTCCAGAATTGAACTTGTTACTTGTCGCCGGAGAATGATTTACATCTTGTAAGTTGATAACACGAAAAGTACCGTGTGCGGTGTAAGCATGTTAGTGACAACAAGTACATGCCACAAATTGTTATCGCACACACGTACTGTGTCACTGGTCGCTACAATATATATAATGGCCACAGTACATCAACAATTTACCCATACAAAGTGTACATATTATGAAGTTTTGTTTCTCGTTTATAGTATTCCTATTCATTTTTTATGCTTTTTTTGATTGAATTGAAAATTTTCTAAAATATTTATAAATAACAAAATTTTTCGACAACTGCCGAAATACTTAAAAGGAATTGAGAATAAAATCTGTATTACTATCACGATTTTATAACATTTCTTCTGTGGCGTACCTAATATAAACTAATCAAGTAAATTTAACAAAAGGGAAAAAGAAAAACCGATACAAAAAAGTATTGCATGTTGCTAACCTTAATTATTAAATCGTAAAGTTAACATTTCGTTAATTTCCTTGTAACCAAGCCTCAATTCGTAATTATTATTATTTGCTGAGTAGACTAGACGTCCAGAAGTCAATTACCAGTTCCAGACAGACAGCTGTTTTTAAATACAAAGTTTAATATCGTCAAAAAGTACATCACATCACACTGATAAGCTCTAGGCATTTAATTTTAAGTCATACGTCTATCGTTTTATCTAATCTTGCGGGTAAGACAATATTTTTTTAATTCAGTTTATATGTAAACATGTGCAAATGCTCACACAACAGTTGCGTGTATATATACAGCATTACATACTTTTAACAATGAGAAAATATCTTTATAACGTTAAAAGAGACGCAACCGTAAAAATCCTTCTTATAACCATATCCATATACGAGATATGTAAATATTAAATATCACATATTTATTACATTTAGGTTAGATTAAATGTATGTCTGTAAAAGGTTAAAATTTAAAATACGATATCAAGACGATCTTTAAAAGTTTTATAAACTAAGTATGTTTATATATTGAAAGATTTATTATGGTATCGGGGTTGTAAAACGAGAAATAATAGTCCGATAAAAAATAAGAAGAATAACAGTTTATTTCGGATCACACAAAAACGAACAGAGATTAACAACACACAAAGACAAACACACAAAAACAACTGACGGTAGGCACTCACGCTAAAAAAGCGAAACCTCGTGATAGCTCACTTATGAGGCTGGGTCTGCTTTAACAAATTCCATAATGTAGGTTCTAGAGAATCCTGTCTTGTGTGTAATACTACTGTAGCGACCAGTGACACAGTACGTGTGCGCGATAACAATTTGTGGCATGTACTTGTTATCACTAACATGCTTACGGCGTAAACACCGCACACGGTACTTTTCGTGTTATCAACTTACAAGATGTAAATCATTCTCCGGCGACAAGTAACAAGTTCAATTCTGGAATAATCGAGGACTTTCTAATTATTACTCATCATTCGGGAATACACAGGATTCCTTCGAGTTCCTGTCTAGAAAGTTCGAAAGGTGTATATATAGTGATCATCTTTGGACCGAAAGACAGTTAGTTGAAGAAAGCATCAGTACGCGAATTAAAACCGATAATAGACAAAGTGACATAAATAAATTGTAATATAAATAAGTGAATTGTTGTGATATAAATGGTAGTTCTAAGTTAGTGTTTAAGTGTTATAAATAGTGTTATATAAATAATTGTTTAAATAAATAGTTTAACTAGAAAATTCGTTACAATTGATGTCAGATGTGGGGTCTGCGAATCGACCTCCGGAGAATTTTCTAGTGTAACAAAAATACAAAATAAATAAAAATGCCGAAAAAATTGTTCGAGTTGAAAGTCGCCGAATTGAAAAGCGAACTGGAAGAGCGAGACGAAGATACGTCTGGTACGAAGAACATCCTACAGAAGCGGCTCAAGGAGGCTTTAATACAAGAAGGTTTCGATCCCAGTACGTATGAATTCGAGGATGAACTGGAAAAGAAATTAAATGAAAATTCAAAGAACCTGGAAGAAAAATTAAATGAAAATCTGGAAGAAAAATTAAATAAAAATTCAAAGAATCTTGAAGATAAATTTGAAGGAAATTTAAAAGAAGAACTGGGAAAATTCAAAGAAGAAACAAGAGAAGAATTAAAAGGAGTAAAGGTTGAACAAGAAGAAATAAGCAAAAGATTGGCCCAGCTGGAAGAAATGGTTCTGAATCCGGAAAAACGAGAGACCAGTCACCGACCCACGGAAAAGAGGCATAGCGTGGTTGACAGTAAAGAAATCCCCGACGTAAAAGAAGAACAGGTCATCTCCTCCAAAGTGCATATGAAGCTTCCTACGTTTGACGGAAAAACATCATGGACCACGTTTCTGACGCAATTCGAGGTGGCTGCAAAAGCCTACAAATGGACGATAGAAGAGAGAGCTTCTTCGCTTGCCCTTGCTCTGCGTGATGGTGCTGGCGAAATTTTGAACACGTTACCACCGGAAGAATTACTAGACTACCATCGGCTAGTAAAAAGATTAGAGATGCGATATGGCCAAGCACATCTTACGGCTGTGTACCATGTGCAGTTAAAGAACCGACGACAGAAGACAGGAGAAAGTCTTCAGGAATACGAGGCGGATATCGCACGGTTAGTCCGGCTCGCCTTTCCGGGCACGGCCGACGATACCCTGGAAAGATTGGCCGTCGACGCGTTTATTGACGGACTAAAAGACGACGAAATACAACAGCGACTCCGACTGGACCGGCCGAGGACTTTGGTTGACACATTGGCCCGCGCACTGGAATACGACGTCGTCAAACAGGCGTCGCAACGACAATGCCGAGTGCGGGAATTAAAAGAGGAGTTAGCCGGTCGGGACGAAGATAAACTGGAAGAGATGGTCCGCCGAATAATGACCAAAATAGAAAGAAAACCCAGACAAGTCAGGTGGCGGAACTGTGGGAAGTTAGGCCACGTGAGAAGCAGCTGCAAGAATGAGAGATGTGCTTCTCAAGAAGATAAGCCCCGCGTACAGGAAAACTAGTCAGGGTTGGCGCGGCGGGGCAAACGTCGATCCCGGAGAAAGAAGCCCCCGGTCTAGTTGCACTGACAAAGACAATGAAAGATAGAGCTGATAGCCTTTTTCTAACGGGACACATAAATGGTAAACGGTGTTCGTTTCTATTGGATACCGGAGCAAGCAGGACTATTATACTAGCCAATGTGATAACAAGCAAGCTTCAACCGACCCAATGGAAGCTACGCACGGCCACCGGGGAAATGGTAAATGTCCATGGTGAAAGCTACGTCAAGATCCGCATAGGAAATACCTTCTTCCGACACTGCGTACTTGTGGCCGAAATTGAAGACAACGTCATTCTGAGCTTGGACGTGCTTCGGAAGTACGACTTTTGCATGAGTTTCCAAAGAAAAGTTGTGACCTTAAACGGAGAAGAGTTCAGGCTAACTACTCAGGACACCGTAACATCCCAAGTCCGAAAGCTAGAAACAAAAACGGAAGACTTACGACGCCTACCAGAAGACTTGTCTAAATTGTGCCAGGAAGCAGGTAATAAATGTAATCCTAACCAACGACATCAAATAAAAGGATTACTAAAAGAATACCAAGACGTCTTTGAACTAGAAGGTGGCAAGAAGGGACGAACCAACGCCGTCCTGCACAAAATAAATACTGGCGAGGCCCAACCCATCCGTCAGCGACCCAGGAGACTACCACTGGCCAAGAGAGAAGAGGCTGAAAACATCATAAGCGAAATGCAAAGGGACGGGGTAATAGAACCATCCACTAGCCCCTGGACATCACCGGTAGACCTGGTCAAAAAAAAAGGATGGCTTGACACGCTTTTGTGTGGACTACCGCCAATTAAATAATGTGACGAAGAAAGACAGCTACCCCTTACCACGAATCGATGACACACTGGATACACTGTCAGAGTCGACGATATTTTCCACCTTAGACCTCAAGAGCGGATACTGGCAAGTGGCTTTGGACAGGGACGCCAAAGAGAAGACAGCGTTTTCCAGTGGAACGGGGCTGTGGCAGTTCAAGGTGATGCCGTTCGGGTTGTGCAACGCACCAGCCACCTTTGAGCGACTGATGGAAACATTTTTGGTTGGCTTAATCGGGAAGACTTGCCTGGTATACCTCGACGACATCATCGTAGTCGGGAAGGACTTCAACGACCATCTGAAAAACTTGGAGGTAGTTTTCCGAAGACTTCGTGATGTCCACCTAAAACTGAGCCCCAAGAAATGTCAGCTATTCCAAGACACCGTCAACTACCTGGGGCATGTTGTATCCGGAGACGGCGTTTAAGTCGACCCACAGAAAATCAGGGCCGTGCAAGAGTGGCCTGCACCTGCTGATGTCCATCAAGTCAGAAGCTTCCTTGGGCTCTGCACCTACTATAGACGTTTTGTTCCCGGATTTGCTAAAATTGCTAAGCCTCTGACTCGATTCACAGAAGACAGTAGATCATTTTGTTGGGAGCAAGACTGCCAAACTGCTTTTGAAGAACTAAAGAAAACCCTCTCGTCTACACCTGTATTGAGCTATCCCCTACCGACTGGAAAGTTTGTCCTGGACACCGACGCTAGCAACATTGGAATTGGCGCGGTTCTGTCACAAATACAGAATGGTGAAGAAAAAGTGATCGGCTACTTTAGCAGAACTCTATCCAAACCAGAACGGAATTACTGCGTAACCAGGCGCGAATTGTTAGCTGTAGTAAAAAGCGTGGAGCATTTCTACAAATACCTCTACGGAAGAAGGTTTTTGCTACGAACCGACCATGCCGCGTTGAAATGGCTGCTGAATTTCAAGAACCCCGAGGGCCAAGTGGCCAGATGGATAGAGAAGCTGCAAGAGTACGACTTTGGCACACAGCACCGAGCGGGAAGTAGCCACAAAAACGCCGACGCCTTATCCAGAAGACCTTGCCCGGATAATTGTAAATACTGTCAACGCGTCGAGGAACATGAAGAGGTTAGGAGGATAACTATCCTGGACGAACAGTGGCAGCCCGACAATATTAAGGCAGAACAACATTCCGACGTGCTCCTAAAAATGTTCCTGGACTGGAAGAAAGAAAGCAGAAGACCAACCTGGCAGGAAGTGGCTGCCAAGTCAACAGAACTAAAATCCTTGTGGGCTCAATGGGATTCCATTGAAGAAGAAGATGGTCTCCTGAAGCGCGTCGTTGAGAATCAAGATGGCACCGAAAGCAGACGTCAGCTGGTGATACCGAGAAGCCTGGTAAAAGAAGTCCTGCAGTGCCTCCATGACGACCCTTCGGGAGGACATTTTGGTGTAAAGAAGACCCTTGGCAAAGTACGAGAACGATTTTACTGGGTCAACTGCAAGAAGGACGTGGAAGACTGGTGCAGAAAGTGTATGATGTGCGCCGCCAGTAAGGGACCTCAGAAGCGACAACGTGCTCCGATGCGGCAGTATAACGTCGGCAGCCCATTCGAGAGAATTGCCATAGATGTTGCCGGACTATTCCAAGAATCTGAAGATGGAAATAAGTACATCGTAGTGGCAATGGACTACTTTACGGAAAGTGTTGAAGCGTACGCCCTTCCAAACCCAAAGACGGCAACAACAGTGGCGGTAACGCTCGGGAAAGAGCTAATTAGCCGATTCGGAGTACCACTGGAGTTGCATTTCGACCAAGGACGGAATTTCGAGTCAGCCATATTCCAGGACATCTGTAAGATATTGGGCATTCACAAAACTCGTACTACAGCCCTACACCCCCAATCAGACGGCATGGTAGAACGAATGAACAGGACCATCAACAAGTACCTGTCTGAAATGGTCTCCAAACATCAGCGAGACTGGGATCGTTATCTGCCATTGTTCCTTTTGGCATACTGATCTTCCATACATGAAACCACTGGACAAACACCAGCCAGCGTACTGTTCGGTCGAGAGTTGCGACTACCATGCGACTTAAAGTTCGGATGCAAACCTGGCGAAGACGTAGCTGGAGAAGATTACGTCAGTGAACTCCGAAGACGATTGGACGACATCCATGACGAGATACGTTCCCATATGCAAATAGCCAGTGACCGGATGAAGGACGCATATGACATTAAGGCCACTGATGGAGGATTCCATGAAGAAGATTTGGTGTGGCTTTATAATCCGAAGCGTCAAAGGGGTCTTTCGCCGAAGCTGCAACAAGCTTGGGAAGGCCCGTATAGTTATCAAACGAATCAACGACGTAATCTACCGAATTAGACGTACTCCCAATGGAAAACCAAGAGTAGTCCACTTCAACCGACTGGCTCCATATGCTGGGGACAACCACGAAGAAGCTCGAGTTAGAGTTGTGCAGGCTCGATCGCCAGAGCCCCAGTACGAAGAATTTATGGCCGAACAGAGCTTACACCGTAAAGCCCGATTTGGAGTCACCACCGAAGTTCAGCAGGACTTATTCGCCGACCCGAAGGAATACTCGCTGGCCCATTGTGTGGCAAGGGATTTGGACATGAGCCGTGGGATTGCCACGGTCTTTCGGAAAAAGTTTGGGCGACTACCGATGTTACTCGACCAGGCCAAAGATGGAAGAAAAGTATTGCAGTTACTCGATGGGACCCAATCCATCTTCTATCTAGTCACCAAAAGCAAGTCGTCGGAGAAGCCTACCTACCACTCCTTATGGGACTCCCTTATAGAACTAAGAGAGCAATTGCTACACGCTAACATCCTGAAGCTAGCAATACCGAGGATCGGATGTGGACTCGATGGGCTGGATTGGAGGGTGGTCGGAAATATGCTGGAGGTTTTGTTCCGATACACTGGTATAGAAATCTTGGTGTGCGCCGGAAATCCACGACGAGGACCGTCACTATTGAAGACCGTTGACTGCCATTTCCACCTGACAACCGGATGCCGAAGCGGATCCACCTGCAAGTACCGGCATGATCCTCTGAAGGAACGGCAGAATGTGATTCGGGACGAATCACCCTTAAGGAGGGGGTAGTGTAGCGACCAGTGACACAGTACGTGTGTGCGATAACAATTTGTGGCATGTACTTGTTATCACTAACATGCTTACGGCGTAAACACCGCACACGGTACTTTTCGTGTTATCAACTTACAAGATGTAAATCATTCTCCGGCGACAAGTAACAAGTTCAATTCTGGAATAATCGAGCACTTTCTAATTATTATTCATCATTCGGGAATACACAGGATTCCTTCGAGTTCCTGTCTAGAAAGTTCGAAAGGTGTATATATAGTGATCATCTTTGGACCGAAAGACAGTTAGTTGAAGAAAGCATCAGTGCGCGAATTAAAACCGATAATAGACAAAGTGATATAAATAAATTGTAATATAAATAAGTGAATTGTTGTGATATAAATGGTAGTTCTAAGTTAGTGTTTAGGTGTTATAAATAGTGTTATATAAATAATTGTTTAAATAAATAGTTTAACTAGAAAATTCGTTACACTTTTGAAATCTCGGCAACCTACTATAGGCTTTGACGCTTCTTTACGTATGATGGGTTGTCTATATGCGACAATACAGATCGAGTTTAAATATAAGGAACTCATAATAAATTATTCAACCATTCATTCTATAGAAAATGTCATATCTAATAAAATAAGTGACTTCTATTAAAAAATATGCCAGGTAGAAATATAGAAGACAGCATTATTCATAATTTTTTAGGTATAATTAAAATTATGCAGATTTTGGCAGGGTTCCTTCGTGGAATCGTTGCAGTAGTTAGCAAGGTTAAATCTTTGACGAAAATTAGTTGCAATTAAAAATTTTGTGCACAAAAGGTTTTAAAATTTCTATTTTGCATTTGTCTCTGATTCAGTTAATTTTTTTAGTCTATTTAAAAATTATATAGGTACCTCATTTAATAGCCAATAAAACGCAGATT
The DNA here is from genome assembly GCA_029378335.1 of Agrilus mali. NCBI lineage: Eukaryota > Metazoa > Arthropoda > Insecta > Coleoptera > Buprestidae > Agrilus > Agrilus mali. Next base: position 21,840,950 of record CM055656.1, read on the forward strand.
TTTTAAAAGTGACCAAATGTTTTTTATAAACAAAATGGCATTTTATCATCGAAATAAAAATTTACAATGCTTTAAGAGTTTCTTAATTATTATTCACAGAAAATATGATTCCTGACTTATTTTTTACTTAATATGTATTACATAAATCAGAATAACAACATAATACTTTATTTTTTTAAATTAACTTTTAAAGTTGTATAACCCCCCTTTTCTTACAAGAAAGGGAATCCAAGGGAGATTCGATAGCTACCATCCTACGAAGGGATCGTAACACCTTTCATATTTTTCCTTCATCATTATGTTAGTTACTAAAACATTTGTTTTTCTGAAACCTAGTAGAGTTAACGTATATCAAGCTAGTACGACAAAGTTATTTTTTCGATTTCTGATTTGCATCATTTTAATTATTATTATTAATTCAAAAATTTGTCGCTCGTGTCGTTTAACCATAATCAGCTGGTATGCTAGCTTGATATCAATCTAGCACTACACATAGAGTATCTCGAAAAGGAAATATCGTGGGGATATTACTGTAGAGGCCATAATTTGTCGCTAATTTGTCGCTGAAAGAAGATACATTCGAAGAATTTCTCACAAGTCTAATCTCCAACTGATAAGCAAAAAACTTCTGGAAAGCCACCAAACTCTCGAAAGGTAACGTGTTGCACAACTTGGGAGAAACAGGAAAACCTAATTTAAAATATTTGGTAAATAAATTCGATCAAACAAATATGACCAAGAACTCCTTGATTAATTGTTTGATGGTTTTTCGCTTAACAGCTGGAGATAAGACCAGCGACAAATTCGTTATTCGTTATATTCGGTGAATGTGTCATCTTTCAGCGACAAATTATGGTATTTACAGTAATATCCTACTTTTCTAAATACTCTAGCTTGATATCAAGCTAGCATACCAGCTGATTATGGCTAAACGGCATGAGTGACAAATTTTTGGATTTGGTAACAAATTAGCGACAAATTACCTAAACTTGAGGCTATTTTAGTGTAGAAAGTCTAATTTATATAGACCAAGTAAAAACGAGACGTTCAATACATGTTAAAAATTAATTATTCATTTTGTTCCCTTCCATATTTCTATTATTTTTTTAATGATTTTTAATAGCTTACCTATATTTGATTTTTGGAAAATTTAAATTCTAAGGACATTGAGAAACCAAACATATTCTCTATTTAGGATAAGGTTTGACAATCACTCTCGTTTTTTTTGCTGATTTTTTTATAGACAATCTTGTATCTTAGGTATTTTTAAATAAGTAATGTAGGTAACCCAAAATGTATATGTATTATCTTTTAAGCGAGAACAATAGTAGATTTTATCAAACAGAAAAGCTTGCTTAATATATTTAGAAACATAATCCAAGTATGTAGTCTGCATATTTTTTATCAAGTTATCTCTGAAACCAATAAACCAACTGACAAGTATGCTGTGATAACTATAATTTTAAGAAAAACAAAACCTATGTCTGATTTATACTATACTGTCTAGGTTTGTTCAAATATTTGAGCTACGTAGGTACATTAGATTTTATATATATAAATAAAAAGTAAAAATGAAATAATCGTAACAATACAACAATTTGCACTTTTCACTTTACATTACATATATACATACACAGGAATAGCCAATGTAATAATGTAATTTATTATTGTGTTATAAATTTTCATTTGCTTTATTTTTCCCCTTTTTTAAAAATATTGGTAAATGGGATAATAAATCATATTTAAAGATACGGATAGCCTTGTAAATTTATAAAGCAATGACAGGATTGAATTTAGAGCGATCTATAAACAAATAGGTCATAATCCAAACCTAATCTTTTATTTACATTATATTCCATTAGTCTCTAAAAAAATCATTTTTTTCGCATTACTTTCGGTAGCCAGAAACAAAACTATTTTAAGCAATTCAAGTTAAATTTGTTGTTTGTATAACAATATATTTATTCGATAATACTTTTGTCCCAAAAACATCAATCGTTATGAAAAATAACAGACTAATGAAATAAACAGATGAACATTCTTTTCAATTATGTGTTTTGCAATTTTAGTTTTTTTCCAGATATGTATTTTGTCTTTATTTTGACTGTAACAATAATTACAATATCTGTAGACGTGATAATAGTGCAATAATAAATTTTTTCGTTTTGTTTTTATCGACTGGTAACTTGTATCTACGTACGTTAAGCAATAGTACAAACAAAAGCAAACAATGTTTTCAATCATCAGCTGTATTAAAGCATTAACAGTGGTAGTCTTTCCTTATGAAGCCCATTATTTACACCATCCGGTGAGCAATAATAAAAATAATAATAGGCAATATAAACGGATTCAGAATTTAGAGTCAAAATTATAATCAAAAAACTAATCGTTGAGGCACTTATTTTTCAAACTCCATTATAAACTTAAATAAAATAAAGCAAAATTATTGAGTTTCAAATAGTTTTTAATGACCTGCACTACAATTTTTCTGCTACAGTGTAGTTTCATCAGATGACGAAATACATAACTATTACAAAAAAAAATACTTTTGGGTGTGTCATAACTACTAATATTGGTGGGTGGGCTGTCCCTCCGACCTACACTCTAGTGCAAAGTCGGAGGATAGGGTGGAAGGCCCTCTTAAAAAATTTAAATTCAATCTACCCTATTATAAAACCAAATAAATTAAAAAATTTCAAAACATTTGAATATATTGGAAATATTAAAAATAAGAAAAACACTAGAGAAACTTAATGAAAGTCCAGCAGCTTATAAAACTTGTGACTTTTTGGGCAAAATCATTAATAATAACAAAGATAAAACAGATAAAATGTCAAAGTCGGGAGTTTATAAGCTAAAATGTGGATATTGCAACAAAGTATATATAGGACTTCAGGGCCGTAGCTAGGGGGGGGCATTGTGGGGCAATGCCCTACCTTGAAATCACAATGCCCTACTTTAAAAATTCCAAAAAACTAAGATAAATTATTATAATTAAATTGTTTGTGCATAGTTTCAGATAAAAAAAAATGTAGCGATAGGTAGGTATCTGAACTTTTCCGAACATACCACACTTTGTGACATTTATTTCATATTATAATAATTCTTTGTTCTGTGTATAGAAGGCAATTAAAGCGCCATCACATGAAGCGATGGGTCTATTTAATTATATTTGTAATGCAAAGAGGATTCCCCGTAGCATATATTGCAATATGGGCTATATTGCAATCTATGGTACAGAGAATCCCTTTTTAAACTAAAATAAACATAAATTAGAAATTTTTTATGATTGTCTGTAGTTTGGTTAAGTGAAGTGTACGGTAAAGTGTTTTAGTCAAAAATCGATACAATTGGTATTTTGATTGCTATAAATTGAAGATTCATTGATTTCGCGATGTATACCTACACGGGTTTTCTTTGGAAAAAAACGAGGAGTTGAAGAGCAAATTGATTATAAAGAACCTCAGTGCTCAAAACAGGTGGACAAAATACAATTGCTACTCCTAGTTCAATAGCAGCAGGTTGGTCAACACATGTCGGTTATGTTAGCTGTGGTATTCCTTCTGATATTGCACAAAGTTTGCAGAAAAAATATGATCTAAATGGTATTTTCGGTCGTATCTATTTACTCGTATAACCCCACCCAACAATTAATTATTACCTCACTCTTACTCAGACATGGATCTCTACATCCAAATTTGGAAGTTCAACCATTTTGTTCACTTGTTCTTCATCATTGAGGATTTAATAGTTCTTAGATACATGCTCATGCTCTGTCACAGAAATTATTTGTCTACGAATAGCTATTGAATGTACATCACTGACCTAGAGGTCAGTGATATACATGGTGATTGATTTAGGAGCCCGTGCTTCGAGGGCAGATCAATTATGATCAATTTTTTACTTCCGCCCTACCTGTAACCAATGCTGCCCTACCTCAAATTCGACTCTAGCTACAGCCCTGTAGGACTTTCGAAGAAAGAATAAAAGGACACCAGAACGCCTATCAATTAAAAGACTCCATCTTAACATATGCAGAACATCTATTATAAGAAAATCATAGTTTTGACAACAATTTTGAAATTTTACATCGAATTTATAAAAGTCAAAATTTGAACTTATTTGAAAAAATGGAAATTAATAAATATAATACCATACTTAATGATCAATTAGATGTTTCACACACACACACCTTCTAAACTTAAAAATATAAATTGTAACTAATACGAGTATAACTTATTATATTTCAAACTTATTTCATGTAAACGTATTTATTTCTCCCCCAAAAAAGTTTTCTATATATACTAGCAAAGGGATGTAATATTTATGTATTTCGTCACCTGATGAAGCTACAGTGAGCGAAACAATTGTAGTGCAAGTCATTGAAAACTATTTGAAACTCAACAATTTTGTTAAACTTTACTTTAGTTTATAATTAAAGGCAAGTTAGAAGTAGGTTAGAGTAGTGAAACTGATGATGCGCTGCGTACGTTTGTCAGCAGTATATTTCGTCTTGACCCTCTTGATTGGTTTCAAATTTCCTGCAATTTTCTACGTTTTTCCTTAATTAATAAGCAGAGGTGGATCTAGGGTTTTTGAAAAGAAGAGGTTCACAACACTTTCTGCCGTTTTCTGATACCAGAGTCCATCATTTACGTGAGGTGTTTTTCTATTAGGCAATTTGTACCCCTTATAACTTCTCCTTGGTGAAATCTTGTAGTGTATGATGGAATTCCTTTTTCCCTCAGATAATATTTACCCCATAATGCGCTTTTAATTAAAACAGAAAAGGAAATTCCTTAAATTCAAAAATTGACAGTACTCCATTTAAATACGAGTATATGAGATTTTTCTGGACCCCCTTCTCCCTATTATATTGCATTATCTCGTTATCTACCCATTATTAATATTCAGTCGTTAATTAAATCATTTTAAATAAATTACACTTCAAACCAAATACAAAATGAACACAAATGAAACAAACTGTTTTTAAGTTACAAATATTTTATTTATCCACAATAATTATTTTTACTAAACATAGTCTTCTTCAGGTGAAAGATTAAAAATTAATCTTTCACCTGAAGATACAACAATGAAAAACGTTTTCTATTCAAATACAAAATTGGTTTGAAAATAGATATTTATAGGTAAATGCAAAATATTGCACTTTGGTTCCTTAAAAAAAAAACAACCAAAAACTGTTGATTTATAACTGATAAAACATGAAATTATATACATTCGTTATTTGGCAACGAAACAATTTGTTGTTAAAAATATTGTTTGTGATTTTGATTTTAGTAAACACATGATAGTGTTTTAAGGAGAATACTACTTCAAACAATCGATGAAACTTTGCAGGCAAATTTCGGTCATCTTTATTTTTAGATTATTATTTTAGTGAACTATTGAACTGTGTATGCCCTCAATTTGGATCAATAAGTTATTAGTTAAATAAAATAATATAATATTTTACCAAAACAAATGTCAGGAAATGGTACTTACATTGTGCATGCATTAAATTTTCATTACGTAAATATCAGAGAGACTCGTTCCTTTGTATCATAAACTCTGTTAAAACAGATGAAAGTGACTTGAATGTAATAATGGACAAAAAAAAAACAAATCTATAATGCCTTTATTTTTTATTATTTTCGATATTTTGTACATGTAGGAGTTAGGGTCACTGACAACTCAGGATGATTCTAAAAAGGGGTAAATATCATATAATTAAGAATTGTTTATTCAATTTTACTGTTTCCTAATATTCTGAATTATATTGTTTTTCAGTTTAAATTTACTTACAACATCTTTATCTTTCACAAAATTGTTTTGGTTTTTAAACATTACCTATTCATGATTATTATTCACTTTTTTTTTCACTTGTCCGTTGCAATTCGTTTTTACACTTGTCCGTTCCGATTCGTTTGAAGTTTCACTTGTTCTATGTGTTCCAGCACACATTCTTCTAATATTTTTGTATCCCTTTTTATTATATCGTGTATTTGTTATACGCAACGGATTCAAAGAAATATAAAATGTACACATTCCATTGCATACGTACCTTCATGATTAGGAAATAATACATAAATCCACTAAAGATATTGAAACATATTATTAAAGGGGCAGGCGTGGCAATTTGCTAATGACCAGATTAAGGAATCCTTGCAAACGGTCATAGCCATCGGTAATTAAATCCGCGCTTTCGGTTAGTGTTTTTATTGGGTTTTCGCGCCTATGGTACTATCCCACCTCAAAAACCTGTGGTTATTTTATGTCCACGGTATTTTGGGACACCCTGTATAATAATGCTAACATAGAATATCACTTAATATCCATTTAGGTTTCATTTTACAAAAACAATAAAAAAACATTCATTAACATTACTTGTCTACTGCATTAGCTGCACCCTTTTGTTCAATAGTTATTTTTCCAATAACGGAGGGACTTTTCCATCTTCTATGAAAAAAACTTACACGAAATAAGAATGTACGTATTTCATCTTATTATCTTCGTATTGTGTATCATACATAAGAAAATGTCTTGTTATTTTTAGTCCTTTAAACACTTTCCGAGAAGTTCGTTTATCGAACAAGCAATGTTCCTTGGACGTAGTTTGTAGCCTAATGGATTTAACAATATCCTGGCTCATTGTAGAGATAACTAGGTAGCTATCTGTTGAATTTTTTGTCAAAAGTATTTTTCAGGCTAAAACGCTGACAAGACGGTTTACCAACTCTCGGAAAAGCTTGCGTGGGTTTAGGTAATATACCAACATAGTAATACCAAAAGGTAAAATTACATTTGTTTTTCAGTTGTTGCTTAGTTCGTGGAAAGATTATTCGTATTGTACCCAATTTGAAATAAAAGTAGGTACAAACCATGCTACATTCAAAACGCATTAATATTTATTAAATATATTTTTACTAATGGATGGGGTTGGATGAAAGAGGAAGTTCCTTTTTTCTCTTTATTAGTTTATTCTGTCAAGGGCCCTTGACGCCCTTGTTTGTAAATGTTTTAATATTCTATTTTATACGCACATTTACATATCTCTTTTTATGTTTATGACTACAAAATCTTTTATTAGTACGAATTATTATTGTTCATAACTTCATATGAATTCGTAATACCAAAAAGTGTGTAAAAAAACTAAAATACGTATAATAGTTGGCACCAGTTACAAACGCTACGTCTATTTTATTATAGACAAATATTTATTGAATCCTAATACACGTGTAAGGTCACAAAAAAATTAGGTACAAGCATTATAATTATAAAAATAAGAAGCCTTTGATTTTTCATACATATGTATGTATGTCAAAGATCGGCAGTAGTCTTTGAACTAAAAACAATTGATAAGTGTACCTAATAAAATAAATCGATAGTAAAATTAACACAAAACTAAGCAAGGGCTAAATTTAGTTTTTATGTTAATTTTAACAGTAAAATTATATAACAACAAATAAAATCAATTGAAGTAAAATATTAGGTTGCTAGTGACATATGCCACTTCGCCAGGCATAGTGAAGTTATTGAAAAATAGGGATGAAAATCGATCTACAGTTAAAGTAGAGGTGGGGAATTTTTAAATAGATTTAACAAGGGAGAATTGTTTAAGTCTATTTGTTCGTTTAAAAGTACACTACTGTTTTTGTATTAATTTATTTTTTGGGGGTTTCAAATAAATTTAATTTATAGCTTTTACTTTCAGTTATAATATTTTAAATTGTGTGTTAAGATTATGTTGTTCTGTAATTAAATGCTTTGCTACGCAATTAAATTTATTAGAAACCCTAGAATTAAATAAATACAAAAACAGTAGTGTACTTTTAAACGAACAAATAGACTTAAACAATTCTCCCTTGTTAAATCCATTTAAAAATATCCCATCCCCATTTTAGCTGTAGATATAAATTGTAAACTAGAATTTTTCAATCATTCACTGTTACCTTCTGAAGAAACTACAAAGTAGCAAGTCGCTTTTTGCGTTAAATACGTATGATTTTTTTGTTGTGCAAAAAACAAAGTTTTCGAGTTGTTTAAATTTTTCGAAAAAAATACCCAAATCTTCCATTAACAACTTTATTGATGTTTTTTTATGTTTTAATATTCTATCGTGCTCTTTGTTGCCTTCAAATGGTCTATTGTATGTACAAATGTTGTCGGCTTGTTTTTCAAAACACCGCTTGACATTAAAAAAAATCTGAATAGATGTCTTTTCAAATCATAAATTTCCTTCTCAATGTGATGATTTTCAAACTTTCTTTATTATTTCTATATTAACAATGGATTACATTCCAAAGACAGAACTTATTTCATGTAATGTCACCAAAATTGACTGAACTTAATTGCAGTAAATGGCGCAAACTATCCTTAAAATTTTAAATAAAAAAAATTATTACACATAGACGTGAGAAAATTAGTAAAAAGTTTTGAATTCGAATTTTTTTGATCTCGAAAATCCTCGATATGATTTACTTGATCTCGCCTCACTTTTTACATCAATACTCTTGTCTTAATATTATCTTGAATCAAAAAATTATCAAGACAAGAATTCTTGAAAGTCAAGTCTCGTGAAACTCTATTGATACACATTTTAACTAATTAACATATACATTCAAAATGTGAAACCCTTTTTTATATTTTTATCCAATTATATTTATATTAGTTTTGAAAGTAATTTCTATTGGATAATACCTTAATTTTTAGATTAGAGTTTACTAATTTGTGTGTTACCATGCACTCAGACCCCTACAAAACAAAATAATTTTTTTTAATATCTTTTGCAATAAGCACGGAATATAATTATGCATTATCGTATTTCTATTGATAACATTAATGTCATGGCCATTACACAATGGACTTTGTTTATTCATAAAAATATTGTCACAATAGTGGCTTATGCAGTTAATCCTGTTACATTGTATTTGCGATTCCGAAACATTATCATTTACACCTAATAAGTATACAGGGCCGGATTGCTCGGTAATAAGAGCCCACTAGGTCGGACGCTTTCATGAGGACGTAACTAACTTCCCTTGATGTTTTCGTCCATTCCACAGTTCATGAGATTTTGAAATTATCGGTTCTATTAACCTCTCGTGCCTGGAAAGCTCAAAATAGTTAGAAAATGAGCAATAAAAACGATTACAACATTTCAGGAACAATAACCGTAATGAAGTTTCAAGAGATATTCTGCTTGTTGAATCTCCCTCGGACCGTCTCAAAAAGAGAGCCGATATCAATTGTTTGACCAAATAAGCTAATAAGCTAATTAATTTCTTGAATGTTTTATTCCTTGAGCCATCATATTAAAGAACTATTAAACAATAGGTACATCACTCAGGACGGTCTCGATTAATTCTCCTCCGCCGCTGCTTTTGAGGCGTTCGGAGCAATGTCAGCGTGCGCTTTTTTTTTATTATCTACGATCTTATGAGTATTTAAAAAAAGTGAGATAAACATTTTATTCGTTGAATTTCGAACTTCAATATTCTTTTGGAAAATTTTATATACGTTAATCGAACGAGGTAGATTGTGACTTTTGAAAGATTACTCGTAAAGAAAAACGTTTTTTTTTTTATCTTCAGATAATTAAACATACTAGAAATTAACTTAAATTTAAGGGTTGTCGGATGGAAAAAACTGATAACATGTTAATTCTGTTATTGATATAAGTATTAGATTATTCAAACCGTCAGTAATAAGTACTGTTGGTACCTAATAAGTAGGTATTTATTTGAATTTGAATGAATTGGTTTCTAAAATTTGAAATAATCAAATATATACAGTGGATTTCATTTATAACGACTTCGGTTGTAACGACATAACACATAAGCCTTGAAAATTGAATAGATTCGACCTTTACTTCTAAAATCTCGACCATCATAAATAAAACACTAAGGTATAATGATTTTCACAATTTTATTCACAATAGTGACGACCGTTTCGCCAAAATATAGGCTTCCTCAGACTAGGAGTATTTGCTACTAAAGATATTTTACAATAAATGTGCTTATATACTAGAACGGTCACAAATATGTTATACAATTGTATTTTGGTTTCCTTATTAATTGGACACGGATATATTAATTGCAGTGCTATTTTTTGTTGTTTTGTGTGTGTCAAGATCAGATGTATTACATATTTGGGACCATTGACGAATAAAATCGTCAATTTATCTGCAAAAATGCGGTCTGAATATTACATTTAAAACTAATTCATCATTAGGCAAAATTATAAAAAATAATAAAGATAAAGTAATAAAAGAAAATCAATCAGGAGTTAACATGTGGGTAATGCCAAAAAGTCTGCATAGGACAAACAGGAAGGAGTTTCAAAAAACGTTTGTCAAAACACAAGAACATTTACATAAAAAGTAACACAGATTCCACTTACGCCAATCATATCACCACAGAAGGACACCACTTTAATGATAAATTAGAAATTTTGCATCTAGAAAGTAAGGGAACTAAACTTACATTACTAGAAGGTTGAGAAATCAACAATTACAAAAAATTAGACATTTTAATGAACGATCAAACAGAATGTAATAGTTCCCCTCTTCTTAAATTTTATGTAAATGCCGTTCTAGTATATAAGCACATTTATTGTAAAATATCTTTAGTAGCAAATACTCCTAGTCTGAGGAAGCCAATGTTTTGGCGAAACGATCGTCACTAGTGTGAATAAAATTGTGAAAATCATTACCTTAGTGTTTTATTTATGATAAGTCCTTTGAATTTAAGGGATAATTTAAGAAGAAAATTTGGCTGTAACGACTTCGAATGTAACGTCGGTTTCGGTTTTAGCGACCAATTTTAATGAACTATTAATTACAAGATGCTAGAAATCTCATTCTGATATTACGACCGAAACACAAAACTTTTTATCTTTTGTTTGCATTCACAGATAGTCAGCAGTTGTAGTAATTGTTTATAAATGTTATGGTTAGTAATTTGGTTAAATCTGAAGGCGGCGACCGACTTGAGCCGAGCGATGTAATGTAATGCTTGAAGTGAGCATTAGGTACATTACATTTACGTTACAGTAAGTCATTTTTTTGATGTTACAAATGCATGATTTCACAGTGCTCCATTCTCTCAGTCGAGTTAAAGATGAGTTATTTACAAGTTGCGGCTGCTGCGTTTATTTTAATTGGATTTAGCTTTTTTATATAAAATTAATAAATAATAATAATACAATAGTAAATATATATTTATATAAAACATAATTTCATACACGTCCACTAGGCACAGTTTAAAATATAGTAATGAATGTATTAAAAGTGTTCGAAGTGAACACGCCAGGAGCTGCACTGATTTGTAGTGTATCAGTCAAAGGGATTCGCGAAAATAAACGACAGGCGTATGGAGCACGCGTTCGCGCTCGTTGCTCGCTTCGAGCTGCTCGTTTCGCTGTACTGACTAGTGTATTGCTCGAATTGTAACATGTTACATTACAGATAAATGTTACTAGTCGGTCGCCGGCTTAAGAATCAGTAACTGGGTACTTTTCTTGCCTAATTTACTTCTTTCATTCTTTCTCTCTTTCTCTTTATATAGCGACTTCCGGATATAGCGACGGAATTTAATGGTCCTTTCAACGTCGTTATAAACTAAATATACTGTAGTTAGTATTCAAAAATTATAAATAACAGGCACTTCGCTAAATGTTAACTAAGGCCATTTTCAAGAGTATTGATTAATGTTACAGACGATAATGTAGTATTAAAATTAGTGAAAACATAGGGAAGTGTCTTTAATTGTAATGTTTCATACGCCAACATGTTTCATAATATTTTTACAAATCCAACTTCAGAATTTATTAATTATTATTTACAAAAGTTTTTATTATTACATATCGGCTGTTAAGTTAAAAGCACCTAATTGTGTAACATCAAATTTTGCACGTGGTAGCTTCTAGATATATATGTTAATTTGATAGACTAATGCGTGGGTAGAATGGTTGTTTTATTATTTATGTATATGTATCTACAATGCAATCACAAATGGTATAGTCAATGACCTTTCTCGGCCGTTGTAATTCATACAGCCTCGTTCCGTTATTTTTTAGACAGCGAGTTTGCAAAGTGGCGCCAGAACTTGTTTCAAAACGTCGCAAATGATTTGCCTAGCATAAAATTGTTGTTTTGAGACTTGACTGGTCAAAATATTCCAACTATTTCAGTAAGGTCTTCCCTAATCTGTCAATATACTTAGTTGAGTGGTGTACACATTTTAGGTTTTCAAATCAAAACACGTAGATGCTATCTATTTACATTAGTTTAGTTTAACCCCTGAACTTTGTAGACTAGACTGTATTTATATATAACATCATCGTCTCAAGCTCCAATAATTTTATAGTTCATGTTACGTAAAAAGTACGGAAAAAATCAAACCCATCCACCCCCTCGTCTGCTTATGTAGATAATACTTGAATGCTCGTTAACATTGCTTTTCAAGAGTATACAGACAATTGAAGTAAAGTGTGGCTTACGGAGAGATACATAAATAAGGACAGAAATATATTGCTCGAGCAGTGAGAGTGCGTACACAATATCGTCACCATAGTTATTTTCAATAGGAAATTATCACCCACGTCGCCTAAATCGAATAAAAAATATGGGGGATGTGATACAATTTATTTGTCTCTAGGTTATGCATATCTATATAGATATAGGTAGTGTTCTGTTCGTGGACATATTTTTAAATAGAAATGGATTGCCACTTTAATCGAATAAAATTTCTGAAAAAGCCCGCTATTTTAAAAGATTTTTTAATTTTTATCACTGTTGGTTATACAGGAAGTTAAAGTCAACTTAATTATTTTAAGTTTTAAATGCTCCTATTTTTCTTGCACTTTTGGATTCCTCATCAAAATTAAGAGTGTATAATTCATGATACATCCCTTCCTAGATTCTCAACAGTTTTGGGACCATTAATTAAATACGTGAGGGTGATTATCGTTTAATTTTTTACTACCTGCTCCTGTTTAAGGACATAAAATTTTAAATCCCAGTCCTCCTTATTAAGTATGATATTTGGTAGTTTTCCTAGAATGTGTTAAGTAGTTAGTTAGATACAGAAAAAAACTTGGGTGTTTCATTCCCACCCTATGTTGGTGGGCGGAATTGTCCCCCCGACCTACACTCTTGTACAAAGTCGGCTCTCTTCTAAGTACCTACCTGAACCCTCAAACGCAGCTGAGGACCATGTATCTGGGATATTTATTAAAGAGGTGGAAAAGATTGCCTCATTTGGAAAATTAAAAAGTTAAATACTAATCTTCGACGATTTCAGCAAAGTGGGCAGCTTTGGGGGGGTCTATTTTTTCGTTATTTCTGTAATGGAATTATACTATCCACAGATATAATAGAACTACTCTTGAAGTACCTTTCTTAATTTTACAACCTTTTATAGCAACCGTACCACAGGAGATTTATTAATTTAGTGCGGCCGTTTCATTGGCAGGTTTGGGCTGTTCTTTGTTGGATCTTTCTACGAGTATACAGCCAGGTAATGAATAATGTTCTGTGGTTTTGGTCTATTACTTATAATTGTTACCTATTAAATTTATAGATAAACCCTCCGTATTTTATGTACTATATTTAAGAGGTTACTATACCTATAATGTAACCACCCGTCCCCGGGTGCTATAAATTTTGAAATTTTTCTTAATGTTTATTTTTATTTTAATGCAATCCTATTGATAATGATGTAGATTTTTTCATTTTTCTTCTCTATTAAAAATTTACTTAATTCAAGTAAAGTTTTCGTTTTCTAAAAGACGAACATAAAATACTTCATAATATTGTACAACTTATAATCCTGCGTAACTGGTCAGCTCACGCATTCCAGACGGTCGTTTGTCTAGCCGCGCTACGCCGGGACCCCTCGATATGTAACACTACTGTTTTCGCCAGCAGACAGGATTTTTCGGGGTGCAGTAGGTAAGGGGTAGATTGTCGAATACAGGAATCGCCCGCTCAAAAATTTGTAAAAAAGAGAGACGTTCATTTGTAACCAGATGAAAGAAGTAGGACAGGAAATATTCACACGACTAACTAACTCCAATCGGTTCGTAGACGACGGCGGGTTACAGGAAGAAAGGGGCCTTGGTTAGCCACGAACTTACGCAAAAGAAAAGGACAGGAGAGTCTGGATAGCTTCTGTATTACGCAGAAAAGGAGTAGGAATTTTTGTATAAAAGGAACGACGATCTCCACAGAAGGAAGTCTCCGACATTCCACCTACCCTGGCAAGGAAGAGGGAGACTCTCATAGGGAGTTGTAATTGTTGCTCTCTATAAGAGGTCTCCGACATTCCACCTACCCTGGCAAGGAAGAGGGAGACTCTCATAGAGAGTTGTAATTGTTGCTCTCTGAAGGAACTTGATTGGCTGTGGCGAGACGAGGGTCAAATATATGGCCTGCTCTGCACTTCGGTCTGAGATAGTTTCTTCACTAAAAGCTTGATTGGCTGTGGCGAGACGAGGGTCAAATATGGCCTGCTCTGCACTTCGGTCTGAGATAGCTTCTTCGTAAAGGCTTGATTGGCTGTGGCGAGACGAGGGTCAACTATATGGCCTGCTCTGCACTTCGGTCTGAGATAGCCTCACCGTTAAAAGCTTGATTGGCTGTGGCGAGACTAGGGTCAAATATATGGCCTGTTCTGCACTTCGGTCTGAGATAGCTTCACCGTACTAATAAAACTCTTTCAGCTATGGAAACAATAGACTGTTGTAGGGTGCAGTCTAACGTCCCAAAGATGGTCTGGTTCCTTTCCTGTAGGCCCAATATCTATAAAAACGAGCACGATGATACAGACGACTGACTGTGAAGTCCCAACGAAGAGCTATTTGTCCACATGATGAGTGAGTCTCTACAATTTTTCATTTGTAACCATATCTGTTTTAGGGACGACGATCTTAAGTGACATATACCGACCGTCATTATTTAGAGGCGATAACTAAATGGCAGGTCCCAAACAAACATAAATTCGAGGCGATGAATCCCTTCAGTGGCATGTCTCGACCATCCTTAAAATAGAGGCGATGAATCCTTAAGTGGCATGTCTCGATCAACAGCATTTTAGAGGCGATGAATCCTTAAGTGGCATATCTCGACTTAATTCAATATTAACTCCTAAAATTAAATGTAATGGTACTAGATAGGTCTGACCAGCACTCACTTTTGGTTTATTCATCTCTTATACTTGGGCATATCTCAGGTTTTTTTTTGGTAACAAGTGTGACTACTGCATTGTTTAGTTAAAGCTTTGTCCAAATTATAAGGTGAAACTTTCTATTGAAGAACTCTTGGTTTGAGAGGAGGAAGTCTTTGTAAGTGACGTACTTTGTTGTTCTGAACTATCATAAAATAGGGGCGATGACCTTAAGTGGCATGTCCCGACCAACCTTAAAATAGGGGCGATGACCTTAAGTGGCATGTCCCAAACTTACTGGTAGAGGCGATGAATCCTTAAGTGGCATGTCTCATATACCAAACCAAACAAGCATACTATATTACCGTGAACATGAGAACTTCAGACAACAAGTATTTTGACATGTACTACCTAAGTCCCCCGGTAGTCCATGGCTTACAGCAGGTGTGGCTATAATCACAGTTATAGTACCGTCTGACACGACTTCTATCCTCCCGGGTCAAGATGAACATGTGAAAGGGCCGCCTACACTATTAGTTGGTGCAGGGTTCTAACTGACCGAACTTTGTAGCAACACCCTATATATTTTGGTATTTGGTTTTAGCAACGTCATACATGTTACTCCCCAAAATTCTTAATGTATACAATAGGTGCTCGTCTACCCTAAATGTTACCACGTTATTGGTCATATTAGATTTGTAAAATACGCTATTGAGTTATGATGGTCTGGTTGGGTTTTGCTGGGGTTTCCCCAATCCTCGCAACAGATGTTGGACCATTTAAGGTTCCCCAGATAAGATAAAACAAAGCAAATAAAATTATTACTCAACCTCTTGTGTTTTCTTGTTATCACATATAGCTTGTACGGAACTCATAAAAGAATCTGATTTATGTTACTACTATCACACAACGTAATTTTAAAGGTCCTACCACTATTGACGATCACGATCATTGCCAATTTCTTTCTTTTGAAAATAAATAACTTTTGAAGGTTTATTGTTTGTTTTATTTATATTTACCTGTCCCGACACCATTTTTACCAGTTCTGACCCGACCCGGGGATGAGAGGTTACAATAACAATTTGCAAATCCTTATTCTCTGTGAGTGGCGCATCCAGAATTGGAATGGGGGGGGGGGTTAAAATAGTTATTTAAGACTAGAACTCAGCAGAAGCATAAGTAAGTGAACAGTGAATATTATTGAGACGCAATTAAAGATAGGGGGGTAGTTGACGTCGAGGAGATGCCTATAAAATCGTAATTTAATATTTTTTTCAGCCATGTTTAGTAAATCTTGAGGGGTTTACCCCCATCATCTCCCTCAGGGTTAGTGTGTTTAAAAAAAAGTGTTTTAAAACACGTGTTTCAAACACTGTTTAAAACACAATCTAAATAAAACATGTTTTAAATTAAAGTGTTTTAAACTTAAAAAAAAGAATAAAGTGTAATATACTAAACATTCTTTAGATTCATTTGGCTAGAGAAGAATTATTGGCTGTAGGTATAAAATAAGAAACCTCATTTACTTATTAGCTTGGTTAATTCTACTCATGAAATGTTTTTAAACGACTGTAGTTTTTTGATATATAATTCGAGGTTTTCTTGAAAAATACGACGTGGTATGGGTAAATTCGTACAAATATTTTTAGCCACTTTTTCATATGGAAAATAAAAAAAGCATGTCCAATAAATGCAATTTAAATCTTTTCAGGGCCGTTATGCTCTAGTCGAAAGCTTTTGAGAATTCGGTTAGTTTCAAAAAAGTAGAAGATATTTTCAGATGGATGTGCTTGTGCGGCACTGATAAACAAAATACCGATGAAGAATCTACGTTCGGTGAACGTTTTGTCCTACCTGTATAGAGAATGGTAAGTTTAAAATTTGCGTTCAAAATAAACGAGAGAAAAAGGTATAAATTATATACAACATATGAACACATGTTTTAAACATTTTGAACTGTTTGTTTCAAAAATTTGATAAAAAACTGGTTTTTACTCCAACCCTTGCACCCCCCCACCCCCTCGTAATGCGCCGCTGTTCTCTGTTAGGCGATGTGTAATTTTGGATTGTCAATTATTTATTATCATATAAGCCACATACATAAATTTTGTGTATCTGCGTACATAATTAATATACACTTAAATAAGTAGGTATATATATGCATGCACATTATACAAAAATATCGTAATGTTTAATGTTTGACATACGCATGAATATGCATGTGGTCTTGATAGCACAGCGTTTTTTTGCACAAAGGGTAAGATTAATACGTTCATTGTTGCCAAGCGCTAAAATCAGCTGATATAACCCTTACCATAGTCGTGATGAACCAATAAAGTAGGCTCATTTTGTCCCCACTCTTTATCGTCTAATTCGAAAACCAGTCTCACAGCGTAAACACGTTCTTTATTATGAATCAGTTCTCAGTTGCCGTTTCGTAGTAGTAGATGTAGGTACGCGCACGACGAAGCAGTGTTAGTATGACACTCGTTACCGTTATTCTTACTTAATAAAGAAGTGAACTAAATAATCTGGACTTTCGGGAAGCATTTTAATAAACCACGTATTACTGACCTAATATTTTGTGTTCATGAACGTTATTATTATTAACAAGTGGCCCTTTTGCCTGATACAGTTTTGTGAAATTCGGACACATTTGCTTTGTTTTGTCGTTAAGTAGTTACCAGTTGCTTAGGTAGTTCGTTTTTTTTTTTCAAAGTAAAACAAAGGCTGACAAAATTCCTATTGCAAAACAAAGCCTCGGACCTGTACATGAAGGAACCACCATGGGTCACATACAAAACGATGTAAGTTTCCTGTAATTTTAAGCACCAACATCTTTTCCAGCATATTTATTTATATCTGTATATTACACCGGAACAATCATGACTTAAAGTATAGATCTACCTATTTTGAGGATGTGGATAAATATTAGATATTATGTTAAATTAGGTACCAAAACATGCATACATATATCAAATCTATTGATGTTAATTATAATTACAATACATACCTACCTACCCATTCGTGTTTAATTACGTGTAAACAGTCTCCAATTACTATATGTGCTATGTAATAATAAGTCGGAAGCAGGTTGTGATACGATTGAACAAGTTTACTGACCTTCATTACGATAACGCTTCAACAATTTAATTTTTTTGGACAAACTAGAAAACGCCGGTAGGTAGTAGTGGGTAGCCTGGAACAATTATTTTAAATATATTGAATTTGAAAATTGCATCTAATCAATTAATTCTGTAAATTTGTAACTTCGTTAAAAAATCTAGAAGTTTCATACTCATTATATTTCAAGGTTTATTTTTTATATTTACGGTTTGTCATTTTTTTTTTGTTATTAATAAACATGCTCTTTGGATAGCAACATACGTGTACATTTGTGTAGACTAGTAAATAAATCATTGTTTAAAAAAGCGTTTTTGGCGGTAAAATGTTGAAAAATATTGGTCTAATCCTTACGATAAGTAGCATTGAGCAAGACATTGAAAAACCAGATAATTTTTATCAGCAAACAAATTTATACAAACAAATGTATTAGAAAGTTAACTTCCAAATAATAATGTGGTTTAATAATCTTAAGGATTATGTGCTTAAGTACATAAAACAATTTTGATAATTTTTATTAATAGATTGAGTTTGTTTCTTTCGTACATTTTCTAAATCCACAAATGACAAAAAAATATATTTAGGAACTAGGTACCTATATTTTCGACATTTTATTTATAGGTACTCGACTCAATATTTTTTTGATTATCACTGTTATCTACTTAAAGTATCTTCAAACGAACTTTAAAGTATCATTTAATTTCTCTAATTGAATTTTAAAAGCTGCTCAAAAAATATTGAATCTTTTCTTTTTAATCACTTAGAAGCTGGTACGGCAAAATTAATACCTATGCAAATTTACAAATAAATAAACCCTAATCAAAAGCAAAATTAACCACGAAAACTGTTTTACACACTAGATTCAAATGAAACCGGGTACCTACTAAGACAAGCAAAGAAACCTGAACCTAAGCTAACTTTATTCGAGGTTAACCTGACTAGTTAACCTGCCAACATCTCATTTGAATTTGGCATGTGAACGATTGCTAATTTTTCGACTCGTGATTAAATAATTTTTGATTTTACTGCTAATTTGGCACTAACTATCCAATAATTTACCTGCTAATTTTATCATGCTTAGGTACTTCAAAATGCAGTTTTTATGATTTAATAATCCGGTCAAATTAGACCAAAAAATAAGAGTAAAGCTACATAAATTCCCACCAAGCTGAAAATCAGTGAGATTGTTTAAAATATGATTAAAAATAAAATTTGAAAGTTCCCCATATTTCCCCTGTATGGACAAAATTTTATTCAAGGTCAAAGGTAAAAAAAATGAGTCGCGATTTTCAGCAAAACGGTAAGTTTTATCATAAAATTACCCCAGACAAAAATTGTAGATCATAAAATTATCTATAAAATATGTATCTCTAAAACACCCCGAAATAAACTATGTGACAAATAAATCCCCAAGAACTAGAAAATATTTAGTGCAAATACAAAAAAGATTGTAGAGGAATTTTTTTCCCCAGAAGAATTCCCCTGAAAAATATATCCCCAAAAAATACCCCAAAGGAAACAAAATCCCCTATTTTCTGGGGAAAATCCCCTAATCTGGCCACCCTGAGACTAACAGTATTTAATTTATTGGGCACACTGACAAGCAGGTATAAGATCCTAGCCACGCATATAATTGAACAGGAGACAGATGTTGTCTCGAGGTTACACTGGCATATAAAATAAGGGGCTGGGTTTCATTTGACCTGATATCTCAGAAACGGTGGCTCTTAGAGAAACAAAAAAATTCATACACATTTTATAGATAATTTTATGATCTACAATTTTTGTCTGAAGTATTTTTATGATAAAACTTACCGTTTTGCTGAAAATCGCGAAAAACTCATTTTTTTGACCTTTGACCTTGAATAAAAATTTTTCCATACAGGTGAAAGATAGGAAACTTTCAAATTTTATTTTTAATCATATTTTAAACAATCTTACTGATTTTCAGCTTGGTGGGAATTTATGTAGTAGCTTCGAATGTCTAAATTGACTGGACTATAAGTTTGTAAATATTGTCAATAAATTATCCACTTCTTTATAATTATTGTTTTTTAACCGTATTGTATTTTATTGTTGTTAGTAACAAAGTAGGGATTTTTCATCGTAGTTTAACAATAAGCCCATTATATTATTATACAAACATGTGTAAGTATGTACATAAATAGGTGCTTCGAGTTGGCGCGTGTCTTGAAAAGTTAAATTAAGGACGATTTGTTTTATTTATAAGTACATTTCCTCGAAAACGTGTTTGTTTACATTGAATACTGTCTCTAGTAGAACATATAGCCCAGTAATTTGTCTAATTTTCTGACTACGATAAATTTCATCTATTTAATTGTCACTACTGCTCGCTTATTATTCAATTTGTGATCACGTTCGTAATGCATGAGCGTTTTTGTGTACCGTGCATATTTGTACATATGTACATGTATCTGTTTCGAAGATAGGATCGCAGATGTACTTACAAATATTATAGATATGTATGCGTGTTTGACTTATGGAGGACGTTTGCCACAAAGCCAGAATCAGAATTAAGATAAACACCATTCTTCTCTTTCTATTTATTAGAGTAGGTCGACAGTATTACCTACTGTTAATTCGATCGAGTTATCGATTATCTATAATTTACTTACAATCGCCTATAGTAAATTATTGTAATGATGCATTCTTTAAATCTGTAAACATACCACAATTGTCTTGCCACATAGTGCCAATTCTACCTCATTGAACGTGGAAATTACAAAGAGATGAAAATATGTTTTATTTGGGGGTCGTTAGGTTGTTGGCCTATGGGCTTTCATCGGACATATCTAACAATAAGAGCAAAAAGGATTATTGATCCGTTCAGACGTTAACGTTACAATAGTTACAGAGGAAGCTTTATTTTGAGCGTCATCAGAACCAAATATTTCCTTAATGCCGCCATGGGCACCGTAAAAAATGACACCCCATTACGCATACTGTAAACAAAACCTAAAGCTCCAAAAATTATGCCTAATAGTGTAAATCCCATCAAAATGAATTGGTCTGTTTAAGAATATGGTTGACTAAAAGTTTTGAAAAAAGCTTTTTCTTCTTCTAAAACGGTATTCGAAATCCTAGTGAAATTTATCGTATCTATATATTTTTGTTTGCTAATGCACACGTTTTTATATCATTTTTTGTAAAACCTCGATTTTAGCCGCCTTGGGCACTAGCCTCTGGTGGCCCCAGTTTAAATCCAGCACTGCAGCGTCATAACTACCATCAGATTGAGCAAGTGTTTTACTTTGCTCACCACTGGCACCGATATCTTTATTATTATCATAAAAAATCTGGCACCTGATTTCGGTTTTAGCCCTTGGAGATAAATTTTATAATTCGGAAATTTAGAACAAGGTGAAAATGTGTAGCACTTATTTAGGTCTAGTAATATATCCCGGACAGCGCTTTCCGAAATTGTCCCCATTAAATTTATAATTATTCCGATATAATGATGATTAATGCATTTGAACAAAAGAATTTTGAAAGTCAATGGTTAAATTCTCAAGACCAATGTTTTTAGAAAGATACGTATGGTTGTAAAATTTGTTTATGTACGATCCTATTACATGCGTGTACTTAAGTACATTTTGTTGATTTTATAGAATAAATATTAGGTGCATTATGCTCTTTATTATCTTTATTTTGACCTCAAAATTATTTATTACTTTGTTACATACCTAAACTAGTTAAGTTTTGATAAAAATTTCGAAAGATGTACAGTAGCCGGCACCTAAGGAGATTCAGCGACGGTCAGATTGACAGGTAGCTAGGCGGAAACTTTTAGCATAGCAATAAATGAAGGAGCCTATAAGAATATAGCTAGACCGAAGGGGTGCAATATCAATACGTCAACTTGTAGTTCAGTGGCGCGTATCACTGAGAGAAAAAATACTGAAAATACAAGTGAATTCATTCAACTGATATACTACCAGACTTCATGAAAAAAATAATTTTTACTTGCTTCTATCAAATATTTATTCGGTTCAATTAAATATTTTAAAGCAAATGATTAAAAAAAGTTGAATCAATTTTTTTTTTATATGTCCTTACCTAATAATTGTTTTTTTCCTCTTAAAATAAAACAAATATTTATTTATTTTTTCATTTACCTATTTATTTGAAAGCGCGTTTTAAGTATAAAAAAAAGATATCTGTTGTGTTCAAACTAGTTATATTTATTAGAAATATAAATTGTGAAAAGGGAATAGTTTACAATACAAACAAAACTATAAACTAAAACGCAAGGAAATGACAAACACAAAAATATGTAAATAAAGGATTTCTAGTACCAAACAACTATGAATAGCAAACACAAATTTTGAATATGAAATTAACCCTAATGAGATTTTAATGATGTATGCGAAGTGAACAATTAAACACATTGTACACCACTTCTTTTGTCTGATTACTCAGTATTTTGCTCTTCCCAAGATTACTCATTTCGAACACGATTTACAAACAACCACTTCTCTACTCTGTTAATTTGCAACTATTTTGCAACTACTTATTTGCCACTACGCTACTGAATTTTGGTGTGCAATTATCATTCTGCCTATCGGCCGATTATCCCCGCCCTAAAGAGGCTAAGTTTGCTAGTGCGCATCCGATGATTTATGGCTTTTGAATCTCCTTAGCTGCCGGCCACTATATCAACGTTGTGTAGGTACTATTCTCACAGAAATAAATAAGTCTTTCTGGTTCCACTTGTTGTGGAAATAAAGTTGATGAATCCAACCGGTCACGTAATTCTAAAATCTTAAAAGTATTTATATGCTAAACATGAATACGTGAGACTCAATATTGATGCATTTCCTACTAAAGTTTGAAAGTAACGTAATAAGAACATACAAAAAAAAATAAAATATGTATGTAGATAATAAGAATTCAAAATAAACAGTGTAATTCTTGTACGTAACATAATCTTTTATCTAGTTCCTAATGCTGTTTTTATATGTTCTCTTTTAAATAACTATAACTGTACGCCTCGATTTCAATAAGTTTTTCATTTTGCCACCATTACTGGGCTGCCGACAAGATCCGCATATTTAGATATCCGCGGTTCGAGTATCCGGATCTTATGAGATCTCAAATTCGGATATCCGGATACTCGGATCTTTGGTCCAAGTATCTGGATCTTTTGAGCTATTCATTGTTAATATCCTAGTACCCAGATCGGAAAATAGGAATGTAAAACGTTTTGAATAAATGATTGAAAAATGATAAAAATTTTGAATAATGACACCGTTTTAAATTGAAAAATCGAGATCCAAAAATTCGAATATCTCGATATCCGCGGATCCGGATATCCGATTTACAGATTTGAGATCCGGATCTTTGAGTATCTCGGATACTCGGATCTTTCAGTATCCGGATAATCGACATCACTAAATTATTCCTTTAGATGTAGTTACGTAAAATTGACAACCCTAAATAAATTTTTTTAACCTAAATTAAGTACCTATATACTTGATTTACTTAAGAACAGCCCAAGTTAGACAACTATTTTTTCGTGATTAGCCCACATTTTAATCAAACGATGTTAGAAAGGACTGTTTTACTTCTGAAAATAAAAATGATTGAAAATCGTTATTTTTACGCCACCGAGCGGTATGGTCTAACTGTCTAGATTATTGGTTAGCATTCGGTTCGATCCCGGAGCCGTCTGCTTTGGTCCAAAATTTTCTGTGGTTTCCTTGGACCGTTTAGGCAAATTCTGGGGCAGTAATATTCCACAGATTGTCTTTCACTTCTTTTCTGTCCTTATTTCGTCCGTCTGGTCCTTCTCCCCCAACCACCACCCACCCATTCCCACTATTTCTAAAGGAGGCTAAAGAAGGTCTTCCTTCCTACCCTCCGACTTTGCACTACAGTATAGGCTGTGGGGACAACACACCGATTAACATTGGTGGGAATGAAACATCCAAAAGTATTAAACTGTTTTTTTATTTTAAGCTATGGTTCGTTTGCCCAATGTTAATCCAGAATAGTCCAACATTTTTTTTCATTGCCCATTCTTCATTAGGTAGGATTTAAATTATTTTGTGAGCACATTACGTTTTTGCTCCACATTAATTGTTTGTTGGTTTTTTCCACTCATTACTTGATAACCCAACTTTTAAATTTGTTAGCCCATAGAATATTATTCAATTCCTTACAAATACATTTCATTTCTTTCATACGATAATGATGAAATAGTTAATAGAGTTATCTGGGCTAAACCATACAATGTAAAAATAATTAAATTTTATTTTTAATGGTTCATTATTATGTTGCAACTTTTGAATTAAGGGTAGGTTAACGAAAAAAAAAGTGGCGGGCTATTTTGAGCTAAACTTGAGCAAACGAACTGCCAGTTTTCATGAAAAGATTTGCAGTTGAGGGTGTTAACTTTACATGCCCGTGTGTCTTGTCTAATTATCCATTAATCAACAGAGGACAGCCACTAGTCATATGTTATTCTAAAAACATCAGTCTCGAAAATCAATTATCACATCTCTGACCATAATAGCCGTAACAAATATGTATTAATGAAACACCTTCGACCAACATTATGATTTATTAATTAATTAGTGTTGAAATAGCGCATGTGTCGAATTGACGGAAATTGGGTTTAATGTATGTTAGCCCCCGAAAGGAGCCATTCGAGATTATGGTCTAGATCAATAGAGGAGGTCTCCCTGAATATGGTCGCAATGACAAGTTTTTTGATCAGTTGTTTAGTTCAGCCGCTAGAGGGCGTTTTGTCTGTTCGTATAAATTATACTATTCTTGCCATTTCTTGACAGATTTTGATTTTTGGAACTTTTTTTATTATGATTCAGCATGCTTGATGTTTATTGGTAATATGGAATACCTGATGAGTACATATTAATAAAATAATCAACTGTAAGAGCGAATATAAGTAGCCCATTTACTTATATTAAGAAGGAAATTGAAGGATTTTCTTCTCTAATCCTCAAATTCTCATTCTCTTCCACCGCTTGCGCCCTTATTGCAGTTGCTTTTCCAGGCACTTAAGTGAAATGCCAATGTTATTAAACATGAGTTTTTTTATTGAAAGAAAACAAATGGTTGAAGTGTTCACTAAATTTTATTGTTTTTTTTTATTTATATGTATTTCGCCTTATAAGGGCATCATCAGGAGTACTGTAGTGAACACTTCAACCTTTTGTTTTCCTTCAATTGTTATGATGTTTCCAACAAGTGATTACGGCCAATACCTTGAAAGTTTTTTTTGTTATTAAGGAATATTTAAATAAAATACGATCCCGTACTTTTGTTCTTTGAATAATCATTTTAATAATTTGACATATGATAATGGTTCCAGACTTAGCGTCCTGTGGGTCACTTAATTATACACATAATCTTCACTTTTTTTCCGAAAGACTAATACCAGAAACGTTAAATTAATGCAGTTTTTGAAAATTGACCCTTTTTAGAGTTTTCGTGTTATTCTCGATTATAATACGTAGATGCTAAATATGCTTCTTTGCAAATTATTCTCATTGGAATATTACGATTAATACCAATCGTTGGAATCTACCGTACACTCTGACTCATTTAGTTTCTTTACAAGACGCAGCATGATTTAAAATGCTGTATAAAGTAAAAAAAAATAAATTTTAATTTTCCTTGTAGTTTTTAGACGACCATGTTACTAAACATATGTACATCACTATCATGTCCTATCTTGTCTCTGCTTGTCTGCATTATCTTTTAATATAAGTATTTGACCTGATTTTGGCTTTGGTATCAGTCGACGGACGCTTTTCGTTGCTAATATCGTTTTTAGTGGAATTTTATTTATCTTGTATTATAACGATATGTTTGTGTATGTACTTGATGCTGCGGTTATACATACGTTAGATAAGAAAATTAATTTTGGAAACAGGAACACGTATTTGAAAATACCATTTTTCATAAGTAGGTATAAGTACACAATTTTATTTGCAATTAATGTTAACGTTGTGTTAATTTTGCTTTCAGGAATCTACTAACAGTGCATCGTTATATTATTTCATTTTTAACGTTAAAAATAGACGATTTCAGATAAATGTTATCAGTATGAAGTAAGTAAACTAACGAGTCGAAAACATTAATCGGAATTACATTGTTTATTCCTTAAAACTGATAATTATCAGGAAATTGTAGTTAATCGGTATTAAACTGACATACAGACTTTTTCAATGTAACTTAAAAAAACTCATATTCAGGGTCTAAGAATTTCATATTTAATCTTTACAAATGTCATTTCACAGTTTACAAGAATATCTATAACAAAAAGTTATCTTTACAAAAGGTTTTTTTTTTAGAAAAGTTATTTTTGAAATAAAATTTCCTCTACGATGCTTCATCCTCGAGTATATTTGAAATGATGAATGCATGGGAAATTATTAAATGTTACGAAATAGAATAAATTACATTTTTGGAATGCATCATCCCCTCCGTATTTGTAGACATACGTAGATGACTTCACACTTCTTGGTCTGGTAACCAACACGACTTCGTTGTCAAGCAAGTATGTTATTATTCTCAATCGTCGTCGTTTTTAAATAATATTGAATCGATCGTTATACCTACATAGGTAGGTATTTTACAAGGGTAGTAGAGAGACAACAATTTAACCACAATTTTATAAAAATTCTGTTATTTATCAGACACGTGACTTTATTAAAGTTATATATCTGTATTTTTGTATGTATATGTAAAATATTTTAATGTACGATTTATGGAATGTTACTGTTATTACTTATTATTAGTATTCATAAATAAAATTTTATTATTTCTGACTAGACCTTCAAACAAACAATTTACCACGCTTCGTTCTACTTAAATAGTGAATCAGTTAAATCGGTTCATTAAACCCAAATAAAGCAACCCGATAAAATTCATGCATTTCTAATATTTGGCCCTCTTTTTTTTATTGTCGGAATTATGGTTTATTTACTTTGATAAACGCTCGTTAGCCTAATTCCATTCCGGCCATCTAGCCCAGATTTCGCGATATAATTTATTGTAGCTTCTTATCCGAGTGCCAACTTAAAAAGAATTTTCTGTTATAAATACGCGAACAATTTGCCTCTATGTCTACATGAGTGTATTTGTTTTGTGCTGTTTGTGTGATTACATGGCTTCAAACATGTACACGATTTCTTCTTTAATCTAAAATGTCTGGTATATCAGACTTTTGCTGTTTATTTATGTTGTCATATGATGTAATCAGATCAGACCCACTTTAATTAACACATGTTTTTGCACAAAATCATCGTATACTCGTTCCAATAATCATACGATACGAAGACGTGTTAAGCAATACATAGTATGTATTTATTAAGTGATAAAAGAGACGCAAGAGGCAACATATTTATATTCCATAGCTTATAAATAATATAAAAACAACCACAAAAAAACAAAAATAAGGCAATAAATGAAGTAAAGCCATAACTACTGTGCAATTGAACGCGACAGGTAAGTTAATGATATAAATTTTTTTATGGATTAAAAGTATGTATGCAGTAATATTCTTGATATGTCAACAATTAAATGGTTACGAATAAGTGGCAAAAATCAATAAATGTGGCATAAAATATGTATTGATATACAGACATGGTAACTTACGAACCAACAAGGGATATTCTGTTACATACAGTCACAATGGGCGGCATACTTTTTGATAAACAGTACATGGTAGGAATATAAATGAAAAATACCGACGAAGAAATGTCTTATTCGGAGCATAGGTTATCATATCTAGATACAAGTTTATAATATTTTAGCGTATGGTATGAGGTACGCTAGGAAGAGATAAAATTTTTGTTTGTGTTTCGTCCCGGGAGCACGTCTGGACTCATCAGTAAGGCTGACGACGTGCTCCCTGCCTTAGACACCTGAGGAGTGTGACGATGCTAGAAAATGTTCGTCCTTACGGGGAGATCGAGAATTATGCTCTGATCGTCAGACCGTGTGGGCTTTGAGGTTCTGGTCATCTAGCGAGAGGAGGCTGAAGCGCAAGAGTTGGCGCGGCTGGTTTGAGTCGCCACAGTACTCCCCACCCAGTGACGAAGTGAGTGTGAGAACGCGGAAGAACGTTATGAGAGAAAGATGTCGAGAGAAATGAGGCACGAAGGGAGAAATGGATGTAATTTTTTTAGTTTGATGGATCTCCGGATTTTCTACGCTCTTTGTTGAGAAATGTGATGCGAGCGCGTTGCTCTAGCGAGTTGCGTTGGTTGGCATGAGACTCTGCGTGTGCGTGTGCGATGGACGAGAGTGTGTGAGAATGGCGTTGTTTCTTGCCCTTGTTGGGTTGAGTTGAGGCAAGCGGTGAGTTGCTTGGGCCTGCGGCGTAGAGAATACGGAGATGCATGTGAGATCGAGAGAGTTTTTTGTGTGCCGGGTAGTTGAGCGACGGTGATCAGGCGAGCATACCGTAAAGTTCACTTTGTGCCGGCCAATAAGAAATCAGTGTCATCGTGTATTGTCGTCTACAGTCGTTTAGGCGCAAATCGGTCAAATTTTGCTAATTTTGAGCGGTAAGTTATGTGAACTTAACCCAATGCTAATAACTACCAACATAAACAGACCCTTGAAGCACATATAAAGGCAGAAAATATGGATGGTCAGGTACAATTAATTAAATATGGTAAGTTTAAAGTACAATCATCTTCGGTAAGTGACAAGTTTTATTCTTAACGAAATTAACTTGTGGCTAGGCTCTTTTAGTTTTATTCTGTTTCCTATAAAGATTTGTGTTATAGCAATTGTAAGTCAATGTTTTGTAAAAATGTAAAATATGTATTCATAATTTTACAAATACCTTAGATAGATTAGATGAGAAGAAAATTTAGACAGTATTTTAGATTATGTTCAGGAAATTGAAGAATACCTTAGAAAAGGATACCAACCCATGTAAAAAAAGAAAAATGGATAAACAGACATATTTTCCGAAAAAAAAGATTGTATTAAATCTGTTGAAAATAAGAGTAATATTGGTACTTTTAATATTAGTTCTTCGTTTCATTGAACCGACTTATTCTCTTTAGAATTTCTTTCCAGTTAATTGTAGTGGTTGTGCGTTGGGGAGGGTGGTGGGTTAACCTGTTTTCCCTTTGCTTTTTTTTTTCGTGGTGTGGGATTTCATCGTTTGATATTTTTTTTATTAATTTTGTATTATTTCTTATAAACACTATTCCAGTTCATATTTTGTTTTTCTTATTTAGAATACATAGATTTAAATAAAGAATTTCAACTAATCGTAAATTAGCATTATTTACATTAAAATCACTTGACGCTTATCATCCTCTTCGTTTTTTCACAACAGTAACTGATGTATATAAAATTGAAAATTAATAAGCATTCATGAAGGTCACAATGCACTTATTAATTACATTAATACACAGCTTGAATATATCGGCGTACTGAATTCAACTTTAAAGTTCGCGGGCTATTTAACCACGCCTACATTGCTGTAATTGGCCGGCACAAAGTGAAGTTTACGGTATGCTGATCAGGCGTGCCGTGGTTGCCGTGGATGATACCCGTGGTTGAGAAACTCTGCTGACTCGATCCGAAGGTTGCGTTTGTTGTTCAAAGACGGGGTCACCACTTTAGCGTATGGTATGAGGTACGCTAGGAAGAGACAAAATTTTTGTTTGTGTTTCGTCCCGGGAGCACGTCTGGACTCATCAGTAAGGCTGACGACGTGCTCCCTGCCTTAGACACCTGAGGAGTGTGACGATGCTAGAAAATGTTCGTCTTTGCGGGGAGATCGAGAGTTATGCTCTGATCGTCAGACCGTGTGGACTTTGAGGTTCTGGTCATCTAGCGAGAGGAGGCTGAAGCGCAAGAGTTGGCGCGGCTGGTTTGGGTCGCCACAATATTTTTTATAAAAAATAAAGTAGTATATAGTGTAATAAATAAAGTACATGTGTCAAAAAAATAATAAATCCGGATACTGGTAATAATAACTTGAATAAAATCTGCAGTTGTGAAATAAATATCTGTAAAACAACTAATGTTCATTTGCATATTTATATTATTAATTAACATAAACAACTAACCACTACAAGTTTTTGTTTAATTTCTCGCGGACGCTTCCAAAGGAGACTATAAGGAGTTGAGTTGTACCCAGTTTATGCGATTTATTTCTGTTCAAGATTGAGAAGCTGAATGCCCGCAAAATAAAAAATCCGATGTATTATAATCGTTTATTTTTATTTCATGAGGCATCTTTATGATATAGGGATAAAAAACATATTCCAGCCTCGCTTTGCTTCCTTGAAGATTTAATTTTCAAAAATACTTTGTGTCAGTTCTGTTGTAGGTATATAGGTGGAATTTTGTAGGGGATGATATCGTTGGCTTGTTCCCATTTCGTACCGCGACCTAAATTTGTACCTGAGGCCATTCCAATTTCGTACCGACTGCACCGAAAAATAATGTTAAACATAATAAAACTTTATGTATAGGAGAATGACAAGACCACGACAATACTCACTTCGTTCATGTTATCTTTACATATCGCAACCTTATGATCCTGAGGAATGAAAAAATAATTATTTGATTGATATAAGTCAAGACGAATGGGAAAAAGAAATATAACCCGAACTAAATAAATTTGTTTCAAATCTATGCTGGTATGTAAGCAGGGAATAAAAATGACTTAATTTAACTTCTAAAACGTATAATAAAAAAAATATTCCGACTCAATACAACTGTATGATTATCGTCTGTTCTATACACACGCTTCTATCTGAATGTACCCTAAAAATAAAAACGACCCTCACAACGGCCTGTTCATCAGGATCACGTGTCCCCACTTTCATCTTTTCTATACGAAGCATCCAGTCAGATATCCTAAATTATGGACCCGTAGTTTCTTCCATCCAACATATAAATAAATAGATTTGTTTAAAGGTAATGTAATTCATTATTTAGAATGTTTCCACAATTCGAAATAGGAATGAAGAATATTGTTGTATTTAAGGACCTTTTTTTGTGAAAAATTTCAAGCATCCTGACTCAGTGTTTGGAACTGCAGCTTGACCGTTTCATCAAATGTTGAATTCCTTTTTTACCCCCTTAGGTGTTGAATTTAAAAAAATCTTTTAGCGTCCGCAAACATGCAAGTCTCTAGACCCAAAGGTTTGGTTGTGCGTTGATATATCAGTGGGAGTGTATACTTTTACATGAACTTACAAAAAGTATAAAAAAAAATCATATCGTGACTCGGAGCTTTTCTTGAATTTGTACCATCAGATCTTATTACTCTAATGCAAATTTGAGGATTCTGTATTTCTGGACTCTACTAACCTTTTTTGGCAAATTTTCTCGTGTTTATTCATGCTTTGTTCCCAGAAAACCTTTTTAATATGTCACACATCAGTTGAAATTATGTATCGTTGTAGTATCTTGTAGGTAGCACAATTTATAACTTAAAACAAGTAACAGCCATTACACACTTTTAGACTAAACTAATCTCCCTCATTGTAGCTTGTCAAACTTTAACTGAAGATTATATTATATTGTAGGTACTTTGTAAATCATAGTTCATTATCTATGCGAAATAAATTTTTCTTTCTATTAGTTTAAAGTAAACCTTGCTCATCATTTAAATAGTCTTGCAATTTCAAACACTGTTTAAAACGCAATCTAAATAAAACATGTTTTAATTTAAAGTGTTTTAAACTCTTTTTAAGACAAAAATAAAGCGTAACATGTTAAACATTCTTTAAATTCATTTGGCTAGAGAAGAATTATTTGTTGTAGGTATGAAGCAAGAAAACAATCTCACTCGTTACAAGAAGAAACCTTATTTATTTATTAGCTTGGATAATTCTACTCACGAAATATTTTTAAACGACTGTCGTTTTGTGGATATAGAATTCGAGGTTTTCATGAAAAATACGACGTAGTATAGGCAAATTCGTACAAATACTTTTAACCACTTTTTCATATGGAAAATAAAAAAAGCATGTGCACATATTGCAATTTAAATCTTTTGAGGGGTGTTACGCTCTGGTCGAAAGCTTTTGCGAATTCGGTTAGTTTCAAAGTAGGAGATATTTTCAGATGGACGTGCTTGTGCGACACTAATGAACAAAATACCGATGAAGAATCTACGTTCGGTGAACGTTTTGTCCTACCTGTATAGAGAATGGTAAGTTTAAAACATGTGTTCAGAATAAACGAGTACATATAAAAGGTATAAATCATATAAAACATATGAACACATATTTTAAACATTTTGAACTGTTTGTTTCAAAAATTTTATTAAAAACTGTTTTTTTCCAACCCTGTCCCATACAACATAAAAAATTCTCGGTCCCTTGGGTTTTGCTTTAAAAGGTTTAATACTGTATTTTAATTATTAGATGACGATTTATGCAGTTTAATTAAATTCTCAGTTAAACTTGTATGATTATTGGTTTTTCAGTAAATATATGTAAGTAATTAATTTGTTCAAACCACAAAATTTTCAACACAATATAGCAAAGTACCAGTAAGTAATGGTCTTTATCCAGCAATCAACTAACTGCCTTTACATCTAGGTCGAACATAAATATTTTTATAGGAACTTTTTTGTTTGCATCCATTTAACTATAGGTACATTTTATGTATTTTTCCATTGTGTAAGCATTTCACGCGTTTATAGGTAATAAGTAGCCTTTCAAATATTGTTAACAACGACGTAACGTCTACATTTTTGTAGCGTAGTTAAAAAACATACAAAGTATGTGAAGTGGCTAGATAAATATTCATATTTTGTTATAGGTATACTGATTCCGAATTACGAGCAACTATTGTATTTAATTTGGTGCAGGAGACAAGTACATCTGTTACCTATTCAAATGATCCAACTCTGACATTGGAAGATTTAAATTTGATAATTTTTTATGCTCACTGACGGCCACATTATGGGTGTGTACGTATCTACTTTCCCATAGGTACATCCATATAAACGTATCATTACAGTGTATGTACATCTGCGTATACAATGAGGGATATATATGTAAATGTTTGCCTTTTAATATACTTAATGCGTTTTGTACACTTTCATGTAAAAGGTACAGCGGAGTGAAATTCAAAACTTTATGCCGCGTAATACATCATGTGCTGAATTGGCAGAAAAAAGACGATGGATGGATGATAAGTAGTATGTACATAGGTGGTGTATGTATCTTTGTGTACAGATATTTTCATTGGAAATATTGAATATTGACAAGGACACAGTGTTTTTAAAAATACGTTACTGAATCGGGTTATTCAAATAGCGAATAGGCGAACATAAATGATAACAACTGATA
The DNA here is from genome assembly GCA_029378335.1 of Agrilus mali. Taxonomy (NCBI): domain Eukaryota; kingdom Metazoa; phylum Arthropoda; class Insecta; order Coleoptera; family Buprestidae; genus Agrilus; species Agrilus mali. Next base: position 21,874,569 of record CM055656.1, read on the forward strand.
AATTACCACAAAATTGATGGTAGACTAATGAGGGGTATAAATAAATATTATCTGTATGTTTGCAAATTTGTTTGTCGATATTATCCAAGAGCCTTGACAATGGTAAATCTTAAAATTTACACGTAGAACATGGGTTCTAACCACTATTCATATCGTTGGTGTATTTAGGTATTTTTTAATATATCTGGAGTTTAAAAGTGGAACTGGGCAAAAAAGTGCATGTTGGACAAACTGGTAGGAGTTTTAAGAAACGTTTCACAGTACAGAGACAGTTACATTGAACATAGTACATATTCTACCTATTATGCCAATCATATCACAGGACACTTATTTTTAAAATTTTACATTTATAAAAGAAATTAGATATTAATTTAGAAATAAATAATATAAAAATTAGGCAATTTACTGAATGACAAATAAATTAACATAATTCCTATTTTCTCAGTTTGTTCTGATAATACCACCACTCTTAGTAATAATTGTATACCTATATGATAAATTCTACATTCTACAGAATCTTTAGGGAAACTGAAGGTGTTAGAGATTTGAAATTTGGGGAATAGGGATAATTTTAACTAAAATAATTTCAACAGTTTGCCACTTCTGGTTATAAAAAAAGTACCATGTCACATTTTTGTTTGTTATCATTAGTAAAACTAGCTATTTTAAGTAAAAATCCAAAATTATTCAAAATTTTACAAATAAAGCAAAGGAAACCTTAAATATGATTCGAAAGAGAACAAAAAAAGTAATCGAATGATTAAATAAAATATGGAGTATAACTATAAGAAAAGAGAAGTTATACAGAAGTTTTTAAAATTTGGATTTATTTTCTGAGCGCCCTGTAAAATTAGGAACCTCAATTTTGACATAACGTTAGGCATATGACTCGACCATAACTGGTAAAAATTTCAACACTCGTTAAGTCATTTTTTGTACTTTTGGCTGCGATTGTAATTTTTTTTGTAGAAATAGAATTTTCTCAGAAACTACTCTTCATAGACGTTTAAATCTATGTGTTTATACGAATTCGTTGTAAAATATATACTAGTCCGTTTAAAATAACAAAGTAATAAGCATTAACTTCCAGTACAAGTAAAAGAGGCCAACAGCTGGGATCATTTTAGTTATAAAAATTATCCTTGATTATCCCTATTCCTGAATTTTTATATCTGTTATACTTTTAGTTACTTTACACTTATTTTGAGAAGGAATTTCAAAAGACAGACCGACGCCCTTCTTGAAATATAATACGTAATTCAGGAGTTCCAATTGTAGATGGTATGGATTATCTTGTGATACTACCTTATAACGGAGTGGGGATAAAAAATATTTTTGTAGTAGCCTATGGTACAGGAAAAATATTTAAAGGTTTATGGACGTTTTTTTTTATTTAGATACCCATTTTGAAATCAATATTAAGACTTTTGGTGGGGCTCGATAGATAAAATATATAAAATAACAAATAAGAGAACTGAATAATTTCAAGAATTTTTATTCTCCAGAATTCTCAAGATATGTAATTGTTAATAAAGGGTGTTGAAATAATTTAATGATGTTCTAGTTATGAGTTCACATATTTTACATTAAAAACAATATATTAACCCTCAAAACCACTTATAAAGAATTTTTGTATTGCTAACCTATGCTCTAATGGAAACTTTCAATTAGAATTACTTCGAAGTACACACCCTTGTTTTATTAGTTTTAGAATAATGAAGTTTGTTTTTCTAACCTTAAAATGTACCTACATAGATTTGTTATTTGTATGGATTAAGAAAGGACTTCCGGTAATTAACGTAGATTCATTCCTAACTGTGTTAGCTAGCCACATTAAAGAATTAAGATTATGTTTTGGCAATTTTCATTCGAAATTCCACAGAGGCAGTTAGTTGATACGTTTATTCGTTATTTGGCTCCGAAAATACCCATGCGTCCAAAAACACACGAGGTGGACGAACTTTAAATTGTTGCTAAGTGGAGGGCTTGCGAAAATAATATCGAATACGTTTCTATGTGTAAACTTTTAGTTATGCAGGCCACTATTTTCAAAGGCCTTTTCTACTTGAATGTCGTTCCTACACAATACATCATTTGTTTCCCAATGTGTTTATGAATTTCTAACGCACAATTGGTAATTACAATAATTGTCTATGAACTCATGTACGATTTGTTGTTTAAATTGTTATGGTTTATTGTTTCGTGTTACTTAAGTACAACTTGATAAAAAAATAATATAATTTAAAAAATATTATACATATAATGTAAAGCTGATCTTAAGATATTTAAAGATAGAATATAAGCATTATTTCAAAAGTTCATGAGGTCTGAAATACATAGACAAGAACGACCAGAGGCGGAGCTTAAGTTCAGGCATTTAGATAACATCGGCTGAAATCATATTTCTGCATACGCCAAGGTCAAAGCTCATGAGATTCTATAATACCTATTTTCTACATTTTAAGTAAATGCCCGGTGTAACTTAGTTGCTGTATTATATTGCGCTTTGTATTCATATGTCATATGAATTATTACAAAATGTTTAATTATATTCATTATAAAACAGTATTACATTAAAAGCCCGTTACGACGTGAATGAGTTTATTATACTTTACTTTAAAGTTATATCTAGTCGTATAAATACTTGTTATGAACGCATTTAAAAACGTAATAATTTAAATTCCTTTTCTATTTTTTTGTTAGTAGGTTATAATTGTTAGTCAGTGTTTACCTAGAAGGTAGGTCGACAATTGTTTTTGTTGTTCAACGTGACATATTTTATGCGTTCTTATTTACGAACGTTTTACCTATTACAATATTGTGCAAATGTATTAAACATTTCCGCACCGGCGAGAGAGCTAAGAGCTACTGTTGACTGGATTTGTCACATTTGACGTTTGAATAAAACATGCCGGTAACAGGTGCTTTTTGACATTAATTTATACAGAAACAAATACTTCAAATTGTTTTATTGTGTGTAATAACAATTCTCTTTTTTATTCTATAGTTTTTTTGTTATAAATTATACTCATTGGTAGTTGTTCTCAATTTTTACACTGAACTTTGTTATTAAGACACAAAACGTGCAATATGTTAGATTAGGGCATAGTTAGGTTTGGTGAAGTTATTATATTAGCAAATTTTTGTTTAATTAGACAATTACCTTTTTATATTTAAACAGTTGCACTTAATATTTAAATGCTTACTGCTAAAAAGGGATGGAAATATACGAACCAGGTCAATTATTTTTAAATTATGAATAATAAATAAAGCTTTAGAAATGATTGTTAACGATCATGATAGTTGTCAACTGTCCATGGTAGATTTTTCTTAATCCAAAATTAGTGAAATTAGCTACTTTAGTAAAAATACAAAACTTTCAAATAAAGCAGTAAAAAACATCTGTATGGATCAAAAGGGAATAAATTGAATTTCAAAATTTTTTCGTATTTGAAATTATTAATTTTGTTATGCTAGCTTGATGTTAAGCTGGATTTACACATCGAAACGGAAATATCGTAGGAAAATACTGTAAGGGTCATAATTTTTCGCTAAAGGATGACACATTTAGCAATTTAGTCGCTAGTCTTAGCTCCAGCTAGAAAGCCATCAGGCTGGTGGTACTACTCAAACACATAGCCAACAATAACCCTTTAGAGATGTCACAAAATTTATATTATTACTACTGCCGAATCGCACGTGCGGAATTAAAAGGCTTTTTAAAATTGGCAAAGCAAGAAAAAATTACAAAATATTTTAAATCAAATAATTCAAGCAATAAAAATTAATAATAATATGTTTGGAATAGTTATTTTACGCTTTAAATATGTATCTATCTGTTATTTGTGATTAAACAGTTAATTTTTATTTATTTTATTTTATTTTTCTACTTTGGAACCTAACCCTTATATTTCCATACAAATTATCATTCCATATTCAGGGTTTACGTATTCGCGACATAATTTTGGAACATACGAGGATGGATCAAATATGTTCATGAAACATTTATTTTGAAAATTTTCACAAAAACACAAATTTCTCTATTTTTTGACATATCCCCCTTGTTTGATTTTACAGTTTTCCCAACGGATTGGTAGTTTTTTCATTTCGTTTTCATAAAAAGAAGCAGGGGGAGTTTCTAGTTGCGCACAAACGCCTCCACATGTTCATCAGTCTGAAATCGCTCGCCTCCTAGTGATTCTTTGAGGGGCCCAAACATGTGGAAATCACAAGGGGATAAGTTTGGGCTATATGGATAGTGCTCCGACTCTAGTCTGGTGCGTTTCACTGATTTTGGCCTGCGTTAAAGCTACGATGCAAACTCGAGCAGCTTTTTGATTTTCACTCAGTAACTTTGGGACCCAACGAGCTGACATTTTTCAGAATCCCCAGTTTTACGTTATGATTGTGTGGACACTCTCATAGTTGATGCCGAGTTCAACAGATATCTGAAGTACAGTGGCGTCGTGGTCCCCTTCAATAAGGTTTCTAACGCGTGCAATGTTAACCGGCGATATGCTGGTGCGCGGACGATGAGGATGATTTACATTTTCGACACTATTACGCCCTTCGTTAAATTCTGTTCAATAAAACGGCAGTACTCTGTAGGTTAGTTAGAATTTATTAAAGAGAATAAAACGTCTAATTCGGAAGATGGATATAAACAGACTGAAATCAGGTCACAAAACAAATACATAGGTAGTTACAATGCGTTGAACATTCTGCTTTCATTAGACTAAACAAATGTGTCTGAAAAATAATTTTAAGAATAACAAATAACAGCGAGAACAGTGCTGTTCAGAGTTAGTAAATAAAAACGAACCATTGTTACATATTAAATTTAAAATCTTAAATACCTACATACTGTGTGTTCACAAAATCTCAACACTCCCACTTATTTAAGATTTCCAAAATACCCACCCTGTAATTTTAATTACATAATGAAAAACGAAAATTACCAAATTCTTAAAAACTATGATTTGTTATATATAGTTGACTGAACACACCTATAGTAAATTTAGTTTTAAACACAAAGATTCTAAAATTGTTTTACTTAGAGGTTTAGTTAGTAAATCCGCCACTTGATCACTAGTTTTCACATATTGAACGGAAATATTGCCTTTTTCGCACTCGTCGCGCACAAAATGCACCTTTACATCTATGTGCTTTGTTCTATTGTGGAATTGATGTGCCTGGGACAATTTGATGGCTGATTGGTTGTCAACTTTTATTTTTAAAGTTGTGATGTTAACATTTAGTTCCTGAAGAAACGATTTTAACCATAACCCTTCCTTTACGCCAAGGGCCAACGCAATGTACTCGGCCTCGGTGGTGGATTGCGCTACCACTGGTTGCTTTTGGCTTTTCCACGTAATCGGTCCATTTGCCATTACAAAAATGTAGCCGCTTGTTGATTTTCTGCTTTCTACACATCCAGCGTAGTCTGCGTCGGTGTAACCGTCGGGGTTTATTTGGGTTGTTTTTGAATATGTAATTTTTATATTAAACGTGTGTTTTATATAACGTAATATACGTTTAACAGCTATCCAGTGTTCGTCATTCCAATTGTTTAGAAAACGACTAACTTGATTTACAGCGAACGCAATATCCGGACGAGTTGACATGGCCAAGAAAATGAGCGAGCCGACAGCCTCGCGATATGGTTGTTTTTGATTATTGTTTATTTCTTTCGGAGCAACCAAATGTAAACTCGGTTCGGCTGGTGTTGTTAACGGTTTCGCGTCTTTCATATTGAATTTATCAAGTAACCTTGTAATGTAAGCCTGTTGATGAATAATAATTGTTCCTTGGGATAAATTTTGCTCGATTTGTAAACCAACGAATTGAATGTTTTTATTATCGAAATTTACCGTGATATTAAACATTTCTTTTAAAATTGTTATCAACTCTTTAATTGCTTCGTTTGATTTTGACATTAAAAGTCCATCATCCACGTAAATAGCCAGATAAATTTCTGAATTCACGAACTTGCCAATGAATACGCACTGATCAGATTTCAATTGTTTGAAATTATATTTATTTAAAAAAGAAACAAACTTACGGTTCCAACAACGCGGCGATTGCTTTAATCCGTATAGACTCTTTTTGAGCTTACATACCAGATCAGGTTTCTGTTTGTTTTCAAATCCCATTGGCTGTTTCATGTAGACATCTTCACTTAACTCACCGTAAAGGAAAGCAGTTTTCACGTCAAAATTGGGTATTTGTAAATCCTTTTCGGCTGCTAAAGCTAGTAAAATCCGTATCGAATCAAACCGAACTACCGGCGCGAATGTTTCTTGGTAGTCAATACGTTCCTGTTGTGTGAACCCGCGCGCAACAAGTCGTGCTTTATAACGAACATTTTTATTGTCACTTTTAATGCGAAACACCCATTTGTTGTCAATCACACGCGAACCCTCAGGTAGTTTCACTAGAGTCCATGTATCATTGGATGCCAGTGCGTCCATTTCCTCTTGCATGGCATTTTCCCATAGTTCTGAGTCTTCACATTTGATTGCTTGGTTGTAACAATCGGGTACGAAAGTCGAACTACAAAAAGCCGTCGCATCGTAATAATCCGGACGATTTAATTTACTGCGATCCCTTAATTGTTTTGGTTCGAAGTCTTCATTTTCGGAGTTTTTTCTTTTTTTTCTTGCTCTTCTTCACTGCTTGTATAATTTTCGTTTGGTGGTGGTTTGTTGTTACCAGCTTGTTCTGGTGGTGCTTCCTGTATTGGATCTTCTTGTTCATTTGAACCGAATTTGAGCGAAAACGATTCTTTTTCTGTGTTTAGTCTCTCATTTTCATTGAACACTACATTGCAACTGACCTCGATTTTTCTCTTTTCTGGATCCCAAAGCCTATAGTTCGTGGAATAACCCTCATATCCAACGAATAATAGCTTTTTGGATTTTGGATCCCATTTCTTTCGAAATGTGTGCGGAATGGACATATATGCAACACATCCAAAGATTCTTAGGTGTTTCATTTCAGGCTTATACCCAAACCATTTTTCAAAAGGAGTCATGTCATCCACTTGTGTCGAAGCCGTTCTGTTCAGCAGATAAACTGCGGTGTTTACAGCTTCTGGCCATAATTCTTGCGGTACATTTTTGTTTATTAACATTGTCCGTGCGCTCTCAACAATCGTTCTCATTTCTCTTTCTGAGCGTCCGTTTTGTTGAGGTGTATATGCTGAAGAACATTCATGATATATACCCTCCTTCTTTATGAACTCTTCAAATTCTCTGTTTATGTATTCGCCCTTACCTTGGTCACTTCTTAAAGTTTTGATTTTGTTACCGGTTTGGTTTTCAACCAAGGCCTTGTATTCCTTGAATCTGTTGAGAACTTCCGATTTATGTTTCAGGAAATAAACCGTTCTGTAACCACTGCAATCATCCTTGAATAGGACGAAATATCGTGAACCGCTAGGCGATACAATGTTCATCGGTCCGCACATATCGGTGTGAATTTTTAGACCTGGTTTTTCGGACTTATCTCTGATGAGGCGTTTATGTGATTTTCTGGCTTGTTTTCCGAACTGACATGGTTCGCAGAAGAAATCATCTTTACTGTCAATCTTCATGTTTTTCACCATCTTCTTTTCAGCAGTTTTCTTGATCATGTTCTTGTTTACATGACCGAGACGGTCGTGCCATAGTTTTAACGAACTTTCCTTGCTGAAGTTGCACTGTGGAGGAACGATAACCTTGAATTTCATCACCCATAGATTGTCTTTTCGTGCACCGACACATGACACTTTTCTGTCACTGTCGCGAAACGCGCAAAAGTTTTTATAGGAATGAAATGTGAAGTTTCGATTTGTCATAGCTCCCACTGAAAACAGACTTAGGCTTAATTCTGGGATATACAGGACATCGTTGATTGTTCTATCGTACCATTGGCCCCCAACAAATGCCCGAATTTGTATCATGCCCTTTCCAGTTGCAGTCAACAACTTGTTGTTGGCTATCTTGACATACACCGGTTCGTCAATCGTTTCTAATTTGGTAAACCACTGTCTTTGACAGGTCATATGAACACTTGCCCCTGAGTCACAGATCCAATCTGATTTGTTTTCTTCAGAACTGGCCGAATATAACGACGAAATGTCGCATATATATGCCGAACGTCTTTTAATTGTTTCACCAACATTTCAACAGCTGATATGTGGTCGGCTATTTTTTCTTTTTCTTGCATTCGGTATTCGTAGAAATTCTGCCATACCATCTCTTTCGATATTTCAGTTTTCTGCTCGTGTATAGACATTAATCTCTTCCACATTTTTGCAGCGTCGTCACAGTTTATCAAGTATTGCATCTGGTCTTGACTAATTGTGGATATCAGAATTACTTGAGCCCGTGTATTTTTCACATCCCATGCTTCCCATTTTGGTGTCGATTGGTCTGCTGGTTTAGTTTCTGTTCCATCAACGACCGTTTGAAGATTTTCAGCTTTCAGCAAAATTTTTATACTGAATTTCCACAATTGGAAATTAGTGCCGTCGAATTTAGGAATGCTTCCCGATTCAAACTTAAGAGACGCGGCCATCGCGAACACTACTTTTTCTTTCGTACGACTCGAACGTAACTAGAAAATTTTCACGATACTTTAACCCTGCTTATCTAGCCTACGAGCCAACGTAAACTGGGCCCATAACCTGTTCAATAAAACGGCAGTACTCTGTAGGTTAGTTAGAATTTATTAAAGAGAATAAAACGTGTAATTCGGAAGATGGATATAAACAGACTGAAATCAGGTCACAAAACAAATACACAGGTAGTTACAATGCGTTGAACATTCTGCTTTCATTAGACTAAACAAATGTGTCTGAAAAATAATTTTAAGAATAACAAATAACAGCGAGAACAGTGCTGTTCAGAGTTAGTAAATAAAAACGAACCATTATTACATATTAAATTTAAAATCTTAAATACCTACATACTGTGTGTTCACAAAATCTCAACAAATTCTTTACACCAAATTTTTACCCGTTGCTACGAAAGCGTTTCATTTCCGAACTGTGCTAGCAATCTGCGCAAAATTTCAGCTGGTTTCACGTTTTCACGTGTAAGAAACTTAATAATAATCCGTTGCGCAACGCTGCTATGCGTCTCTTTCTTACTCATTGTGATAGCTACTAACCAAGCAAACACAGCAATACGACCGGTCGTTTCCGTATCACCTAATATCCCCACAATAATAAAGTTGCCAAATCCATGTGCACTTATCTACTTTCTAAAATTAGTAATTTTAAGCTTCCGTTCATTAATGCAGAAAGGAATGAGGTGATTTGGAAATTTTTAATAATACTGTGTTTTGTATCATGGGTATGCAGGTACCTACATACACACCTGTATTTTGAATACATATTTCAAATTATTCAATGACTTTTATGCTTTTGACAATACACGTTTTCTGGCTTCTACAAAACAAAAAATTCAAATATGTAAAAAAACCTCAAAGAGGTGGTGAAAATAAGGCCGTTGTATGAGTACCTAGTGAATGACTAAGCGTTATAATATAAGTTTCTGATATTAAAACGATATTTGACTTTATAATTCAAAATTTGAATGGCTTCTATTGTTGTCGAAAGCTGCTTGGTAAGTTAATTTATTCTGTGACAAGTGAAGTCATGGATAATCACTCATGAAATGAAATTCCCCTTATGTGATAATAAATAATCATAATAATATTTTTTTATTTTAGATTAGATTAAATTGATTACATTATAATGATTAATAAACATGTAAAAATGTTTACGTGGTTTGTGGTAAACATTTGTTCTTATCAATTTAACTGTTTATGAATTAACGTGTTTTTCATAAGACGAGCAAAAGCTTATCGCTCAAGCTTTAGATCCACACACTCAGTTAAAATTATGTAATTATGTTTGTTCAACGTTGTTTTCCCAGCTTCACTGCATTAGCCTCCTAAATCCATGCAGGTGATTATTTTAGGACACCTGTTATTTTTTTTAACATTTGTAAAGCGTAAAAAAAATAGGCATATTTTTTTTTATTGAATATAAATGAATGAAAGGTGCTTCATAAAAATGGCAACTAATCTTAATATTTAAATAATAACAAACAAACGAAATTATGTTTGGAACTTAGTTGGACTGAGTGAAAATAAGGAATGACAACTGCGACAACACTCGATTCGTTCGTGTTGTTTATTCCTACCGTAACTTTATAAACCTTGATTTCATAATGATTCATCAGTCCCATGGTTAATTGTAGTGAACAACTTGTTACAATTCTAATTTTTATTTTATTATCTCCTTTATTGTGGTCAAAATGCTCAACCTTAATCTACCCCCGGACATAAAGCGATTTTTCTTTCAGTCAGCCACTGTTCGTTTTCCTGGCGTTAGTATCATTTATCTCTTAGTTTTTGTCTTATTTTATTTTTATATTTTATTACATAATTATTAATTAAGTATATAATTAACGAATTACAATTTGGATAAACGTTCCTCAATTGCTTTATTACAGAACACCATAGTGTATGGTATTTTTTTCGACGGAAAGCTTTTTACTGTTAAACATTTGAAGGAATAACAAAGATATTGTTGGTAAATGTTTTCCCTCAATGCTTCTGTTATTTTTCTAACATTTGTAAACACGGTTTAATTTATTCCGAATGCTGAATTTAATTTGAATATAAATTTCCTGCGTCCGTTCGCTGTAGAAATCTTTCTTGTTCGACAAAAAAAATGTACTGATGTGTGTATGTTTGAAAATCTCACGATCAACTTTAATCATTTCCATCAGAAAACGGTGCGTTAGGAAATCTTTTGCCATTAAATATGTTTGTATATGTGTATTTTATGTTAAACGTTTATATTCTACTTGATACGTTTATACATATACAAAATGCCAAGGTTGAACCTTGGGCATGTTTAGAATCTTGTTATTTTTTACATAATATTAAATAATTCTTGGGTCCTGACACTGTGTATAAGTGCGTTTGTGTGAAAGTGGCGCCAGTTTGATTTATATAGCTATTGGCCAACATCAAAGAGACAAAATATATTCACAACGGTGAAATTAATTGTATCGATATGTGTAACATAATTTTACCCTGTGTTCTTATTTTATTTTAAAAATCCTAAAATTAGAACATAATGAATGTGTTGGATTGCCTTTTGCGAGCTGATAACCTTAAAATTTCTGGCATAATTTATAAAGATCGCAAGGTTGTCTACGTTATTGAAACATAATTTTGATTTGATGCTCTTTCTGCCTCAAATCAAATGTAAGTGGTTTAAAAGGTCGTCTAGTTTTCTAAAAAATCCATTTATTAATAATGTTTTAGCTGTCTGGTACATTGTAAATAACTAAAGCCACAAAACATACTACTTGAAGCCCTTTTATAACTCATTTCTAAAAATAAGTAAAAAAAGGAATTATTTTTTTCCTTTAAAAAGTACAATTCCCTCATGGATGAATTAAAATAACTAAAAACTGTATTTATTATTGATTGTATAATATAACGATTGTCTGATCATTTTCGATACGATAGATACGTTTTCATAGAGTTCAGTTTTGTTTATTTGGACTCGTTTGCTTCTTTTAGTGAAATTTGATAAAATACGGCTGAATTTTTTTAAATGAAAAAAAACTTTTATAACAATCCTTTTAATCCAAAGTTTTAGTGACTCCTTCCTCTCTTTAAATGAGATTTGATGAAATTTTACACTGGAGTCCTCCCCACCAATTTTGAGCTCACTTAGTGAATGTTATAACTTGTATAACCCGTCCAATTTTGAATGAATGTTGTAATCGTGCGTTATTGATAGTAAATTTGAACTATACCATAACCTATTCTAACATAACGATCCGTCGTCGGCGTGTGCTTAATCACCACCACCACACCACGTTGTGTCTATAGTCATATGGCTGATTCTATTGACATTTAAACCCGCCCAACACATCAAAATATTTTTAATTAAGAATTCTCATTAGATTATAACATTGTGGATATTACAAGTAGGATATTTATTAGTTTTCTTTTATTAGACGCTGTAATCAGTCAGTTCTAAAATGTCCTATTATCAGTTATCTCAGCCACTCAACTTTTTATTAGAAATCTATTGTATACGCTGGAACCATAGATATTAGCACAGTATTACAGGTATATAAATAGGTATGTGATTGTGGGGTTAAAATGTAACTTGTGGTCTTATAAGTTTATGGCTCCAATTTCTTACATATCTATTCCGCATTCATATGCAAATAAAAGCTCGTATTGTCTGTAAAGTTTTATGCAAAATTGGATCACTCATACGTAACCAATGGTTGAACCGAAAACAAACAAAAATTAAACAGACCTGCTGATAAGTTAATGATATTATAAAATGAATCTCACCGGGGACCACATTGACCCAGGTTGGTCATCAGTCTTCTCAGCTGGGTCCCCCCTTTTCTTAATCAATATCTCATGAATCTTACATTGCCTAATAGTTAACAATTAAAGCAGAAAGACATGCTTTACTTAATTAGCCAATCTAAGTAAAGCGCATACATGCGTCGTGAGTGTGTGACCATTACAGGGTCACCTCTGGGGTTCACCCAGAAGTCAATCTTCCTAGGTTTATCACTCGAAGGTGTCATGCGGAATATCTATCACAGGATCATAGTTTATCATAGCGATGTAACATCAATCACCGACATAATAAAAATTATTTTTATGGAGGAACATCAATCTCCATTCATATTAATATAAGCTCATATTTACCAACAATAATATAAAGTAATTACTTACAACAGTATAAAACGTCTAAGTCGTCACTCTATTCACATACACACTTTTTGAATATCGAACAGTACTGATTTCTGTTTCTGTCGCCTTGTCCCGAAGTTTAGCGTTCATGGGTCCTGATGCAAAATACAAACTCACTTATACATTCCAAAACAGGATTGGGAATAAACCAGCAAGTCTTTATTAGGATAAATTGACTAAGCTAATAATGAAATGAATTGTATTAAAAATATTGAGAATATAAGTAATTAAAAAAATAGAAAAATAACAAAATATAAAACAATGGTCTTTCATTATTCTGTAAAGGGGTGGTTAGTTTTTGTACTTTCATTATGGTTCGTACTTTGGTCTCTATTTTGGGTAGTAAACACTTTAACCAAACAAGTGTATATTTGTTTACTAATTTTTTTAATTTTCTGCTATTGACTTGAGTGCTTGATAACTAATCCATTTAATACATTCGCTTCACTTTTAACGTATTTGGCTCGATCGATGGTACATTTTACTGATGAATCATTCTAAAATTTTTGAAATTACGAAATTTCAAATTTATATTATTGACCATTCGTAAAGGTTCAATTTTTCATATAAATAAATAAAATTCTTTTGATTAAAAATTTGGCGTGAGATATCCAATGTTTCGTCTGCCCCTCTTATTTAAAGAGGTTTGTTGATATTATGTTGAACCCCCCCCCCCTATTGTGAGCTCAACTAATTAACAGATGTCCGTGAAGCATCCATAGAGTTATCAAAATATTGGGTTAGGAAGTCCCTCAATATTCAGTAAGAGACTGCACGTTTTTAATTGTTTATTTAATTATTAATTTATTTATTACTAGATATAGTCCTCAGTTTTTTTTCACTTCTGTAGATTTTTTGCATCAGTACGATTTATACCGCTATTATTTTTTGTTTGATACTTAACTTTTTTCTCCAAATCTCAACGTTATCTAATATTGTTGAATATTCTGTTTATCTCTATACGTCTACAGCACAATATGCAGATTTTTTTGTTTCACTTTGTACAAATTTGGCTGATGGGATAATTAATTACATATTTTACAACTTTTTCAGACAGTAATTAGTTTTTATCGGCTCGCAAGTACTTTTGTTATCTTAATATAAATGTTGACGTCATTAATTTTATCTTATTTTGTTATTGTTCGCAATATAGCATGTAGAATCGTGTGCATAATTTTTACGAGCAAACAGACCGTTCGTTCTATTCTGGGCAGAATTCGTACAAGTGTTATATAATAATTCACTACTTCAGGTGTTTTATCACTGTTCATTTCTCATAATTTCGATAAATTATCGATCAAGACTTACTGTTTTTAATATTATTTTTAGACATTTCCTCCCTAAATTAAATAATTTTCTTAAACGTTTAATAAGATTTCTAGTACTGAACAAACTTTATTTCATTTTTAAACAATACTTATCATTGTTTTACGACCTTAATGAAATTGAATTGTTAAAATTGAAAAATGAATGTGGCACGTGAACATGTTCCTTTTATTACTAGACCATTAACAACCCTGAAAAAAGAAAATTTTTTTCTTTGGGAAACTGAACAATAATTGTGACAACTCTATCTTAAAACTTTTGTTTCCGTTAATTATAAAAATCAAAATTTGTTAATGAAATGCCTACTAAAATTTTCTTTTCTTCTCAAAAGTTACCATAACAGCCTTTTGTGCTAAAATAGTTTCAAAATTATTCGCTCTTTTAATTGTAATTTTTTTAATTTAAATTCAACATTCACGGGCCAACGAGTATTATTTCAAACAATGCCCATTTAAAATATTCCCGGATTGTTTTAGTCATTGTAATATTAGCCTATTGAATTGGGTTACTTATTCAGTTATACGTACACATTTTGGAAGTACCTACCAAACAGTTTTCTAGGTCATCAATTACGCACCAGTACGTACATACTAACAACAATTTAATTTACAAAGTTATTTGGATCTAAATTGATACGAATGCTACATTGTGGGCTGTTCCGACCTCCTGTTATTCTTTACTTAAGGAAGGACATTCGTTCGTTACAGTTTTTAAAATACTTATGTATACGTACATATGGACATAAATTTGTCAGCGTGGCCACCCTGAATGCCCAATTTATTACCTCGCTATTCTTGAATTTATCGCAATTGTTTTACATCTAAAATTAACGTGGGCATTTACATAATATAGCACTCTTTTTCTTGGTCGCAACACTTTTGCACGTCATAATACTTAAGTGTGAAATTTATATTATTCGGGAAGAGTAATAAGTGCTCCTTATTTCCTGAATAATATTAATAAAAAACGGTATGTATATGTAATAATTTTGCATGTTGCACGACAAGGCATTCAGGTTAAAATGTTATACATCTTACGCACAATTTTATTATTACTGTAATTTTACTAGTAAAGCCGCACATACGAGAGCAGTATATATTATCAATTTTTTGTTCACTACGCATGTGCCGGATTCGCGCATGCTTATGTGCGAATCCCCCATATATAAAACCAAGCGAACACGCTTTGAATTTATTGTATACTGAACACTATGGTAGTTTAACACTAAGGAGGTTATTGGTTTGATTCTGGGGCAATTCGCTCTCGTTTTTTTAATAGTTTATATAGAAACTGTTTGACGTAAAAACTTAAAAATGTTTCCTACTGGCCGGCATATTTTTCCATTAATTATCATAGAAATTCAATAAACGCAAAATAATGGTTATATCTAAAAATATTATTTCATTTAAATTTTCACGACCATTCTTAAATGTTTTAGGTGGAGGGCAGTATTTTTTTAAATAATGAAGACTAGGTAACATGTAAAAGTCGGTAAATATTTAATAATAAATGAAATTTCTGCGTTTACATAACGACACAAAATAATAAAATATGAAATGTACTTAACATTATACAGTATTGTTGTTGTTAGATGCCTACGATAATTTTGTATTTTAAATTCATGCATATATGTATTATTTAGATAAAAGGTTGAGTATTTATGTTCATCGTTAACAAGCGATGATCACATTACATGAATACATAATAATTGTATTATGCATGTATATTGTTTGTTTTTGTATGTAGTGTACTTAATTGTTATAAGTTGTACTTCTTTATTGCTCTAAATTAGAGGAGCGACATATTAACGAATGTCAAATCGTGGCGTTTTGCAACTGAATTATCTGTTTCAGTGAAATTAGTATTCTAGTCGACAATCGTATCTGTAAATAAAATTCGTGTACAGAAATTTTCAACGAAGAAATGTTCCTTGAATCACTAACAACTTCCGCTATTATTAAAACAAACCAGGCATTTTAAATATAACATTTACCATGCACAATTTTGACTAAAACTTCAGCCATAATTCCACATTGAGGAAGAGCGATACTATAAAAAGCAGAAATAGGAGTAGAAAATTACTTCAGGACAAGAAAAAGTGTAACTTTGCGAAAGTTAGATTTTATGCCACAATTTCCTTTATGTATAACATTGTAATCTTCAAGCAGTGAAAAAGTTTTTTTAATTATAATCTCAATCAGCACGATTTTAGTACTCTAAAATAAAAATACTGTCACATGTAGGCAACCCACCCTACCTGACGAAGCGTCAAGGCCTAGAGTGGGTTGCCGAGATTTGGATTATAGGTATAATAAAGCAAACCAGAATTTTCTAGAACAGTTCCAACCCCCGCAAATAGGCTACTAGAAGGTCGAAGGAAACAGTTTAAATAGTGTGTTAAATGTGCTTTTCGCTTATATACTCAACAATTTTTACTATTTTAGCTTCTATGAGCTTTTTTAACTAATCTATTAATATTAATATCTCAAAATTTCTGAAATGATCTAAAAAATTCTAAAATGAGCGCAAACTGTTATTATCGACTTAGAATGTTCGAGAAAGTTCTAAAAATTTGTTGAATGATCTAGATAGTTTCAAAAAGTGTACATCTACGTTTGACCGATTTTTATGAAATTTTATATGCATATTCAGTAGGTCTGAGAATCGGCTACTATCTATTTTTCATATCCCTAAGTGATAGGGATTGTCCACCCCTGTTTTTTTATTTTTTGAACAAATTCTTTTATATAATGTGGCATTAAAAAATACATACAACCCTAACTTTTCACTATTCTACCACCAACCCCCAATTTTTAATAGCGATATAAGTACTGTAATAATCTTCAACTGTTAGCGGTCGATACGCAGTATCAATCGATTAGTCATCCCCGCCAGGCGTCTACTGATGTCACTACTCACCCAGCAAACAGCACGGAGTGGGGATGAGAATGAAGCAGATTTTTTTAGAATGTTACAGGGAGTTCAAATATGTTCTAAGAAGTAAAATAATGTTTTATTATAACATTTCAGATTGATTTGGTAATGTTCAAGAATGTTCCAGAATCTTGAAGATCATTCAAGAATGTTTCAGAATGTTAAAAAGATAGAGACTGTTGTGAATCATTATGTAATGTTCTGGATAGTTCTAAATTCACGAATATTCTAGAATGTTCCATCAAACGTGTAATATATTCTTACCCGGGCAACGCCGGGTATTGCTGCTAGTTACATATAATGTGAAAATTCTGCTTAGTGTAATTTAAATTTCTGAAGAATTTGTTTTGATCAATCAGAATTTTTTACCTGATGTAGATTGAACAAGGGGAATGAAATAGCTGGTTATATAATTGAGGCACTAATTGTAAGATGTGTTGTAATTGTAGTGAAGCCAATTAGACCGAGACAAATGCTCTTGATTTACAAACAACTTAATCGGAATGCTGTTAAAAGCAGAGCGCTTCATTAAATTGTTAGTGGAGATAGGATGGTCATTTTCCCATTCGAATTGTTATACAATATTCAGTCGGAAAATGTTTTTAATTTGAATTCATCTTACATGAATATACAACTATTTTCGATCAAAATTCAATGAATACAAAGCACTACTTAATAATAAAGTCTTTAGAGATAATTATTATTCATGTCACGTTCATTGTTCAGTTTGTTTTCTTTGTTGGTGACATAACGCCTGCCTCGGCAGCTTTTTTGCTGACAACGTAAACAAGTTCTCGTCTGCTTTTGTATTAAACTTCCATTTTTACTGAAAACTTGAGATTTATAAATGGTTTGTGGAAGTTTTCCAGTCGGAACGATGTGGAATGATAAAAACACTGATTTTGGGATGTTATCTTTTCCGTGTGAGGATATATTTTTTACTGAACGTTTAAATTCACAGAAAGATTAATATATGATAAACGGTATTCAAGTCAACAGATTAAATTGAATCAGTACGGATCATTACACATAGTACAAACAAGGACGAATGAAGATTATATGTTAAATAAAACAAGAAAATAAAAGAAAAATTAGAAGCAAATCCGACCAACGTGTTCGGTGGTTGCAATTTACTGTCTTATATATTATGTTGTTGATTTTATTTTGGTTGATTAACATAACTGTTTCTTGCAAGATTGATAAAAATTGTGTGTTGTTTTAAAAAAATGAAAAATAATTAGTGAATTTTAAAATAATCAGGAATTTTATTTATTACTTACTTCCTAATAATTCCAACTGTTTATAGCATTTATTATTTATTTAAACAAGAAAATAAATATTTTTAAGCATGAATAATGCATGTACGAAGCTAAATTCGACATACCTTAATAACAGGAAAATTCTATTCTATTAAGCAATGACAAAGCATCTAAACTGCGTTTCTGTTTAAAAATTATAACACTTTTCTTAGGTACCTATTATAAAAGTTCAACACGAGTTTTTCTTTAAGTACAGTTTTCTTTTTTGTGTGTATTATTATTTGTATTATTAATAAATATTACCATAAAAACATTTCTAGATTTTTTATGAATAACTACATTTTCAAGTATTCAACATTTAACTTCATTTTCTAAAATTAATCATGATTTTATTTAAAAATAATCAGATCGATTGATTTAAATGATTCCGAACGATAAAAACACTAATTTTAAAATGTTGTTTTCTTCATTTCTAAAATGTTTTTACAGATCCCTCAAGTTTACCGGAAAATAACAAAATAATCAACTTTAATTTAGAAAATGTGTATAATTAAACGCCGCTGTTATATATTTACAATGTTGTGGGTAAAATGCATTAATCTTTTGGCAAGAGACCTTTATTGTTGATAAAGGAAATTGTGGTATGCCATTAAAAATTGAAAGCAAAAATTTTCCAGAAATAAAATCGTAATTAGACAAATTTTCCGTTCATAGAAATATTTTTATAGGAATGTTATTAAAATTATTGAAGCAATTACTGAATTGAGTGGAGAGTATTTTCACTATCCCATATGCCACATCATCCCAATTTGAGTTCCTTTTTTTTCTTGCTTTTATGTTTTAGGTACTCGGAATACTCCAATAATTCTTAAAATATTTTTTTTTTTTTTTTACTTAATAGACTATAATATATATGAGTGGTTTCAATAGAAATTTAAGAATATATTCCAAATAATTTTTTATCCTTATTATCATAATATACAGTGACCCAAAGTCAGTGGCATATTCGATGTTTTTTGTTAATTAACGGTAGAAAAATTATGAAAAATTATTTTACTAGTTACATCTACTTTATATTTATAAAATATTTTCGATTTTGTATTATTTAACTTTAGGTATAGGAAACTAATATAATCCATATTACAATAAGAGGTTGATTCAAAATTTAATTTTGTACCCAGTACAGTAAGAAAACTTATTGCAGTGTGAAGTTCGTGACTTAAAAACTTTTTCTACAAACCCTGTATAAATAACGACAATAACATATACGTGAGGTTAAAGACTATCAAGTAATTGAGTTAATGGTAAAAGTTTGGTTCTTTTTTATTTGTTGTATTGGTAGTACATAGGTAGTCATCTTCCGGAACTTATTTTTCAAAAACAAAATATAAATGATCGTTTAATTCTTAGATGATAGTGCAATGTTAATAAACTGACCTTTAAATAAATAGACGAATTTAATTGTGCAATAAACTATTCATGAAAATTTTATTTGCGACATAACCGGAAGCGTTACAAGATTGAAAATGTTTTTAAAATACATATCACATGAGTTTTTTTCAAATCCTTTCTACAATTAGTTTTCCATATATGTCAAATAGATCACTGACTTTGGGTCACCCCTATCTATAACTACCCTATTTTTTTTTTCAATTCGTAACTTTATCATATACGTTTATGTAAGTGCGCAATTCTTGATATTTATTACCCATATTTTTGTTTATACATATAACGTCTATCTCCGTTTTTATGTAATATCTAATGCATAATATTTTATACATTACGAAATATCCTCAGGTCTTTCTGTCTCTCTCATTTTATTTGTCGTGCATCAACCGAGGCTGTTGCTTTTATTGACCTAACTGTAACTACATGAGATTATGTTAATTTTTTTAACCTCGGGGTCGGTGTAGTTGAGCGAGTTTATATATCTATTAGCTTATTTTAGGCCAGCAAAAAATGGCAAGCATAACCTACGAGTTAGCGTTTTCTTTCAACAGATTCTACATTTTTACATAAAATAAATTCTTCCTAAAGCTTTTATTATATCTTGTCTTCTTTTTGTCTACGTATACATTTAAATGTATAGTCAAAAAGCATATACATATACTAGCATATCATATATTATATAGTTTTATGTAAAAATGTCTGAAATTTTAAATTCCACTAGCAAATATATAACCTCCTGTGATTTTGTTTTTTATATTTCGTTAATATAAGTTGGCAATTTTAAAGCTGGTGTCTTTGAACTCTTAAATTCGCTTAGGTCGTAGACCTCTTCTCTGGTTTATTCTAGTCTAGAACGACATTTCGTTTTTTGGTCCAGATAAATGATCAAAAAGGGACGGAAAATCTGAGAATATAATAAATACAGATATTTTTTATCTGAAAGCAAAGTTTATTTAAAGTATTTCTTGCCAACTTATTTAATAATATGGAAAAGATAAACACTTTGTCTTTTAACTGTTTTTAACTTTAGATGATAGGTAGTGGACAAAAATCACAAAATTGACACATATGAGGGCTTTTTGAAGTTATTGCAGAAATTAGTAGAGAGAGGTGTCTTTAAATGGCATTTCAATGGGATTTTGTACGGTTCTATGGATTTTTTGCCCACTAGTCGGTGTCAATTTAGTTTTGGCTACTGTAAATAACTCCCAATCGATTTTTATTATTGTATTCAAAAGTAGACTAGATTATAAAATGCACAAAAATAATATGGAAGAATTTTTCCACTTTTATTCTTTAAATTATACTTAACAATTTATATAAAAAAATAATTAAAAAAGAGGTCACGGAATTGAACCATAATTATTAATCTTCAAAAGATACAGAGGCTGAGTTCTTAGGTAAATAAACCCTCACCTCAATATCTTCAGTCCAAAGACGTATATCAAGCTAGCACGCCATAGTTATTTTTCCGATTTCTGACTTGCACTATAATTTGTAGCTAATTTGTTACTAAATCCAAAAATTTGTCGCTCGTGCCGTTTAGCCATAATCAGCTGGTATGCTAGCTTGATATCGAAAAGGAAATGTCGTAGGATATTACCTACTGTAAATGCGATCATTTGTCGCTGAAAGATGACATATTCAAAGAATTTGTCGCTAGTCTTAGCTCGAACTGATAAGCAAAAAACTGCTGGAAAGCCACCAAACTCTCGAAAGGTAACGTGTTGTCCAACTTGGGGGAAACAGGGAAAACCTAATTTAAAAATTTGCTAAATAAATCCGATCTCTTAAAGCAAATGTAACAAAGAACTTCTTGATTAATTGTTTTCAATAGTTTTCTAAAGTTTTTTTGCTTATCAACTGGAGATAAGACTAGCGACAAATTCGTTGAATGTGTCATCGTTTGAGCGACAAATTAGGGACAAATTATGATCTTTACAGTAATATCCTACGAAATTTCCTTTTCGAGATACGCTATGTATAGTGCTAGCTTGATATCAAGCTAGCATACCAGCTGATTATGGCTAAACGGCACAAGCGACAAATTTTTGGATTTGGTAACAAATTAACGATAAATTATAGTGCAAGTCAGGAATCGGAAAAATAACTTTGTCGTGCCAGATTGATATATACGTAGTCTAAAGACCAATTGGACATTTTCATTCACTCTTTCTCATCCTGGTCCTTATTCGGATTTACCAAAAACAAGAATTTCCTGCAACAAGCTGTTTCACCAAGAGAAATTGATTTTAATTTTATTTTAGTTTTTCATATCTTAACTTTTGATATATATATATAGTACCTATATAATAAACAAATGCCCCTGTATTTTCCATGAAATAGGAATTTTTATACGTATCCTTTTTTTATGTACCTAAGTTATGGAAAAGAAATATTTCGTCGGAAATATTTGAGAGAGCTTGTGCTTTATTGATTTTCCCATTACCTTTTTCGCATTTAATTTATTTACAAAATATATGTAAGTAATTATAATAAATGGAGAATTAGTACTTTGCAAACCCGATACCTTTCGCTAATTTGGAGAAGGTAAATGCATTAGTTAAACATATTTTTAAAGCATTTATTAAACTGGTAATAAAACTTCTAATAATAAATTATAAATTAGAATTACGTACATTTTTATTTTATTACAAGCGCTACTTTTTGGCTGTGTTACGTAAAAGTAGGCAGTTAAGAAAAACTTTTTATGATCTATCGAAAAATAAGTTCCGCATTAAATGTATAATAGACTCGACTCCTAAAATGCTACGTATATCTACTGTAATTGAACAACGTTTATGCCGTTTTCTAATTAACTTTTTCGCCGATGTAAAGTAATTAAAATTTTATTTTATGTTTTAGCAAACCAATAAAAATCTGCGGGCTGCAAACCACGTATTGTCTATTTTTGCAAAAGGTTATCGTTATAGGTACATATATCATATTTTTATGAGAAGCGTGTGTAACAGTGTTGCTTACATAAAGTACCAGTAAATCATTTTATTTGTATGATTAGTGTACGAAAAGTTATGAGAGATATACTACGTACTACTAGTGTATACGTAATAATTATTTGCATCTTATTTACCTGTTAATGTTCAATATTTGCACGTGATTTTTTTTACTTAATATTGAGGTTGAAAGAGGAAAGAGTCCTCCAAAGGTAGCATTATTAAAATACATACAACACACCTTAAAAATTAGGGGCAGGTCAAATTTTTAATGCATTTGTTATTTCCAAGGTCCGAAAGGCACAATCTAACCCAAATTGGCGTATCAAAATTTGCAATAGAAAATCCGTCATCTTGAAAACAAATTTTGAAATAAGGTGTTCCATATTTCTATGGAAAAATAGTACCTATAAGAACAAAAAATATTATGCTCGTAGTTTGGAACATTTTTGTAATAAGCCGTTGAAGTTATCAAACATTAGTTTCCCACCATTTTGATTTAAAAAAAGTAATTTTAGCTAAAAGCGTGTGGTGGGAAACTTTAGTGCTCATCTTTTTGGGAACGAATTGTAGAGAACATGACCACTGATAAAAATGTTGAAAATTGTAAACATTACATTTTTGTTGCCACACTGTTTAGTCTCTAATAGGAATGGAGATTAAATTAATTCTAAAAATTTTAATGATGGCAATTTTTCCACTGTAAATTTTGATAAGCCAATTTGGGGTAATTAATGTCTTTTGGATCCCCTGAAACAGCAAATAAAAAATTCAACCTGACCGATTTTTCCTATCCGCCCTTTTATTGTTTTGACTGTTTAATTTTTGTGTTTAAAAACGTTATTTGGTACAATTTGTTCGATTTGAGTACATATTTCGAAATTCCCACTTTTTCAGTTAAGTTTGGCAATATTTTTTCGTTCCATCCCTTTATAACAATTTGTTCTTTTATATATTTGAAAGTTTTAAACACGTTATTCGATACAAATTTATCTATTTGAGTATTTCAAAATCTTTACTTTTTCTATCTCCCTGTATACACGTAGACCAGACAGGAGATAAAAATTTGGAACAGACACTCTTATTAACACCACACACAATTTTCATTTTATTTTAAATTCGGACACGTGCTTTGCCCTTTGCCCACCTTGAATGGGAATTGTGAGTATATTAGTAGGAATAACTCCTCCAAAAACTTTTATTATTCGCTTGCCAAAGTCTGCATAATTATATTATTCTGTTGTTAAAGACAGAAGGTCCAACTTCATAACATACACAAAATCGTGTTAGCAGATGTGAACAGGGTTAATACGATTGTTATCTTCCTGCTAACGTCTTGAGGCGCACAAGTTAATTTTCCTGCACGTAATCTTCTTGGTTATAGACCAACCTTAACTTATTCCACTCAAGAAGCTCTTTTATTGTTATACCTACTCACATCCAAAAGATATTGAAAACTGGAGAACGTTTATAATTCGTTGATTTTGTTTGAAATATCGATTTGGAATATTGAGTGAATAATCATGAACCTTATTACGAATTTATTAATACAAAGTAATATTATTAATGTTTTTAATAGCATTTTTAAAACATATATACTCCTCAGGCACATATGTAAAGTAATAGATTTTAAGAAAACGAGATTGAAATTGCAAAACAACTTGTGTTTGGTTTAAAAGATAGTTAAAAAAATTATTCCTTGTAGACAAAAATATTGCTTCCTTTGTGTTAGTTAATTAAGAACTATACTTGCTTAAAAAATGAAATACATTTTTAAATATCAGAACAATCACTAGAAGACGATTTACCTACTACTATAACCAGAATCATATATCACTTTTAACACCAAACAGTTGGTTTAACATATAGGTACAACATATTATATAATAATATGTAAAATTGATAGCGAATGAATTTCGTGATTTCTCATTTTATATGTCGTAAGTCGTAACTGTTTTTTTGTTTTATAGCATCCGACGCGATGGGTAAAGATGCCATTGTATTTTCTCAGGATTATTAATTGTACCTTTAAAAAGTTCTGGAGAAATTTGCATAAATTACCATTTTGCGCGTTGTAACGGTATTTAAAAAGTCAATTTTTCTTTTCAATTTTAACGTTTCATGTCGGGCTTGTTAAATAATTTATTTTAATTGATCATTTCTATGTTAATTGTTGGACATTAATCAAATTTTTTATCTTATAGGCAGCTGTCTATTTTTTTAGAATAATTGGATACATTTAATATACGATTTAACTCATTATTTTGTAACTTTAATTATATTTGTTATATATGTACATACTTTATTTATGATATGCAAAAACCACATGAACTGAACTAAAGGATTCGTTGCACAATAAACGGGGACAGTAAATTATCAGCAATACTAAATAATCATACTTTTAATTTTTTGACAAATTTATTGGTACCTACTGTTTGTCAATTTCCATATTTGTTTCCTCTACAGCCATCATATAACATTTTACCGTGTATATTTAATTTGCACTAAAGACAAATTGATTAAAAAAACTGACCTTTTTAAGAACGTATAGCAAATTGTGAACACTTTTGTCTAATTTATGATAATTCAAAACAAATTTGAGAAGCAATTAGTGGATCTTAAAAAAACGTTACATGCCTTTATTTTAATGTGCCGTCTGTAGCAAACCTAATGAGAAATTACGTCATCCTGTAAATATATTTTTTATTTTGTGATAATTGAATGCGAAATATTTGGAACTCAATGTAAATTCGAATAAAAAAAACTATTGTAATTATTACACCTTTTAGCTTTCATAAAACACTAATTAACCTACATGCTGCCATTAAACAAAGTTTATTGTGTAAGTATAAACGGCGTAGTGAACGCCATCTGTGGTTTGCTACTGATTATGAAATTCAAAAGGTTTTTTCTACTATCAAATTGAACACACGATGTAGCTGTCTACATGATAAAACGCTAACCAAATAGAACAAAAATATGCCTGGACAATATTCTATTTAAGTGTGTTGTTTACCACTGGGACCACTCTTCTTCCCATTTGTGGTAAAAGGTACTTAAATACAAATTTATTTTTTTTTAAGTTTCTTCAGTTAGTAAGATACCTGTACAAAAGGTAAAGTCTTCACAGGTTTTAAATTACTAAAGAAAGTCTCTACGTTAGATTTATAAGAGGTCACGTACATACCTACTTCTCATTTTCTATTTTCTGCTAGATAATTATTTTTCTTCTCCGGTCTTTCCACAGAAGAAGTTAGACGCGAACATCTTTGTACTCAATTTTTAAACCAGTGTTGAGGATTTCTTCGTAGACAAACGATTTCTCATCAAAACTGATTTTACCTAAACCCATATCGCAGTTATATGTATTATACCTATTATCTTTAAAACTCTTCAAATATTGCAAGTAAAGTTTTCTATGAAATCATAAAGTAATTGCTAAACTTTAAATTTTTTAGACGAATGGAAAACATTTTCAAAAAAATAATAAATAAATGAAATATATTAAAACAATAACATTTGGATTTATTTCTGTCAAAATTTGTTGTAATTATTTGTTAATTTATTTCTATTTATAAAAGTTAAACACGTGGGCGCCTCTCGCGTCATTTTGATACAAATTTTCTTTAACGTAGGATATTTTATCAAAACGGATTTAAAGACAGCCAGCCATAGAATCTACAGAATACGTATGAACTACACTCCGACATACCTACATCACAAGACCAATTCAACTTCCTCGTACAAAAAATGCTACAAAACGATATTATTCCGAAAAAATGAATTAAAGCTCATCACAGTTGATATTCGCTGAATTATAAAAAACTAAAAAGAGAGAAGGGGTAACCACGATTTCATTTAGGTGAGAAAAAGTCTCGTTTGACACATTATTTCAAATAAAACATTTTCATATACAGTAACAACAGTTTATTTTCATTTATATAATAATATTTATTCGTTCAATTAATATTCTTACACCCTTCAAACTGTAATCACCATTTCTTGTACGAGGAATCTTGAGGTGGTCTAGTGATGTATGTCGGAGTGTAGTTCATGCGTATGTAGTCTGAGGATGTGGCTGTGGCTGTGGCTGTTTTCACACCCGTTTATCAAAGTACATTTTGACATACCTGTTTGTTTATTTTCTTTTTAATTTATATATTTATTGTCTTTTCGAAATTTCTTTATTGAAATAATAAAAAAAGACACAAAAAATTGTTAACAATCTTAAAAAATTAGATATTGACACTATATTAGTAAATAAATGTAATTTAAGAACCTTACTCTCTAAAAATAAAAAATAAAAATATGATAAACTCCATAAATCAGGAACATATACAGATTAAATTGTAAAAATTATAACGCATTCTATATAGGTAGGGCAGACTGGACGTAATATCAAAACTAGAATAGATGAACACAAAAAATCAATAACCAACTTAAAACACTCAACTGGCTTAGCATCTCATTGTATTAATAACAAGCATAATATAGATTCAAAAAATGTAAAATTGTTACAAAATTCCAAAAAACGAAACCGTTTAGATTTATTAGAACAATTAGAAATTAAAAAAGCTACATATAAAAAAGAAAATTTTGTTAATGACCAACAACAATTTTTAAATACACCTCTAATAGTTTTAAGAATATATGACTTTATCCCTCCCCCTTAAACTTTAGGTATATAAACACTGTATAATATATTTAATTTTTGTAATAAGATTACTCTTAAAAAAGCCATAACATGCCGGAACAATTGTAGAGATATTACATGTATATGAAACATTTAAATGCAATTTCATTAACACTTCATCATCTTTTGCTATCTAGGTTGTATAAGCATCCAGAAGATGGCGCCGTGTTTTTATGTCTTAATGCTACAATCTATTAAACGTCATATTTGTTTTTGTTTACGACATTACCATCCTTTTAATTTGATTGCTTCCTGAAACTGAAATTTTAAAGTTATAATTGTTTCAACTGTTATTAAAAGTTAAAATGACCCGAACAAACGCGTGGCCGGTACAACTAGTATGATATACAATTAAATATTTTTAATTTAACTGTTTTATCTGTTACTATTTTATGCTTATTAATTGTAACAGCTATTTCATTATTATCAACCTATAATTGTCATTTATATGATTTTCAATGACATTATTTACAACAAAATAAAGTTTATTACATCCTAAGTACTGATTCAAAGATATGAGGTAATTACAACAAAAAAAGATTATTAATCATCGGAAGCCAAAAAAATATATTAAGTAATATTTAGGAGAACGGAAAATAAAAGAAACGTAAGTGTATAATTTATAAAAGGAATGTTTAATATTTTTTTTAATTTATTGTTAAATATAAACTGTGGTCCACAATTTGAGGCAATGAAGCAGTAAAAATAAATGCACACTTAACCCTCTAAGAAATAAAATTTCCAAAACCCTTTCTCATTGGATGCTTAATTTCTTTTGTGTTTAGCTTAAGATGTTTCTGCTTTGTGATAATAACTCGTCTTATTGCCGATTAAGGACACTAAAACTGTAACAGGTGATAAGGATGGCACACTTCTGCACTACATGTACTTTGTACTGACAAGTGTCCACGTAGAAGGCGGAACGATTCCACGTGTGCAAAATAGGTGGAGCTTATAGTCGGGCAATTAGCTTTGTTTCTACGCACCCGTGGGTTAATTGAGTTGGGGTGAAGTCTTTCATTATGCCAACACTTCCAAGTAAAGAGAGCTTTGGCAAGTGTGAAGACGTTAAAGTCTAAAATGCTTTTTATTGGTTAAATTATAATACAACACTGAAAATCCAAAGTTCACAATTTTTTTTAATGATTTAAAACTCGTTTCGACAGCCTATGTGTCATCCTCAGTTAGACTCGGTGGAATTTCGGGGTTTCAGTGTTCCACTGTAAGTACTCCTTAAATCATGTTGAAAAATTAGGTTATTGTTGGAAAGGTACCCTGTTTCAATTTCAAATCTTACCCAAAAAAGTAAAAGAGAGGGCGATGCTTCCGCTATGTAATACCGATACATATTTTACCAGCCTTTACTGGTTTATCGTAACGTGATTTTGCTATCTCCACAATATGATAATATACCACTTATTGTTAGAAGAAATCAATAGATACACGTGAATTCGGGTTGTTAACCTCCAATGTAATCAACATGCAAATACCGTAAAAACAACAAGCCACAGCTTTTTAATATCCTTCAAAATTTTTGATTTATTTTTTCCAATGGCTCTCGAGAGGTTTCTTATAAAAAAAAAGGAAAGAACGCTCGGATACATAAACTGACTTAACTGTTTAGAAAAAGAAATTTTATTACTTTCCTTCTTCTACTAAAAATGTATCTACTTGTACAATGGTGATTAAAACATTTTATGACTACATGAAGATCAATATGAGTAATTATTATTAATAATAAATGTCAGTATCACTTGAAACGTTTAATAAAAAAAACACCAAACACTTTTTTTTCTTTAGATATATAATTAAAACTCCATCCCTTGATTACAGTTACAATACTCTTTCTGGTTTCTTTACACTTTGTAAAAAGAACGTCTCTACATACTAAGTTTTAGTTTTTATATGCACCCTTCCTATCCCATTGTTACCTTTTCCCAACCAATCCAATTTAATAATTTTAGTTGTCTCAATCATCTGACCAATCATATTGTATTAATTTTTATTCAAAACATTCTCACCGTTTCCATTCCTCTCTTCCAAATTAAGTCGGCAGAATCAAACTTAAAATATAAACATTTAGGCGACAATTGGGCACCAACCAGTCACTCGTGTGAACAAAATACATAATCGAAATTATTAAAAATACAATTCTATCACACTATTTAAAAAAAAAAAAAATTATTGAGAAGTGATGTTAGAATTAGTACTTGTCATAGGTAAATTTATGCAGCCGGAAAAAAACATATTGAAAAATCAACATATAATTAAAAAGAAAAAAGTAATTGTACTTATCTGGAATAGAATCCAACCAACTTGACAAACGAGTATGTACCTTCTTAATGCTAATAAGCTATCGGCTTTACTTTGTGTAAAAGTCCATCTTATCTATACATGTACACTTGGATATATAAATGGATTTTGTATTTTTTTTTATCGGGTGTGAGTAGTATACATTTAAAGGCACACGGAACAAGCAAACTTTCATTAATAGATTTACATACAAAGACAAAACTATTGCACAAAGAATATTGTATGGTGTAGTGTACAAAATCTATAAATCTTTTTTTTTTTTTTGTTGTGCCATATCGGATACCCGATTCTGGTTAAGTTCAATGAAATGTAAAATTAAATTTCTTTGTGGTTTTTGTGATAGTTTTTTTTTGCGATTGCATACACGCTCTAGGGGTCAAAGTCTTTGTGAATACTTATTATGGTTATAACATCATTGTACACGTCACATCATTGTGTCTGCACACTTGATACCCGTTTATCTAATTGTCTTTAAAAATACATGCATATACAAGGTTTCTGTATAATTATTTTATTTACGATCAGTTAATTCACTTGATCGTTATGACCAATTAAATACATAATTTTAACACTGAAAAGAAAAAAAAACGTTTCTTGTTTCATTCAACTAAATTTAGAATTTAGTGTTTTTGAGTTTAGTGGGTGATGGGAAAACTTTTATGTGCCAGAATGTGATGAATACCTACTTTAATAATAGCGATAAAATTTGTTATCAGCAACGTTCTCTAAACCTTTTGATAAAATGGTGAGATTTTTTTTGTTTGTTAATAAGAGCTATCAGTCTTGATGTTGATAACGTAAGTTATTAAAGTGTATTAAAATATAATTCGCTGTCTAGCAAGACCACGTTTTAACAATAAAATGGAGTAAGATAAGAGATCGGTTATCATTTGTATTTTCCAATTACTAATCAATGTACAAACCTTTATTTAATTAAAAACGATTCCTTTGTATTTTATCTCGTGTATTATAAATATTGCCGCGATTTTTGGCACAGTCTCATATTTTGGGATTCTGAATAACTTTGTGCTGTAACTTTTTTCGATTGGATGAATATTTAAGGGTGATGCCATTTAAACTAAATCTTATTTTTGCAATTTCTCAACACTGCATAGCAAATTAAATTTGGCTGATCCAGTGAATGTCGTATTAATATAGGGAATAAGTTTTATTAAAAAAGTTTTTTAATTTAACTTATAGTTTGGCCACAATTAGCATATTACGTACTCTTTGGGCCACACTGTACATATTCAATATTACTATCTTTTTACTTATACCTAGTAATTGTAATTTTAGGGTAAATTAGTTTCAATTGACTCCCTTATGAATTTACTGTAGGTTTTTTTAGTATACATACCACCATACAAATAAATAGATTATACATAATTCAATTCATATTTCAAATATTAATAGATACATTGAGTAATGATGTAAAATACATTTGCACTCACTTTTGAAAAATAAACCCATCCTATTTATGATATATTATGATAAGTAGATTTATTTTTAAAAATTGCCTTTGCAAGTGCCACAGTTGATGGTCAGTTTCGTTGCTTTCAAAAATAACTTCATAAACATATTTATCGACTGTTTAAGACCAAACTGTTTTTTTAATGGTGATGTTAACTTTTTTAAAATATCCAAAAACAAGTTGCACATTGTTGAAATTTGACCCTGAATATACATATACATATGCTTTGTCTTTAAAAATGTCCAAAAAAGCTTTTTTTTTCTTTTATAGGGAAAAATTTCGATATCATTTTCAGTTTTCATCCAATAATAACTAACTGGTGTTGTTATGTGCAGATTGTAGAACGTGAATTATATAGGTAATCGCTTATTTTTGTGGCCGGATCTTAAATCTGGAAAAATATGGTCGTATATGAGCCTTTTATATGTAAATATTTTCCTTCTATTTAAAGAGAATCAATAGACAACGTTTAAGGGAATTGTCTTTCGTCCTGGTATTTTATTTTATGCTTGGCGTCACCCATTTGAATATTTTTTATGTCTCATATGCAAACGAATAGAATTTTATTAAAGTTGCTTCACGCTTTTTGTTGTTTGTTGACTTAAGCAAACCGTTTAAGTTTATTAGATACATGGAGAGTCTTATGTTGTATATGTATTCCACTTTTACAATAAGCGAGTACTTTATTTATATTATATATACAGGCACACGTGCGTTCCAAGTGTAAAAAATTACACCTTTTACCATGTAAATAAGCACATTAATTGACGGCTACAAAGGTAAAATAAATTGCGTGGAAGTGCGCTCATTTATGTAAATGCCTATTAGAAATCATTGCAAAAACTGCCCCAACACCTGTTTAGTAATATGATACCACCATGTATTTTCTGCAGATTAACAGTAAATTTAACGTATATCAAGCTAGCACGACAAAGTTATTTTTCCGATTTCTGACTTGCACTATAATTTGTCGTTGATTTGTTACCAAATCCCAAAAATTGTTGCTCGTGCCGTTTAGCCGTAATCAGGTGGTATGCTAGCTTGATATCAAGCTTGCACTACACAAAGTGTATCTCGAAAAGGAAATGTCTTAGGATATTACTGTAAAATTAATCAGCTGAAAAATGACACATTCAAAGAATTTGTCGCTAGTCTTCCTTCCAACTGATAAGCGAAAAACTGCTAGAAAGCCATCAAACTTACGAAGGATAACGTGTTGCCCAACTTGGGGAAAACAGGGAAAACCTTATTTAAAAAATTTGGTAAATAAATCCGATCTCTTAAAACAAATGTAACATAGAACTCCTTGATTAATTGTTCGATGGTTCCAGCAGTTTTTCGTTTATCAGCTGTAGATAAAACTAGCGACAAATTCTTTGAATGTGTCATCTTTCAGCGACAAATTATGGTCTTTACAGTAATATCCTACGACATTTCCTTTTCGAGATAGGCTATGTGTAGTGCTAGCTTGATATTAAGCTAGCATACCAGCTGATTATGGCTAAACGGCACGAGCGACAGATTTTTGGATTTGGTAACAAATTAGCGACAAATTATAGTGCAAGTCAGAAATCGGAAAAATAACTTTGTTGTGCTAGCTATATATACGTGTAAATTTAAAAAAATATATTTATTTGTTACAAAAGTAGGGTAGAAAGGAAGGGCCAGACTAACTCACTATAAGATCCAGAAATTTTCTTCTTACCGGAACCCCCCTTCCCTTCCTCCCAAGGAAACGATGGTACAAAAAAGTAAAGTATCTTACATATAATTTAATTAAAAGCGCCTTCTATTAAAAAGCTATTTTTCACTGTAATGTGTTTTATTCATCATTCTGAGAAGTTGGTCGTGTGGATCTCAAGGGTCACACTTATTACTACCACTAGTCGCTTTTATTTTTACATTACCTGTTATATCTACTTTTACTTCCTTAAAATGGACATATCTATCCATGTTTAATTTTTTGTTATTAGGTGTATGTTTATTTATGAACCTTGCGATTATTCTTCGTACAAGAATATGTATGTGTATATAATGTAAGAGCTGAGATAGCCGCTCCTTCGACAAACTTTGTCACACTTTCTTGTCTTCAATTTGATCAGTGGCGTCTAAAGTCAGTTACTTTTACCTACTTTCAAGTGCGTTTATTATACGCGTATATTGTGTAAATGGGCATCTTACAGCAACCAGCAACCAACTACCGCTATTTTATAGGTCGACTGTATACAGGACGTCCTAAACACAACTAAACATTTTTATACCACTTACAAAAAAAGTACCTACCTAAGTATGTCATCATTCACATTTCATTAAACTATTTTATTTACTTTGTACAGAAATTGAAACTATAATAAAAAATAATTTCTACCTAATAATTAATATCTACATATATATAAGAATATATAAAAAAGAACACATTTACATAGATTCCATAAGGGAAATTCATAAATTACGTAAAACGTTAAGAGAAAGAGTCAATCGAGTCTAGGTATATTGAATGGTTTTAACCTTTTAACCTTCGCTTGATGAAAATTTATTAAATCGGTGAAATAATGCAATTTACAATAAGTTATTTTCACTTGGACATAGTTTTGCCCGAACACTGGCTTCTTTAATAAGAGTAGATACCTAGTTATTATTAAATGTAGGTACACTAAATTTTGAGGTTCTAGTAGTAAAAAATTTGAAATATTTAAACTGTATACTTATATAACAGTACACCTTATCTTTTTAATTTGTTACTTTCTATATATTTTTACATCAAGAGAAACATTAAGTCGACTAAATTAAAATTAAATAAAGAACATAAAGGTTGAGATCAAGTTTGTCTTGCGGTCACATTTAATTTTTCTCTAACTAGCCATAATATTGAAAATTTCTTTTGCACTAAGTGAAGTTTAGGAATTTAAAGCTCTATCTAGTAGTTTTGAAAAGGAAAACATGTTTTTGCTATATTTCCAGCAATACCCCTAACTGTGACATCGTTTCAACAAAAGGGGAAGCTCGTCACCAGCTTCGTAGCCTCACGAATTATTACAACTCGTAATAAAATTCTGCAATGTTGATCATAGATAATATCAAGAATATGATTCGAGGTCCATGGACATTTTGTAACATTTAAGTTATTAAGTATATTTCAAAAAAAAATTTAAACGTTTTATTTATTGTTGATTTTATAAAACAATACCAAATAATTTTATGTGAATAATAAATTTAATAATTTTAAATAATAATAAGTTAACAATTCCAAAATATGACGTTGCATCAGGCGAGGAGGGGAGGTGTCATACAATTGTGACCACCTACAACAAGGACGGGGGTTTTGAAAAATAATGAAATTCTCGGACATAATTTATTGCCCTTAAATATGGACAAGAAAAATTCTACTTTTTTTGAGAGATATAAGGATTGAAACTACTATATCAGCGGTTTCCTTTTCTTTCTAAAAAATTAACCTGTATTTAACATTTTACAAAGAAATATGAAAAATGTAGTTTCATAAAATACAAGAAATATATAAATATTAACGAAACCTGTAAAATATTTCAAATTTCGCCCCAAGTACACTGATGTATGTGACGTAGTCGGTTTTGTTGTCTTGACACCTATCAACACTTCTTGTTAATCTAAAAGTTACGTTATTCACTTATACATGCTTTTTCATAATTTAATGCTACATTAGGGACCTCACAAGTATTACTATCTAACTCAGTTTGTGGAAAGAGAGTAATTTTCGTTTATAGCATAATAAAGGGGGGGGGGGGATGCCAAACATTGCGTTACATAACATCACATTTTTATGAAAATTAAAAAGTTCTAGTGATAATTGATAATTTTAGGTATCAATCATCAATCAAATTATATGAAACAGTAGAAAGAAGGGGTGGAACGTAACGGGAAGGGGTTAAAATTTTTATAATACATACTTAAAAAAGAAAAAAATGTAGCAATAAAGAAATTTGGACGGGAAATATTTAAAACAGATTTCGACAGAGTAGTGACCTACGCATACTTAATGTTAAATTTCTCTGAAAAAACAAACACATCTCCGCAAAAGGAACGTAATCTAAAACACCCTGTAAAGTAATGCTAGAGAACACGTTATTATTACTATAATTACTGTATCTAGTAGTAGCTTACCTGCAGAATATATCGGTTGTATTACCGTGCTACAGTTAAATTTAGAAACTCGACTTTCATCAATCTCACTCAGTGCATCTATGTAGATTAAATGAAATTACACAAATGTATGTCAGACATCATCAGAGCCTATCTCCAATTTAAGTCATTATTGTTTACTTATTGGTGTAACTTTAATAATTGAGTGTTTGTAAGAACGGAAAACTCACTCGGGTAACAATTTTCATTAACTCGTACAGTATCGAAGTTATAATGAACTACATTGATATTAATATTAACGGAAGAAACTTACCCTAGTATTAAACATTTTTATTAAGGCATACTCATTCATTATTTTATTATCACTAATAATATTTGGGCGAATGATTTGAAAAGCAAACTTTACTTTTTTTTAAATTGAATAAAACAATGTACAGTAGCCGGCACCTAAGGAGATTCAGCGACGGTCAGATTGACAGGTAGCTAGGCGGAAACTTTTAGCATAGCAATAAATGAAAGAGCCAATAAGAATATAGCTAGACCGAAGGGGTGCAATATCAATACGTCAACTTGTAGTTCAGTGGCACGTATCAGTGAGAGAAAAAATACTGAAAATACAAGTGAATTCATTCAACTGATTTACTTACCAGACTTCATGAAACAAATAATTTTTACTTGCTTCTCTCAAATATTTATTCGGTTCAATTAAATATTTTAAAGCAAATGATTAAAAAAAGTTGAATCATTTTTTTTTTCTTATATGTACTTACCTAATAATTGTTTTTTTTCCTCTTAAAATAAAACAAATATTCATTTTTTTTTTCATTTACCTATTTATTTGAAAGCGCGTTTTAAGTAAAAAAAAGATATCTGTTGTGCTCAAACTAGTTATATTTATTAGAAATATTAATTGTGAAAAGGGAATAATTTACAATACAAACTCAGTATTTTGCTCTTCCCAAGATTACTAATTTCGAACACAATTTACAAACATCCACTTCTCTACTCTGTTAATTTGTAACTATTTTGCAACTACCTATTTGCCACTACGCTACTGAATTTTGGTGTGCAATTATCATTCTGCCTACCGGCTGATTATCCCCGCCCTAAAGAGGCTAAGTTTGCTAGTGCGCATCCGATGATTTATGGCTTTTGAATCTCCTTAGCTGCCGGCCACTATAGTTTCACGTAATTATTTATTTTGAAAACTCGATAGTATTGTTTCCATCGTTGGCGATCATTATCAAGAGTAACAATTATACAATTATACTTTTTTGGACACAAACTACATAAAAATTGAATTGATAAAGCCTATAAATATTGTAACTCTATAATTTACTGACGAAATAATTAAATATTAAAAAAAAATATTTTTGTAACTCAACTATACTGTTTTTATTTCTACATAAATTATTTACTGTCATAAAGAAAAAAGCGAATTATGTATGATGTTTTTAAAGATTTAATAGATTAAAATATGCTTTACAAAATAAATAGGTAACACTTAAAAGCTAATTTCAAAAAAATATATAAAACTATCTGCCTAATTAACTACGATCAACTAGGGGCGTTGTTAATGACAGGGACTTTTGGGAAGTTAGATTGAGTCATAGCGGTTACCCACTACACCACCCTAATCTTTCTAACTCGCTTGCTTGATCTTACTCGCTTCACTTTTCTGACTAACTTGTTCTTTTATAATGATCCACATAGTGCTCTTTTAGTTACCCCAAACGGAACTTTGGAAGATGGTCACGGCCTGCTTTTGCCGTACAATTATGTTCTAAGTTCCTTGATGGATTCGTCTTTCGTAAAATCAAACACGTTGCATATTTAAATTGGAACAAATGCAATTAATGAAATAAAAAACAATTAAAAGAAAATATTATTTTGGAAAAATATGAGCATTATGTGACATTACAAACAACAAACTGACTATTTTCAGAATTTTGTTGTAACTTCAATTTGGTCACTAATTAATCTAAAGTACCCCCGACATGCTGATGAGAACCAATGTGTCCGATAGCGCAATTCACGCCTGGTAACCAAAAATTATGTTCTAACATATTGTAAATTTCTAATGATCAATACAATAAATGTCAAGCCTGTATCTTCAGTGTATTGGATTCTAGATTTTGGAAAAGCATGTCTGGTTCTGAATTTTTTTTTCTAATTTAATTTAATACAAATATTTGTTATACCTTATTTCAATGGTATTGACAATACCAATAAGAAGCATTACAGTCTGAGAATGTATGAGAACATAAAACTATTTTAACCTATAAACACATTTTACAATAAACAAGTACATAGTTTTTATTAAATATTATTCATAAGTATAAGTTTATCAAAAATATATAAGTATTAATATAAATAACTCACGGTTAGTGAAATTATTAATAAAAATATGTACTTACTTAAAAAAAGAACATGAACTGAATTCACATGTCAAATATTTATTACTGTTTCTTAAGTTTTATATCAGTGGACGTACTTATCTTATTTGCTTTCCTAGGCCAATAATGGAATTTTACTTTGAAAATTTTGTATGTTAGATGCTAACTCTTATTTAGGGTATAATAATTTAAAAGTAGTATTCCCGTCGTTATTATAAGGTTTAAAATAATTTCAGATTCTTTTTAACATCATCACAAATACTGTAACAGTATCACAATAAATATCAATGTGAACAGGTGAACTTAGTTCAACAAACGCAGTAAAAACTGTTAGAATGACAGAAAACTAAACATTCTAAAAATTTTTGAAGACGATTTCTCACTGTTGTATTTTTAGTTTTATTTGGCTATTTTAACTCATTGTATGATATAACGAGAAGGTCAACTTCCTTAAAATTCAACTTTTTTGAGATATAGCTTATAATTAATTTCACTGATATGTGGAGTGAAAAATAATAAATTTTTATGTTTCTAATAATAAACAATTAATTTAGTAAATTTTATTGTTTTCTTTTCTATTATTAGACTTTCCTATGTATTAAAGTAAAACTATGAACTTCCACTTTGTAAAAACCTTATTTATTCGACATTTATTTTTGTTTCCTTCGCGTTACTGTAGAATTATTACCACAAAGTAAATATTAACCCCTCATTATTTTTTATTGTTTTTATTTTCTATTAATTAATTAATTTAATCATAATTTTATG
Organism: Agrilus mali; assembly: GCA_029378335.1. Lineage (NCBI taxonomy): Eukaryota > Metazoa > Arthropoda > Insecta > Coleoptera > Buprestidae > Agrilus > Agrilus mali. Next base: position 21,913,046 of record CM055656.1, read on the forward strand.
CGCCAAACAGTAAAAGCGATGCAACAAAGACTAAAATATTAAGTTATAGTGGAAAATGTTAATTAGCTATGCACCAAGCATTAAACTTAGGTTGTGGTTGGAAATATGTCCCCTTGATTTAGTGCTAAACACGGAGGGTTAATATGTTAATGTATACATCAAGGTAGTTCAATAATATTTCATTTAACATTGATTATCGTATAACTTTGCCTCAAAAATACTTCAGAGGTTATTTTATTTTACATTACCTTTTTTTTAAATGTTGCAACATTAAAGAAAAGATTACATAAATAATTGCCTTATTACAGCAGTTGATAACTTTTATTTTCCTGGTGGATGATACAGAAATTTATCCATAATTAGCATTTTTTTTGGTGTATTAGGTAATAATTACCATACATATTCAGCTGCTGCCCTATCTTAAACATTACACGACCAATAATTATTAATCGCAATAGAATCGATTACAATGATATTATAAAACATTTTATAATAAAAAATTTTAAACTTTTTGAAGCATTAAAAGCCATATTTGTTAATAATTATTAGAAGATTACCAATTACCATATAATTTAAGTCTAATAAAAAGAAGAGGACAATATCATTAGATATATTAAAGCAAATATTTAAAAGAAAATGACTTAATCTCTGTGGCCTTCTTCAGAATGACGATAGCGTATCACAGTCCTTGCGATATGCATTCACATATGTATATGTGATTACAAAAGTCAAACATAAATACTTTATCTTATAGCAGTCAATAATAAGATTTTTGAATGTTTTCATTAACTTTGTTTGTCTTGCAATATAAAGGCGATTCGCTTTCAGCGTTAGGAAAAACGTTATTAAAACTAATATAAAGTATCTTAAGTGCCTATGTGAATACACTTTTTATAGAAAAACACCTATATTAAAAAAAAAAAAAAACAATTTTAAGTCGGTATATTACAAGAGTAAAGAGACCGAGTTTTTTTATCCAATGATATAATTGAATTTTCTACTCCACATAAGATTAGGCGAATAAAATTACTATTATCGTCATCTATCCATAATTATATGCTAACTGGAGTATTTCATTCACTTGAACAATAATGTAATACCTATCATCTATCTAACTAAAGTCCATGTTTACAATTTAAAATACTCCAATTGTTAGCAAATCTCAGTATATGGCGCTTCACTGACCCTAACTTGGTATTTTATCAACTTACATGGTATGTAAATCTTTTGTTTGGCCAATGAGTAATGGCGTGGCGTGCTGATGAGAACAAATGCCTAGATTCGATTGTTATTCACGTTTCGTAAACTATTGACTGTTAACTTAAACTATTTTTATTAAAATGTAGTTTTTTCAGATTAAGAAATATAAATTAGAATATTTTAAACAAAAAATTTTAATTAAAAATAAAATCTAAAAATAAGAAAAACTGAAATGTTTAATCAATTAACGAAAATAAGAAGTAACTCTGGTGAACTTCTTAGTAGTTAAACGCCTCCAGCCGTTGTTATTTTTACATTTTATTTTTACTTACGTAATTCTTAAATAGAAGCCTAATTTAAAAAAATCGGTTTTTATGTATTTTTAACTTTTTTTTGTTGTTGAAAAGTTCGTCTTTAAATTTAATTAAAAACAATAACCATATAGTAATCGAATAAACAGTAAGTAACATGTACAAATACAAATACAAGTATATATAACACTTGACAAGAATGTTACGCAAAATTACAAAATATGTACATATTATTAATTAAACATGGAATCATTCGATCTCACAGCATACGTTGCGTAATCTTTACATACTTTAATAGCTTTATCGCTAATGCGTTTTATAGCATATTTATATTGTTATTAGATAATAAATTTAGGTTGATTTAAATAGTAGGTACTTAGATGCTTGAGAATAGAAACTAAGAACAATATTTGTTAGTGTTACTTAATTTTAATTTCTTAATACACCGTATGTTTGCTTACATACAAGAGAATATTGAACCATCTTTACTCATTTAAACCATTTGATGAGATAACAAAAAGGTTTTAAATAATATGAAAGGATTTCTAAATTTTGATTAAATAAGTAGCTTATTAATAATAAAACCATATCATATCTTATTGATTTATAATTGTGCAGGTAAGTTATTTATCGATTTATTAAAAGTATTTTTAATAATTTTACTCTGCATAATAAAATAAAGTATGTATAATGAATATTTATTAAATGAATTTGCAACACACTCGCCTTTACACACAAACAAATAAAAACATGTTTTTGTCACAAAATGAGCTTGACAACTTTTACATAAACAGGTCCATAAACAAAGCATTTAAGTTGTTTTCTTCCAGTTGTTTATGAGATGCGATAATGCGAACGAAACGTGATTGTCCTATTAAGGTCCATTTTTTTTATTATATTCAGTTATTTGGAAAAATTTCGGCTCCAAATGGATTTGGACATGAATCAATTTCCATAAAAACAGATGTATCATATTTTCTTATGAATAACGTGAATGGTGGTGGACATTGCTAACAAATAGCACATCAACACGTAACTTTATCACTGTAAACAGACTTTAATAGAAATCTTTCCTGATACATTTACATTAAGAAAAATCGTAAAAAGCCAAATCAAAATATAAAATTATTAAAATCCCACTGACTAGGTACTGTAATCATTCAGAATCATTCGTTACATATATTTAAAATGATCAAAAGAAATTTGTATACATCTGTGAATGCTCATTCGGATAGGGGTAGGAGAAAACGGCTGTAAAGAGCGAACTTGTACTGTTTTTAAATTTTTAATTTCTGTTGGACATGTGGAAGCACAAATGCAAATGGTAATTATTTATATTTATGGAGTCGCTGTCAGTCGAGGAGTGGGAGGAGAAATCAAGAAGGGCTTTAAGAAGACCCTGTAGTAAAGAATACTAAAAAAATCAGGTGGGACAGAAAAGTAAAAGTGTATGGAATGAAGATAAAAAGAAGAACACGACTACGAAAAACAACTCAGTTTGTGTTGTCTTTTCCTACCGTAACTTTATGATCATAAACTATTCAACAAAAGCATTCCTCGATTAGTCCATTAAGACAGACCCAAATTTTTGATACAGAAATTCTTTACCTTAAAAACATTTTTTTACACTTCCCTAACAACCTGACTTTTATAAAAAGAAAGAATTATCTAATGGTAATCTTTACGATTAGATTGATTTTCTTTCATTTCCTATTAGTATATTTTTATTTATTTTTATAATTCATTTATTATTACCGTAATTATTTTTTTTCCCTTTTATTTCAGACCCAAGAATTATTTATAGACGCCTTTCTGCAAAATAATAATCGACTCGACCATGTTACGCAAGTAATGGGCTATCACCCCGATTACATGGATCATTTTCTTAGAACACAAAATTTTATTTTGAAAGGCGATGGTCCCCTGCCGTTCGACTATAGGCATTATATTGCAATCATGGTAAGTACTCTATTAAATTACCTGATATTGCATGCTACATACTAATATGGTCTAAAATGAAACTCATTATTGGTGTCATTGGTCTATTCATTGCCAGGGGCGGCTCGTGACTCATGTACGTGGGAAGTCAAAATTAGAAATTGTCATTAGTTTCTAATTTTAAGATATCCGATTTTCAACGTTTATGTACCTATTATTTTGGTAGCCTTTAATTTTATTATTTATGAAATTTATATATTACTTATGTATTAGAAACCCTCAACATATAAAACTATTTAATTTAATTTTTCTTAATAATTAAATGTTTTTACATTATAAATATAATAATTTTATTCAAGTTATAAATCTCAAAATCAATATCTTATTAATTGTACAGAGGTATCTGTAGATATTTTGAAATTCATTAATATTCAAGGTGCCGCTTGGATTGTGTGACGAACGTTTCCGTATTTTTCTAATAAAGTTAACAGCCGCCCTTGGTTAAGAAGGTGAATAAACTTGAAAATATTTTAATTAAAAAGGCCACTCTAAGCAAGTACCGCAGGCAAAATTCATAGAAATGTAATATTTTAATTTCTCCTAATAATTACTGCTTTCCCAAAATCTTCTTTTACATAATTTTTTCCAGTAAGTGAAATGGAATTAATATTTCTTTTTCGAATATAGTTGAAAATAAATGTTATAAGTTATTGGTTTATTGATATTTTTTCTAGAGTTAAGTAGTTAAACTACTATTCCATTTAATATCAATTTTTTGACGCCATATCGCCATCTAGGTACACGTATTTATTGCCAGCTGTAATAATTAATATTAATTTTCGGTAAGGGCCTTACTTGTTAAACTGAAAATAAGTACATATACAATTAACGTCCAATTCCAAACACGTTCTGTATTCTGTTAACTACTTGTGTCCGATAAAACAAAAAAACAGTGTAAACTCTATATAGCAAAAATGCTTAATAAAGGGTTTTCGTTAAACGGCGAGTAAAATATCACAATTTAATTTTTACGGAAGGTGACTTTAAGTTTGACAAAATTAAGTAAAAAAATTTACATAACAAAATTATAATCAGTTAAATTTGTTTATTGTTTTTTACCATGCTATTTTTATTTTAACCGTAGCGGGATCATCTTTGTCAAATAAAAAGAATTTTCTAATTTTTGAATGCTTGGTGGTGGTTCAAAATCACCCATTTTGTCTTCTTCATCGCCGTTTTCTTCTTCATTTTGCTTCATTGAATCGAATTTTTTCACTATTGAGAGTGATTGTTGTGCTGTATCAGAAATATAGTATAATCCGGAGGGTATTATAAATTGAAAAGTTAACAATGGTAAAAGACCAAAACCACAGAACTTTATTTATGACCTGGCTGCGTACCTCAGAAACATCGGCCCAAACCTGTCGTTTTAGCCACTTATTCGACAAGAAATTTCTTGTGGTACGGTTGCTATAAAAAGTTGTAAAATGTTATAAAATTAGGAAAGGTACTTCAAGAGTCATTTTACTATATCTCTGAGGTTAGTATAACAATATAAGCCAAACAATTCATTAAATAGAACTTCAGTATACAAATCTGATAACTTGCAAACCGAATATAATGTATTATCAAGCTAGCGCGACAGACCTGTTTTCCCGATTTCTGACTTGCATTATAATCTGTCGCTAATTTGTTACCAAATTCAAAAATTTATCGCTCGTGCCGTTTAGCCATAATCAGCTGAAAAATGACACATTCAAAGAATTTGTAGCTAGTTTTATTTCCAACTGATAAGCGAAAAACTGCTAGAAAGCCATCAAACTTACGAAGGATAACGTGTTGCCCAACTTGGGGAAAACAGGGAAAACCTTATTTAAAAAATTTGGTAAATAAATCCGATCTCTTAAAACAAATGTAACATAGAACTCCTTGATTAATTTTTCGATGGTTCCGGCAGTTTTTCGTTTATCAGCTGTAGATAAGACTAGCGACAAATTCATTGAATGTGTCATCTTTCAGCGACAAATTATGGTCTTTACAGTAATATCCCTCGACATTTCCTTTTCGAGATACGCTATGTGTAGTGCTAGCTTGATATCAAGCTAGCATACCAGCTGATTATGGCTAAACGGCACGAGCGACAAATTTTTGGATTTGTTAACAAATTAGCGACAAATTATAGTGCAAGTCAGAAATCGGAAAAATAACTGTCGTGCTAGCTTGATATACGTCCGAATAAAGGAATAACACATTTCATTGTCGGCATTTTTTATTACAATCCGTACATATCTATCAAAAAATGATGTCGCCCGTTGTGATTGCATGGAACAGAATATCCCTATTCTCTATTTTCGGTTCGTAAGTTACCAGATCGGTATAGGGTTTCTACTGTATTTTTAAATTTAATGCATAAATATATAATAGACGTTGTAAATCTGTAATGTAACACTTTTTAAATCTCAGTTGCAAAGGTACACTTAATAAGAAATAGACTAATAAATATCATACAAGTTTTGTTACCTAAACCGCCATTTATAAAAATTTGACATTAATTGTCCTAATTCTTTGTAGTTTTGAAGATCAATCCAAATTGCCAAATGTCGATATTGACTTTTGAGCTGTTCGGTCTCGAATTTGATTTTGATTTTTATGGACCTTTTATAGTTATTAGGTATTACATTATGAAATTAACTTTATATACATATATTTCAAGTGCTAATGTAGCTTTAAAAGCTATTTGAAAAAATTACGGTAGCTAGGGAACTTGCTATAAAACCTACATAATATCTTTCTTGATTAAGTTTTTTTGCACAATATTACATTTTATATTGATTACTATTTTTATTTCATTTAAAAAGAAACCATTTCACACGTAATTATTTGTTAAAAGTTAAAAACCTTAACAAATTGGTTTCTAGAAGAAATGGAAAATAACTGGAAAACAACTATCACATTTCTAAATTAGTTCCTACCTTCATTTGTTTGTAATTATATAATTCAAAAACTTACGTTAGTACGAAATTTATTTTAATACATACCTACTTAATACCAAAAACAGTCAGACTTCAAAGTGACTTCATAATTCTTAAAAATAGCTTTTTAAATAATATGTTTCGGTGCGTAATTGATAAATAATGACAGTATTAGTGCTACAAAACGTTAAAACTTGCTTAATATCATGGATGTTTTCGTATGCCGATAATAGAAGAATATAAAAATAGAAATGCTTACTGATAGTGATACGTATATTTTCTTTGATAAAAAAGAACTACGTTGGTATTGAAGAGTAATTTGCATTATTATAGGTTTTAAATGACTTTGATATATGATAAGTTAATCAAATAACAAAGCAGAATCACAAACGATATTATTTTTATATTAATTAATTTTGATCCGTTTTGTCATAATAACCGAGAAAATTTCTTTGTTATAATTTAGGTAAATATGATTAATGACTACTGTAATCAGCTGTTCAACTCTTTGTTGAAAACTGAATCAACGTTCTTACAAAGAAGTACTTTGTTTTCATTGTGAATCAAATCGTATCATATACAAAGTAATTTGATATCAGTACTATTTGTCAACAGTGTACTGTGTAAATTATAATGCAAATTTATCACAAAAAACGTCGTGTTACCTCAAACTTAACCTAACTTTACCCCCTCTTCCATTGTCACACTGTTACATTTAGTCACCCCACACTCACGACGTGACTTATGTCCATGTTCAGGGGAAGAGGGGGTCGAGCCGAATCTGACCCCCCGTAAAAAAACAGTGTAAAATTGAATGAAAATTAAAATAAAACATGTTTCTTATGCACTATCATTCTAGACTACGATCTATACAATCTGAAAAACTAGCCTCAACTAATTTTTAATAAAAATAATAAAGCAAATTGTGTTTTTTGGAATAAATCCAACGTATTTATAAGGTAAAAGTCTGAATTTTTAAAAATTTTACGTAAGATTAGGAGGGAGGGGGTCGAGCCAAATTTCACATCTCTCCGGTTGAGGCAAAAATCGTCCAAAAACTCCTCACTTAATTAATGGACCCCCTCCCTCTTACATAAAACGACAAAGATTGAATTTCCAGCCTCATTCCCGGAGGGGCTTATTTCCCAAGGAAGGGAAAAGAAAGGAAGACTTACGACCTTACAGATTGACTTTATCCCTGAAGGCCACCTGAAGAATCATCTTTGGAGCAATACTCCAATGAAGAACCATGGTGGTAACTTCCTAAAAAAATAACATTACTTTAAAGTTCGAGTAAAAATTTTTTTTTTAATATAATAAATATGCATCTTGGGTAAAATAATGAATAATTCAAGAGGGTGTAACTGTTTGGGGATGATCGCTGCAATTTTCCACATGAGGTTTGTTTTGGGGGCTGTCTACAATACGCTTCTGGATTTTAACAAGGAAAACTTTACAAAAACTCTCAATAAGAAAATTTCCAGACAAAATTTCATTATTTACAGTGAAAACTCAAACTTTAAGGGGATATAATTTTTTTTCACTTTCCACGCCCCCGAACAACTACCCCCTTCGCGGGTGGAGTTGAATATTCAAACGTTACCCATAAAGGCAAAATTAACCCTGAAGCTGGCTGACGCGACAGACTGTAATAATAATTGTCAGTAGATGTTGATGTACTGACAATTACTTAATTACTTACTTTCTCCGAGAAATCCACGATAAACAGAATAGAAACGTATTTCAGGAATTAGGAGGCAATTTTTTGAAGTTATGTTTATTTGAGTACTGTTTATTTAGAAATCAAAAGTATTGTTATCTACTGATTGTTGGAAACTTTTTTTATGAAAAGTACCTGTTAAAAACCAAAAACCATTAGAAAAGAAAGCGACGCTGTTGTTTAGAGATGCCCTGAGTAACGTGACGCGGTTAATTAAATAACGGATGTTTTTCACCTCGCGGTCCACTGTTATTTTAATTGTACAAACATCGAGTAATAAAGTTGTTAACATTTAACCGCTTCTACATCTATCTGCCTGTTTCATCTACAGATTAAACTGTGTTTGCTTATATTTTTTTCTGAAAAATGTAATCATTGAAAAATTAATAAATGTTTGGTTGGTACAAAATCAGGCGCCTAATCAAATATTTATGAAACGATTAACAATTTTTTACCGCCACGTGTAGGTACGTGGGTTAAATAAATATTTTTGAATAACACAGGCAATCATTTCATTTAATTAAAAACAAATTTATTAGCACCTAGGTGGGTAGCTACAGGTACCTGGATAACTAAAGTAATTGCAAAAATTATACCTGTTTATAAACATATATCAATAAAATCAAATAATTGGTATAACAATTAAAACTTTTTTTTCAATAAAGTGCCAAAAAAACCAAGAATACTAGAAATAGAATAATAACCTCTGCATAAAGAATATGTGTTTGAAATGTATAGTTAGGGGCTGTACATACGTCACGCTAAAATTTGCCTTTTTTGACCCCCTCCCCCCGGTTATCACGCTGTCACACTTTTTGTAACCCCCCCCTGTAAATATTACGTCACAAAAACTAAACCCTCCCCCTGAACATGATAATTTTTTATTGATAATACACAAATTTTGTTAGTCAAAAATGTTTATTTTATTTTCATAATAAAATTTAAATAAAACAATAAATATCACTTGTAACGAACAAATAAATAATATTTCTATTTAGCAGAAGTACAAGGATTCTGTAAAAGTTCAGTAAAATTTTTTGATGAACGGCGAACGTCACGTTGTCGTAGACCCCCCGTCCCCCCTTGTCACGTCTTGTTACACTCAGCAAGACCCCTCCCCCCTCTTGTATGCGAACGTATTTTATGAACGGCCCCTTATTTAAATATAGAAAATGCTGCACATCCTAAAGAGCCCATCATAGGAACAAAAATTGTTTAACAAAAAACGTAAACAAGTTCTCCCAGCGTGTATTCATTATTCACTACAAATGGGATGCGCACTGCGTACTGCACAACGACCAAACGAGTACAACTTTGACTGTTACGACGTCCCGTGTAATTTACACTCATATCTTTAGTTTCCTCTTTTCTTATGTAAAACTAATTTATTCGAGTTAGTTATTATGTATTTGTTTGAGCAGTTTTACAACAATTAATTTTTATTAATTTGTTTCTGTTTTCGTTTCAGGCTTCAGGTCGGCATCAGTGCAGTTACCTAATAGCGTTACAGAAACAAGAATTTTTGGTACAAGGAGGAAATCACGCATGGTTGAAAGGTTTAGACCACATACCCCAAAAACTTAGAGATCTCTATGAAATCAATAAAATATTAGCCCACAGGCCTTGGCTTTTAAACAAATCTCATATTGAGGTAAGAAACAAATTAGATTATTTATTTTACCATATATAGTTTTGTTTGATTTCTGATTATTGTTTTTTGAATAATTGTTTCTTATACAAATTTATTTAATTCCAGAAATTAACCAAAGGCAAGGACAGTTGGTCCCTAGCTGAAGTGGTTCATGCCATAGTCATTCTGACCCATTTTCATTCGCTTTGTTCTTTCGTTTTTTCTTGTGGAGTGAATCAAGAAGTGGACCAGATAGGGGCCCACACGTACCATACGTCGGGGGAAACCCATGTCGACATAGTCGTCGACTCTAGTTGTATAAAATTTTTTAAAAAAAGTGTTCAGCAAGATGTACCTGCGAATAGACAAGGTAAGTTTACAAGGTTTCATATTATTTTGTTATTAGCGTATGGTTTGTTTTCGACAGTATTTTAAGTCAACTCCAAATAATATTTTTTTTATTACACCGTGTTTTTTGGGGGAGGATAAGGAAGAGGATTGTATTTTTGTCAATGTGGGTTAGACTGGTTCAAAAAAATCGACCAGTTTTTCTTCGAAGTCATATATTAATTAAAGTAAATGCTGTTTATAATAAGAACCCTAAGCGCATATTACTTTAAAGCCGCAAAAAAAATACAAACTGTATAGTTACAAAAGGGTGTAATTAAGATACCTATATGATTTTCTTTAAATTTTATAAAAAAAAAATTGGGGAACAATTTTTTAACTTATTTTGACAGTAAATTATCATAAAGTGTTCATGGTGTTCATATAAACACATGCAAGAAAGAGTAGTATGAAATTTATCTGATTTATAATGACGTTGAGAGCAATGACTCTTATTTGATACATTACATTGGCCTTTTTAAATTGCCCTTTCAACATTTTAATCTTCTTTTACTTTTAATCGCATTTAGAAATGGCTAAAAATAAATAAAAGTCCACCTACTTTTTTTATCTACATTGTACAACTGTTTAACATTTACATGTGTATTTATTTTTTTTTTTAGTTCATTATGTTCTAATTTATTTAATTATAGTTTTTGTTTTGTTTTAAATTTTTTTGTTGATTAATAAAAATATTCTAGATTTTAAACTAATCATAAAGCCTTGTGATTCCATTTTTTTATTGTTAGCTTTTATTATTTATATTTTGTTTCATGACTTTTCAAAATTACTGTGTTTACCATTATTTTTGTAACCAATTTTTGTTAGGATTATTTTATATGGTATATGGTCCATTTTTGAATCAACTTAAAGTTCACATTTTTCTTAGTTCATATAAATGATTGTATCCTGATAGTTTGGTTATTTTTCTTTTCTCCTATTGGTTATGGTTACTTAACCTGAATAAATTGGTAAAACAGGGAACCTAACCTTAAAATGATTAGTTATTAAGAAGCATATGGGTTAAGTAGTGTTCTACGAATGTAGACGGCATTTTATTTGTTTTATTATTCTCAATTGCGATACATCTAAATAATAAGTAAATTTACCATGCCTAATTTTAACAGTGCAACAACTTTAACCAATTTAATGAAATGTATTCTAAATAGGGTAAGAAAAAATATAGTTGTTTAACCTTTTATGCACGTGGTTTCAAAATTAATTTTATTTATTAATTATTGTATTTATTTATTTGCACAGTTAAACTACATATAAGTGTATTCCTATACAAATTTAATGATGAATAATGTATTTGAATGAATTTCTTGATTACTCAAAGAGGACGTAATTCTGATGTTGAAATGAATTTTATGGTACGAAACCGTGTTAATGGAAGGGTTGTTAAAAAGAGTTTAATATTGTTACAGACTGGGAAAACTCATCAAGTAGTAGTCCTCCTCCCTCTCCGACTGAACCCGAGGTTGGAATCACAACTCTCATGCAACGTATGAAAACATTATCTGAGAAAAACGAAAAATGTACTCAGGTAGAGTTGACCAAAAGATTTGAAAACATTGAACATCAGTCAGCTGAGTTAGGGGTTGTTGGTCCAGAACCCCAAGTAACTCCTGCAGATATCAGTGGTTTTATCGAAGATGCTTGTTTTATATATGAAGATTTTGCCAAAAGAAATGATCATGATGACATACAAACATTCAGAGTCCAGGACTATTCATGGAACGATCATGGCTATTCATTAGTTAATAGGTATCTAGACAACAAGTTACTTTCATAATTAAAATTTTAAAAATTATGTTTATTCACAGATTGTATAACGAAGTGGGCAGTCTTTTGGACGACAAATTTAGAACAGCCTATAACCTCACCTATTATACTATGGGCGGTCGTACAGACGTGGACACATCAAAGTTCCGAACAGCTATTTGGAATTACATTCAGTGTCTGTTAGGCATCCGACATGATGACTATAATTATGGGGAAATCAACCAGTTGCTCGAGAGATCATTGAAGACATTTATAAAAAGTGCTTGTTGTTATCCTGAAAGGGTAACTAAAAAAGATTACGATAAGGTGCTAAGAGAGTTTAAACATAGTGAAAAGGTAAGGGAAACTCCTAATTCCAACTGAAGTTTATTATTCATTCCATTTTTTATTAAGAAGAAGGTTTTAGGAATAAAATCACATTAACATAGTCATTCTCAACTTTTTCTGGAATACTGCTGCCCTTTTCTGGGTCTGATTTGTTTAAGTATTTATTGATTAAACGGGTAATCAATTATACAGTAAAATATTTATTAAACCTTCAAAAGTGAAATTAGTGAAATAATGTCAGGTTCCATTTTCATTAACATCCCCCTTAAAGTCGATATAAGTATGCTGAATTTTAGTTTTCTTTTATTATATTTGAAGTAAATAAAAAAAATCAATTGCCCTGAGTTTTACTGCCTTAGGATTCCAAACTTCCCCCTAAAAAGTTTAGCGTCTCTACTGGGGCAACACCACCCCCTTTGGGAGTCAGTGGTATCATTCACATAAAGAACAAACAGCAGAATCATTAAGTGTTATTATTTATGTTTATTTACAGGTTCATGTAAACTTGATGATATTAGAAGCTAGAATGCAAGCGGAGCTCCTTTATGCACTTCGAACTGTAAACCGTTACATGACAAATTAATGATGAAAGGGCACTTCATACACACTTGTACACACACAAACATTTACACAATGTGTTTTGGCGACAGTGTTCGTCCTTACATTACTGTATATTGATATATTTTTTTTCTAAGTTATCTTTTTCTCATCAATTAATCAACAAGCAAATGATATAAAAATAAATATAGATAACCGAAGACAACGTGAAAGTTCTTCAAGGTGAGTTTGAAAGAAAAATTGTTATGAAAAGTATTTGAATTTTATAAACGTTATTTTATTATTGTAAAATAATCAAAAAAGGAATGATATTTATATATATATCAGTAATTTATTATTTAGGTGTAGTTTTCAATGTTTTTAAATTGAATATTAAAATTCAAACAAAGGAAATTATTTCTTAATTCATTAATTTCTTTCATGAATTATAATTTCCAAAGTTTGGAGAAATATTGTTATTGAAATTATTATTTTTTAATAATTCTTCTTTCAAAATAGCCTCAGTCATCACAAATGTGTGCAATAATATGTAAAATAATGTGAACTATGTAAACTGTTATCTCCCACACGCGACTTCTTCAGCCGCTTCTTTCAAATAAATTCAATTCCCTGAAAAATTATAAAGAAATTGTAAGTTGTTGTCGCTGTTGTTATTCGTCGATTTTATTATTAATCGCAAACATTTTTTTTTGTTTATTGTGCGTCGGCCGGATCTGTAAGAGTAACAGAGTTTCACAAACATGTTTTCTTATTAAAGCGCTATAGAAGGAAAGGGAAATTGTAAAGAAAGAAGTTTTTGGAAACAATTTTTAAATGTGTCAGTCTGTTTTAATTTCTCAACAAAATCAATATTAGTGTAATATCGACCTAGTTATAAAAATAACGGTTCTCTGTTTATAAAAAGTTGTAAGGTCATTTCAATTGCCCTCTTTATTTATATACCTAACATAACGAGTATTTGTATATCATTTCTAATTAAAGAACTCAAAGTTTTTAAAAACTGTTTTCAAATGACTTCTAAAAAAAGGGTAAATTTTAAACAAACACAAGGAAAACTCTTTAATTATAAAGTACTGTAGTTACCTTTTACATAACTCCCAAGAAAATTAATGTAATAATCCTTAAACAAACGCGTTTTCTTTTGATCTCATTACTACTTCCATTTTTATTTATGTCGAAATTAATGGAAAGATTTCTCTTTGGTGGCGTAATATATTAATTGTTTTAGATTATTATTAAAAATCTTAACGTATTCGATGAAGAGCTGCGGGTCACCTATAAATTTAGAACTTAAGATGGCGTAATTTTTCAATTTTGTTGTGTAGATAATACAGTTGTTAATCTAGACATTATGTATGTATGGCTTGTAACTGTAAAAATGAAGACGCAATATTGGGAAGAATTTACAGATGGTGTGATAATTATTATACTTTTATGAATTATGTCCTGCTTATTATACGCCGTCATTTTGACATTATTGTTTAATAATATTGTTATATTTTAACGTAATAACTGCTGAAATTGTAAAAACAATCTATGTTTATATAATTGTCTATTTTTATCGTTCGGCTTTTAATTTTACTGTTTGGAATTCTGTTTACCTTTTATTAATTTAGATAGAATGTCTTCCTGTATATTTGCCTTTTTTATGTCATATTAACAGGAATAACTTGTTAAGTATCAAACTTGGTCCCGTAAGGATTCTTATAGGCTAGAGCTTATTTTCTCTTCCTATGCATGTTTAAAATTGTGATAAAATTGTTAAATGTGAATCGAATTGATGTCATGCGAACCTAATCAAGGTGCACTAGACGCTTTCGTTGTAATTTTAGTTGCGATTTTTTTCTGATCCTACAAAATCGAAAAACTTTGAATTTCTAAGAGCTTGAAAGAAGACGGAAGTACAAATTGTAATAAAATATATAATTACAAGTGGGTTTCATAACTCTTGAAAAGGGAAATTTGTTTACAAGAGGGTTCAGAAGGTCGATACAACATACAGTACGTTTTTCTAAATGTTTAGAAAGTCGTATAACGTGACTGAATTAATTAAAATTGGAAAAAAAAAGTTGGTGTTCGACTAGTCGATAACAATCTTGACTTCTTCTGTGGATAGAAGAAAATGTGATTTAACTATTTTACTACATAAGTGAACTGTGATTTCAGAATAGCGAAATGAGTTAAGAGCCATATTTGAGTTATGAAATCCTTTAAGTTGCAGATAATGTTGTTATGATAATGGGAGATTTTTCTCCAATTTGTGATATTTATCTAAATGTGATTACTGTGTATTTAGATTTTAGATTGTTTCAACTGAATATCTACGATAAGTTTTGTTGATGTTTAACCATAGACTTTTAGTGAGATGTTTTAATTTAATTAATCCATTCAAATAAAGTAGTTTGCTATCGATTATACTCATTTACCTTCTTAATTAACTTTACCTTCAAATATGTCATAATTATTATGAAAATAAATTCAGAAAGCCTAAACGGACGTCCTTAAAACATTTCCGTAAAAACTAAGAGGTCGGCTTTTAAAAATAAAATAGATGCTTATGAATTAACATCAGAAAACTTAGTATTTTTTTAATAAGTTTTATTAAAAATTATAAATTTTTGGTATGCTTAATTTAATTAAATTAAATTAATACTTAATCTACATATATAGCTATGTTATAGTAAAGTTGAGTTTTCGAATACAGTCTTCAGGATTTATAGAAAATGATACATCTTCAAGAGCTGATCATTGTTTGTTGTGCTTTTTATAATGACACATCATTGTAGATCTAGAAACGAAGGTTTTACCGCACACTTCGCAAGGATAAGGTCTCTCTCCTGTGTGAAGTCTCTTGTGAATTGCCATCGGCGAGAACTGAGTAAATGTTTGACCACATATTTCACAACTAAATAAAATCAAAAGTGAAATGAGATTTTTAAGCACTTCATACGTTTCAATAATTTATAATAATCAATACAAACATCATATTTTAAAAATCATTGCGTCTAACTGATAGTTTTAATAATATATTAGAAGTCTTGTTACTTCAAATTGTACCTAATAGTCCATATTATGATAGACACGAAGACTTTTTATGGTAAAATGGAACATTCTGATTTATGTTTATAAAAGCATTTCTCTTTAAAAAGACTTGATTTTTTATATAACATTTCACTTTGTGCAATTCTGGTCTACTTATATTAAAATTGAAATATTAAAAAAATCTACTAATTTGGAACTAGAAAACTTCTGACATAAATACCTGTATGGTCGTTCTCCTGTATGTGATCGTCTGTGGCATCTCAAGGCATCCCTACGAGCGAAAGCTTTTCCGCAAATTTCACAAACATACGATTTTTCTCCCGTATGCATAGTCGAATGTATCCTCAAGTCCACCCGCGTTACGAACGCCTTGTCACAAAACTGCAATAAAATGTCAGGTATAATAATAAAAAGGTATGTGGTCGGGGAACCTTCGCTTACGCTTGCAATTTGAAAAAATAGAAAGAAATTGACTGTATTAAGGGGTGCAGCCGCAGTGGAGTGCATGAAACGTCTTGTGCGTGCTACAGAATTTAGTTCCGAATGCGTCGTGCTGCAAGCGATTATAGCGCCATTTACATCAACGACAAAGCAATACCGAGTAATAATACCATATAACTACAATAAGATTCATATACAGAATGCCCCCAACTCAAGTGATCGCCCGAATGGCATGATAGTATAGGAAACATTATTGGTAAGAAAAAATTAAAGGAGAGAAAAAATATGGGCGTGATTTTTTTGAGAATAGTATATATTTCCGATTTTGTTCAAGAACTAACCAAAAAAACCAAACTAGATGGTTCGTTTTTTATTTTACCCATAAGTACCATATGTACCTTCATTGATTTTATATTAAAAAATTGCAAAACTATATATGTATTTTTATATTGAGGATATAAAAAAGGTGAAAGTAAAAAAAATATATTTTCAGAACTTCTTAATTTTCTGGAAATCAAGCACGTTGAGCACACTTTTTTATCATTTTTATTTTTTAGAATAACAAAATAATGCAAAATAATAAAATTTTGTATCGTTATTGGTTTCTAAGATATTAGCGCTATTGCCTACTACACAAAATACGTCACTTAAAAAATAATGGACCATGGCCTCGTATGTTTATCCTTATTATCTGTGCTTTGCTTATTTCAAAGGACAAAGTGGAAGTGCTATCACAGGTAAAAGTATTAAGGGCAGTTTAACATCCTTTTGACTGCGAGAAAATGAATATTCACATTTTGTCTCAAGATATTCTAGACAATCATAGAAATCAATTAACAAAATTAATAATCAATGTTTTTTTAAATATTTGACTTTTCTATAAAGGAAAAACAAGTTCAGAACAACCTGAGAATATCAGACAAAAATATACAGTTAATTTTATTTAAAAATCAATAAAAACTGTGGACATTAATATTTCTATTAGCCTGGTCATAAAGTTAAGTCATAAAGTCATTTTGTCTCTTTTATATATTTTTTATTTCTCTTTTACCAAAGTCTCCTGCGTCTTATTTTTATTCAAAAGGTTACCTTTCTTTCACTGGTTTATTGTCTCAGCCTACTTAAATTTACCGCTTCAAAACAGTTTTGTGGATCGCCAGCAAAGCAACAATTTTTAGGCAATTAAATATAAGTGGATGTAATATTATTAAAACATAATTTATCCTTAAAGCCATCGGCCCAACGAATAAAGTTAAAATTATGCGAAATAAGTAAATAAAACACTTGGAGGAGTTTCACTATATTTTATTATTGCTCGATGTACATTTCGCCTTATTAGGGTATCATCAGGATCACTTAAGTGTACTTAATACTCCTGATGATACCCTAATAAGGCGAAATGTACATCGAGCAATAATAAAATATAGTGAAACTCCTCCAAGTGTTTTATTTACTTATTTCGAATTAAAAATGTTTCACCAAGAGTTTTTGGAGAATTACTTCTTTAATTTAAAATTATGATAGATATATAATTTAATAATGGCTTTCATCATTAATAATGTAAGAGTATTATATGTATTTACTACCTCAACCTTCAGATAATAAAAAACACATTTATAATGACTAATCGCATTAAAATTTTTTGAAAGTGGCGTGCCGAACCATGTTTTAAAAATCAACCAATCAAAAATATTTCTATTACAGCATGCGCAGAAACAGTATAGTCACTCTTGAGACAGATTTATGCAAATTCCATATTCGTGTCTCTTAATCTTTGCATCAAGAATTGCACGTTACATTGGGTATATTAGTAATAAATATATGTATTGCACCCCCATAAGTAGCCATCTTTATATATTTGAAGACTAACACAATGTTTTAATGTTTTATTATTGTAGGAGTTATGCTGGAGGAAAAAGACGGTGGTGTGCTTAATGTGCTTGATTTCGAGATAATTAAGAATTTCTGAAAATATTTGCCTTTTGTTTTCACTGTTTTGTGTTCTATCCTCATTATAAAAGTAACTGTAGTTTTACAAATTTTTAGTATAAAATCAAAAAAGTTCTTGTTAAAAGAACCATCTAATTTGGGGTTTAGTAAAGTGATTGAATAAAATTTCACAAAAATTTCAGATGCTCCTATTTTTGTCTTGGATGAGATAGACGCCCTTTAAACTTTTTTATCGATAATTTTTTCTGTACTATCACGTCTTTATGGACAGTCACTAGAGTACTATAAATAGCTACAACTATTTTAACATCGTTTGTGACAATGATGATCGTAGGCTTTCACGGCCGCCATCCGCATGGTAAGTAAGCGTTTTCCGGGCTGTTATGCCGTGGTCCTATCTTCCTGCTTTACTAGACTAACATCCCGGAAAACACTTAGTTACCATCGTTTGTTTTTCTTCTTCGCTTCAAAAAAACTAATAAATAAACATTGATTTGACTAAAATTACTTATAATTCTGCTTCAATTTAAATAGTAAGAAGACTAGACATCGAGGTTCCGGATGTATAATACATCGTTAAACCTCCCCCCCAAACTAATGGCTAATTTATCTATTCTAGTCCATGAAGGTGGCCGACAGAAGTATGAGCTTGTTTCAAAACAGTACTGTTTGAGAATAGCTGTTCGTTTAAATCTTACAATTTTATTGCCTACAATCAATGGTTTTATTCCACATCTGAGATATTTAACGTTTATTACACCACTTCCAGGTAATCGAGTGCCGTAACAAGACAAACACGCGCATTATATATCAAATAAGTGAATAAAAACGTTCATACCTCACATGCAAACGGTTTCTCCCCAGTATGTATTCGCAGATGAGTTTGAAGGTAGCTCTTGGACACAAACATTTTTTTGCATACAGTACAAAGAAACTGTCTATTTACAATACCCCAGTGCGTTTTCAAATGAGCTTTACATAGTCCTTAAAAAATTAATATGTTTTACTCCTTGGGAAATTTTAAATGTAGTAAAAATATAGGTACCTTTTGTGATAAAGCCTTTCCCGCATTCTTCGCACGTGTAGGGTTTAAGTCCTAAATGTCTATTTGTATGATCCAGAAGAGATTGTTTCGTTTTAAAATGCCGCCCGCAGGTAGTACACGGATATGGTTTGACGTCCGAATGAACCCTTTGATGTACCATTAGATAACTTTTACACTGGAAGCCCTTTCCACATGTAGGACATGATAATTCGAATTTACCTACGAAACAGAAGCCTGTTAATAAGAATATATGAATTTAATACAGAGCACAACTTAAAATAATAATAATAATAATAAAGATTGTTTTTACTCTTTAGATGTATAAAAAAATATGGAAGAATGATTTAGGACCCTCAAAACGTAAACCACAATAAAATTTTGGACAGAATCTCTTTTTTACCTGTATGATTAGCTTCATGTTGTGCAAGTCCTATTTTTGATCTGAAAGCTTTCTCACACGAACCACATTGGTACGGTTTTTCTCCCGTATGTATTCTCATATGTTCTATTAGTTTGTAATTAGTCTTATATGTTTTACCACACTCTTTACACTCCTTCGGTATCCACTTTTTGCGTTTTGCTGTGCTATTGGGTGCACTTTTTTCACCTTGTTTATCGTCATCTAAATTATTGTCCTGTTGTATTGTATTTGAGGTGTCCTCGCCGTCGCTTTCACCATCTGCATCACTTAATTTCGCTTCTGTTTTGGTAATCGGAATTTTCGAAATGTCTTCTGTCGCCTAAATTTTTAAAAATATCACTCAAGTTTAAAAATATTAGAAACTATGTATAATACAAAAACAGTAAATGAAATTAAACGTGAAATATTATCATGGATGCAACCCCTTTCTGTTGAAGTAAAATTAATTACTTTTTCATTTTTCATTACATTTTTGGCAATAGTAGGGTTTACTAATGTAGCTTGCACCCTACAATTTAATTAACATGCTTTTATAATACTTAATGTATATCAAAATATATATATAATCTTTGATAACCCACTATTTCTTATTTAAAAAATCATTAGGGTTGCTCCCCATATTAAATTAACAAAGACAAGAAAAGTAATCTAAACTAACACAACTAAAATATTTAAATACAAATGTTTGTGAGAAATATTACCTTAACTACTGCTTTATCTGCTTTCGTTTGATATTTGGACTCTGGCATCGTTGATTCGTTTGCTGTAAAATTATTTTCTTTTATGTGTGTGTCACAATGTTTTGCAAATTCTCCTTTTTCATGAAATTGCTGCTGACATAGAGTACAAGTCAATAATATTTCTGGAACATCTATTTTATTAATGCTGTAATCTTCAGCTGAATGTGAAGCAAAGCCTCCTTTTATTTGTGGACGAATAGAAGCAGGGATAGAAAAAACACTCTGATGTGCTGCATCGTTTTTCTTCTGACTGACAAGAGTGCTATCTTTTTGGTCCAAAGTTAGGTGTACATCTGCTGACGTCATTACTCTCGTACTTGATAGCTCATGACTTAAATTCAATTTGGAATTTTCAAATATGTTGCCCTACAAGTAACAATCAATGATCTGAAATAATCATGCATTTTAAAACAACAATGAAATTAAAAAATAAATATGAAAAATAAAATTAATATGCTATTTCCACATAAGCTATTTAAGGCGGGCAGTTTATTTACATTTATAGTGGGAAAAAAAGCGACCAACAAGTAATCCCCTAAATATCATCAGATCAAATAATTAGTTACATTATTTTTTATTCCTTCTCTCAACAATTCAAAAGAAGGGAGTAAACGCTCCATATAGTCAGGAAGTATGGCAAGAAGGATTGAATTAAATTATATTGGGTAATTTACTGTAAATGTTCAAGTTTTCATGATAAATTCCCATTATAATTTATAATCAAAAGTACAAAAAGAATTTATAAACTATTACATCTTGTTTTACTTCAACTGTCAACATTTTATTATGACATGTACATCTGGTAGGTGTACAAGACCCTCACATGCTTTCAGTTAGTTTATTGAAATGATTTAGCATATGTTGTAACACTTAAAAGGTAACGGATAATTTTAAATTGCACTTTGACCTTAATCATTTCTATGTATTCAAGCTACATAAAAATGAAATTGATCTTACCTGTTGTGTATTGTCTATGTTAGTATGGGACTGGGGTTGAGACTGAGATTGAATGTCATTATTCATTTCATGAGTATTATTTGCTGCAGCCAACTGTGCCTCTTGGTGTAAAATATATTGCTCAGCAATAAATTGTTGTTCTGACTGTATTAAATTTAATTCCTCCATATATCTTGAATGCTGAAGCAAATGCATATCACTCGTACTAACTATCATTGAATCTTGACCATTTAAACTGTGATTTGAAAGTTCATGATTTGTTAAGTCATGGTGATTCAAGTCTATGGCACTAATGGGGTGAGCTGCAGGCATGTTTGCATTATGTTGATTTAACATAATTTCATTATCTGTAATGATTATGTGTCTATGATCTAACTGACTGAAATCAATATCCTGCAAAGTCTGTTGGCCCAGCAAATCATTGTTTTGAACTAAAATTATATCTGAATGGTTTAAATTGCCAATGCTTAAAGGTGGGGGTACTTTGTTTAAAGTATTATGTGATTTCGGTGCACTAAGTTCTTTGAGTAACTCAATCAATAAGTTCTCTGTTCTCACTGATCGTTCACGAAAATCATAAAAGATTTCCAGTTTATAAACACAAGTTTCGCAGATCATCTTTGGTAAATCGTCTGTTTGATGAACCTTAAAATTAAATAAAATTGGTTATCACTTTATGATTGACAACGTAAATATAACCTAAAATGTTGAGTAAATTTTACCTGTATAGGAAGGCAAGTTTCGATCTTTTTATTGATCTGACGAACAGCACCTTCGTTTCCGAAAATATTTACACCCAAAAGCACGTTCGTTTTTGTGGCACATAATCTGCAGAGATCCCCATATCTCGTACTGTCATCGGCTGCCATTTTATGTTTCCTTAGATTACTATCAAAGCAAATAACGTAATATGTAAGGAAGGAAAATTGAGCCAGTTTTTTAACATCTTCTAACATAAAAAGCTTCTAATTTGTCATTTTATTACCTGATGGTAACCAAAAAAGGAAATTGAAACTTATTTAATTATAAAAATGAACTTTCCTTTTATAATATTTGTAGAAATGCTAATGCTACATTCAAAACACGAACAATGACGAACAACAACGACAGGACAACGAGGACAACACATTATTTCATGGTTATTTCTAAATACATGTCTAAATAGAAATGATGTCTACTGAACTTAGCAACATATTAAGATGTTTTCAATTTAATGAACTGGCGAATTCAATGCCGTATAAAGGTGATTTTTTATCAAAACGTGTTTAAAATTACATATACATAAAGTAGATTAAACAAACCAATTAGATATATGCCAACTTAGTAGAAATAAACAGAAAATAGAGATGTACTTTCTATCTCTTGCTATTTTAAGCATTTAACAAGGATTAAATATTTTTGCACTTTCTCTAAACATCACAGTACATAATCATAATGAGACTATTAAAACTAATAAAATAAAATTACTTAAAAAAAATGCTGCGAAAAGTAGCACCGAACGAAGCTCGGTAGCCTTCACCATGTAACGAATTAGCGATATTTTTATGGCGTTTTTTAATGATTTAATGAATTAATGAACAAATAATATTTATAAACTAATTATGGATATATCTAAAAACTACTTGCCTGATTAACTACCAACTAGGGGCGTTGGTAATGGTAGGGACTCTTAATCGGGCATTAGGGTGAGGGATAGCGGTAACCCGCTACCCCTCCCTAACCCTTCTGACTCGCTTGTTTGATCTTGCTCCTCTCTACTTTATTTTATTACCCACTGTCAAAACTAATTCTTTTATACTGACCTGATAGTGCTCTTTTACCCCGAAACGGAACTTTGCAAGTTGGTCACGGCCTACTTTTGCCGTGCAATCATATCGCATTTCCGTGTGGCGGTTCCTTGCTTCGTAAAATCAACACGTTGCATATATAAATTAAAACAAATGTAATTAATGAAAAGAAAAACAATTAAAGGGAAATATTATTTTGGAAAAATATGAGTAGGTACCTACTAACATATGTGACGATATCGAGATTTAGGTCATTAAACTGCCTGCTTAGTCTGGTAACGACTGACCTGTTAGATAAAAATGCAGAGCTTATTGGTACATTAAAGTGTGTATTATTGTTTCTTAATGTCCTTTCTATATTTCTGTGCGAGAATCTGTTTCGTATGTTTGGTTCAGAAACAATTTGATTATATAATAGTGTAGGTATACAAAATAGCATGTCGTTGTATTGGAAGGTTGATTTAATCGATTGAATGTTGAGTTCGGCTATAATTAAGGCACTATAAAGATAAGTATGCTCGTCCGCCATTTTGTTTCCTACTTTCAGCTGTCAGCCTATTTAAAACACAGAGAGACGTAAGTGAAAATTGTTTATAAAATATGAATAGCAACAAATATTGGGTTTGAACTATTCTGCATTATTCAGTGATTGTGTTGGCGTAAATAATTTACATTCAGTAATTGCGGAAAGCTAGTTAAATTGAATTACATTCAGAATTACGAACACGAAAAAGGCTGAAGTGATATGTCCTAAGTAATGTGTATTTTGAATTTTTTCAACTAAAATTATAAACTGCTAAATGATGAAAGGACAAAAATAAAAATTGTAAAAACATGTAATTATGATTATTAATTTTTTTTATGATACGTCGTTACATAATTGTTTCATTGCCTACATATTGTAAATTTATAATACATGTAGCTAACTTTTTAAATAAAATAATATATACACTGTCCAAGGAGATACATATCAACAAAAGAATCCAGGTGTGAAGAAGAAGTTGGTGCTCAGTGTATATAATAAATGACGCCTCTGCGGATCCTTTGGGATTCTGTGTACATTTTATATCTATTTTCAGACCTGTTTGTACAGGCAACCGACGAACATCCAGTCATCGTCCTGTAAAAACAACAGCTTTCTAATTTCTGTTCAACCTGTTAGAAAAAAATATACAAATGCAGCATTGAAATATGTACTATCCAGAAATTTTATACTCAAAAAGAAAGAAGACAGAAATTATAAACGACAAAATACTGCAATGTCATACATTAAAAATTATTATATTATTGTTGGTTCTGTGGCTATTGCTGTGTTTACACGGTTTACAAGCAAAGATTAAAAGGTTGTGACCCCTACCAATGCCCTAACGCCGTTGAAAATTATATATTTAGAGAGTTTTCATTAATAAATTTATTGTGAAATCTATGCAAAATAAAGTTTTTCGGTGTTCAAAAATTACAGTATTAATAACAACATTTAATGAATATGTCCTCGAAATTTCAATATTTCAAACACTTGCCTTGTATTTGGGAAACATTTTTCGTATAATAATTATTAACAATCACGACTTTTAACTAAAAAAACGTCAATAGACTCACTTTTTTACGATGTTTACATCTGTAACAAACACTGACAAATGTCATCAGATGGAAACAAAATGGCGGACGAGCGTACCTATCTTTCTAGTGCTTTACTATAATTGGATAATAATCATGGTTATACAAGTGCATCAACTTGCCAGTTCTCGTCGCTATCGTTCTCAAAAATCTATGCTGTATTCTCTCAATGTAATCAAACGAAGGCTAAGTTTGTCGTCGGACACCAAATTGTAGAGGCAAAAAGTAGGATTCATTTGACATTAGTGATGTCAAGTACGATTACTTTTTGGTACTCGTTAGTACCAGTTACTTTATTAATCAATACTCGTTACTTTGTAATCGTTACAAATACTCGTTACTTTTTCTGTAATACGTAATATCTTTTACCTAGGTACGATCCACAGTAACGACGATTACCATGGCGATTACCAATAAATAATCGGTAATATGTATATGTATAATTATGTTATTCCCTTTTTATATGTATTATCGTTTATTCCTAAATTAAAAAAAATAGTTCAATAGAAATTAAGAGTTTTATAATAATAACAATAACAATAACAAAAGTGCAGCTCTCTTTATCAATCAATAGAATTCAACAAGCCATTTTTTA
This sequence comes from Agrilus mali, assembly GCA_029378335.1. Taxonomy (NCBI): domain Eukaryota; kingdom Metazoa; phylum Arthropoda; class Insecta; order Coleoptera; family Buprestidae; genus Agrilus; species Agrilus mali. The sequence goes on from CM055656.1 coordinate 21,938,469, forward strand.
ACATTGTACCTAGTGCCTAAATTATACATAACTATAAATACAGATATTTATATTTCGTATGTTGACGCACGACGACGCGATGCTGCTCTACATGTTTATAATAAAATAATAATAACACGATGAATGGTGCAAGTAGTCCTCTAAGCACGAGCTTGTCTTCATCATAGATAGTCTTCGTTCTGTTTCATTTCCACCCATACATCATATATACCTAGGTATGTACTTAGGTACATAATATGGATATTGAATATAACAGGTACATGGTACATTTTTTATACGAAATAATATTGGTAATCGAACTGGCATGGCATATCGATTACTTCGATTACTTCGTCTTACGACTCCTACGACTAATGTACCGAACAGTACCGATAGTACCGATTCAGTACCGATGGGATGCAGTAGGCGGTATAACTAAAAGTAATCGGTAACGATTACTTTCCCAAACTAGTACTCGATTACTACGGTTACTACCAAGTAACGAGTATTGAGTAACGAATCATTACAATATTGACATCACTATTTGACATTAGTATTGTAGAGTACTGCTAGGCATACGGTTTCAATATTTTTTTACTGCTTAGAGTTTCGTAGTACAAAAGATAATGTTTTACTACCTTTATTGCATACGTAGTCGATGTGTTTATCGCAGGTAAATTGTTGTCAAAAATGACACCGAATATTTTGATATTAGTTATGTAGTCTATTTAGAAATGTGCCATCTACAGAGTATTTATGAATATGGATCGAAGGGTTTTTTTCGAATGTGATTACCTACAGCACATTTATAAACATTAATTTTAAAGCAGTTTTCCCTTAACCATGTTACCACGTGTCTAAATCTGACTGTAAGGCGCAACGATCCGAATCATCAGTTATTTTTAAAGAAAACTTGAGATCATCTGCATACATTCTTGCATGGGCACGGTGTACGACATTGAATATGTCGTTTATGAATACGATGAAAAGTAGTGTTCCACAGTGTGATCCCTGCGGGACTCCGCTACTAAGATTAATGCTAGGTGATTGGTTGTTTTATTTTTACTAAGAATTTACCTAGCGTTAAATATGACCGTATCCACTTCAGTGCATCACCAGCAATTTCATAGTTTCTTAGCTTTAGTACAAGTAGATCGTGGTTAACGGAGCCAAAAGCTGACGATAGGTCAGTGTAGATCGTATCGACGCAAAGTATCTTATTGAAAGCTTCTGTTATAATAATATGTTCTGTTAAGTCTTCGAGATGCGAGGCAAGGTTTGTTACTAAGTTACTATTGATCGTCCCTGCATAAATCCATATTGTCTTGGGTTAATTTTCAGTGCCAAAAAGTTTGAGAGTATATCATATATTATTGTGACGGACGTGGCATTTTGGGTGTAATTGACGCGCCGACTGCAAAAATGAAGTGCAATTTAGCGACGTCGCGTTTCAGAAGGTTTGAGAAATAGTTGCTGAAATTTTCGAGAATCACCTAGCAACGTCCACAACCCTATATAAGCGACGGCGATGGACAGTTTGACAAGTTTTTTGACAGTAGTAGCTGACAGTTAAGAGAGGAAAGTGAAGCAAAGTGATTGGGAGAGCGAAATAGTTATTGAATTGTTGGTTTTTGTGAAGAAGTTAATTAACCAAAGTGTTGAAAAATACGTGTTATTTAAATTACGTAACAATTGGTGTCAGGAGTAGGATTTATGCCAGTAACAAGAAGTCAAACAGCAAAAATGGAGAAGCAGATGAAAATTTTGATAGAAATGCTTAAAGAAATGACGGAAGAAATTAAGGCAGGTCAAGAGAAATTGATCGAAGGTATGAGAAAAATAAAAATTGAGCAAGAAGGATTGAAACAACAGTTAAAGGAAGTAAGAGTAGAAGTTCAAGAAGAGTTAATGGAAGTAAAAGCAGAAGTTCAAGAAGAGTTAAATAAAAAAGTTTCAAAAGGAATTAGACGAAATGAAGGCCAATCTGAACGTTCAAGAATACCCAATACTGAAGAAAAGCGAAGATGGAAGTGTAAGAATGTCGAGAATATAACCACCAACATTTGATGAGAAGGTCTCTTGGTCAGTCTATCTCAAACAATTTGACGCTGCTGCCCAGGTAAATGAGTGGAATGAAACGGAGAAAGCCACTGCCCTGATCACAGCGTTACGTGGGGAAGTTCTAAACGTTTTGCAAGGTACTTTTTAACAAAACTATTACTTAGTTTTGAAATTAATAATAAATAGTTATTAATAAAATGAGTTTACCAAAATTTAGAGAAATTAAAATGCTCGGGCGCCACTTTGTCAAACAAGGAAAAAAAAAATAGTATGCTCCGGGCAGAGCAGTCGTGGTTCCTGCTGAACCCTGATGCTGGGAGAGCTCGAAGCTCATAAAAAAAACACACAAAAACTTTGAAGAGTATATTAAACAAATACAATATGCTAAACAAGCACTTACAAATAATTCCAGCCCACAAAAAAATACCCTGCGCCAGTGATGGCGTGGTAGCTGGTTTCAGGGTCTCGTTGGGGACTTCTTAAATGACCAGGAAGCCAGCCAAGCTATTCATGCTTCGAGGGACCAAGTTTTGAGGACATAAATATAGCCGCCTGCAGGATTTTATCGGCCAATATAACTTGTTCGGTTAGTATGGGGTCCCTTAGCCTGAATAAGTAAGTCCTGAAGTTGTCTTCACCCCTGACCCGTACTCTCAACCACGCTGTCCTTCAGGATCCTACTAACTGTGGGTGGGCTGACAAATAGCGGGAACTTAATGAAAAAATTTTCTAAAAAAAAATTTAAAACATTAATAAAAAAATTTAAATTTTAGATGCATTGAAGATGCCTAAAAAAAAACAGGGGAAGAAAAAGATAGGTGCAGGTGAGTCAACGTCGAGGTCAGAACACAAAATATTCACCAATTCACTCACCAGACACCAGAAGAAATAATTATATAAAAATTGAACTAAAAAAATAAAAAAAGATGTGAAAAGCTAATAAATTAATAAATAACAAAACTGCCACAAAGGCCCAAAGGATGCAAAAGATAACGTTAGATTTACGAAATGCCTCGTGGCAACTAAAAAAATTTTGACAGAATAGTTAAAATTAATTAAGAAAAATTACCAAAGAGTGCCTTGAAAAAATTATTAATTTTAAAGAAAATGAATGAAATACTTAATTTGAATAATTTTACTTGAAATATTAACAAGGAAAGAAGTTTACACCAGCACAAAAACACCAACAAAAAAAAAACACCTACACACACGTCACGTCGGTGCCAGGGATCGAGGAAGAAGACCACGAGCACCAACCGGAAAAAATTTCAACGATCCTTCCATCGATCGCGTAGTCCTGCGCGAAGGTTGCTAGCCTTGATGATAAGACGGAAGGTTGATCAAAATTAAGAAATAATCAATAAAACTGAACCAAGACAAACACAAACTGAATAGAAATAAGTAAAACTTTAGTAACGGGATTTTTCGTATAAAAAAAAAGTTACAACTTATACCAGAAATGCAGGAAAACGATTTCAAAATTCTGGTGGACCGATGGAGATGCGCTACGGTGATAAACAACTACAACAAATGTATCAAGCTCAGTTAAAATGTCTCCATCAACGTAGTAGTGAAGCGGACGTCGAAAGACTTGTGCGGTTGGCTTATCCTGGTGCCCCGCAAGATTTTACAGACCAGTTGTCCACCCAAATGTTTATCGACGGAGTGCGAGATGTCAAAATACAACAAGCGCTGCGCATATCCCGACATAAACTTCAGGCGAAGCCTTGTCGCACGCGCTGGAATACGAAGCAGCCAAACAAGCATCCAAAGGACACGTTAGAATCCGGCAGGCTGGGTTGAATTTTGAAGACGATGGCGAGATAATTCGACAAGGAGTGGTGAAAATAGTCACAGAAATCATGTCTTCAAAACCGAAGGAAGGGGTGAGTGAGCGCCACGATGTTGGACTTGCGACAAATACGCGATTGTGTGTGTGTGTCAAAAGGAAGCGAGAATTACATGTTGGAATTGCGACGTACGGGGCACTTAAGCAGCGGCTGTCCATCTGGAAGAAGACAGACGTCAGCCGCCAAAGGAAGCAAGCAGGGAAACTAAGAATAGCCGGCCTTACGGGGCGAAAGTCGGCTTTGCGTCCCCAAGCCCCAATCATCATCCCCGTATCGAAATCAACCACTGCTTATTCACTTACTGTGGATGATTTTGTGGATGGCAAGAAGCTAAAAACTGATTGTGAATATCGGCGCATCAAGAACGATAGTTAACCCTCGAATGATCGCTAAATGGAGGATTCGACCGCTAACCATAAATGCTGAACCACTGCGACAGGGGAAACAACATCGTTCTATGGAGAAAGCAAAGAAGAGTTCAGGCTAACTACTCAGGACACCGTAACATCCCAAGTCAGAAAGCTTGAAACACCAATGGAAGACACGCAACGCCTACCAGAAACCTTGTCGAAACTGTGCCAGGAAGCAAGTGGCAAATGTAATCCTAACCAACGACGTCAAATAAAAGGATTACTAAAGGAATACCAAGATGTCTTTGAAGTAGAAGGTGGCAAGAAGGGGCGAACCAATGTCGTCCTGCACAAAATAAATACTGGCGAGGCGCAACCCATCCGTCAGCGACCCAGAAGACTACCACTGGCCAAGAGAGAAGAGGCCGAGAACATCATAAGTGAAATGCGAAGGGATGGGGTAATAGAACCATCTAATAGCCCTTGGACATCGCCGGTAGTTCTGGTCAAGAAAAAGAATGGCTCGACACGCTTCTGTGTGGATTACCGCCAATTAAATAATGTGACGAAAAAAGACAGCTACCCCTTACCACGAATCGATGACACCCTGAATACACTGTCAGGGTCGACGATATTTTCCACCTTAGACCTCAAGAGCGGATACTGGCAAGTCGCTTTGGACCGAGATGCTAAAGAGAAGACAGCGTTTTCCATTAGAACGAAGCTGTGGCAGTTTAAAGTGATGCCGTGATGTCCACCTAAAACTAAGCCCCAAGAAATGTCAGCTATTTCAAGATACCGTCAATTACCTGGGGCGTGTAGTATCCGGAGACGGCGTTTCAGTCGACTCACAGAAATTTAAGGCCGTCCACGTTCATCAAGTCAGAAGCTTCCTTGGACTCTGCACATACTATAGACGTTTTGTTCCTGGATTTGCTAAAATTGCTAAGCCTTTGACACGACTCACAGAAGGGAGTAGACCATTTTGTTGGGAGCAAGACTGCCAAGCTGCTTTTGAACAACTAAAGAAAACCCTCTCTTCTACACCTGTGTTGAGCTATCCCCTACCAACTGGAAAGTTTATCCTGGACACCGACGCTAGCAATATAGGAATTGGCGCGGTTCTGTCACAAATACAAAATGGTGAAGAGAAAGTGATCAGCTACTTCGGCAGAACTCTATCCAAACCAGAACGGAACTACTGCGTAACCAGACGCGAATTGTTGGCCGTAGTAAAAAGTGTGGAGCATTTCTACAAATACCTCTACGCAAAAAAAAATTGCGACGAACCGACCATGCCGCTTTGAAATGGTTGCTGAATTTCAAGAATCCCGAGGGCCAAGTAGCAAGATGGGTAGGGAAGCTACAAGAGTACGACTTTGACATAGAACAGAGAGCGGGAAGTAGCCATAGAAACGCCGACGCCAGAAGACCTTGCCCGGACAATTGTAAACACTGTCGACGCGTCGAGGAACACGAAGAGGTTAGGAGGATAACTGTCATGGACGAGCAGTGGCAGCCCAACAATATTAAGTCAGAACAACATTCCGACGTGCTCTTAAAAATGTTTCTGGATTGGAAGAAAGAAGGTAGAAGCCCAACCTGGCAGGAAGTGGCTGCCAAATCAACAGAAGTAAAATCGTTGTGGGCTCAATGAGATTCCATTGAAGAAGAAGATGGTCTCCTGAAGCGCGTGGTTGAGAACCAAGATGGCACAGAAAGCAGACGTGACAATTGCCATAAGTGTTACCGGACCATTCCCAGAATCGGAAAATGGAAAAAAGTACATCGTAGTGGCAATGGACTACTTCACGAAATGGGTTGAAGCGTACGCCCTTCCAAACCAGACGGCAACTACAGTGGCGGAAACGCTCGTGAAAGAGTTAAGCAGCCGATTCGGAGTGCCACTGAAGCTGCATTCTGACCAAGGACGAAATTTCGAGTCAGCTATAATCCAGGACATTTGTAAGATATTGGGCATTCATAAAACTCGAACTACAGCCCTACATTCTCAATCAGACGGCATGGTAGAACGAATGAACAGGACCATTAACAAGTACCTGTCTAAAATGGTCTCCAAACATCAGCGAGACTGGGATCGCTATCTGCCATTGTTCCTTTTGGCATACCGATCTTCCATACATGAAACCACTGGACAAACACCAGCCAGGGTACTGTTCGGTCGAGAGTTGCGACTACCATGCGACTTAAAGGTTGGATGCAAACCTGGCGAAGACCTGGCTGGAGAATATAACGCCAGTGGACTCCGAGGACGACTAGACGACATCCATGACGATATACGTTCCCATATGCAGATAGCCAGTGACCGCATGAAGGACGCATATTACATTAAGGCCACTGATGGAGGATTCCATGAAGGAGATTTGGTGTGGCTTTATAATCCGAAGCGTCAAAGGGGTCTCTCGCCGAAGCTGCAACAAGATTGGGAAGGCCCGTATAAAGTTGTCAAACGAATCAACGACGTAATCTACCGAATTAGACGTACTCCCAATGGGAAACCAAGAGTAATCCACTTCAACCGACTGGCTCCATATGCTGGAGGCAACCACGAGGAAGCGCGAGTTAGAGTTGTGCAGACTCGTTCACCAGAGCCCCAGTACGAAGAATTTATAGCTGAACAGAGCATACACCGTAAAGCCAGATTTGGAGTCACAACCGAAGTTCAGCAGGACCTATTCGCCTTTCCGAAGGAATATTCGCTGGCCCATTGTGTGGCGAAGGATTTAAACATGAGCCGTGGGATTGCCACGGTCTTTCGGAAGAAGTTTGGGCGACTACCGATGTTACTCGACCAAGTCAAAGAAGAAAGAAAAGTATTGCAGTTACTCGATGGGACCAGATCCATCTTTTATATAGTCACCAAAAGCAAGTCGTCAGAGAAGTCTACCTACCACTCCTTATGGGATTCCCTGATAGAGCTAAGAGAGCAGTCGCTGCTCGCTAACATTCTGAAGTTGGCAATACCGAGGATCGGATGTGGGCTCGATGGGCTGGATTGGAGGCTGGTCAGAAACATGCTAGAGGTTTTGTTGCGATACACGGGAATAGAAATCTTGGTGTGCGCCGGAAACCCACGACGAGGACCGTCACCATTGCAGACAGTTGACTGCTACTTCCACCTGACAACCGGATGCCGAAGTGGATCCACCTGCAAGTGCCGGCACGATCCCCTGAAGGAACGGCAGAATGTGACCCGGGACGGATCACCCTTTAGGAGGGGGTAGTGTAGCGCCCCGTGATACCGTGCGTGTGTGTGATTACAATTTGTATGCATGTACTTCTTATCGCTAACATGTTTACGACACAGCCACAGCGCACGGCTTCCCTTCATCATTATCAACTTACAAGTTATAAATCTTTCTCCAGCGACAAGTAACACGATCAATTCTGTGAATTATCGACGGCTTTCTAATTATTAGTCATCATTCGAGAACAATCAGGATTTCTTCGGGAGACTATCTAGAAAGTTCGAAATGTGTATCATCTTTGGATCGAGGGACAATAGTTGTGAGAAAGCATCAGTGCGCGAATCAAAACGATAAACGATAAATAAAAGTGATATACATAAGTTGTTATATAAATAAGGAAATTGTTCTCATATAAATAGTAGTTCTAGGTTAGTGTTAAGTGTTATATAAATAGTGTAAATAAATAGTTGTTTATATAAATATTTTTAACTATAAAATTCGTTACAATATATATCCTTTATATTCATACAATTTTTGAGAAGTGAGATAGCAATTGAGAGAGAGATACAGAGATAGATCTCAGACAGAGATATACACTCATGGACAGAGATTGATTGTATCGTCTGCATCGTTTTTGATTTTCTCTGTTATCTATCCTATATCTAACTCCAAAATGGGCAAACGCCGTGGACATCAATCCACTCATTCATCCGCTAAGAAGTCAAGGGAGACTTATACTGATTCATCTGAATCTCTCATCGAAATACCGAATACACAGGAATTAGCGCCTGTTAGCGATCAGGTAAGCAGTTGCAGTGAGAATATAACTGCAATCGAACAACTCACCACTGTAATGCGAGATGTATTCTCAAGTATTAGAGAACAAAGGCCGTCTAGGTCGTCGGGATTTAGGGGCCATGCTGTGCCATATTTTGACCCTGAAGATACCAAACAAGACGTTGTAGTTTGGTGTAACAAAATAGTTGAGTGTTCAACTGGTCTGAAAAAGCGACAATATATCATGAGTAGTATGGATTCGCCGGTTCTATGACCGGAGGAGGAGGTTGTTGACCTTTATCGAGGTTAAACTTGTTGTCAATGACCGTAATTAGGGCATTGAACTTTTCGCGTTTTTGGTTCATTGACCTGTTATTAGTTTGCACACCATGTGTTATTGATTTATGACGCTTGAGAGGAGGAGGTCATTGGCTTAAAACGAGGTCAAACTTGATATCAATGACCGTAATTGGGGTATTGAACTTTTCGCGTTTTAGGTTCTTTGACCGGTTATTAGTTTGTACATCATGTGCTAATGTTCTATGACGCTTGAGAGGAGGAGGTCGTTGGCTTAAAACGAGGTCAAACTTGATGTCAATGACCGTAATTGTGGTATTGAACTTTTCGCGTTTTAGGTTCATTGTTCGGTTATTAGGTCATACACCAGGTGTTGATTTTAGAGGGTGTGAACGTTGTTGACCGATTGGCAGGTGCATGACCGAGAATAAACTTTTATTTCGTTGTCAATGACCGTAATTGGGGTATTGAACTTTTCGCGTTTTAGGTTCATTGGCCGGTTATTAGGTCGTACACCATCTGCTTATGTTCAATGACGCTTGTGAGGAGGAGGTTGTGGCGAGGATAAAGTACGACTGGTCAGCTCTAGACAGTAAAGTGTGTTGGAGGGGATAGAGTATTTAGAGGTGATAGCCTTTACCTTCTTACTAGAGCCTGTGTTGTCAGCTAGAGAAAGTAAACATGGTTGTTGTAATCCTT